>OW240913.1:230559915-230644227 GCA_933207985.1 Pelobates cultripes
ATCTCTTCTCCAATTCCACTGTCCACAAAGACAAAGACCCAATTTCCCCCCCATCATAAACACACCTGGTTGAAAAATATTCCATACAATCAATTTAGAAGGATTAGAAGGAATTGCTCCAAAATGGAGACATGTGAGGAACAAATGGAAGAAATGGAGCAGAGGTTCTTAGTTAAAGGATATCCTACAACACTACTTACTGAAGCTAAGAAAAAAGCTATGGATATCCCAAGAGAGGACACTCTGAAGAACAGAATCAAGATTACAGATACCTATGAAACAACACCTGCTTTTATAACTAAATTCAACCATCAATCTCGCGTCATAGAGAAGATTTTAATAAAACATTGGAACATCCTTAGGAGTGACTCCACACTTACAAACATCTTAGACCCTAAACCTAAAATCATTTTCACTAAAGCACCAAATTTACAGCTTTTGTTGGCTCCAACTCTAAAATCACTCCAAAACATACAGAACAAAACAGTTACTAAAGGCTTCAGAAGATGCACTAAATGCATAGCATGTAAGAACAATCCTTCCTTGGAATTAGAGGTTACGAAATTCCAATCCACAACTAATATGGAGGAACACAATTTACAGACGAATATGAATTGTAATACAACAGGAGTAATCTACCTCATCACATGTCCCTGCTCCAAACAATATGTAGGAAGAACTAAGAGATCTTTAAAAATTAGAGTAGCAGAACACATCCGTAACATCAAGAGGGGACTACAAACACATAATCTCTCAAAGCACTTCCAAGAACTCCATGGAGGAGATCCCACAGGACTAAGATTGCTTCCCATTGAAAAAGTAAATATACATTGGAGAGGTGGAGATCTGGAAAGAAACTTGGATCAAATCGAAGCAAGATGGATATGTAATTTGGAAACCCTTGTTCCTAAAGGTCTCAATATAGACTTCGAACTGAATGCTTTTTTATAAAAAAAAATTAAAAAAAAATTTAAATTTTTTTTTTAAAAAACAATAATTTTTTATGATCTTTTATAATTTCTTTCCAACCGGTTTCTAACTTTATATATATATATATATATATATATATATATATATATATATATATATATATATATATATATATATATATATATATATATATATATATATATATATATATATATATATATATATATATATATATATATATATATATATATATATATATATATATATTTTTTTTTTTTTTTTTTTTCTTACTGATGTCTCACTCTATGATGTCTCCCTTTGTAGTATAATGTTTCCTATCTATTTATAGTATACCATATACACCCTATCTATGTTACACTTTATACACATTCTCTTTTTCTCTCATTATCACTAATATGTATATTTACTAACACTCTTTACGGCCACGGGAAGCGCGGTACCGGCCGGACAGAAGAAGGAGTTCTGCTGGCTGTACAATGAAGGGCAGTGCAAATGGGGGGGCATCGTGTAGATTTAAACATGAATGTTCCGGATGCGGGGGAAATCATGGAGTCAACAGGTGTTTTAAGAAAGGAAAATCTAACTTCGGGGGTACAGCAGGGACAACAGCCACGGCGGTTGGCGACTGGGAAGGTCGCCGGTGAAGGTCGGCGCGATGCTGCCGTGGCTAAGGCAGTACGGTAACCAGGAAGAGGCGAGGTTCTTATGGCGGGGGTTTACAGAGGGTTTTGTTATCCCATTCAAGGTCAAAGGTCCGGGAACCATGTGTGCAAACCTTAAATCAGTCCGGGACCACCCGGGGGTAGTGCGGGAAAAATTAATGAAGGAAGTCCAGATGGGGAGGATGGCGGGGGCCAGAAGATTTAAGGGTCTCTCCGCTGGGGGTGGTCCCTAAAAAGGAGGAAGGGAAATTTCGCCTGATACATCACTTATCGCACCCACAGGGGTCATCGGTAAATGATGATATTGACGCGGCGCTGTGTTCCGTATCCTATGCATCATTCGATTATTCGATCATGCGGTCGAGTTGGTTCGGAGAGCGGGACACGGTGCACTGATGGCAAAGGTGGACGTGGAGGCAGCATTTCGGCTGCTCCCCATTCATCCGGGTTGTCACCACCTTTTGGGGTGCTTCTTCGAAGGGGGTTTCTTCATAGACCTGTGTTTACCAATGGGCTGTTCCATCTCGTGTTCCTATTTCGAAAAGTTTAGAACCTTTTTGGAATGGGTGGTACGACGGGAGTCGGCTGGGGGATCAATCGTGTATTACCGCGATGATTTTTTTTGTGTGTAGGGCCGGAAGGATATGAGCGGTGTGGCCAGATATTGAGGGTGTTTCAATGGATAGCACACTCTTTTGGGGTTCCTTTGGCAGGGGATAAGATGGTTGGCCCCACCTCATGCCTTAGTTTCCTCGGCCTGGAGATTGACTCTGTAAAAGGAGAATGTAGACTGCCCGCGGACAAGCTACTTAAGCTTTGTCAGCTAGTGGACACGGCGTGGCATGCGAGAAAAGTGACTTTGCGCTATTGGGGAGTCTTAATTTTGCATGCAGGGTGATTCCGATGGGCAGAGTTTTTTGTCGACGGCTGGCCCATGCGACGAGCGGTGTGCGGTTGCCGAATCATTACGTGAAAGTTTCGGCGGATATGAGAGCGGACCTGGGGGTTTGGAAAAGGTTTCTAAGGGAATTTAACGGTATAGTGTTTTTTCGGGAGCCGGGAGTATCCTCCAAGGACATAGGCTTGTTTACAGACGCCTCCGGGAGTGTGGGGTTTGGGGCTTATTTAGCGGGACAATGGTGCGCCGAGGAGTGGCCGGCGGAGTAGAAGACGAGCTCGCTGATAAGGAACCTCGCCTTCCTAGAATTTTTCCCGGTGGTGGTAGCTTTGGCGTTATGGGGAAAACAGCTAGCAAACAAAAAAGTAGTATTTTACTCAGATAACATGGCAGTGGTCCAGGATATCAATGGGTTGTCGGCATCTCCTGCAGTGATACGGTTATTAAGTTACTTGGTACTTCTATGTATGTCTAGCAATCTAGTGTTCAGGGCAAGGCATGTTCCAGGTTTCTTGAATATAGTGGCTGATGCGCTGTCTCGTTCACAGTGGGAACATTTTCGGGAAGCAGCGCCGGAGGCACAAGAGGAAGGATTGGCACGTCCGGCGGAAATGTGGCAGCTCGGGACATCATGCTTGGGGAGTTTATAAAGAGTTCCCTGGCACCGGGCACCTGGACGGCATATGTGAAGGTTTGGCACGAATGGGAAGAGTCGGTGGCACAAGTGGGAGGGGACTGTTCAGAGGAACATCGGTTAGATATACTGTTATGGGTGCTGTGTCGACTTTTTTCCAGGAAGGCTTCACCAGCTATGGTTGACAGGCACATGTCGGCGTTGGCCTTCCTATTTAAGTTTAATGGATGGGAGGATATAACGAAACATTTCTTGGTCAGGCAAGCCATAAGAGGTTTTCGGAGGGGTAAGAAATCGGTGGATACGAGGAGGCCAGTGTCATTCGCGGTGCTGCAAGGTCAAGTGGAGGCTCTACCAGCATTATGTTACTCCAAATATGAAGTTGTGTTGTTTTCTGGGGTGTTTGTCTGGGCATTCTTCGGGGCATTCCGTATTGGGGAGCTGCTTAGCACCAACAAAGCAGGGGTTGGTGGGATTCGGTTGGGGGACGTGACCATTGGTGAAGATAAGGTACAGGTTAAGTTGTGCCGCTCAAAGACGGACATATTGGGTAAAGGAAGCTTGGTAACATTGTTCAAATTGCCAGGGTCTAGGGTTTGCCCAGTGGCTTGTGGTGCCGAATTCTTGGAAGTCCGCCCCGAGAAGGAAGGCTGTTTCTTCATCCATGCTGACGGTAAGGCTTTGTCCCGTTTTCAGTTCGTTAGGATATTTCGTGCAGGATTGGGTAAGCTGGGCTTGGAACCCATGCATTTCGGGACACATTCGTTTAGAATTGGGGCCGCAACGGAGGCGGCTCGGTTAGGTCTGGGGGACGAGCGGATCAAACGGATAGGAAGGTGGGAGTCCATTCGGTTCCGCTCATACGTTAGACCGGACAAGTTGGTGTAAAAGGGGACTGGGGCGTTGATTGTTAAGGGCTCTGCTGTTCACTGTTCTATTTCTTTTAGGTCGTTTGGTATGGCTGATCGGACATTCCTACGTTTATTGGGCGCGGAGGAGGGCCGCGATGAGAAGAGACGGAGCACAACTGGGCTTCCCGGTGGAGACGGTGGTTCTCACTTGGTTGGGTTTCCGGGGTTTCGGTTGGCAGAGCATCAGTAAGGAACTGTTCAAAAGGCTGGCATGGGGGTCAGTCCCTAACGTAATTCTGGTTCATGGTGGGGGGAACGACTTAGGCTTGATCCCGCAGCGGGAACTGTTGAGGAGGATGAAGAGGGATCTGGATCGGCTACGTAAGCTGGTTCCTGGCGTGGTAGTGGTCTGGTCCGAAATGGTGCCTCGCTTTAATTGGAGACACGCCAGGGATTCGGCTGCGATAGCGCAAAGTAGGGGTAAGGTCAATAAGACCATGGCGGTTTTCGTGAGGCGGATGGGTGGCGTAGTTGTGCGTCACAAGGAGTTGGAATGTATGCTGCCCGGGTATTTTAGGAAGGATGGGGTTCATCTATCCGACGTGGGATCGGATTTACTTAATTTGGGTTTTCAGGATGGTATTGCACAGGCCCTGTTTTTGTGTGGTGGGGGTCGCTCATGTTCTTGAGGGGGTCAAGTCATGTGCTGTGGCGGAATAGGGCCTGGGTTAAAGAGGATTTAGGTGGAATAGGAAGTGGGCAGGCCAAGGTCTAGGCTGGACTATGCCGGAGTGGAAAATGGTTTGTAGGTTCTAGCTCGTTGGTGGCTACGAATCTGGGGGTGTAGGGGTGTCTGGGTACACCCCTACAGTTAAACATATGGTTATGGGGCCTCTTTGGTAGGCCATGGGTTAAACGTTGATTGTGTTTTGTGGGTGGGCTGCTGGACTAACAAGGGCACTGACCGGCAGGAGGTCAGATACCCTGTTAGTCTGATTGGTAAAGGGGAGAAGTGTGGCGAAACCAACCTCGCCACTGTGCACTGGAGAAGCCTGGTTGCCAGCCTCCTGCCATCTGACTATGGCCCCCTTTTAAAAGACTTTATTTTTGCCTGCAGAAAAGCTGTATTCGTGCTTTTCTGCCTGGGGTTCGGTAGATGTGTTTGAATGTGTTATACCCCAGATAGGAATCCCATGGAGCCCATTTGTATGAAACTGACTGTAAAGACTTTGGCTCCATGGCGATTAAACTGTATTCGTGTGGTCTGAGCGCCATTCACTTAATAATGTGCGCTCAGACCTGAGCTATCTGGGGATATGTGAAATGTCTGTGTGTTATGTGTAAAGGTGACTTTATGTATTTTAAAGTGTTTTGTGTCTTTTTGCAACCATGTGCTTAATGGAGTCTTGTGTCTATCCTGGGAGATAATTGAATTACTTATCTCCAGGATAGAAGACTCTGAAACTGGTTTGGGCCAGAAAGCCATGCTTCATTTAGTCACAAAGGACTTTTTACTAACTTTTGAACCCCTTGTCTGATGTGTGCCATTTTTGAATATGTTGTTCCCCTGAATGGATTGATTGTGAATATGTGTCGTCCTTCCTCCCCAGCGGCAGTGTGTACCCCAGGGAGCTGAAGGTGTCGTCCTTCCTCCCCAGCGGCAGTGTGTACCCCAGGGAGCTGAAGGTGCCGTCCTTCCTCCCCAGCGGCAGTGTGTACCCCAGGGAGCAGAAGGTGTCGTCCTTCCTCCCCAGCGGCAGTGTGTATCCCAGGGAGCTGAAGGTGTCCTTCCTCCCCAGCAGCAGTGTGTACCCCAGGGAGCTAAAGGTGCCGTCCTTCCTCCCCAGCGGCAGTGTGTACCCCAGGGAGCAGAAGGTGCAGTCCTTCCTTGTAGTGTGCCGTCCTTCCTCCCCAGCGGCAGTGTGTGTCCCAGGGAGCTGAAGGTGCGTCCTTCCTCCCCAGCGGCAGTGTGTGTCCCAGGGAGCTGAAGGTGCCGTCCTTCCTCCCCAGCGGCAGTGTGTACCCCAGGGAGCAGAAGGTGCCGTCCTTCCTCCCCAGCGGCAGTGTGTATCCCAGGGAGCTGAAGGTACCGTCCTTCCTCCCCAGCGGCAGTGTGTATCCCAGGGAGCTGAAGGTACCGTCCTTCCTCCCCAGCGGCAGTGTGTCCTGCAGGAAGCGGAGACAGTCGGTCTCGCTCCCCAGCAGCAGGACAATATATTAAAAGGGGAGACAGTTGGTCCCCCTCTCCAACAGCAGAGAGTGTTCCAGGGAGAGGAACCAGTTATCACCTTTCTCCAGCAACAGGACGAATTATTGAAAGGGGAGACAGTCGGTCTCCCCCTTCAACAGCAGAGAGTGTGTCCGGGAGAGGAGCTTGTTATCCCCTCTCCCCAGCGGCTGAAAGTATGTATGGGAGAGGAGCTTGTTACACCCTCTCCCCAGCGGCAGCTTAGCCCACCAAGGGGAGACAGTAATCTCCACAACAGTGCAGATGGGACAGTAGTCGCTGCACATGCACCACCGGGGGTAGGAACAGTCGGTCCTGTCCCCCAGCAGCAGGACTGTTTAGGCAAAGGGGAGACAGTCTGTCCCCCCCTCCAGCAACCAGGCTCCAACCAGACTACTCCCGTGGTAGTGCTGGCACCAGGACAGAGTACCGCTGGTCTCTGCCCACTCAGCAACCCACCCAGTACGCTGACCAGTCACCCACACAGCCATGGTGAGGCACCTGGACACGGACAAAGTTCTCCTCTACCCAGGTGTAGTAGCCAGTTATTGTGGGTGGGCTGTATTACTGATTGTGTTTTGTGGGTGGGCTGCTGGACTAACAAGGGCACTGACCGGCAGGAGGTCAGATACCCTGTTAGTCTGATTGGTAAAGGGGAGAAGTGTGGCGAAACCAACCTCGCCACTGTGCACTGGAGAAGCCTGGTTGCCAGCCTCCTGCCATCTGACTATGGCCCCCTTTTAAAAGACTTTATTTTTGCCTGCAGAAAAGCTGTATTCGTGCTTTTCTGCCTGGGGTTCGTAGATGTGTTTGAATGTGTTATACCCCAGATAGGAATCCCATGGAGCCCATTTGTATGAAACTGACTGTAAAGACTTTGGCTCCATGGCGATTAAACTGTATTCGTGTGGTCTGAGCGCCATTCACTTAATAATGTGCGCTCAGACCTGAGCTATCTGGGGATATGTGAAATGTCTGTGTGTTTATGTGTAAATGTGACTTTATGTATTTTAAAGTGTTTTGTGTCTTTTTGCAACCATGTGCTTAATGGAGTCTTGTGTCTATCCTGGGAGATAATTGAATTACTTATCTCCAGGATAGAAGACTCTGAAACTGGTTTGGGCCAGAAAGCCATGCTTCATTTAGTCACAAAGGACTTTTTACTAACTTTTGAACCCCTTGTCTGATGTGTGCCATTTTTGAATATGTTGTTCCCCTGAATGGATTGATTGTGAATATGTAATTTTATGTGAATGTGATGTATGGTTTTGGAGTTATGAAAGTTGGGTAGAAAGTATGTTTTAACTGTATGTATAATTGAGTTTCCTCTCAGGATAAGGGGAGGGAATATGTGGGATGTAACTGTGATGTGATTGGTTATTTTGTAACGCCCTGTGGGCTGTACTATGTTTTGTGGATTGTAATAAAAACCAGGCTGGGTGTGCCAGCACTGGAGATTCTGCTTAACCCTCAAAACGAAGTGTCGTCTTGTTATTGGGGGAATTGGATTGTGTGCTGACTGCCAGGAGTGTAAGCTGTTCGTATTGCTTTTCCTGTTCGGCTGCTTCCAGAGTTCGTGTATTTCTTGTTCGTGAGTTGGGTATTCGTACAGTTTGGAGTTCGGGAAGTTGGTGATTGCAATAGCTGCTGGTCTATGGGAAAGGGGATTATCGCCTAAACGGATTTATCCCTTTGTGAGAGAAACGGTCCGTTACAAACGTTATGTATTATTGGAATGTTTTATTAATGTTATTTGGTAGGGTCATTGTCGGGGGTATTGGGCAAGAAGGTCGGACATAATTAATACTTGTGACAATGACCCTAAATTGTTAAATTGTTGAATTAAAATTTTTAATAAAGCTGTGGACTTTATACTCCAACAGAAATGGTGTCACAGAGTTATTTTATTAAGGTTTTAGCACATGCCGAATAACGACTGTGCACATGTCATGGAAAAAAAGGTAAGTTGATTGTTTTTCTTGATCTTCAAAAAGCGTTATGTCTTTTTTAATTTTTTTTTCTCCCGACATGCCAAGCACCATCCACAACCAAAAAAAACTTTCACTTTTTGTTTATGTTGGGAGGACAACTAGATGTTTACACAACTGAATTTCAGAGCATGTTAGAAATATTTAAAAAAATGGTGCGTGAATGGGTTGAGACCTGGTTTCATTGTTTGCTACCATTTGCATATGAAAACTTGTCACTAGACCTATTGGCCAGGTTTTTATTGCTGGTTATTTAACCCTGTTTGTTTGTGTACTAATTTAAATTTGTTAGGCATTCAAGGATTTTTTAGTTGAAAAGATATTTGGACTAAACTGATTAAATTAGTAACTAAACTGTTTGTGTTTTGAAGAAAGATACATTTAGTAAAGCAGATTTAACAAATAATTTATTTGTGCACATACATAGAGTGTTTGTGTGTGTATGTTTGTATATGATTTTGACTCATGAAGGAAAGACCACCTTTTTAACAGCTGTGTGAAAATGCTCCACCAACCATCCCCCAAACATGTACATCCTAGTTAAAACAGTAATGTACATGTTTGGGGGATGGTTGGTGATGTTAGAGACCATCCTCTTCAGCTACAGCTGGGGGAGAATTTATCCTTGTTGGGGGCAGGTAGTCTTACTTGTATGAGAAAATAAACTGCATTGTTTTGTAAATGTAATTGCTTAACCCCTTAACCCCTTAAGGACAGAGCTTCAGACGCTTGTCTTGCATTTAATGACAACAGCATTTTTTGCTGTTTGCATTCAACTGCAATTTGCATTTTAATAATTTATTGCACCAACACATATTATATACCGTTTTTTAAAAGACAGAAAGGGCTTTAATTTGATGTAACATATATAGATATAGATATATAGATATAACTCAGAGCTCCATCAACTGTTCCATGGCCATTTGAGTCCTTTAAGAGATCCCTCTCTACATACCTCAAAACAGAATGCACCTGTCATGGTTGATTATATATTTCCTGCCTGTTCTATGTTAGATTTTGTATTTATTGTATATTAATATTGTTTTTGTATTTTATTGTACCCTAATTGTAACAATGCAATGATTTGTGGACCCAGGACATACTTGAAAACAAGAGAAATCTCAATGTATCTTTCCTGGTAACATATTTTATAAATAAAATAAAATATATACTTATTTATTATAAAAAAATACAGAAAAATGCAAAAAAAGTGTGTTTTTTTTAGTTTTTTTTTACAGTTTTTGCAATAATAATGTGTGCATAATTAGTGCAGGTTAAAGAAAGTAATTAAACATAAATTCATTTAGTTGTTCTGATTTACAGAGTATATAATGTGTCTGAGATTTTAAGTTTTCTTTGGTAGTTACAGGTCACAAGGAGTAAAATAAACTTTTAATGTGGAGCGATTTTAGAATTTGGTATGTTTGTCTTGTAATTTTAATAGCCATAAAAGAAAACAAAATTGCCACACAAAAGTATATATGTATATAAAGTAGACATCACAGGCTATTTACCTAAGGTTGTTTTGACAATTTTTACGTAGCCATTTCACCGCCAATCTCTGCTAAATATTGGAGTAAAATTGTGTTTTTTGGTTTTTTTTTTTGGCTTTTGGCACACAAACATATAACAAAGAACTTTTCATGTGTATTTTGTAAAGTTGGTGTGTGCTATTCCTGTACAAATTCCTGTACTTTATTTTGTGTTCAGCTACATCTGCTGAGTACAACGATACCCCCATAGTATGTCTTTGGCACTATTTCGTGAAGCTACAGTGCCATATAGGAGACCTGTCTTTTTCAGTATTTACAGTAGAATTGAGAGACGGATTTAATGGGCCTATGCTTCAATTTGGGGTTTTATAGCAGTTTGACTCCACAAAGGCCTACCATTTCTAAAAGTAGACACTCCAGGGTATCTTATATGGTGCATATTGTGCCTTAACATGCCCCCATTTTTTCACCAATATATGCCAAAATATGTGGCAAAAAATAATTTTGGGCATTTTTTTACATACGGATTACATTTTTCCTGGGCATTTTGTATATTTCATATGTGCCATTAAGTTCAACTCCCCAAATTATGCTCAGCTACGTCTTCTGAGTAAAACCATATGCCCAATGTATGACCTAGACACTATTTTGTGAAGTTACAGTGCTATAAAAGAGACGTGACATGTTCAGGTTTTTAAGTGTGAATTTTCATGGAGGGTTTTGATGCGTCTGTGTTCCACTTTGGAGCACTTGAGCAGGCTACATATTACAACTACACCATAAAGGCATACCATTTCTTCAAGAACACATCCTAGGGTATTTCAAAAGGCATATTTTGAACCTTAGCATGGGATCATTTTTCCGCTAGCTTGTACCAAGTGTAGTGGTAATAAGCGTTTTTTTTGCCTTTTTGACACACAAAGTAAGTTTGCACAGTATATTTAGCAAATCGTATGTGTGCTACAACTGTATAATACTTCATATGTTGCTCAGCTATGTCGGCTGAGTACAGCAATACCCCAGTATGTACCTTTGCAGGTATATGTGGACATCGGAGGGGCACATTTGGGACACAGACATTCAGTTTTAGTTGTATATTGCCCTGGGAAGGGATAAGCTATTTAATAGAAATTCCTGAGAGATCATAAAATATACAAAAAAGTGATACGTGAGTGTACTGGTTGAATTGCAGACATATTGGCCCATAACCTATAATCGAGCTGGAAAGAGGCTGCTGTATGTTTGCTCCTCTATAATTTTTACTGTTAACCCCTAACTAGCAGTAAGCAGCAATTACAGTACATTCCCCACTTTCCCATAACTCTCACCCACCCCAGCTACCAAAATATATAATTTTAAAATATTTAAATTAATTCATGAAATAAATTGAACCCCTGAAGGTTAAAAGATAAATAAAAGCTAATCCTCAGGGGTTAAAAAAATATTTTACAGTATAATAGTGAATAGGGAAGGGGTTCATTTTTATTTTGACTGGGTAAAAGGGGGTAGTATTTTTTTTTTTTTTTTTACTTAAACGTTATTAAAAGACCACTATAGGCACCCAGACCACTTCAGCTTAATGAAGTGGTCTGGGTGCCAGGTCCATCTAGGGTTAAGGGACAGTGCGATTGTGTGTTCCAGGTCTGCATCAAATACCAAGGCAGACCAGGTGAGTGTTAACCCCGCAATCGCGGCGATCTTGGGTTAACTTTAGTAAATGACGGAAATTTTTCATCAATGGTCCTTAACGCAAGGACAAGCTTGACGGAAAAGTTCCATCTTTGGTCGGGAGGGGGTTATACTATTCTATTTGTGAAGTGTGTTTTTCAGCTTTAATATCCAGGACTAAGGAATTACAGGACATATGATGGAAAGTCAGGAATTGGTAACAAATGAATAGTAAAAAATTGTAAAATAATTCCTTTTTGTCCTATTTGGTCTGGTTAGAATATTTTAACAAGTTAGCATTTTTAAGAAAGTAAGTGTATGGGCTAAGACTGAAATTTATATTATTTTAGAAGCCATCTATATAACGTATTTTAATATGTGCATCCTATGAATCTACATGTCTGGAGAAGGGGGAGCATAACTAGAAGTTGTAGTGCAGTTCTATACTGTATTTGAAATCCTGTATTACTTATAAGTAGCCTATTGTAACTTATTAATAGTTTATATATTGCTCTGGGAAAGGGATATGCTAAACACTCTGAGAGACCAGGAAATATATAAAATAAGGGTGTATTACACTAGTGGTAGGGTGGCCTGTTAGAAAACCATAAGGACCATTGGTGACTAGTTTTAGTTGTATATTGCCCTGGGAAGGGATAAGCTATTTAATAGAAATTCCTGAGAGACCATAAAATATACAAAAAAGTGATACATGAGTGTACTGGTTGAATTGCAGACATATAGGCCCATAACCTATAATCGAGCTGGAAAGAGGCTCCTGTATGTTTGCTCCTCTATAATTTTTAGGGGGAGGTCACCCCCATGCAGAAAGCTACTGCCACCACAAGGGGGATAGTTACACAGACCCTTAGTTGTGAGGTGCAGACGTCCGTGCAAAGGCTAAAAATTAATAAGGTGTCACTCATAGCAGTCAGAAGTGTTGAACTTTAAGACATATTGACCTATAGTCTTTCTGAGGCAGAAGAGGTGTTGTGGTTCACTCCTCTATAATCTATCCAAAGAGTGGAGAGTTATTAAACATGTTAACATTGGCTAGAAATTTGTTTTATGTACTCCTGAATAGTGATGTCGCGAACACGAAATTTTCGGTTCGCGAACTTCCGCAATTGTTCGCGAACCGCCATAGACTTCAATGGGCAGGCAAATTTTAAAACACACAGGGACTCTTTCTGGCCACAATAGTGATGGAAAAGTTGTTTCAAGGGGACTAACACCTGAACTGTGGCATGCCGGAGGGGGATACATGGCAAAACTCCCATGGAAAATTACACAGTTGATGCAGAGTCTGGTCTTAATCCATAAAGGGCAGAAATCACCTAACATTCCTAAATCACAATGGATATGGATTGATACCTGACATATGACATATTGACACAGAGCAGAATAGGGACTGTTCCCCCTACATAGGGTCACTTGGCAGGTATGGATTGACACCTGTCCTCAGAGACCATGATACACACTGACACAGAGCAGAATAGAGACTGTTCTCCTACATAGGGTCACTTGGCAGATATGGATTGACACCTGTCCTCAGAGCCCCTGATACACACTGACACAGAGCAGAATAAAGACTGTTCCTCCTACATAGGGTCACTTGGCAGATATGGATTGACACCTGTCCTCAGAGCCCCTGATACACACTGACACAGAGCAGAATAGAGACTGTTCCCCCTACATAGGGTCACTTGGCAGATATGGATTGACACCTGTCCTCAGGAGCCCTGATACACACTGACACAGAGCAGAATAGAGACTGTTCCCCCTACATAGGGTCACTTGGCAGATATGGATTGACACCTGTCCTCAGAGCCCCTGATACACACTGACACAGAGCAGAATAGAGACTGTTCCTCCTACATAGGGTCACTTGGCAGATATGGGTTGACACCTGTCCTCAGAGACCATGATACACACTGACACAGAGCAGAATAGAGACTGTTCTCCTACATAGGGTCACTTGGCAGCTATGGATTGACACCTATCCTAAGGATCCCTGATACACACTGACACAGAGCAGAATAGGGAATATTCACTAAATGCCAAACATTGTTATACAGGGGAATATTCAGTAAATAAGGATAAGGGGGGACCTACTGTCCTCCCCCCCGGCCCCCACCCCTGCACGGTGGGTGGGGGCCATAAATCTCAATGGGGGGGGGACCATAAACATAATGAAGGGGGGACCTACTGTATTATGTTGTATCGATCAGGTAGTGTAAGGGTTACGCCTGATTCACAGTGACAGACCAAACTCCCCGTTTAACGCTCCGCAAACAGTCCATTTGCACAACCGCAAACTCCCCATTTGCACAACGTTGGATACCATTGAAGTTCTCTTCCTCCACCCAGCCATGTACAACACCAAGGGTCCCCGAAAGGTGACAACAAGCCCCCTGGGACGCCTGCTGTGTTTGGTCTTCCACCTCCTCAAAGCCACCTTCCTCCTCTGACTCCTCTTCTTCAGACTCCTCTCTCTGCATTGCCTCTCTCTGCATTATTATAAGGTGTGTTAAGTAGTACTATTCCTATAAGTTTAATCCCTGTTATGTCCCCTACCAGTGGACGTGTATATGGCATCGATTTTAGGAACCGGGAGATGGAAAAAGATGCTTGGTCGGTCCTCCTACTTCAAATTTGGGGCACTGCGCGTGCAATCTAATGTGCCACCAGATAGGAGTGGTGTGTTTAGTACTATTTTTATCAGTTTAATCACTGTTACGTCCCCTATCTGTTGATGTGGAGCAAGACGCAGCAGCAGAAGAGGACTCAGCCGAGGAGGTTATGGAAGAGGATGGAGTAGGAGGAGTAGAGGAGGTGGCAGCAGGCCTTCCTGCAAGTCGTGGCGGTGTCACCAACTCCTCTGCAGAGCCACGCATTCCATGCTTGGCAGCCGTCAGCAGGTTTACCCAATGCACAGTGTAGGGGTGGCCTGCCTCTGCCTGTCATTTTTTTTTCGATTAGTGGTACTATGCGTGCAAGCTACTGTGACACCAGATATGAGTGGCACTGTGAACTGGCAGAGGTTGGCAGAGTACACGCTGTAGGGCTGACGCACCCGCTTGAAGACAACTAACTGCTATTCAATCTATAACAGTGAAATTTTTTTTTTGTTTTTAAATGCAAGCTATTGTGACACCAGATATGAGTGGCACTTTGAACTGGCAAAGGTTGGCAGAGTACACGCTGTAGGGCTGACACACCCACTTTGAGACAACTAACTGCTGTTCAATCTATAACAGTGAAAAAAGTTTTTTGGTTTTAAATGCAAGCTATTATGACACCAGATATGAGTGGCACTCTGAACTGGCAGAGTACACGCTGTAGGGCTGACACACCCGCTTTGAGACCACTAACTGCTATTCAATCTATAACAGTGAAAAAAGTTTTTTGGTTTTTAAATGCACGCTATTGTGACACCAGTGAGTGAGTGGTGGCACTGGGCACAGTATCCACTGTGAGCCTGACACAGAAGCTGGCAGCAGTGGCAGACAACTAACTGCAATTACATTACACAGAAAAAAAAAAGCAGACTGATGTTCTAGCCCTAAAAAGGGCTTTTTGGGGTGCTGTCCTTACAGCAGAGATCAGATGAGTCCTTCAGGACTGTAGTGGACACTGTATACCCTAACCTAGCTATGCATTTCCCTATCTAATCAACAGCAGCTACACTTTCCCTCCTCTCACTAAGCATGCAGCTTGAGAGTGAATGTAAAATGGATGCTGTCCAGTAGGTGGGAGGGTGTGCTGCTAATTGGCTGGAATGTGTCTGCTGACTGTGAGGTACAGGGTCAAAGTTTACTCAATGATGATGAATAGGGGGCGGATCGAACCGCACATATGTTCGCCCGTCGTAGCGAACGCGAACATGCTATGTTTGCCAGGATCTATTCGCCAGCGAACCGTTCAGTGCATCACTACTCCTGAATTGCAAATAACTTTTAAGAGCCTTGTAGAAAGTTAAGAAAGCTACCTTGTTGAACAAGTTGTTTATAAAATGAAAAGTTGAAGGTGTGTGTGTGTGTGTGTGTGTGTGTGTGTGTGTGTGTGTGTGTGTGTATATGTATATATATATATATATATATATATATATGCGCCAAGTAAAAGATTTTGCAGTATACACTATAAGTGACTAGGAAAAGTAATCCTGCTCTGTTTTCTTACTTTTTCAGATATATTGCAGAAACCAGAGGTGGACATTGGAACACAGATAGAATACCAGATGGAGACCAGTGTTTAAATGTTGACCTTTGATTAGAATTATTATTGAATGTGTTTAATCTTATTGTGTCTATTTAATATGTCAATGCTATAGTTTTGTGCATACTATTCTCTTATAAAAGTTAATAACAATTTCTGAGTACTTTGATTACTAAGGTGACTTATCCAACGTGGATAACGTGGTAGGGTTTTTTCCTTTTTTGGTTGGGAGAAAATACTTAGGAGAAGGTATTGTACTGTATACCTCCATCATTGCAAGGTATTGGGAATTACATCTATTTATATTTAACGGATAAGAGAAAGTAGGCATCTATACATGTTTAAATACACTGAACAAAATTATAAACGCAACTGATTTGTGTTAGTGAGCACTTCTCCTTTGTCGAGTGTAATACCCTGTTCATTTGCCTGGTCTTTGGATTTATAACATTGTTACAGTTGAACTCACAGTACTATACCCCAAACATATGAATTTGAAAACTACCAGCTATGTTAATTTGTTTGTATAACCGAACAAACTGTCGAACGAGAGACCGCCCAAATCGGTCGTGTGCCGCCAACTGACTCGTTGACTCTGTGCCAAACCGCAACTTCAACATTCTAAGTGGTTCACTGGGTGGCCATCGATTCGTATGCACGAACACAGGGGCCATCTGGTTTTGCGGAATGCGTCCAGCGGGATTTGGTTGTCGAATTTCTGGAACTGTTTTGGGGCACTCGAACTCCCGAACACCGCTGAGACTTCCAGGACCACTTAGATTTGTGCTAATTCATCTGAAGGAGGCAGGGTTTGGTAAAAACACTATACAAATGAGGCGGCACATGACCATCAAACTCACGAATACTTATGTGAATGGTTGTTCGGTATTTTTAAACATACAAAAGGGACTGGCCGCAGCAGCTGAATGGATGGAACTATTTTGGAGCCTCGTGTGCGGCTGGGCAGAAATGGGACTTACACCTATCTCCCGAACCCCTAAACCGATTTGTATGATTTTTTTTTTTTTTTATATATATTGGTCCCCTAATTATGCCATATCAGAATATATAGGTTTTATGGGGATTGGATGTGTGTTTTATGATATTTCTGATACAGTAATTAACTGAATTATCTCCCAAGCAGAGGGGAGGAATTTCCTGTAATGAATGGGAAAGTTTAACTTTGTGATTGTACACCATTGTCTGTTAAATGTATTTTTTGGTGCCCCACAAGGTCCACCTGCGTGGTAACCTTGTGGGAAAAGTTGCATAAAAGGCCGGCTTGGCACATTAAACTCTCAGATCAGCTTAAACCTCAATACGTAGCCTCGTCTCGTGTTTGTAGGGAACCTGCTTCCAGCTAATCACTAGCTCTTGCTATTCATTCTCTACTGGTTCGGCTGATGGGACATCTGGAGAATACTGCAGCACAGCCTTTTGCAAGGGAAAAGGACGTCTCCAAATGCATATACCTTCTGATACACAGGGTGGCCGTTACACAGAGATAATCCATCCACCTCACAGGTGTGGCATATCAAGATGCTGATTAGACAGCATGATTATTGCACAGGTTTGCCTTAGGCTGGCCACAATAAAAGGCCTCTCTAAAATGCACAGTTTTACTGTATTGGGGGGGGTTTGAAAACCAGTCAGTATCCGGTGTGACCATTTACCTCACGTAGTGCAACACATCTCCTTCGCAGAGAGTTGATCAGGTTGTTGATTGTTGCCTGTGGAATGTTGGTCCACTCCTCTTCAATGGCTGTGCGAAGTCCTGTAACACACTGTTGTATACGCCGATCCAGAGCATCCCAAACATGCTCAATGGGTGACATGTCCGGTGAGTATGCTGGCCATGCAAGAACTGGGATGTTTTCAACTTCCAGGAATTGTGTACAGATCCTTGCAACATGGGGCTGTGCATTATCATGCTGCAACATGAGGTGACAGTCGTGAACGAATGGCACCACAATGGGCCTCAGTATCTCATCACGGTATCACTGTGCATTAAAAATGCCATCATTAAAATGCACCTGTGTTCATTGTACATAACATACGCCTGCCCATACCATAACCGCACCGCCACCATGGGCCACTCGATCCACAACGTTGATGTTATGGTTGTCCCAGGCTAGCTGAGGTTTGGAAGTGTAGAATATTCCTGGAGCTCTGAGCAGAGCTAGTGATTAGCATTTCCCTTCAACACGAGTCGAGGCTGTGAGTTGAGGGTAAGAAGATCTGGTTTATTGAGCTCAAAGGCATTTCTTTTATACACACTTTCAGGCCAGGGGCACACCCCTCTGGACCTGATGAAACACAGGGACATAAGGAACATTGTGGCAAACCTAGCCACCTAAGACAATTTTTTTCTTTATATCTAAGGGTTGCCCTGGAGAGACTGTTTTATATATGGTGTTTGATGTGTTCCCTTTAAATGTGATAGAGGGAATTTGTATGCTAGTGGCATTAAAGCCACTAGCATTCATATGGTAGTTTCACGAACAGTGATTTTCAACACTGTTCGTGAAATGAACAAAGTACCGAATGGGAGCCCACACACAGGGGGTCGTGTGGCTCCCATTAACCGATTGCAACATTGTATCGATCGGCTGCTAATTGATTCCCAGGGTGGCCGTCGTTTGGATACCGACCACGCGGCGGTGTTTGGTCGTCGAGTGCCTGGAACTAAAATCGGCTACTCGACGGCATGAACACAGCTGGACATCCAGGCCGTTCAGGAGCGCCGGTCTTTCTGTACTTTTCCCCCACTTATGCATTCGTGACTTTTAGGAAGAGTTGATGTTTACAATGTATTTTGTGCGGAGTTCGGTTAATTGTGCTGGGATCTGAGCGGTACTTTCACGAAGTATGCGCTCAGAGCCCAGCTATCTGCCGATCAGTCATTCTGTATATTGGCACGAATATTATATCAGTTACAGATTTTTATGTGAAAAGCCGGTTCTGCTGTATGGAGGGATAATCCACTTAGCAGGATATTCTTGTGGGAGTATCCCTCTCATACAGCAGTGCATGATGGGAGAAATGTTCTGTATGTTCAGTTTCCCATGTAGTCCCCTACTGTATAACCCCTGTAAAGTAATTAAGGAAATCCCTTGCATGGGGAATCGCATAAATACTGGAGCTGGTGAATAAAAACCGCAGTTGACTCCCAGAACTGTGTTTCGTCCGGTTACTGTGGGATTTGGGCTATTGCCTTCTTTCAGCGCTTTCTTTGGATTATTTTCGTCTACCAGCGGAGATATTGGGATTTAATATTGCAGCTCCGCTACAAACATAAACCAATTAGAATAAAGTGCTTCTTTCTGAACCCTCCCCTCTATCCTGGAGATAATTGGTTTACATCTATTAACGCAACCTCAACATTCTAAGTGGTTCACTGGGTGGCAGTCGATTCGTAGTAACTTAATTATCTCCAGGTACAGAAAAATATTCTTAAGTTGAAACTGTAACAAAAAAACACATAAAAATACATAACTCAGATTATACAATATTCAACCTCTATGTTGAACATGGATAGCTTGTGCTCAGTATGTCTGAAAAGCACTCAGATCTCATGAATACAGTTGGATCACCATGGGGTTAAAGTTCTCTCCACGGCCGTTCGGCATAATTCAACTCAGGATTAGTTCCGCAATTTGTAGTCATTGGGTCGGTCTAGTTTCGTGAGTATGACAGTACCGAACGGCGCTGCATTCGTTAGGAAACAAACGGATGAAAGTCTGGAGGTCCCAGCGGGGTTCGTGTAGAATAGTGACCAAAAACAGCACCATATGGTCGACGACAAAACCCAGTTAAAGATGGCCGCCACCACGTGTTCGTTCATATGAACGAGACCACCCAGCCATTCGTCAATTAAGCTGCAGTTAACCGCAAACCGCAGCTTCTGGGTAGCTAATAAGCGGCACAGTTCTCATGCAGGGTGGTCGGTCATTCGGCCTTTTGTTCAGTGATTTGGAGGTGAACAAGGTAAACTGCAGTTTCTGGGCGGCTAATAGGCGGCACACTCCATATGCCGGGTGGTCGGTCATTCGTTCATACGAATGACCTGGTGAAGTACTTTTGTGGGTTTTTGTAGAGGAAAGGAACAGACACAGTGTAGCAAAAGTGGCAGACAGAGGGTACTTGTGACAGTTGACATCAGCAAACCGCTCCCTCACAAGGGGGAAAGGGAGGGGGAAGGAAAGAGAAAAGAAAGGGGGGAAAGGGAAAGGAAAGAAAGAGTAATGATATTAATATAATTATTTACGTAATAAAACAAAGTATAATGAGTGTAATGCTTTACAGGCACCACTGGGGTAGCGTGTAGGAATCCTTAAGCCATGTGCTTCTGGTGGTGACATCACAGGCCAGCCTACATAGGAATACACTGAATAAAAACCAGATGTAGGAGGAATTCAGTCTCTTTGCCTTACCTGACTGAACCCAAGATGTAGTATCAGCTCTGACATAACCCCAGCCAAAGGGCTGGGGCCTTGTATGTAATATGAATCCATTGTAACATTTAGTAACTGTTATAGCTATTTTGTAAGGGATATTTGTAGTTTTGTATTGTATAATTATTGTAGTAAATTGACATTCTGCTAGCATCTGTTTACTTGTTATTATAATTATATTGAATATACATTTAATAGTACAGCGTTTTTTCTATCCACATATTCGACCATAATACCATGAACTATAAAAAATCTTAATGTTACTTATTGCTTAATTATGATATATTAATTAAAAGATTAATATTCATATTTAAGTCACGGCCACAACAGAAAGAAAGGGGGACAGAGGACAAATCTCCGTGAATATCGCCCCATGCCACCTGTCCGCTGCCACGCCTCGCCCAGGGCATTTCCCCCTTGGGGTGTTCCTCAGTTCTCCCATGCCCTCTTTAATGCAAAGCAAGCACTTATAATTTAAACACACATTCAGGGGCATTTTAGCCGTGAGGCAAACAAGGCATTTGCCTTGGGCGGCATTTTTCAGGGGGCGGCAAAAAAAGCCGCCCCCCAAATGCCCAGGGCAAATGCCTAGTTAGCCTTGCGGCTAACAGACATGCTGTGCTGGGAGGGCGGGTGGCTGGCGAGGGAGCTCTTCCTCTGAGCGGTCTGCTCAGCTCCCACGCGCACCGCAGAGTGAGGCTGGGAGCCGGAATATGACGTCATCTTCTGGCTTCCAGCCTCACTGTGCAGCGCGCGAGGGAGCTGAGCAGACAGCTCAGGGGAAGAGCTCCCTCACCAGCCGCCCGCCCAGCCCAGCAGCCACTGGACCCCCAGGGAGATAGAGAACCCCCCCGCCAGTATTCCCAAAGGTAAGGAGGCTGGAGGGGTTAAAAAAAATACATGTGTTAATGTGAGTGAGTGTGTGTGTCTGTTAGTGTGTGTGTCTGTTAGTGTGTGATTGTGTCTGTTAGTGAGTGTGTGTGTCTGACTGTTAGTGTGAGTGTGTGTGTCTGCTAGTGTGTGTCTGCTAGTGAGTGAGTGTGTGTCTGTGTGTGTCAGTGAGTTTGTGTTTCTGTTAGCTAGTGTATGCGTATTTGTGTGTGTATTTAGAAGGCGGGGCGGGGCGGGGCGGGGCAGGGTGGGGGGAAAGGATGGGTGGGGGTTGCACGCGCAGAGGGGGGGGATTGGGGGACGTCTGAGTTTTGTCCTGCCTAGGGCAGTACAAAACCAGGATACACCACTGCACACATTTAAACCCCAAATGCCTCATTTACATACAATAGAGCACTATAGTACAAGGAAGGGTGGGGTCAGACAATAGCAAGGGCTGATGGGAGATTGAGGAGGGACAAAGCAGCCAGTTTAACCTGGTCTGGCAGTGTCCCTGGGACAACACCCTGCTGGGGAAACAATAGGACAGGAAAAATGGAAGGGAAGAGGCACATTTTCCCATGGAAGTCACTTTTTAACATGTCTTTTTGCAGGGCCCATAGTCTTTGGGCAGGAGGCTGGCAAACAGGCCCCTCCAAAAACCAGTGGCAAGGTCATTTTCGCCACAGGGGGGTTTACAGAGCGCCACTTTAGCAGAATAAGGGACTTGACAGCGTTCAGGAGATGTCTAGTCAAAGACCTCTTGCATACAGATAATGGTAATGCAAGTAGAGCAGTCTTTAATATTGATTGGACCATGGGCAAGCATTTTACAATATTGCTTTGGCCCCCTAGATCCACTCCCTGGCAGGCAATCACGCCTCCATCCCACCACAGTGGCGGAACTAAAGTAGAAAGAGCCCTAGTGCAAGAATTTTATTGGGCCCCCCAATTGCAAGGTTGGGCAAAAGGTAGAACCCAATCTGTCATACAACTCCAACAATGCTTTTACAGCTGGGGCTCTACCAATTTCCCATGCTTGCAGGGTTGTATTTAGCATTGTGTTTGTGTGTTTGAATGTAAGCATGTTTATGGAGTATGTTTGTGTGAATGTAGTTGTATGTGGAGTTTGAATGCAAGCATGCATTCTTGTGCATTGTTTATTTTTTTAATGTAAGGGTGTGTTTATATATAATTTGGGTGTTTAACACAGAGGTGTATTTGTATGTAGTGTTGACGTTTCACTGCAGGAGTGCGTTTGTATGTAGTGTTGAAGTTTAAATGGAGGGGTGTATTTGTATTTAATGTTGTTGCTCATATGCTCAGACACACAGGTATACACACTGACACACATGCGGATACACAGATATACACACAGACTACATACAGATACACACACAGATAATAACACAAACAGACAGATAAACTGATAAACATACTGGCACACATACATACAATGACAAACATACTGAAACACACACAGATAAATACACTGACAGACATACTGACACACGCAGATACCTACACAAACCGACATACTGATACACATACACATACCTTAATAGATATACTGACACACAAATAGGCACATACACTGTCAGACATACTGAAACACAAATACATACACTGTCACACACACACACAAACTCACATACTGACATACATGTAAAATTAACATTTTTAAACCCACCCTCCAGTTTCCTACCTTTTGCTGGATGATGGAATCCCTGGGGTCCAGTATGGTGCCTAAGGCTGATGGGAGAGAGGAGCCCCCATCTTCCCTGCCTCCTCCTTCACATGCAGCTCCTCCTGCACCCTCCTGTGCAGCAGCTCTCTTTATGGGAGGAAGTGACTCGCGGCTGTCAAAGCAAGGGGCCTGTTTGTGCTGTTAAAGGGCCAAAATGCGTGACTGGGCCCCTGCTGGTACAAGACTCGCACTCTAAGCAGTCCCACCAGGTGGACCATGCACTTAGGGCCACCTGGTGGGACTGCTTAGAGTGCGGACACAAGCTGAATCGGTGGGGGAAAAATATTTTTTTTTGAGGGCAGCAGAGCCCCCCTAGGAGTAACTGGTCCCAGGGCAGCTGCCTGACCAGAAGGGGCTGGAATGAGAGGGGGGCCTCCATGATCAATTTATGTGTCTGTACACAGTATGGTGTAATTTTGGGGCAGGACAACCAGAGGTGCAAGTCCGTTCCCTTCTTGATCTTGCATGTCCAGCAGATGTTGGGTATGTTGAGGTTCATTTGGTGGAGTCTGGATGGTGTCCTGTTATGAGCTTATAGTTGAGTTCTTGGAGCTGGTCATGTCCTGGTGTGCCAGGTCATGTATCTTTTCCCATTGAATGTTTGTGAGAGTAGTGTTTGTAACCTGTTTCCAGTGGCATGGACTATAGAAGTATGTCTGTCAGCAGCATGGAGACACATAGTTTCTCAAAGGGTGTTAGTTCTCTATGTATCTGGTAGCACCGGCCCCACACACAGCTTCAAGTCTGCATTCAGAAGAGATTTGGTCCTGTAGATAGCGCATTGGACTGTGTCCTTGTCATCTTTTGGTATGACTGTGATGGTGGCCATTAACGTGTCTCTTTGGAATTTTCCCATGAGCAGGGAGTTCAGGCCCTTCAATAGGTAGGGAAACAGTAGTTCCTGAAATTTCTTATAATATGGTGTAGGAAGTCCATCTAGACCAGGCTCCTTTTGTGCCTTGGCGGCCTTTAGAGAGAATGCAGTTCTTCCAGGAATATGGGATCTTCCAGGTACTCTCTTATGATGTACATGCTGTAATGGAGCTCCCTGTATCCTGGCTGGGTACCTCCTCCAAGGAACACTTCCTAGCTGGAACAGAGGACAAATCGCAACACTTGTGCCCACAGTCGCCGTGGCTTGACTGGGTCCCTGGAACCGCTCCTTCCTGGGAGCTCTAGTCCTAACAAGGATTTTCTGCGTTGAATTCCCTGCTAGTTGGAACAGCAGACACAGGGATTATATCTTCCTTCCCTCCAATAACAGGATGACACACAGTTTTGGAGTGCAAGCTGGAATAGGATTTTAATGGAGGCACACTGGCCTTTTATGCAAGTTTCCCAATAAGGGTTACACCCATGTGTACCTTGTTGGGCACAGGGACACACAGTCAATAAACTAATAAAAAGACACTCCCATACACAAACAAATGAATCTTTCCTCTGTGCTTGGGAGATAATTGAATCAGGAACTGTACTAATTTAACACAATTATCTCCAAGCACAGAAAAACATACCATTTTATGAAACCCCAAAAAGTACCTTAAAAACATATTATATCCCTTTATCTGGGTGAACAACATATCCAAAAATCACCCAGATCGGTTCAGGGGTTCAGGAATTTCCTGGAAGTCATAGTTTTGACTGACCATGCACATGGTCCTATGCCCAATACAGTTCCAGTGAAATCAGTGCTAACAGTCGATCAAGTTCGATAGTCTTTTACAGGTTTCCCTGCAGGGCCCATAGTCTGTGGGCAGGAGGCTGGCAAGCAAGATTCTCCAGGAGCTTGTGGCAAACTCAGGTAAAAAGGGGAGTTTTCCACATATCTTCCCCCTCCCGGGGAGACTATCCAGACCCCAAACTTCCAGTCTGTGATAGTCTGGTGGCCTTTCCCAAAAGGTGTAGTTGTCCAGACGGCCTCCTGCCACAAATTCCCATTTGTAGATCCAGTGTCCTACGGGGAAACAACCTGGAGGCATTCCCTCCTGGTTGGATAAAGTTGTCGCTTGGGAAGGCGGGTGCAGTTTCATTCATCCATGCCTGTTTGTCACGGGTGGCGGTACAGAGACCGAGACCCCTGAGTGCCTGATGATGATGGGAGTCTCAGTGTGGAAATGGACCGTCAGGGCCTGGTGCAGGGTAACCATACGCCCCCTGGTGTTTTGTGCGGCATTTGTGCGGCCACATACCAAGGCCCTGATGCAGCTGCTGCGGATCCCAAGAGCTAGGTGATATGCAGACCTCCCAAGAACTGGATAGGGAGGCTCTGCAGCAGACATGTATCCAGTACAGAAACAAGGCAAGACTAGGAAGAACCCAGAACCGGAGCAGGACAGACAGCAGAACCCTGAACATGTACACAAGACATGAGGGAAAAATGAAAAGGGCAAGACTGGACTGTACATGAACTGGGAATACAGGACAAAATAAAACAAGACCAGAGATGCAAGGCAAAACAAGAGGAGACATAACCAAGTACTCTATATGTAAAACATTGGAGATTTAGACATACATAAATGGCCAAGATGTATGCATCCCACCACTGCGGCAAAGTACTCCAATTACGGTGGATTCCTATCTGCCTAGATATGCATGACTAAATAAACAATAATAAAACACACACAGCACTTACCTGCAAGAAATGGGCAGAGGACTTGGAGCAACTGCCTGCAGGAACCAACTGAAACAAAAAGGATTAATGGAAAAGGAACGGGTGTGGCAACATAAAACAAACCTTTAAGAGAACCCAAGAGACTGGGAATTCCAGAAACAGAATACAGGAATGAACCCAGAAAACCCAGCATAAAGAAAACCAGACATAGAATAAAAAACCAGAAAAACAAGAAAAACTAAACAAAAATTGTAAAAAGAGTACTGGATACCAGAAGCCAAGGCCAGACATCTCTGCAGAACAGGACAGGATGTGACACTGTTGGGCAGAGGCCAGCAACACCCTGCCCCGTAGCCAACGGTTGGTTGGTGGTTCATCATGCCACAGAACAAAGGGGTAGTTAGGGCAGAAGCTACCTGTGCTCTGCCCTGATGCCAGCTCTGCTGCTGGAAGGAGGTCAGTAGGGGCCATAGTTCCCTCTCCTGCACCTTGACCATGGTTGGGAATGGGCAGTTGGGGATCAATGTAGGCTGCCCAGCATCCCTGTAGGGCTGGTGCAGAGAGCTCACTGGATGACAGCCCCAGCTGCTGGAGAGTGGGACCGACCGTCTCCACTCCCTATAACACAAACTGCCACTGTCAAGAGAGACTGACCATCTCCTCTCCCAATTATACACTCTGCCGCTGGTAAGGAAGGCCGACACACTCCGCTCCCTGTAATGCACACTGATGCTGGTGAGTGAAACCAGTTGTCTCCACTCACTGTAACACACTCTGCCGCTGGGGAGGAAGGATGGCACACTCCGCTCCCTGTGACACACTACCGCTGGGGAGAGAGCGCGACTGTCTCTTCTCCCAATAACATACTCTGCCGCTGGGGAGGAAGGATGACACAGTCCACTCCCTGTACTGCACACTGCTGCTGGGGAGTGAAACAGATTGTCTCCACTCCCTGTAGGATACACAGCCAATGGGGAGTGAGACTGGTTGTCTCCACTCCCTGTCACGCTCTGCCGCTGGGGAGGAAGGACGACACACTCCACTCCCTGTACTGCACACTGCTGCTGGGGAGAGAGGATGTTTCTCTCTTCTCCTGGGAATTCCAAGTTTATGAGCTCCATCACTTTGGAGACTGGTGTCGTTATCCGGCTAAATAGGCGAGAATAGTCCTGCTCGAACGCCAGAAAAGTCAGATCCGGTTGCATCTCTGCTATCTTCGTAAGGCCCAAGCTGTCTTCCTACTCATCTTGTATGCACCAGAAGCGGGAACTATCTGGGTGTCCTAATGCCATACCATCTTTAAAAACCTCCCATAAAAGACCAGGGCCATCGTAGTCCTCTCCCTCGATGCATTGGAGATTGACCCACCCTGGGTAAATAAATAATGAATGCCACTGCAAGGCCCGGTATGATTCATCCAACCCTACTTCAGTCATGACAAGCCTCTCCAGTTCTCTTACCCATTCCTCTGAGGTTTGGGCTCCTTGGAATGGCATCCGCAGCTCCAGCTGTTCTACTTGGCGCTGGTTGGTGGTCTGGAGTTCCTCGCTCTGGAAGGGTTGAATTTCATCGAGGTCCTCCTTCCAGAGGTCGGTTCGAAGCGCCACCCTCCACTCTTCAATCTTTCCTTCAGGATCGGGTACACCATAATGCGCAGCACATCCTGAAGTTGCTGCCGGAGCCTGGTGTTGAAGAGGGATACTCCTTCAATCTCTGAAGTAGTGCTGGTTTTCCCAAGGCTAGGAAGCCAACCCACTGCTTGCCACCAATGTAACGGAGCTCCCTGTATCCCAGCTGGGTACCACCGCCAAAGACTGCTTCCTAGCTAGAACAGGGGACAAACCACAGCACTTCCACCCACAGTCGCCGTGGCTTGACTGGGTCCCTGGAACCACTCCTTCCTGGAGCCAAATGAGGAATTCGCTCTAGACACCCCCAGGCACTGGATGACACTCAGTCCTGGGAGCTCTAGTCCTTACAAGGACTTTCCCCGTCGAATCCCCTGCAAGCTGGAACAGCAGACACAGGGGATAAATCTTCATTCCCTCCAATAACAGGATGACACACAGGTTTGGAGTGCAAGCTGGAATAGGATTTTAATGGCGGCACACTGGCCTTTTATGCAAGTTTCCCAACATGGGTGACACCCAGGTGGACCTTGTTGGGCACAGGGACACACAGTGAATAAACCAATAAAAACATACAGTGAGACACTTCCATACACAAACAATAGAATCCCTCCTCTGTGGTTGGGTGGTAACTGAATCAGGAACTGTACTAATCTAGCCCAATTATCTCCAAGCACAGAAAAACATACACTTTTCTGAATTCCCAAAAAGTACCTTAAAAATACACAAAACCCCATAAGAAAAAACCCTGATAGCCCCGATCTGGGTGAACAACATATCCAAAAATCACCCAGATCGGTTCAGGGGTTCAGGAATTTCCTGGAAGTCATAGTTTTGACCGACTGTTCACATGGTCCTATGCCCAAAACAGTTCCAGGGAAATCAGTGCTAACAGTCGGTCAAGTTCAGTAGTCTTTTACAGGTTTCCCTGCAGGGCCCATAGTCTGTGAGCAGGAGGCTGGCAAGCAAGATTCTCCAGGAGCTTGTGGCAAACTCGAGTAAAAAGGGGAGTTTGCCATACACGCGCCTACATGGGTCTTGTTTTGTTGAGTGTCAGATGAGTCCGGGTCTGGTCGCAAGTTAAATAGGCATGAATAGAAGCGGTGAAATGCTCCCACTATTTTGTCTGTCAGCTTGGTAACTTGTTTATCTATGGGTTTGATCTTCCAGATGGGACATAGGCATCACTCTCGTAGCATTCTACTGCATTTGTTTGGAGAGGAGAAGAGTTGAAATTAATTTTTACTATTAATACCTAATGGTTTAAATCAAGACTTTGAGCTTTGCCATTTTTATAAGAAATTTTATAATAAAAATTTCTATAAGATATACATTGTTATAATGTAATATAAACACATATTATTGGCGTTCAAATTCATTTTTTGCATTTTTCACACACAAATATTAACACTAACTTTGGCCAGTGTTTGTGACCAAGTGGCTACTAAAAAAGACTGGACAAACCCCATTTGCAATATCTTGGGTTGTCTACTATTGCAAATGGTATGCCATCATGGGGGTAATTCTCATTCCTGGGCTACCATACGGTCTCAAAGGCAACGTAACCAGTCTGACGTATTTCAATGTGAAAAAACTGAAAAATTTAACATGCTATATTTGACCCTGGAACTTCCCAAAACACCATAAAACATGTACATAGGGGATACTGTTTTACATGTGAGACATCGCTGAATACAAATGTGTATTTTATTGCAGTAAACACAAACAGTATTCTGACATTCACAGTTAAAATGTCACGTTGAATTAAAAAAAATATTTTCTCCCTTTTTTTAATATTTTTTTCATATTAAATTATGTTTCATAGCTAAATATTTGATGTTAAATGAAACTCTGTTTCCCCTGAATAAAATTATATATAATAAGTGTGGGTGCACTTAATATGAAAGAGGTGAATTACAGTTGAACAGACAGTCAAATTCCAGAGTTTGTTTATGTTTTGTTTTGATCAAAACGTGTACATTTGGCTCAGTCTTAACCCCTTAAGACTGTAAGGGCGTACTATTACGCCCTATTTTAGGCGGCTCTAAACGCTGCCGGGCGTAATAGTACGCCTTCCGGTCTTTCTTTACTTACCCGGTTGCCGGCGGTCCCACGCCGGCGATCGCGGTTGGGGGGACTCCCAGGGAGCCCCCCGCGTCATATCTTCACTCCAGCAGCCCCCCCGGCCATGTGAGAGTGAGGTCCTTGCGAGGACCTCACAATCACATGGCTGGGATAGCTGGCTGCAGCATTGCCAGCAGGGGGGCTGCCTGTAATGACAGGTGGTCCCCCTGCTGGTTGGAAATAAAATAAATTAATAAAGTGTAAAAAAAAATATATATATACTTAGATCATATATATATATATATATATATATATATATATATATATATATATATATATATATATATATATATATGATCTAAGTATATATATATATATACACATACATACACTGTCTAGGTGTATTTTACTATTAATATATATATATATATATAATTTCAAATTACACGTAGACTGATACTGATTAAATATATATAATTTTATTTATAAAATAAAATTAAAAAAATAATTAAAAGTAAATAATAAAAAAATCTATAGATGTGTGTTATTTCGTTCTAACTGTATTGTGATATTAATATATATATATTTATATCAAAATACACGTAGAACGAAATAATATATATATCTATATACATAAATATATACGTATATATCACTATATATATACCTATATATAAATAAAAATATTTTAAAAAATATATATATATATAAATATATATACACATACATATATATATATATATATATATATACATATATGAATTCTACATATATATTTATGTAATATTTTTACATAATTAGGTATCTTAATTAATTACAATTAGTGGGACCTGCCTGACAACCCATGCCAAAAGTAAAGGGAATTTAATTTGCTAGCACTATATTTAACCCTATAACTTTCCAAGACACCATAAAACCTGTACATGGGGGGTACTGTTCTACTCGGGGGACTTCGTTGAACACAAATATTAGTGTTTCAAAACAGTGAAATGTATTACAATGATGATATCGCCAGTAAAAGTGACGTATTTTGCATTTTTCACGCACAAACAGGACTTACACGGACGATATTATTGCTGCGATACTTTTTACTGTTTTGAAACACAAATATTTGTGTTCAGCGAAGTTTCCCGAGTACAACAGTACCCCTTTTATGGTGTTTTCAAAAGTTACAGCATCAAATATAAGGCTTGTGTTTAATTTTTTCACATTAAAATTCGCCAGATTGGGTACGTTGCCTTTGAGACCCTATGGTAGCCCAAGAATGAAAATTACCCCTATGATGGCATACCATTTGCAATAGTAGACAACCCAAGATATTGCAAATGGGGTTTGTCCAGTCTTTTTTAGTAGCCACTTGGTCACAAACACTGGCCAAAGTTAGTGTTAATATTTGTGTGTGAAAAATGCAAAAAATGAATTTGAACGCCAATAATATGTGTTTATATTACATTATAACAATGTATATCTTATAGAAATTTTTATTATAAAATTTCTTATAAAAATGGCAAAGCTCAAAGTCTTGATTTAAACCATTAGGTATTAATAGTAAAAATTAATTTCAACTCTTCTCCTCTCCAAACAAATGCAGTAGAATGCTACGAGAGTGATGCCTATGTCCCATCTGGAAGATCAAACCCATAGATAAACAAGTTACCAAGCTGACAGACAAAATAGTGGGAGCATTTCACCGCTTCTATTCATGCCTATTTAACTTGCGACCAGACCCGGACTCATCTGACACTCAACAAAACAAGACCCATGTAGGCGCGTGTTTCATTTTTTTCACATTAAAATTCGCCAGATTGGTTACGTTGCCTTTGAGACCCTATGGTAGCCCAAGAATGAAAATTACCCCTATGATGGCATACCATTTGCAATAGTAGACAACCCAAGGTATTGCAAACGGGGTAACATAACCAATCTGGCAAATTTCAATGTCAAAATCTTGGGTTTTCTACTTTTGCAAATGGTATTCCATCGTTGGGTTAATTCTCATTCCTGGGATACCATGGGGACTTGCATATGAGGCCAGTTGTGGCTACCAATAAATTAGTTCCTGCTTAACCTCAACACAGAGACTCGTCTCATGATTGAGGGAACTGATATACCTGCTATAATTCCTGCTTCTGGGACTTTTCTTTGGATTGGTATAAATCACTAGCTCTTGTAAGAGCTACACGGCTATACCTGATATACTCTCTTGGAGAACAGGCCTTCCCACTGGGGGCTGTATCCAGGAGTTTGGTCCAGGGTGGGAAGGAATGGCGAGACCCCAGTCAAGCTGCGGTGGCTAAGGGGCTATGATGCTTATGGTGTCCGGCGCGATGCTTATGGTACTCAGCGACAGCTAGGAAGCATCGATTGACGGGTGTAGCGGAGATGCAATATTCCCCTGGTTATCTCCGCTTGTAATTCAAGTGAGGCTCAGGAACAAGTAAATAATAAATCCAAAGGCAAGAGTTCCAGCAAGTAAAATACAGCAATATCCCAACAGCAATCCCAATAACTGGACGACACACAGTTTCAGGAGCAGATCTGACAAGCCTTTAATCACAGTCTCCTTATAAAGCATGCTCCCATGCAAGGGAGGGATTTACAGTAATTATTACAGTAGCCAATCCTGTCCTGGTAACCTCCCACACATCTCCTCCCCTCAGCCAGCATCATAATCCCCTTATCCAGTACACCAATTCCCCCCTTTCTGGATGTACCCCTAAACGTAGGGGTACCTCTTTAAATCCTACATCCCCTGGTAGCCCTGATCTGGGTGAACAACATATCCAAAAACCACCCAGATCAGACCAGGGGTTCGGGAAAAGTATGGAGGGAATAAAATGACCGACCGCACGAACTGAGATAGCCGAATTCGGTTCCATGTGAATGGGCCCTGCGGTCGGTCCTGGCATAAGGGAATAAAATACACGAAAGCCTCTAGCTATAGAGGCTAGGGAGGGTTCGCCTGAATCCCCTCGTTCGGTATTCTCTATCTACCGAACGAGGGGCCGTTCGGTAGTTTGGAACCGAACGGACCAGGGCTGTGGAGGTCTCAGCGGTGTTCGCCTACTCGAGTGTCCGATTTTAGTTCCAGACACTCGACGGCAAAACACCGCTGTTCGGGAGTTTTAAAATGGCCGCCGCCACGTGTTCGTTTTTGAATGGCGGCCACCCCCGAGAACAAAGGACGGCTACTTACTGTTCAATTACCCGTTCGCAACAATGTTGCAACGGGTAATTGAGGACCCACTTCACACAGGGGAGGTCTGGTTGTTCGGTAGTTTCATTCGAATAAACTAAGGGAATGAAACTACCGAACAATCACAAAAATACAAGGCTTTAAAACACATAGAAAACTAGCAGATCACACGAATGCAATTATTTCAAAGACATTTGCAGGACAGCCCAGTGCCATCCGCTACAACGGGTATCCAGTCGGGGTGCCAGACGGTCCATCGAACTTACCAACAGAGGAATCCAGTATTGGGCGAAACGCGTCTTGGTGATTGGATCATTGCTATTACCCAAAAGGACTTGATTTTTCGTGTTTTATTTCTACTAACACATTTTTGCAACTGATCCTTGGTGGAATCATCTATGTATTCAGCACAAGGATACAGATACAGCTTCTATCCTTCAGATTCACTGAAGAGGGGTGTGAATCTTCCTAAGGATCCGAAGGTGCATCATATTAGAGCAAGGTATTACTGTGGCTCTATTCTTGTGAGTGTATTTTATATATATTACACATATCTACTTAAAAGATGGATTAAGTAACGATGGACGAAAGGAAATGCTTTGCAAAACAACATCGTGATTTTCGATTTCCCAGAAATGAGCAGAGCCGAATTTGTCCACTCAGTCAAGCACTATTTGCTTGCTCTCTTTTTTTTTTTTACAGAATCCATGTGCAACAACAGAGGGAAGTATATATTTTCTTAAGTTTCACCTATTGTATGTTTGTTTTTTATTATTAGTAAGGTGTGGGTAAAGGGGATTCCCCACAGGTGTGTAGAGTTTTCTTCCACTAAGTGTTGTATTCCTGTTGTTATAAATAGAAACACATTGGCAAGCATCCAAATAAATACCATCCATAGACACACAGTTTGATATATTCATAGGCATACATACTCCTACATAAACACACACTAGCACATATCCACAGCCAAATACTAGACCACAAACACACACTGATAAAGTAAAGCCACCTTAATGGGCAGCCTACAGATAACACTATGAATGCGTTTATCTTTGTAAGTATGCACATTTATGTTTTTTTTAGCATAGTGGATAGGGATATACTAGTTAATATGTGGGGTAACACATTTTTGATCTAAGGGTTTGGTGAGAATTTCTTTTTGATTGTTGCAAAATTAGAAAGAGTGTCAAACTGGGTTTTTTTTGCCTTCATTTGAATCAACAGGAAAAACTGATGGGAGAAAGGCTGTACTTTATGGATGCAAGTAATTTTCAGCCTATGTAACTATATAAAGTTTGAATTAAGTACCATATTTAAGTCTCATTATGAATTTTGTGAATTTTTACATCCAAGCCATTTAGAATTAAAATCACTAATATGCATGCTATTTGCAATAATGCTCAGTAAATCAACCCAGAAGTTTTACAACAATAAGATTTGCATGATTTATCTTATTGTATTTTGCATTATTTTAGTCTGTATCATGTAAAATTGTTTGTATTAATTCTGCTATCTATTGTAATAGTAATTTTCTGTACGAAAAATAAAATAAAATAAAAAATTACTGAGATATTATAGTTTTCAATTGCCAATTAGCTAGAAATAAATACACCTTAAATAAAAAAATCCATATTTCAGTTTTTTTATGAGTCAAAATTTGTACATCATTTTTTTTGTATTGTGAATGTGAATTAGTCATGCAGAGAAATACATGTACTGTAAATTCTTTATGCATACAATTAACACATCATTAATTTATGATTCAGTGAATAAGGTTACTTGTATGCAGATGTTTACCCACACAGAAATTCACATTTCTATTCCACTGTGCATCTTCATCATTTATTAAGGCACATCTCTGTGTTTAATGTCTGCTACACTACTGTTGCCTTGGGCAACGATTAATATGAATATTCACTTCTTTACAGATGAATTAGAATATGAAAGAAATATGTCACAGTGATTTCCTTTGTTTTCATTTGTCCTTCACAACTAATGAAATACGGATTTACACTTTACATTATGAATGTTATCACATATTAATCAATATTTACTCTTTATTTTCCTAGTCAAATCTGTGTCAAACATGTCTTTTTGCAATTGCCAGTAAAAGACTTTCAGGAACAAAATAAATTTTAAAATTAATATATGTATAGAATCACATTATTCCTCGTTATAAAATTAGCCATTCACATTTCTGTTTCTTCAAGTGTTTTGTGACAAGCAAATTTACAGCTTTTATTTTCATTACACCTTATAACAGTCCCTGAGTAAAGGAGCACTGTCACTTCTCTGGACTTTACACAATTGAGAAAACCATTGAAAATCACCTTGTGTGACATTTTGTTCCTGTCATGCTCCATTTTCTTTCGAATTTGTAATAAACATTTAGCAATAAACATCATAATCCGGTTTAGGCAAGGCATTGCCACGGCAAGCATTGTAAATTAATTTGTGAAATAAAAACAGTGTTTCTTTTCTCTTCTTGCTCTTTTCTCTACACTCTCTGTATGATGACTGCCAAGTGAAAAGGATAGAACTTATAACAATAATTAGCAGTTAACTAAAATGGTGGTGGTATTTGCAAGAAAATGTAGATTTATATATTTAATTTTATTTATGGAAACTTCACACATGAATATGTATTAAATATAAAGATTGGTATAAGCAGCTATAATAGTAAAAATATTAGAAAGTATTTATTAAAAAGGACACTATAGTCACCAGAAGAACTACAGCTTATTGTATGTGTTCTGGTGAGTAGAAACATTCCCTTCAGGCCTTCTGCAGTAAATACTGTCTTTTCATAGAAAATGCAGTGTTTACATTACAGCCTAGTCATACTTCCACTGACCATTCCCCAGATGGCTGCTAGAGGTGCTGCCATTCAAAGTCTCCACCCTCTGCATGGAGAGAATTAACTTTCCTCATAGAGGTGCATTGATTTAATGAATCTCTATGAACAGATGCTGATTAGCCAGTGGCTTGTGCTGGCTCTGCCCTTGATCTGCCTCCTTGACAGTCTCAGCAAATCCTATTGGAAAGCATTGTGATTGGCTCAGTGAATCACTGCTCATGATGTCAGCCAAGCAGGCAGATCAGGGGCAGAGGCAGCAGCTGTAGACTTGATTAAAAGTAAGATATTACCACATGACAGGATGCTTCATATTTGCAATAACTTCCTTTTGACACAGATATTAATTTACCTGGAGATATGTTCAGGTGGAAACCAAATTGACACTTTTATTACGAGCTACTCGGAGAAAGTAATCAGACCAGACAGTTTTTGATTCAAAGATTACTTCCCTCTTTTATTGTGTAAGCTTACAGATTATATACTACTTTGTAAAGACAGCTTTGTGACTTGCGCTCCAAAAACCGGATGGGTGAAGTCGCACTGTACCATAAAAGGGAAATTACAGTACTAAACATATTTAAATGGTTTTATATATAAATATATATATATATATATAAATATATATATATATTAGGACATCAGAAGGGGTTAATGGGGGAAGCTGCAATCGTCTCCTCAGAAACCACAGAATATCACAAGTCATGATTTTATGCTCAAAACTAGACTAAAATTCAAAAGCAGAACATAAGAAGTAAAGACTGGACATCTGATCATCTTAAAAGCTTGAGCCTGGGGTCAAGGTATCTTCCATCAATAATTCCATTACAATTTCCCTCTTTTTGACCCCACGGCTCACCCTTGTGTCTGAGGTATTTCCAGGTATGCTAGTCAAAACCTGTTGGTCTTTTATTTAATGCCTTCACCACGGTTCCCTCAGACAGGGCAAGCCAGGGGTCACAGGAGGAATAATCCTTCATCAGTTATACAGCTCTGTAGGTGTCTAAGGTTGAGGAAGCTGGCATATAAGTTAAGGTACGATCAACATGAGGTTTTGATTTACACAAGGATAATAGAAGACAGGAGAAGAACTTAAATGTCAGAAAAAACATCATTATGACAAATACTGCGATAACTAAGAAATACAATATTTTCCTAATTAACATACTGAGTCATTTACAAAGACCAAAGATCCAATCCCAAACCCAATGCCCAAAGAACACTGCATCTCGTTTTATTTTCTTTACTAGATCGTGAAGACTCTGTATATGCTCATGGATCATGGTCCATTGATCCGGAAGATTAAAGCAACACATGCCCTTTACTGCCTCACACCCTAAATCATGTTTCATTAACAAATAGCCAAAAGCTGCCCTATTTTCAAGGATTGCTTTCTTATTAAACTGGCTATCCATTAGAAGTTCTTCCAGGGCCTAGGATGTTGCATTGAAACCTTTTTGGCAAGGAAACAGGCTAGGGCATCAATTACTTGGTTATTATACAGTGCTAAGTCTGGAACTTCTAACATTTAATAGGCTGTGTAACAGGTTATATTCAAGAGGAAACATTATCCAATAATAACATTATATTATAAACATTATCCAATAATAACATCTCAATATATCTTATCCTACAGCTAGCTCGCAGGTGTAATGGGGAAGTATTCATTATAGTTTCAGCTTAACTATGCAGCTGAAATAAAAATATACTATGCACTAATAAAATAGATATATTACTATGCAGTTACAATAACAGAAATAGAAAACAGCAAATAAGACAAACACTCTGAGACAGGAAAGTGCATAGCTCTGTCTAGGGGTATTTTTACTAAGCATTGTATATAGACAAAATATATTATTTCAAATAGCTAACATGCTCCAAGTTAGACAATTTTAAACAGACTGAACATCCAGTCATCTACAGCTGGAGCCTTGGGTCAGTAGAGGCAAAGTGTATTATTCCCAACAGTTTACTTCCTTCGTGAATGCATATAGACAAAGTGGGAATAATACCCATCCCTCATCCGTGGACCAGGGTCTAGGATTACCAGTCCACCCGGTGATCTGGGGCCCGGTCAAAAAAAACCCAGTGACAAAAACTCGTATTTGAGGAAAAAGCACATTTGAGGGAAAAGCACATCTGGGGAAACCCTGAATGGGGCCCACAACCGTATAAACATGTCATCCCTCACGTTGACACCACCTGTGACTTATAATAGCCGCACCAGTGAATACATAGCTTGGTTATTGGGAGGAGATGGGAAAAACTTCTTGATAATGGTGTGAAAAGCACATTTGCATATTATCATCATTAAGTATATTATCATCAAACTCACAATTATTACAGTAATTGCAACCAGGACCTTACGTCCTATACCTCCTAACCATTTCCCTATTCCAAAGGTCCAGTCAAACTAAGTCATATCCACATCCAGTTCCTCACAACATGGGAATCCATCCTTGGCACACTCAACATACATCAACAACACATACTACATCCCTCCCTGGGCCAGCTAACACCCCATCCCTCTCTGGCTAACTCCACAAAAAATAAAAATAACAAAATAGTTTAATAGTTCAGCATAGTTCAGAAAAAATAGAATAAGTCCTTCAAGGAGTATAAAGAAAATCAGTTTGAACACCATACATTCGTTCCATAAAATAGCTAAGGGTAGCAATAGGGCTGACAACAAGACAATGTCAGCTTCCACATAGTTCTTAGTTCTTCTTTTGTTTGCTGGATGTTCACCACAATGCTCTGTGCAACACCCCAACTGTTGAAAGGGTTAATACAGAACCAGCGGCATTAGACAGCACTGCACCTTCAGGACTTTCCAGGTTCTTGCATACAAAGGTTATGTCCTCATAAGTAAGCATCTCAGTTTCTTTGGCCTGCATGGATTCTGACCAAACAGATGTAATTGCAAAATAGCTAGTGCAAAGTCAGCCAGAGAGAGAGATTGGTGTACAATCCCAAGAATCAGGTAGCACAAACACTCCTGGGAGGTCTCTACAATTATACAACACAAGGATCAATACGACATGAATAATTCTAAAAGGATATATCTATTATTATCAATTTATCAATTACCTAAGCTAAAAGTCAAATTAGAGACTAAAATTAAATCCTTAACTGGTGTAACATGTATTTCTCTCAGCTTTGCTTATATTTCATGAAATTTGTCTTCTATGAAATTTGACATAATTCCATTTGAAATGCCTTTGTACAGACAAGAGAAACACTCTATAAAAATACTTGATTGGAAAGGATGGTTACTAAAACACTTTATCGAGCAAGTGACTAACTCACAAAATCTATATATATATAATCTTAACATACACATATGGGGATAATTCCCAATAAAACTTTGTTCCTAAACTTAATCCTTGATTTGATAATCTCAATTAATTACTTTAATAACCCCAAATAATTCAATCCTCTTGGATTAACATCCAGAATTTGGCAAATGAACAGGAAAGTTGAATAAAACAGGAAGTCAACTATTGCAACAGCAATACATTAGCTACACTGTCAGGGGCGTTTTAGCCGCGAGGCAAACAAGGCATTTGCCTTGGGCGGCATTTTTCAGGGGGCGGCAAAAAACGCCGCCCCCAAATGTCCAGGCGCTGGGCAGGCGGCTGGCGAGGGAGCTCTTCCTCTGAGCTGTCCGCTCAGCTCCCTCACGCGCCGCAGAGTGAGGCTGGGAGCCGGAATATGACGTCATCTTCCGGCTCCCAGCCTCACTCTGCGGCGCGCGAGGGAGCAGAACAGACCGCTCAGGGGAAGAGCTCCCTCGCCAGCTGCCTGCCAAGCCCAGCTGGCAACCACTGGACCACCAGGGAGGTAATGAACCCCCCTCCCCCCCAGCACTCCCAAAGGTAAGGAGGTGGGTGGGGTAAATAAAAAATAAAAAATAAAAAAATGTGTTAATGTGAGTGAGTGAGTGTGTGTCGTTTAATGTTTGTGTGTTTTGTTAGTGTGTGTGTGTCTGACTGTGTGAGTGTGTGTCTGTTAGTGTGTGTGTGTCTGACTGTGTGTGTCTGTTAGTGTGTGTCTGACTGTGTCTGTTAGTGTGTGTCTGACTGTGTGTGTCTGTTAGTGTGTATGTGTGTGTCTGACTGTTTGTCAGTGAGTGTGTGTTTGCATGTGAGTGTGTGTTTGTCTGTTAGTGTGTGTGTATGTGTGTGTCTGACTGTGTGTCAGTGAGTGTGTGTTTGCATGTGAGTGTGTGTGTGTCTGTTAGTGTGTGTGTGTGTATTTGCCTGTGAGTGTGTGTGTCAGTGAGTGTGTGTCTGTTAATGTGTGTGTGTTTGTTAGTGTGTGTGTGTGTCTGCTAGTGAGTGAGTGTGTCTGTGCTTGTCTGTTAGTGTGTATGTGTGTGTCTGACTGTGTGAGTGTGTTTGCCTGTGAGTGTGTGTGTCAGTGAGTGTGTGTCTGTCAGTGAGTGTGAGTATGTCTGTTAGTGTGTGTGTGTTTCTGTTAGCGAGTGTATGCGTAACTGTCAGTGAATGTATGTGTGTGTGTATTTAGAAGGCGGGTTGGGGGGGGCTTGGTGCAGGGGAGGGGGGGGGCGCGCCTGAGTTTTGTCCTGCCTAGGGCAGCACAAAACCAGGATACACCACTGTACACTGTAGAATAGACTGCAAAATCAGAGCTGTTAGAACTACTCAAACTCCCACTACTCTTGGACAGAAGCAATAACGTAGTATTCAACAGCCAACAAAATAGTTATTTAATAGGTTATAAGGCTGTCATTTCCATCTGTATTAACAGACTGGGAAAAACTGATTCAACTATGTTTTAAATCAACACAGTAAAATACCAACGTAATCTACTCGCTACTACACACTTCATAATGGGTATTCAAAACACATATTAACACAGGCACCAATTACACAGAATAAACTTGTGACGAAGTGCCCTTTACCACTTGTGCCTGGAGAGGACTACTTTCCAGCCTTTTGCCATGTGATTATGGTCCCTGGGAGGTTTGGCCCTTTAAATACAATTTAAGCACAGCGTATGGACTTCTATTGGACTGTGTATGGCCCTTTAAGAACTGTATGTGGGCATATTGAGACTTTTTGGTATGGTGTCCCCAGTGTCCCCAACCCTTTAATATACTGTGTTCCTGGCTTTCTCCCACTTTGTTCAGTAAATGGGGCTTACTGAACCAAGTACCACACAGACGGACCACCCAAAAGTGGAAGCGTGCAGGCAATTTACCTCCCAGGCTGGGAGCCTGCTGTAGGTAAATTGCCGACCGCTGGGGCCACCTTTGTTCTGCCGAATGCGGTCAGCGGTGTGTGTAGCCAAATCCATGGAACTGAAATTGGCTACACATTCAAACGAACACCTCTGACCTTTACCTTTTCCTCCACTGAGTTTGCAGCCGCAGAGACTAAGTGTGAAACCGCACAGCCCAAATCTATGGAACTGTTTTGGGCATGAAGATGTGCTTGCGGTTGGTCATAAAGTACTTCCAGCTCACTTTTTAACCTCTGGAAGGAATTGGCTGAATTTTGGATATGTGTGTAATTAAAGTATGCTGATTATTAATATGTAACTATTATGAAGATTGAATGTATATTTTAAAGTTACAGTGTATGTGTAAAAAGTATCTTTTTTCCTGCCTGTGATAATTACATTAACCCATTGTGTTCAGTAATTATATCACAGGCAGAGGGGAGTGTCTGTGTGTAATTGCTGGGAGTGTTTTATTGTAATGTACGTATTTTATTGGTTGTTTTACAAAACCCTGAAGCTGTACTATGTTTGTAAAATGGGCATAAAAGCAGAGTGTTTGATTAAAACTTCAGTTCTTCTTCACCCTCAATCTGAGTCCTGTCTCTTATTGGGGGAATAGGCTACAAGGGATTGCTATGTTCGTCATACTCTCTTACTATAATCACTAAGCTCTTGTAAGAGCTGTTCCTGTTATGCTCTCTGGGGAAAGAGAGGTTCACCCACTGGAAGTTGGATCCTGGCCTTGGGTCCAGGGTGGGTGAAGAAGGTGAGACCCTGGTGCAGCTGCATTGCTGGAAGTGGGGTCTGCAGTGCTGATGGTGTCAGTTGGAGTACTTGGAGTTCTCAACGAGCACTAGGAGCATCGATTGGCGGAGGTACTCAGTCGGAGTGCCAGCGGTCCGTCACAAAACTCATAACATCTGTATTCAGAACATATTATTGTAAGGTATACCAATTTTAATTTGTATCAGATTTATTTTAGGGTTTCTTATGTATACATGTATTTCCTTAAATACCTTATTACTTAATCTACCATAGTATTGTTTATAAAGAAGTGATCCCTCTATATAGTGTGCTCTCGTCTTACATATTTGTGTGAAACTTGCGTTAACTTATTGCAAGATATGTACCCTGTCAATAAAATTTATCTGAGATGATGCTACATGATACATCTCTGAGATGATGCTAAATCTTATAGAAATTGAGCAAATATAACCAGATTACACAGACATGGTGTCACCCAAATCTCTCAGAACTCTCAGAGACTCAACATTATTATGGTAGACCATGTTAGGCATGGCAAACCTTTTTGGATCGATCCAGTTGAGTTTTTAAAAGCCACAGAGAAATGCATAATCAACCTTTGTCCATGATATTCTGATCCAGACTACATACCTGACCAAAACTGAAACCCAACACACAGGGAGTGTACAGTTTTAGTGACAAGGACTAAAATCTCAGCATCCCCGTTCATCAATTTGTAGATTTTCACAGTTTAAAAGAACACATGTAATGTGAGACATATTAGTCATAATAGGGAGTATTTCCTCAAAGATTAATCTACAGAGAATCATAAAGCAAGTGATGCACTGGATCCTTTAGAGTACCCGTAGCAAGGAAAAGTTAGCTTACAGCACAAAATGAAGCATGTGTTGGACCGCTGAAAAAGTAGATGTGGCTCTCTAATTTACAAACAAAAATATATTTACAGTATGGATCCTCTGCAAGAAACACACAGGGCAGGGAAAATGTGGTGCTTGATGTTTTACACAGTTAATCCATTATGGGGACTTAACTTTCAAATACTAATGAAGTGACTTTTGTCCCAGTATGAAAATTCTAGGCTCATCATCCAGACATTGCAACACAATCCCACTCTCATGGAAAGTGTAGTGGGCTTATGGTATAGACAACAATCATACCAGGCATATATATCCCATGTGAAATAGTACATAACTGTAAAGGATCCTTGCATTCGTGCAGCGATTATCCTTGCAGCTTCTCCCGAAATCCAACTGAAACGAAGTGATTATAGCTCCCAATCCCCCAAACATGAGTCGAGACTTCATGAAGGGGTAAAACGATCTGATTTACTTTGGGCTACCTGCCCGGTATTTATGCAGGTCTTCCACCTGGTGGACACTCCCCTAGGGGACCAGATGGAAGACTGGGACAAAAGTAACACAGTAGCCAATCACAGTGGCTATAGCATAAGCACTCCCCTTTTACATAAATCACTCCCTCTTTTCCATCCTGGAGATAATTAACTTAAGGTAGCAAAGAGAGCCTTAATTATCTCCAGGAAGAAAGAAGCATGGCTTTTCTTATTTAGCAAAACAGAATAAAAATATATAACTTTCTTTTTACACAACATAAACTTTAAGTTCCACATATCCCCAGATAGCTTGGATCTGAGGGCATATTCTAGGCGAATAGCACTCAGATCCCACGAACACAGTTCTCATAATCGTCGACCTAAGTTTGACTTTCACCAGCCGTTCGTGTGTTTGCAGCCAACTGCAAGTTCCATACTATAGCTATCTGGGGTCGGCCACTTTCGCATTTATTGTTATTTCCACGAAATCCCGCTGTAATTCTCCAAATAACCTAACAGGCTTGTTCGTATAGTCTGTAAATAGGGGATTTCGTTACAATAACAATATAAACAGAAAAACAAACTCATTCTTTATGAAATAGGAGACTGGAGAAATAATCAGAGATATACTGATAAATGGGATTAGAGGGTTGCACCGTTAAATACCCCACAACATTCCCTTATGGTGAAACAGATATAGAACACCACCCACACATAACCATCAACATCTATATAGATATATGTTGGAAAAGAACAGTAAAACTATCACTCCCCTAAACTCCCTCCTCCACCGGACTCATCTCCTTTACCATCCTAGAGACTTCAGTAGACTGCTCACCTATTGAGAGTGATAGGGAGAACCTGGCAGACTTCATAAATTCTTTCCATATCTGTGGGTCAAGGGTGCCTTCTGAGGACATGCCAGCTTTCTTAAGTAATTTCTTTATTGCCTTTCTTTAAGATGTTTAACGATAGTTAGAGCTGTAAACTAATCCTCCTGGGTCCTTTTTATGAGTTACCCATCTCTAACATGTAAGGGGTAATTACTTCCTTAACCAAGACAAGAATATACAAACAGTGTTTAAACACTTAGTACTACTGCAGTGGAATTTTCATAGTCTTTGTCTTCTTTATTTAAACACAGATCAGAGATCTGCCTTGGAGGATTCTAACTCTAACTATAAAACTATAAATCAAATGACAAGGCAAACAAAGTTAAGTCCCACAGATATATTCTACTATCTCAAGATTCCAATATTTCTTTCACAAGACATTCCACCTGAACATAACCAACCACAGAAAACAAGTTCTTTAGGAGGAGACTTATTTAAATCCCTACTCCCCCGAACTTAGGACTCAGAGAGTTCAATAGAGAGTGAATCTAGATAGGTAGAAAAGTAAACATTTCTCTTACCGCTGCAGCTTAAGAGTCACCAAGTGACACAGATATTAATTTACCCGGAGATATGTTCAGGTGGAAACCAAATTGACACTTTTATTACAAGCTGCTTTGAGAAAGTGATCAGACCAGACAGTTTTTGATTCAAAAATTACTTCCCTCTTTTATTGTGTAAGCTTACAGATTATATACTACTTTGTAAAGACAGTTTTGTGACTTGCGCGCCAAAAACCGGATGAGTGAAGTCACACTGTACCATAAAAGGGAAATTACAGTACTAAGCATATTTCAATGGTTATATATATAAAAACATTAGGACATCAGAAGGGGGGTTAATGGGGGAAGCTGCAATCATCTCCTCAGAAACCACAGAATGTCACAAGTCATGATTTTATGCTTTCACATACCAGATACCTGACTGGTATTCCCTACCCAGTATTCTCTGGTAAGGTCTAGGGGTCCCCTAACCCGTCTCCCGAAGAGTAGCTAGAACGAGGAGAACCCGGTGGATTCTTGGGGCACCTCCCAGTATGCAAATAAGAGGTTCAGCAGAAATCTCTCCCAGTCTAAGCTGGTGACGTTTGGCGCATTTGCTTTAATGTTCCATTGAACCGTTTGCATAGGTCATTAGTTTGGGGGTGGTAAGGCGAGCTCATAATCGGCTTAATTCCGCAGAGCCTCCAGAGTGGGTGGGTGACCTCTGCGGTAAATTGGGAGCCCTGACCTGACACTATCTCCCGAAGAAATCAGCATCAGAGCTTTGGGTATCTGGTAGCGCAGTCCACCACAATCAAGATATATTTCTTGCTGGAGTGGCTAAACTTAGCTAAGGGCCCGACTAGTTCTCTATTCCTCAGGCCTCACTTCACACTCAACTCAGTGAAGACTGCATTTTTCATCCTGCAGTGAAACACCTACCACTCTCAGGCCTCACTTCACACTCAACTCAGTGAAGACTGCATTTTTTTCTCCCACCCAGGCTCCTCCAAAATATATAACATGCTCCTCCAGCTGCTTGAGAGTCTCACTCAATTACCTCTTCATTCCCATTTTGTATGTTACCAATAGCTGCTTCTCTGTTAACTCTTTCAGCCATCACCCCCAAACTTCCCCAGCTACCTCTTGTCTCAAATCCCATGGTATCCTTTAGATTGTAAGCTCAAGGGCTGTAAAGGATCCTTCTATTCGTGCAGCGATGATCCTTGCAGCTTCTCCCGAAATCCAGCTGAAACAAAGTGATTATAACTCCCAATCCCCCAAACATGAGTCGAGACTTCATGAAGGGGTAAAACGATCTGATTTACTGTGGGCTACCTGCCCGGTATTTATGCAGGTCTTCCACCTGGTGGACACTCCCCTAGGGGACCAGATGGAAGACTGGGACAAAAGCATTACAGTAGCCAATCACAGTGGCTATAACATAAGCACTCCCCTTTTACATAAATCACTCCCTCTTTTCCATCCTGTAGATAATTAACTTAAGTGAGTAAAGAGAGCCTTAATGATCTCCAGGTAGAAAGAAACATGGCTTTTCTTATTTTAGCAAAACAGCATAAAAATCTATAACTTACATTTTACAGAACATAAACTTTAAGTCCCACATATCCCCAGATAGCTTGGATCTGAGTGCATATTCTAGGTGAATAGTGCTCAGATCCCACGAACACAGTTCTCAAAAACGTCGACTGAAGTTTGGCTTTCGCCAGCCGTTCGCGTGATTGTAGCCGACAACAAGTTCCATACTGTAGCTATGTCGGTAGTATCTCCGGCATTCGTGTGTTTTTCCACCGTATGAACGAGGATCTCAAGAGGTAGCAGCGGTGTTCTGCAAAATAAGTAGCCGAAATTAGTTCCAGGGTATCGTCGCCATTTACCGCTGAGCAGTCGACAATCCAAAATGGCGATTGCCACGTGTTCGGTAGACGAACGCAGACCATCAGCTTTCCCCAATTAGTCTGTGGTTAACCGCAAAGTCTGGGTGGTTAATAGGCGCCACACGACCTCAGTGGGAGGTCGGGTGGTTCGGTAGTTCATTCGTTTTTCTCGCTATTTTCATGAAATCACTCTGCACCCATCCAAATAACCGAACAGGCTGGTTCGCATGGTCTGTTCAATAAGGGATTTCGTTACAAGGGCCATCTAGCCAAGCATAAAAGAGCTCCAATGGCTAGATATCAGTTTACGGGCAGGGCTCTCTCTACTAGAGTTGAGCGAACCCGAATCGCAAAGTTCGGGTTCGTACCGAACATTACGGTTTTTGGCCCTTGGACCCGAACACGGACATTTCAGTGTATGTTCGGGTTGGAGTTCGGTGTTCGGCGATTTAATGGTGCATTTTGAAAGGCTGCAGGCCAGCCAATCAACAAGCGTTTGACTCGTTTGCCCTTAGAAACCATCACAGCCATGCCTAGTAATGGCATGGCTGTGATTGGCCAATGCAGCATGTGACCCAGGCTCTATATATAAGCTGGAGTCGCATAACGCCGCACACACATGAGCTCTTATTAGTGTAGGGAGAGGATGCTGCAGCTGTGAGGGACAGCTTTTGGAAGAATTCTGGTGTCGAATCTGCAAACTACAGCGATTATTCAAACTGCAGCGATTATTTTAGTGGGTGCTATACTACATTTTTGCACACTGCATGTGTGCCAGGCACATGACTTCAATCCTGTTCTGGTAATTCAGTGGGCAACATCTAGGCATTTTTAAATACTGCAATTTTTTGGGTGCTAAATAGTACATTTGCGTACTGCATTTCTTGCAGTCTAATAAAACCCTTAAATACTACTGTTACATTGTTGGTTTTAAAAAAAAAAATCACACTTTTTCTGTGCTAAATAGTACATTTGCGTCCTGCGGTGCACTTCATATCTGAGAGTCAAATAGAACCGTCAAATACTGTGCTTACAGCGCACATTGACCAATTCAAATTTTTGGGGTGATAAAAAGTAAATTTGGGATGTGCACTTCATATCTGAGAGACAAATCGAACTGTCAAACACTGTGCTTACAGCGCACTTTGAAAAATTTAAAACTTGTTTTGGGTGCTAAATAGTACATTTGCGTCTTGCGGTGCACTTCCTATCTGAGAGTCAAATAGAACCATCAAACACTGTGCTTACAGTGCACTTTAAAAAATTCTCATTGTTTTGGCTGCTAAATAGTACATTTGCAGCCTGCACGTCATATCTGACAGTCAAATAGAACTGTCAAACATTGTGCTTACAGCACACTTTTAAAAATTGTAGATTATGCTAGCTTTAGTGTACCTATAATCTTAATTTTATTAATGACAGGAGGCGAGTATTTGCTTAAGACTTTCTTTACTTAAGCTTCACAGCAGCACTTTTTTACTTAGTAACAAGGTAACCAATCAGAAAAAAGGGATAACAAGGTATATAAGTCCCTCCCAGTGATGTCATTTCCTCTTTCTGGCTGCGAACAAATAGGAACCGGAACTGTAGCAACCAGATAAGGGAGTCAGGATGTCAGACGAGGAGGATGATGCTTGAGAGGTAAACAGGAACGTAGCTTGAGTTCTTGAAGAGCAGAGATGAAGCTTGCGGTGGAACAGCAACTAGGCTTGACTTCTTAAAAGAGTTTTATGCTGAAACGAAAAGAGCAGAGTCGAAACCAAGAATTAATCCGTGAATTGGACTTTGAAAAAATGATAACCAGTTGATATGAATCATATATTATAGCGTGTTAGAAAAACGTTAATGTATGTCTTTAAGCATGCAATCCCTAACCCACATGGTAGTAAGGCATAGAGTATTCTTTCTTGTCTTAGAAACTTACCTACAGAGGCGACCCTAGGGTGGGAAAAAGGAAGGTAAAAGTGGTGGGAAATACTCGCCTCCTGTCATTAATAAAATTAAGATTATAGGTACACTAAAGCTAGCATAATCTACAATTTTATAACATGACAGGAGGCTTCGTATTTGCTGTTTTAATGCTCCCCGAGAAGGGCCAAGGAAGCGTGCACAGCCGGGCGAAAATAGAAGTTGCGGAACGTCTGTTCTCTGGACCAGTCTGCGGAGTGAAGTATGTCTCGAAGTGAGGCTCCAGCGCTGAATGCCCCCGATGCTGCCGCTCCTCTGATGGAGTGGGCTCCGAAGGAGGTTTCAATCCCGGCTAGGGAGAGCAACCACCTAACCCATCGGGCAAGGGTTGTGGTTGACACTGGATTATGTGGCCGGACGAATGAGACCAATAGTTGGCTGGAGGAAGTTGGACGGATAGAGGAGGTGAGTAATAAATAACGAGAAAGAAGAGATACCACACACAATTCCGGGTGGTTGGGGAAGTAAGGGTAAAATATCGAAGAGGAGTTTGATTTCGTCCACATGGTCACGGAAAAGGTGACACCCTCTGGGGAAAAGTTGATAGTGTCATGGTCAAAAGCTCGAACATCCGATTCTCATCGGAAGGACACTAAGCAAAGTAACAGGGTGAATTTGGCTGAGAGTTGGCGGAGGGATAGATCCTCGTTGTTTGGCCAAGTCTCGAGGAAACAAATCATGACATTAACGTCCCACAGATGGGAGTATTTCGGTTTAGGGGGGCGAGCCAGTTTGATGCCCTGCAATAGTCTACAAACCAGCTGGTCCTGGCCCACTGGAACCCCGTCTAGAGGGACATGGGCTGCCGAGATGAACGGGAAACGTTGATGGATCTGTAGGAAAGGCCTAGATCGAATATATGAGAGAGGAAATTCAATATGAACTGTCTAGGGGCCGTAAGGGGATCGGTATTCCGTTCCAGGCACCAATTGCACCGAGTGTTCCAGGAGGAAAGATAGCATCTTCTAGTTCCAGGGGCCCACGAATCCCAGAGGAGTTCCTTAGATCTCTGAGATAGTCCTCCGAAGTGCCAGGTTCCCCTGAAAGAGTCCAAGCTACTAGGTGGAGGTGGCCTTGCGTTATCATTGGATGAGGATTTCCTTGAGGGTCCTCCAGGAGGTTGGGCCATGGAGGCAGAAGGAGATGGTCTTGGCAGGAGAGGTCCAGAAGAACCGGAAACCATGCTTGGCCCCGCTAGAGCGGGGTAAGTAGTACAAGTGCAATCTGTTGTCTGCGAATCTGCAGGAGGACTCTGGGAATCATCGCAAACGGAGGAAAAGCATAGGCTCCCGTCGTCGGCCAACTCTGAAGGAAGGCGTCCACAGCCGAGCATTCTGGGTCTGGGAGCCAGCTGAAAAACCGTGGGACTTGAAAGTTTGTCCGGGAGGTGAATAGGTCTAGGGTAAATGGGCCCCTGAGTTTGGAGATGTGGAGAAAGATTGTTCTGTGTAGGCGCCAGTCGCTGCCATCTCTCCAATGTCGGGAGAACCAATCCGCGGTAATGTTCGTCTCCCCTGGGAGATATTCTGCCCGAAGAGTGATGTTGCGTTGGAAGCAAAATTCGTAGATGTCTTTTGTCACTTCGGAGAGGATGCGAGATCTGGCCCCGCCCAATTTGTTGATGTATTGGACAGCTGAGATATTGTCTATCCGAAGGAGAATACAGTAGTTTGAGAGATGATTGGTCAAACTGCGAATTGCGAACGAGCCTGCGATTAACTCCAGACAACTGATGTGGAGAAAGTGTTCTGAGGTGGTCCATGGTCCTCCGATGGAGGTTGTATGACAGGTTGCGCCCCAACCCTGGAGGCTTGCATCTGATTCCACCACGAAGTCTGGGGTGGGACCGAAAATTGCCTTGCCGTTCCAGGCCGACATGTGGCGGAGCCACCAACAGAGTTCCTCTTTCACCTCCGTAGTGATCGGGACCCTCTGGTCGTATGATGGATGGATCGAGAGGAATTGAGTTTTCAAGCGTTGCATGGCCCAGTAGTGAAGGGGGCCTGGGTAGATTGCCTGAATGGAGGCAGAGACCAGAGCTAATCCTCGAAGAGGTAAATCCTGTTGACGAAGCGTTTTGCGTAGTTCCTTTCTGATCGCGGATAACTTGGACTGAGGTAGGCGAAGAACACAGGTTGAAGAGTCGATTTCGAAGCCGAGAAATTGAATGACTCTGGCTGGGGACAGTGATGATTTCTCTTGGTTTATGACAAACCCCAAGGATTCGATCAATACAGAAGTATAGTTCATCTGTGAACGCAGTTTGGATACGTCTTTGCAGAGAAGCAAGAGGTCGTCGAGGTAGATTAAACAACGGATGCCCCTTTCTCGCAGATGTGTGGTGACTGGTTTGAGCAGTTTGGTGAAGCACCACGGGGCGGAACTCAGGCCAAATGGAAGACAGGTGAATTGGAAAATCCGGTGGTGCCAATGAAAGCGGAGAAAACGCCGACTTGATGGGTGTACTGGCACCGAAAGGTAAGCGTCCTTGAGGTCGAGACGGATGAACCAATCGCCTGGTCGGAGAATGTCTCTGAGGAGGTGAATCCCCTCCATTTTGAAATGTCGGTAGATAACGAAAGAGTTCAGTTGACGAAGGTTGATGACTGGGCGAAATTCCCCTGACTTCTTCTTGACTAAGAAGATGGAGCTGAGGAAACCTTCATCGAGTGGAGCGAGTTGAATCGCTCCTTTTGTTAAAAGAGAACGTAGTTCTGAATCTAGACGAAGACTCTGAGCGTTTGACATTTTTGGATAGTGAGGATAACCTGTTTGAGAAGGGAGAGAATGAAACTCTATGGAGTAACCCTGAACTGTGTTTAGGACCCAGGTATCTGAAGACAGTGTCTTCCACATGTCTACACAGTGTGACAACCTGCCCGCATGATAAACAGTAGAAAGGTGAAAGGTAGGGAATCTCACCTGTTGGGTATCTGCTGCGTCCACGGGTTCTGTATCCTCTTCCCCTATCCGCCCTTTGGGAGTAAGAGCCTCTTGGTTGATAGTTGAGGAAGAAAGATGAAGTTGGGGTTCTCTGGCGTTGGTTTGTGGTCCAGAAACGGCTGACTGTGCGACCCCTTGTACGGCCAGCCCTGCCAAAAACGCATGAGGGGTGATAATGAAATACTCTTTTCATGGATGATTGTGCCTTGTTTAGTGTGGCATATAAGTTTACATGTTTATGTAACTCTTTAATGTAGGGTTCTCCAAACAATAGACCCTTTGCTTTGGGGCCCAATTCCTTGGTTCCCAAGTCAGCTAACTTAGCATCCATACGCAGCAGCACTGCTTTTCTACACTCAGTACAGAGGGATGTATTAGCATTGCCCAGCAGGCAAATAGAGCGTAGAGCCCATTCTCTGATCACAGATGGGTCTAGCGGGCCTTCATTAGATAAGGCTTCATCAGCCAGTTGAAGAATTTTTGCCAGCGGTCCTAGGATATCCATAATTTTGTCTTGGGTTAGACGTAGGCTGCGTTCAATGCCCTTTTTTGGGTCACGGCCCGATCTGGCCAGATATGTGTAGAGCAGCGTATCAAATTCCGGGGTCACCGCGACCTTATCCGGTAGAGTGGGTCTAGGACATTCAGCTCGTAGCCGTTTGCGGACCTCCCGATCTAGGGGTCTTCTGATCCAAAAATGAATATACTGGGAAAGATGGTCTGGTAGTGACCATTCGGATGATCGAGGATATCTAATTTGTCTTGGGTCAAAAAGAGGTTGCATCCAGAAAGGGTTCAGCGCCCCCAGATGGAAGTGATCCAGGTAACATAACTTCAGTTGGGAGGTCTCCCATAATAGACTGAGGGAGAGGTGCCCCTTTTAAGGATGTCTCGGGCCAGTCCTCCTCATCTTCTGAGGAGTGGTCAGCTTGCCATTCATCTAGGATGGCTAAGGGGTGTAAGTCGAAAGAGTCTTCCTCTTCTTCCGACAGAGTAGGTTGGATGGAGTGTTTCTCTCTAGCATCCACCTGTTTGGGGCGTTTAGCTGGTTCTTTCCCCTTACGTTTGAGAGGTTCTGGCCCATTCCCTTTCCAATAACGTTTATATGGTTTGGAAGGGTTTCTTTTTGTGGAATCAGAATCCTCCGCATCTTCGTCAGAAAGCGGGGTTTCGGAAATTTTAGGGTCTTTTTGCGCAATGGGCAGCACCCGAGCCAGGGCCTTTTCAAGTGAAGCAGCTACAGCTGCATTTATAATAGCTTGCAAGTTTTGATCTTGATTTGAAGCCTCCATAGCAACAGTGTTGGTACCTATGGGGCAGAATAGGCCAGTGTTAGAGTGTATTATTAAGGCCGTCTCGAAATATCACAGTATGTTATCATTTCACATTGCAAGCTTTAAGTGGGGGTCACCCAGTATAAATCACCTCAGGGAATACTTTTTCTAACCCGTATAGAGGTATAGTGGCACAGACAAAGCGGGCCAATCATGGGCTGTAAATGATAACAGCAATCATAATTTAGTTTTATGTGTTTACCTTATACACATGCACAGTGTAGATATGAGTTGTAATCATAAAGTTTATATGGGAAATTTTGTGCAATAAACTTTAAGGTATGTGGTTCCAGTTGCAGTTGAAATAAATATATTGAGTGATGAGGATAATTTATATATGTATCTATAATCTTCCACCAGAGGGAAGTAGAGTGATACAGGGATGACACTGCATTTGGAGTTAAACTCCTTCCTTGTTAGAGAAGGAGTAAACAGAAAGATAACACTCTGGTATAACTAGGTAAATGCACCTGGATTAATAATAATAAAGAATTACAGTGGATATAAGGTATTTAATAGTTATATAATAGTTATTTAACCGTTATGATGAACGGTAAAAAATGGCTGCTGCACGGCTGGAGTGAATGGAGATCGCGGCTCCAAGAAAATGGCCGCCGCGATCTCGTGCGTGCGCACCAGTGAAAGGTGGAAGCCGTTGATTGGCCAGCTATATCTGCAGCCCATTGATTGGCCAGCTATGCCTGTGCCCCATTGATTGGCCTGCTATGTCTGTGCCCATTTGATTGGCCTGCTATGTCTGTGCCCCATTGATTGGCCTACTATGTCTGTGCCCATTTGATTGGCCTGCTATGTCTGCGCCCATTTGATTGGCCTGCTAAGCCTGTGCCCCTCTGATGGGCCTGCTCTATCAGTGCCCTTGTTGGCTTGATCTATCGGTGCCGGACCCCATTTGGCCGCAGGCTTGGGGGAATATCACTGAGGAAAACCCAGTACCCACTATTGACATGGAGACAGGTGAGTGCCCAAGCAAGCACCACTGCCATACTATCCAAGAGGACACCAGTATAATGCCACCTGAATATGGTGGGAAGGGTGAAGGCCCTAAAACCTCATGCCTGAAGGGCAAGGTTTTTTATGAAGACCCGGGCACGCAACCACGGTTTACACCGGCCCGCGGAGGCACAGCCCCCATGGAGAATTTCACTCGGGCAGGGACCAGTACTCAGGCCCCAACAGGAGGACATGGTGTTCCCTTGTCTTTAGCAACTAACCCTCTACTGCCTTCCGGTATCCATCTTAGATATCGGTAGTTATTCCTGCGTCAGGTTAGCTCCTGACCCTGTTCAGTTGGACCTTCTTGACTTGTTTTCCGGCCAGTTATTTACCTTCTATCCAAGGTACGTATTTACCCTTATCTACTTTTATTATCATTTTGTTTTTCGTGCCTTCCTTTTTCCTACTGCTCAGGTCGTCGAGGTACCTGACTTAAGACCTCTTCCGATCTCCCGGGCCCTCGTGGATTGCGGAGAACGTCTCCAGCTTTCCTCAGACTGCCGACGGTCATCCTGGATCCCGGGCGCGCACACCGGGTCCGGGCGGTCCGTTGGTAGATTCCGTCATTGTTTCCCGGGGTTGCTTTCTCTCATTGCCCATTTCTATTATTTAAGATGGACACGGCCCGAGGTGGTATACTACTCCGTCTACCATCGGTCTGGTTTATTACCAGTGGATCCCACCTCTCAGGTGAGGGATTCAGAGAAAGGTCTCATGGCCAGAGAGGGACCCTCCTCGAGATCCAAGTCCTATGCTATTGTTATTAGATGGTGAACCCCGCAGGGTCACCCTGGGTCTGATATGGACTCTAGTTTGGATTACTAGAGTATGCGGCCCTACATCTCCTCGACCCAAGACCGATATTTTTATTTACACAAGTAGAGAGCGAACCCCTCTCATATACTGAGCCGGACATTGCTTCATTATTAGAGGGCGCAGCCCTCCTTCAGCCTCAGCCCGATACTGAGAAGGATACAGAGGACAGACTTCAAGGGTGACACACTCTCATAAAAGGAAACGGACACGGAGGTAGACTCTAACTTTTGCTATTAATGGGTGTGGCCCACTCATGATATCAGCCGGATGCTAACACGGAGTTCAGCTACATTTTTAGAGAGTGCAGCTCTCACTCAACACACTACGGTGTCATCCATTTGTCCATCACAGGCTTGTACCTGTACAGGACAATGATGTCTGCATAGAGGGGCGTCCCTTCTGCTCTCAATCCAATATAGAGGTGCGTACCACATACAGTGTTCACCGCTGATGATTCGGCTCTGGTACAGGGGTATAGTACCTCACCAGTATGTAAGGGAGGCGATGATCCATAACAACTGGGCAAGGGGAGAGAACCTCTCCTCTAGATCTATGACTGTACTACCAATTTTGCTTTAGAGGTCTACCTGATCATGCAGTTTAGACCGGATTCCTCTATTTTCTATATGATCCTATCGATTCGGCCACTGTATCCCACGCTAGAAAGACTCACAGATTTATTACTGGGAGTGATTTCCCGCTTGTTTGCTTACGTCCCGGAGTCCTTATGGGACAGTATAGGGATGGTTTGAGCTGACCAGCGTGGGTTCAGCCCCCAGGTTTGCTCCATTTTGTTGGTATATATAACATCCTATAACATTCCTAACTCTGTTCAGGTTATGCAGACCATTGCGAACTAACTGCACAGACAGGTCTTTCCCATGTCAAGGTGACACAAGAGCCTGAGGCCTTCGTAGAGCAAATGTGCACTGCCGTGCTCGGGTAAAAAGGACTAAGGAAGGCCCACAGCCCGGTCTGCAGCTACGCCGTACGCATAGAAAGACCAGAGTCCTTGATTGACTTTATTTCACTGGTCATTAACAATCTTGGAATAAGATGATTGGACTACCTCCACTCCTCTGGGAACATTCTTGGAGGGCCCTCCTTCTATACCCTAAATCCCTCACGGGAACCGTATTTGGGTTTCTCACTAACCCACCTATTCAACTGTCAGCAAGGATACCTAGTTGCACTCTATGGAGGAACGATGTGTGTCCCCTACTCCTACATGGACGTCACAAGTCGGGACGCAACCTACCACTGCAGTACTACTCAGACTGGGTAACAGGCTCGGATTTGGCTGCCGACTTTTTCAAACCGGGCAACACCTGCTTCGGACGATTGAAGCTAGATCCGTGTTTCATTATATCTGCTATCTGGAAATCCTGTTGTGAGTGAAGGGACCTTACGTCTTGCTTACGCATCGGAGAACACTAGGAGTCTGCGGGACTCCAGGCTAAAGGGAGGTATTCCGATACAGGGATGCTTTGACTTCATTTATCAAATTCACTTTCCTGGGTTCCTTGGCCTAGGGCCTACTCTTGGAGATCGTACCCGGACAGTCAGGAGTGCAGGGACCTAGCGACTCATATTTTACCTTATCTTGTAGGTGGCGTTCAGGCCAGGAGTTCCATACACATATTTTGACAGGTCAGACATGGATCAGGATCGTATCGGATTATTTCACTCTCTCACTACAGTATGTGAGGACTCTTTTTCATTATACAGGTCCCAATTACCATTGGATCTGGACATCTCATCACTCTTCAATGATGACATAGCTGGATGGAAACCTCAACCTCCTTTTGGATATCCAGGGATTCACAATCCCCAGGGTAGTCGACCACGTTTTACTTCACAAGTTCAGTTCAGACCCTGATTGGACGTCCTCTGAGAGTTTCATTCCCTACCGCAGTCGCGGGTCACACAGTACCTTTGGAATACTGGAATCACTCAGGATACGGCTAGTTTTGACCGCACTCTTGCCTGCATATAAATTCTTTCTCGGAGGAGACAACTCACCGAGTAGATCATGTGTAAACGAAAGAACCTACTTGGTTCTATTATGGATTTGGTGGTAGACTTCATGTGTTACTTGAGATTGGAGATTTGTCGGCAAGACCACATCACTGGGTGCCCCTGGCACGATTGAAGGAGCCATCTTCCACATCAAGAGTCGAGGCCTGATGGCAGTTTTTCCTTTTGCGGCCCCAAAGTCCTCAAATAACCTTTGGCATTTTGCATCTACAGGAAAATTACTAATAGATCAGCTTGGCAGCTCATGAACCGGCTGCTAAGTAACAGGTCACAACCCCATGTACATTGGATCAACCAGTGGAGGGTGTTTTTTTCTGTATTTTGGGGTGCCTTGTCAGTTGGCATTCTCATTGATCCACCTACTGTCACTTCTCGCAGTTGGAAGGTCTATTTAAGATTGCTCTAATATATCCCGGAATAGGTACCAGTGAAACAAACAGCGTTGGATTGGCAAGTATTTCCCACCCGTTCTTATCCCTCCCTTGTTTAATTTTTCTAGTTGGATTAATCAGGTACGTATACAAATCTGTGGCACTTCTTCACAGATGGTGGACATTGACTTATTTATTTTACAGTCCATCAACGCTATTCGGTTGACAGTTCTTCTCGTATGTTGGACATTGCTGTATTCATCGCATCTAGGACTTCGTTTCTTCCCATAATTTTTTCTGCCTTTGTTCTGTTTTGTCGCAGCTTGAAAGAGGAAATGATGCAATGGGAAGGGAGTTTTATAGTACCTAACTTTTTTCTGATTGGTTGTTTTTCTGTGCTGCTGTGGAGTTCTAGTAAAGAGAGACTTAAGCAAATACTCGCCTCCTGTCATTAATAAAATTAAGATTATAGGTACACTAAAGTTAGCATAATCTACAATTGTTTTGGGTGCTAATGCTATATAGTACATTTGCATCCTGCGGTGCACTTCATATGTGAGAGTCAAATAGAACCATCAAATACTATGCTTACAGCACACTTTGACCCATTCAAATATTTGTAGTGATAAAAAATAAATTTGGGGTGTGCACTTCATATCTGACAGTCAAATAGAACCGTCAAACACTGTGCTTACAGCACACTTTGAAAAATTCTAATTGTTTTGGTTGCTAAATAGTACATTTGCGGCCTGAACTTCATATCTGACAGTCAAATAGAACCGTCAAACACTGTGCTTACAGCTCACTTTTAAAAATTCTAATTGTTTTGGGTGCTAAATATTATATTTGTGTCCTGCGGTGCACTTCATATCTGACAGTAAAATAGAACCGTCAAACACTGTGCTTACATCGCATTTTGAAAAATTCTAATTGTTTTGGGTGCTAAATAGTACATTTGCGGCCTGCACTTCATATCTGACAGGCAAATAGAACCGTCAAACACTGTGCATTCAGCGCACTTTTAAAAATTCTAATTGTTTTGGGTGCTAAATAGTACATTTGCGTCCTGCGGTACACTTCATATCTGACAGTGAAATAGAACCGTCAAACAGTGTGCTTACAGCGCACTTTTAAAAATTCTAATTGTTTTGGGTGCTAAATAGTAAATTTGCGTCCTGCAGTGCACTTCATATCTGACAGTCAAATAGAACCGTCAAATACTGTGCTTACAGCGCACTTTGAAAAATTCAAATTGTTTTGGGTGCTAATGCTAAATAGTACATGTGCGTCCTGCGGTGTACTTCATATTTGAGAGTCAAATAGAAACGTCAAATACTATGCTTACAGTGCACTTTGACCCATTCAAATTTTTGGGGTGATAAATAGTAAATTTGGGGTGTGCACTTCATATCTGAGAGTCAAATAGAACCGTCAAACACTGTGCTTACAGCGCACTTTAAAAAAATTCTAATTGTTTTGGTTGCTAAATAGTACATTTGCAGCCTGCACTTCATATCTGACAGGCAAATAGAACTGTCAGACACTGTGCATTCAGCACACTTTTAAAAATTCTAATTGTTTTGGGTACTAAATAGTACATTTGCGTCCTGCGGTGCACTTCATATCTGACAGGCAAATAGAACCGTCAAATACTGTGCTTACAGCGCACTTTGAAAAATTCTAATTGTTTTGGGTGCCAAATAGTACATTTGCGTCCTGCGGTGCACTTCATATCTGACAGTCAAATAGAACCATCAAATACCAATATAACAAAAAAATGAAATTTGGGGGCAATACCTTCACAAGTCAGTTTATAGGGAAAACTGTTACCTGGATACAATTCTAAAACAATTCCCATATGTCCTTTGCAGAGTTTATATGCTTGAAAAACACAGGTGCCAACTGCTGTGGCTTTCTGCAGTGTGCAGACCGGCAAGGAGGGCAGGGTTGAGGAGTGGGTGGATGATGATGTGGAGGATGATGAGGTCCTAGACCCCACATGGAATCAAGGTCATGCGAGTGACGTGTGCAGTTTGGAGGAAGAGGCGCTGGTCGCACAGAGGCACCAGCACAGCATAAGAGGGAGCAGGATGCAAAAGCGGAGCGGCCATCCCTTGGCGCTCGTCGGCATGTATTATCTTTAGAATTCCCACAGTTATCCAAGTAACAGATGGAGTGATAAAAGGAACCAAAACAGATTTAACGAGCCATTCGCAGTTTCACAGTCATGGGGGGCAATCCGGTGACACTGTCTGGGCGGTGGTCGGACGACTGGGACCCAGTATGCCTGATGTTGAAGTTAGGAGTCACAGTGTGGAATGGATTAGCACATACCACATACCAGGACCCTGATGCAGCTTCAGTAAAAAGAGTACTGGATATCAGAAGCCATCACCGCAACTTGGAACAGGAAGTGACATTCACTGTAGAGGCTGTGCGCGCTTTCGGCATTCTCACCCTGCTGCTGCTCGCCTGTCTGCGCTGCAGCGTAACTTTGGCCTTCCCGCTCACCGCCTCATATGCGACGTGCCCACAAGGTGAAACTCCCCCTTGCACATGCTGGAGAGACTGTGCGAGCAGCAGCAGGCGATACTGGAGTTTCAGCTGCAGCACGCATGGGTCAGTCGCTCTGCACCAGACTTGACCTCCAATTGATCCTAGTTAAAGGATTTCAAGTGGACTCATTACAATTACAGGGCCTCTAAAGAGTCCTGTATTGTTATTTGTCATCACTACCTCCCCGCGTCGGGAGTGGGTAATTTGCGCATCTGCTGCCTTCCTCGGATGTGGTAGCCGCTCTCAGGCTCCCTCTCCGGAATCGAACCCTGATTCCCCGTTACCCATGGTCACCATGGTAGGCGCAGAAAGTCTATCGAAAGTTGATAGGGCAGACATCCGAATGCGTTGTCGCTGTCACGGGGACGTGCGATTGGCCCGAGGTTCTCTAGAGTCACCAAAATGCCTGCGCAACTATAATGTCGAGAGATACTCTGCCTAACGGATCTTCACTAATTGGTAGGGGATGGAGCCGTTCCCTTCTCTTCCCCACTCTCTGGCAGACATGTGGCAGTACTGTCTCAGATCCTGAGAGATGCCTGGCCAGAAGAAGCTGTGGGTGAGCTTCCTCCTGCCCAAATGCCCTGCCAAGGGGATATCATGAGCTAGCTTCAGAAGCTCATACCAGTACTTCTTGGGTCGGGGCTGGTGGTCTCTCACCAGGGTGGTTGTGCTTTCCAGCACTCTCTGCTCCCTTCTTTCTACATCTGGGTTCATGGAGGTCGCCCTCTGTCTATTGGCAAGGACATAGGCTTGCACCTCCAAAAATGTCCTGCTTAAGATATCCTCTGAGGGTGGATCTCAGTAATATGCCAGGCGCTGTTCCACCTCCTTGCGCACTTCCTCCTCATCTCCGGCCCCTGTCTGGGGTTCGTTGCCTCACTGCATGCCTGGTCGTCCTCCATGAGTGCAGAAGTCAATTCGGCCTTGTTATGCCCACCACGCATTATTCCTCTGGCTCCACACAAGTCCTGCAGTGTAGGTCGCTTTAGAGCACTGTAGTCCATGGGTCTGTTGGCAGGGACATAGGATCCCGCTGCTTGCCACCGATTGAAGTGGGACCTGGGTTACCGATGGTTATCCTCTTTGATTAGAATAGGTACCGGATAGGACACAGTTCCAGGATACAACGTTTGACAATCTTCATTTGGGTACACAGCTTTGCCTCCTGTTGCCTCCTACCCCGCTTCCTCCTCCTCTGGTCAGCGTAACACCTTCACCACCAACTTCAGCACAGCCAGTGGGAAACGACAGCAGGCTGGTTTAAAACTCATATGTTTGTGAGAAGAACCCCACACCACGCAGGAGCTGTGGACGGGCATGGAACAACATACCAATGAGTGGTTGTTGCAACTGAGCCTCAAGCCCGGCCTGGTGGTGTGCGATAATGGGCGAAATCTCGTAGCAGCTCTGGGCCTAGCCAGTTTGACGCACATCCCTTGCCTGGCGCATGTGCTGAATTTGGTGGTGCAGAAATTCCTGAAAAACTACCCATATATATCAGAGTGGCTGCAGAAAGTGCATGCCGTCTGTGCGCATTTTCAGCGTTCTCACCCTGCTGCTGCTCGCCTGTCTGCACTGCAGCGTAACTTCAGCCTTCCCGCTCACCGCCTCATATGCGACATGCCCACAAGGTTGAACTCCACCTTGCACATGCTGGAGAGACTGTGCAAGCAGCAGTAGGCGATAGTGGAGTTTCAGCTGCAGCACGCACGGGTCAGTCGCTCTGCGGAACAGCACCACTTCACCACCAATGAGTGGGCCTCCATGCGAGACCTGTGTGCCATGTTGCGCTGCTTCGAGTACTCCACCAACATGGCAGTGCCAATGACGCTGTTCTCAGCCTTACTATCCCGCTTCTATGTCTCCTTGAAAAAATGCTTCTGGCGATGATGGAAGAGGATGTGGTACAAGAGGAAGAGGAGGAGGAAGAGAGGTAATTTCCACGGTTATCAGGCCAGTCATTCACAAGTGGCTCGGAGAGTGGGTTCTTGCACCAGCATAGGCCAGGTACACGATTGTCCAGCATCTTCACACTGTCCCATGGAAGCGTTCAGCTGTCCATGTCCCAAACACTGGAGAGAAAGAGGAAGTACCCCCATAGCCACCCGCGATCCCTGGCCCTGAATGCCGGCATTTCAAAATTCGTGGCCTTTGAAATGCTGTCGTTCCGTCTGGTGGAGACGGACAGTTTTAAAAACCTGATGACGTTATTAGACTGGAAGAAATGCACCGCAGGCCACAAATGTTTCTTTTTTTATATGTCCTAATATTTTGGGGGGTACTCCAAAAAAAAAAAAAAACGCAAACAAACAAAAAATAAATAAAAAATAAAAAACAGTGTTGGTTACCTCCTCCATCGCCACTTCCACCTACACCTCTATGGTCACCGCCTCCTCAACATATGGTTCACTTAGTATAAACTATGTGCACAATAGCAGAGGCTTGCGAAGGCCTTTTCTCCATGCATCAGGAGTTGAGCATTTCTCCATGTATCAGAACTGCAAGAAATGCACCGCAGGCAGTAAAGGTTTCTTTTTTTATATGTCCCAGTATTTTGGGGGCTACCCCAATTAAAAAAACCAAAAACAAATAAAAAACACAGTCTTGGTTACCTCCTCCTCCTCCACCGCCGCTTCCACCTACACTGCCACGTTCACCGCCTCCTCATCTTATGGGTCACTTAGTATAAACTATGTGCACAATAGCAGAGGCTTGCGAAGGCCTTTTCTCCATGCATCAGGAGTTGAGCATTTCTCCATGTATCAGAACTGCAAGAAATGCACCGCAGGCAGTAAAGGTTTCTTTTTTTATATGTCCCAGTATTTTGGGGGCTACCCCAATTAAAAAAACAAAAACAAATAAAAAACACAGTCTTGGTTACCTCCTCCTCCTCCACCGCCGCTTCCACCTACACTGCCACGTTCACCGCCTCCTCATCTTATGGGTCACTTAGTATAAACTATGTACACAATAGCAGAGGCTTGTGAAGGCCTTTTCTCCATGCATCAGGAGTTGAGCTCAGTTTGAACAATGAAAGAGAATACCCTGCACTACAACCCTCTCTCAAATGGATAATTCTAGTGATCCTCCTGACAGCCATGCTTTAGATTTTGATTTATGTTCTTCCAAAGCTAAAATCAAAGATTCCATCTAGTGCTATTTTATGGTCAGCTGTATTTTTTATTTTTATGTATTTTATGTTATTTTAAGTGATTTTCCTATCCACATTTGTTTGCAGGGCACTTGCCCTACTCTTACCCCCATTTTCCAGGACTTTTTTAGAGGCATTTGTAAAGGATCCTTCTATTCGTGCAGCGATGATCCTTGTAGCTTCTCCCGAAATCCAGCTGAAACAAAGTGATTATAACTCCCAATCCCCCAAACATGAGTCGAGACTTCATGAATGGGTAAAACGATCTGATTTACTGTGGGCTACCTGCTCGGTATTTATGCAGGTCTCCCACCTGGTGGACACTCCCCTAGGGGACCAGATGGAAGACTGGGACAAAAGCATTACAGTAGCCAATCACAGTGGCTATAACATAAGCACTCCCCTTTTACATAAATCACTCCCTCTTTTCCATCCTGTAGATAATTAACTTAAGTGAGTAAAAAGAGCCTTAATTATCTCCAGGTAGAAAGAAACATGGCTTTTCTTATTTTAGCAAAACAGCATAAAAATCTATAACTTACATTTTACAGATAGCTTGGATCTGAGTGCATATTCTAGGTGAATAGCGCTCAGATCCCACGAACACAGTTCTCAGAAACGTCGACTGATATTTGGCTTTCGCCAGCCGTTCGCGTGTTTGTATCCGACAAAGAGTTCCACACTGTAGCTATCTGGGGTCGGTCTCTTTCGCATAAATCCAAGTCCCGAACGGTGGAATGTCTCCGGCATTCGTGTGTCCCCAGCCGTATGAATGAGGACCTTTGTAGGCACCAGCGGTGTTCGGCGGAATAAGTGTCCGAAAAGAGTTCCAGGGCATCGCCGCCATTTACCGCTGGGCTTTCGACAATTTAAAATGGCGACTGCCACGTGTTCGGCAGACGAACACCGGCCACCCAGGCATTCGACAATTAAGCTGCGGTTAACCGCAGCTTCTGGGTGGCTAATAAGCAGCACACGCCACAGACTGGGTGGTCGGCCGTTCTGCAGTTTGTTCGTCTGTACGAACAGCCTTAATCTAGCTGTAAGGGAAGTTAAACTGCACGAACCAACATACGAATGTATCAGGGCAAATGTAAAATCCAAGCAAGTAAGGCAACCGATGCAATCCAGGGACAAAGGGCTCTGTCCCAAGTGCCTTAAGACCCAATAACTTAAAGGGCCAGCATCCCAGGGTAAGAGGCTAGCAATCCAGCTTATCCATAAGACGGGGGTAGGGCAGTTTGTCACATGAAACCCCCGTGACAAAATGCATTTTGTCACAGCATTTTTGTGCCCAAAAGTTCGGGTCCCCTCTGACTTCAATGGGGTTCGGGGTCAAGTTCAGGGTCAAGTTCGATCCCGAACCAGGACTTTTTTCCGAAGTTCGGCCGAACCCGCCGGACCCGAACATCCAGGTGTCCGCTCAACTCTACTCTTTACCTCTTGTATTTGTCTGTGTATATTGTACGTTTCTCCACTAATTGTGCGGTGCTGTGGAATCTGTTGGCGCTTTATAAATAGCAGTAATAAATAAATCAAATTGTTCTACCGCTATCCTGCTAAATGGTTCCTCAATAATTTGGAGAGGGTGGAGTTTACCCTTGCAGCGATCTCTGATCTTACCTACTCTCTGGCAAGTTTCCCACATTTGGCAATACCGCTGTATGTCCTGAGAGATTGCCGGCCAAAAGAAATTCTGGGTGAGCAGATACCTTATTTGCCTCACCCCTAAATGCCCGGATAGTGGAATGTTGTGGGCTATCCGGAGCAGTTCCTACCTGTACCTCTGAGGTACCACTAGCTGCCTGGTGAGGATCAGTTCTGTTACACTCAGTAGAGAAGTCCCTTCTCCCACACATGCCTTTCTCCTTCTAACCCAACCTGACTTGAGGTGACCCGGTCCCTGTACTGTATACTTGTAGCGTGGGGTCAGTGGTAACCTCTTTCCTAAACTCAGTGGGGCACCCCAGTGGAAACACTCTAGGGGTGGGGAAGGATCTCTTACCTGAGCCTCCGGGTGTTAGCTATGGTCCATAGTGCAGGCCTGTTGCCTGGTGACCTCCGGCTGCGTTTGGGGCTTTCACAGATCATTCCTCAATAACACCTCCGCAGACAGCTCCTACACCATTCCAGACCTCGCTCCTTAATGTAAATGTACCCGGGCTGTGGGCAACCGATAAACAGCTCCCCCCGCTACCTGAATTGCCACAGAATTTCTGGTTCATGCTGCTTCAGGAACAAGGTGCTGTTTGACTAGGGTCTCAGAGCCCTTGGACCATCTTGGCCTGTAGGTGCACGGTCCGTCAGTGGTGTTGTCTGTTGTGAGCCGCTGCTGAACCAGGTCTGCTTCATGCAGGACTTCCCAGTTCTCCTTGGGTGGTCCTGGAGCGGCATAACGTGTGGGGGCCTCAGCGTGGTACTAGTGGACGGCAGCTCTTTTTGCTGGAGGGGGCCCGGGATGGATCTTTCCCAGTTCATGGTAGGGATTCAGCATGTTTACATGTAACAGGCATCTAACCTGGGGACACGAGCAAGGACCGATCACATAGGTAGTGTCACACTTCTGTTCCACTACCCTGTATGGGCCCTGCCAGGCAGACTGTAGCCTGTCATGTCAGACGAGTTTCAAAATCAAAACCTTCTGACCAACTTGAAAGCTACGGCTCCTTGCTCCCCTATCATACCAAGTGCGTTTACGCCTCTGCGCTGCCTGGAGGTTCCCACGCACTAGGTGAGTAAGTTCCTCCAGTTGGTCCCTTAACTCCAGAACATATGGGACGATGGGGTCCCTTCCCACTCCCACTTTCTCTCCCAGTGCTCTTAGACAAGGTCTAGTGGTCCTCTAACCCTCCATTCGAACATTAATTAAAATGGAGAGAATCCTGTGGATTCCTGGGGGACTTTCTGATATGTGAACAACTATATCCTGCTCAAATTTGGTAGAGGTATCCCAGGGGACAGGGGTTGGGATGGGGGCAGACCCACGGGGCACTTGGGCTAGGAGACTGGCACGGGTGACCTGGGGCAGTGGCAGGGAGAGGGCACAGGGCGGGGGGTTGCCTATGGGAAACAGGGGGTGGGAAGGGGCATGTGTGCCTACCTGAGCCTCAGAGTGTGAGCCACCCTGGGTGGTGTGGGCTTGCTGCCTGGTCATCACAGGGTGGGCTTCCTCGGGTGTCAGGAGATACACATAGGAAGAAGTGAGATGTCCAAGGTCATTGCCTCCCGAATCCTGTCTAGTACAGCTCCTACCAGATGCTCCTCCCAAGTGCCGCTATAGATGGTGATGTCATACAATTATGCACAGGCATAGTACTGGAGGCCCTCCAACAGTCGATCCACCATCCTCTGGAAAGTTGCCAGGGCGTACCTCATTCCAAATGGCATTACCCTAAATTGGTACAAACCAAATGGGGTGACGAAGGCCGACTTGGAAACAGCATCTGCCACTAGGGGAATCTGCCAGTACCCCTTGCACAGATCTATAGTGATGAGACACCGGCCATGAGCCATACTATCCAGCATCTCGTCTATACAGGGCACGGTGTATGCATCCGATACTGTCTTGTCATTGAGCCTCCTGTAATCTACACAGAACTTTGTGGCTCCATCTCACTTTGGTACCAGGACTGTTGGGGAAGACTCTTGGATGGTTCGATGACCCCTTGCTCTCTTGGATCTCCTGATGCATACTCTCCCGCAATGCCTCTAGTTCTTCTAGGGTGTCTGCCGAAGAGGTTGCAGGTCTCTACCTTGTGGGTGGCCAGTGAGGTATACCTGGGCAGTATGGAGAATGTCTTCTCTTTGCAGACAGCATCTGCTGTGCCTGTCTGCGCTCCTCCTCAGTTAGTCGGTTCCCTAATTGGGCCTCATCTATGGACCCTGCCTGAGCTACATCCTCCAGGAAGATTATCAAAATCCTCTGAGGCTGGGGCACATGATGGTGGCAATCAGCTCAGCCTTGGTACAAGTGCTGGCTGATTGCCCTCTGACTTCCAAGAAATCTTATAATGTTGGCCTTTTTAAATTCGTATAGTACATGGGTCTGTTCAAGTGTGATCCCGTTGCTTGCCACCAGTTGTAGCGGACCACAGGTAACCCGACCGGTTACCTCCGCTGATTCCCTTCCTTCAGCCAATCAGGAACCATTTAAACTACAAAGAGACTCATCTTCCCCTAGTAACTGGACGACACACACAGTCCTGGAGGTACAACAACCACTTTATTGGCCCCACACGGCTTTTATACATACCCCATGCAAGTAGTGTATCATACCAACATCCAGTGTTCCTGGGTCTTTAGCTTGGGAAAGGACTCTGTTGCTTTTATCCCCAACTCCCAACACTAAAGGTTCCCCAGGTTTCCCATGCCTGCCGCCAGGGCCTGGGAGTTTAGGCGCGGGAACAAGGGACCATCCCTTTGTCTCCCAGGCACAGAAAGCCCACCCAACTCGCCAGTGCCCAACAGTGCCCACACCAATCTCAGGGACCCTCACAGCAGTACCTCCCTCGACCGGTCTCCGCTCACGAGGCCCCTGTGTGAAATTCTGCTAGGGAAGCGTCTCCTTTCAGGACACAAAGGCCCCCTTGGACGGAATTCGTCCATACGAAATAGCGGCCACACAGGGGAGCATTCATTAATTACTTCCCTTGTGGTTTCACCCTTAGGTTGCAAGTGAGAACGTTCTGATTAATTGGTGTGAACATTCTAATGGGACACTGGAGGGGTCCTTGTTTGGGAAATGAATGAGTCGGGAAACAATCCATGAATGCTCCCCTTGTCTGGCATTCATCTGTACTAATGGCGGCCACCCAGGGGAGCGCTCATTAATTGCTTTCCTTTGACACTTATGTTGCGAGGTGTGAAGGTTCTAAACTAACATTCTAAATGAGGAATCAGGGTGGTCCCCATTAAGGGGGAGAATTAATTCCCTTTGTGGATGCACTGCCGCATGGGGTGCAGGCACAATATATGAAGAGATGGGGAAACACACATAATATCAGAAAGGCAATTCACGGACAGACAACGGTACCACCACAGTTACTTTTTCCATAAGCTGTATATACCCCTAGAAAAACTGTGTTTTATATATATATATATATATATATATATATATATATATACACACACACGATGTACAATGCATTAAAACATTTAAATGCTTATTGATAATCCATTTGAATTGGTGTGACTTCTTTGAGTACTCCCAGCGACTGAGTTTACACAGAGACAAGGAAAGCAAATATGTGTTAGTGCATAAGTCCATGGCAGTGTAAGGGTGTTTTTTATATTTTAAGTTTTTTTTTTCATATTCACAAATGTAGAAACAATATAAACATTGAAAAGGTTACATCATAATATACAACACTGATATTCTTAAGAAAACTAGTAGACTATAGTGTCATTCGGTTACAACATTTCAAGGTTAAGCTTATACAAACTTCAATAATATTAAGGTAGTAATATGGGTTTATTTCCAAAGAATGATTGTACAGTCATTTCTGTGTGCGGTAGAGAGTCGGTTTCTGTCAGGAGATCACTAATTTGAAATCATTGGCTGTCACCCTGAGCTAGAGGTATGGTTACGAGGTCGAACCAGATTGGGGTCCCTTATAAGGTTGTGTGACCGATGTTTAGATTGGGTGAGAATGAGGTGTAGGTATTGTCTTAGGTCGAGGAGTTTTGCTTTAGCTTGGACTTTAAGAAGTTGTTCCAGGGTTCCCATATTTGTGAGAATTTACTATAGTTCCTAGATTTAGCATATGATAATTCTTCCATAACCTCTTAAGGACCAAACTTCTGTATCCATTCCCTGATCGAGGGTGGTTATGTTTGTTTCCAGTATTTGGGTATTAGTTGCTGCCATAACAAGGTGGTTGAAGAGGAAAGATTATTTTCTTGATACGCCTTGTGGGGGGAGTATGAGGATGAAATGCTCGGGCGTTAGGGGAATTTTACGGTTGATAATTGATTGAGTGAGAGTATGTATTCTGGCCCAGAACTGTTATAACTGCTATAATTGGGCATTGCCACCAGATATGTGAGTGGTTGGCTTCTTTGTGTTGACATCTCCAACAAAGATCAGTGGATGTGTTGTGAATTTTGTGGATTTTCATGGGTGTGAAGTGCCAGCGGGAGATGCATTTATAATTACTTTCTTGGGCTGCTATTAAGGTGGTTGACATATGTGTTAATTGAAGAATAGAGTGCCATTGTTGCTGGGAGATATCTGTCTGAAGTTCATTTGCCCATCGTAGTGTGTAGTTAAGGATATTGGGGTCCTGCAACTCTCTAATCAGTTTGTACATGGTGGATAGGACTTTTTTTGTTAATGAATGGGAGGAGCAAAGCTGTTCAAAAGGTGATAGAGTCCGCATGCCATCTGGTAATAGGTCTTGTTTTTTTAATGAAGTGTACTAGTTGTTTGTAATGTAAGCATTGGTTTCCGGTGTAGTTAGTGTTAGGTAAGATTTATGGTAGGCGTTTTGTGTTGTTGTCTTGTATCATATCTCACAATTGTAAAGTTGGTCCGTCATGATATTGGTCGTATGCCTGCCCTGATTTACCTCCCTGGAACATAGGGTTATGAGTGAGTGGGTAGAGTGGAGCGGGGTGGGTGAAATTTACGTTGTTTTCGCCAACTTGTACCAGACTTTAAGCGTTGTATTGATTGTCGGGTGTGTAGTATGATGATGTTGTTGTGATTGACTTGATTTGAGCCAGGGGCGTACTCTCAGGGGTGTCTCTGAGAATGTGTTTTCCAGTTTCACCCACTGTTGTGTCGGTGTGTTTTTAGTCCATTCATAAATTCTATTTAGGTGAACTGCTTAAAGGTAAAGGTCGATATCTGGCAGGTTCAATCCTCCCCTGTTACGGGTGCTCTACAGACAGTTACTGGATTACCCTGTTTCATTTGACCGTATACTTTGTTTCAGTAGTATTACTGTCTAAACACATTGCACGAACAATCAGGACTATGTATTCGTGCATACTGCCACCAACCTCTTTCACCTCTCGAACAACCGAACGGCCGACCACCATACAAGCAGAGTGTGCTTCCAATTTAACCACCGGAGAACTGCGGTCTGCGGTTAACCACAAGCCTAACTGACTGCCTCAGGGTGGCCTCATTCGGATAATAATTCACTGAACTGAAACATACCGAAAGACTCACGAACGAGGACCACCTACCTTCTGGCGCGTGGCCTCAATTAAAACACTGATCTTGCGGTTAACCGCAAGTTAAGTACCCCCTTCCGGGCGGTCTCCGTTCATTTCCCGAACGGCCGGGACAACCATACTGAGAGCGGGGATTCGTGTAAATATGTAGCCGACACCCGCTCCATGAGTTCTAGGTCGAGGTACCGCTGGCCATTGACCAGCCTTAAAACATGGCCGCCATCCAGAGTTTTAAGGCTGACAAAAGTACCGAATAAGACTTTATATGGCAGAAACACTCTGTTCTGTTCGTGGGATCTGGGCGCAATTCATGTACCTAATGCGCCCAGATCTGAGCTACCGAATGAATAGTTGAATGAACTATATTCCCCTTAATATATTAAATTTGTATATTTTTATGCTGTTTTCTAGGGCAAAATAAAGCATGGTCTTTTGGGCACTTGGAGATAATGAGATTGTATAACTTATTATCTCCAAGCTGGGCGGGTACTAGTTTGAATGATACAGTGTAATATGATTGGTTGAATCCATTGTACCTGTTATCCCATCAGGTCCAGAGGGTGCTGTCCCTGGACCTGGGGACTTGCATAAATTGCCATGCCTGTGTGCCAGTAAAGCTAGTTCGTTTTGACCCTCAAATCGTAGCCTTGACTCGTTTTGTGGGAACAAGGGTAGCCTAGCTGTACTATAGCTAGTGGGATTGCTCTATATTCGCAGGATTCTTGTGGTATAATGAACGGAACAGCGCTTCCCTCTCTCCACACTCGGGAACCAGGACATCCAAGCGGTCCAACCTTCAGCTTGCTTGGAGGTAACCGTAACATATGCATTTGGGCCCATTGTATCAGGTTAATAATTTTTGTAGTGTTGTTTTTAGCTTCTCTCCCTGGGACAAACCCCACCTGGTCTTGGTGGATGAGGCTGGGTAAGAAAGGTTTTAGTCTAGTGGTCATTATTTTTGTCAGGATTTTTATGTCAATGTTTATGAGTGAGATTGGTCTATAGCTTCCACAAATTGAAGGGTCTTTTCCTGGCTTGGGGATTAGGTTAATGGTTGCTTCTAGTGCTGATTTGGGTATGAAGGATGTTAATTTCTGAGTGTTGAAGGCGTCAATGAAGGGTTGGGCCAGTATCTGAGACATAATTTTATAGTATTTACCTTTGTAACTGTCCGGTCCTGGACTTTTGCCTACTGTGAGGGTTTTAACTGTGTTTTGGAATTCTTCTAGTGTAATTGGGTTGCCTAGAAACGCTATTTCATTAGGCGGGAGAGTGTTTTTAAACCTAGGTCTAAGAAAGGTGAGTATGTCTTTAGTGGATGGTTGGTATTGTGTCAGATTATAGAGGTGCGTATAGCATTTATGAAATGCTTTAATTATGTCAGGCATGTGGCATGTTAATGTACCATGATCCTGTTGTATTGCTGAGATGAATGTAGACTGTTTGTTTTGTTGTAGAGCTGTCGCTAGAAGTTTGCCTGCTTTCCTCCTCTAGTGTAGTACGTGTGTTTTTTTTGTGATAGTTTGGCGTGTAGGTGTAGTAAAGTCCTCAGTTCTGATCTTTTAGCTAACAACGTTTTGTACCTTTCTAGGGAATTGGTTCATTGGTGGTCATCTTCCAGGATCTTAATTTCCAGAGAAAGCTGAGTGGTCGCCTAATCACTTTCGCGTTTCAGATGGGAAGCCATGCAATCACAGCTCTCCTCTCAGAACTGCCTTATGGGCTTCCCAGACAGGACTGGTGTGTCTGGTTGTTTGTTTGTCTTTGAAGTAGTTGATGACACTATCTCATAGTTGGTTAATGGCCTCTGCCTTGTTTAGAATTAGGTCATTAAGTTTCTATTGGGATGTGGGAGAGTGGGGATGGTCAAGTCTAGCATCAGGGGGCACGGTCTGACCAAATAATTGGACCGTATGTTACCGATTTGATCAGAGGCAGATAGGGGTTATTAAGGGTAGTTTATTAATAGATTCAGATGTTAAGAGACATAGATATAAATGTAAGCGTAGTAGCGAGTGAGTATATATCATATATAGGGAACTCGTAGGGGTTCTTAGGTATATAAGTGAGGTTATACAGAATAAACATACAAGTTTATACAATTGTAGCCCTATCTACAAGATAACAGTTAAAATGAAGGAAATCATACAAAAAAGCTAGTGCCGCATAAAGACATATATAGTGTTAGGCTGATACGACCTGTCTTTTGATGTCTAGACTGAGTGGTCAGATTGTATGATAGCGTTCAGTAATGGATGATGTGGTTCCAAAATCCTTAGTAGGTCATGTCATTCACTGGCTTGGCTTCGGGCCCATGTGAGCGGTCCATTCCTAATTCTGGTTGGTAGTAAGGAGTGTTGGGGGCCTATTGTTCGTGGTGGAGCTCGGTCGTGACTATGTCCCTGGGTAAGGTAGGGGAGTAGGGTGTCCTGCTGGGAAAAGTGTCAGTGTCCTGTGTTAGATTGCTTGGTTGTAGTCAGTGGGGGTTACCGTTAGTGGTGGTTTTGTTGTTCTGCTGTCTCCGTTCGCCGACGACTCTCTCTCTTCTTTGGTAAAGTGAGAGGAACCTTTGGTCAGTCTTTCGTTTCTTCGCAGGGGTGAGCCACCTCTGGCATTGTGGAAGGTTTGTATTTTCCAAATTCTATTACGGAGAGTTCCAATCTATTATGGGGGTGTCCGGTAAGTCTAAAGCTCTAAGGAACGGAGGGATGTCAATCGGTGAGGTTATTGAAAGGGTATTTCCTTTGTTGGTCACTAAAAGGGCAAAAGGGGGCCGTTCTTGCTTGGAGGGTGTACCAGGAGAGATCTGGGTACACTTGTATGGGGTTGCCGTGAAGGAGTAGCGGTTGTGAAGTATCTCTCAGCGTTCTTAAGATGTTGTCTTTAATGGTGAAGTAGTGCACCCGGCAAATTACATCTCTTTGGGTGTCCAGTGAAAGTCCTCTTGGGCGTAGGGAGCGGTGAGCTCTATCTTGAATTATTCCATTGTCGCTGGATTCGCCCAGAATGAGGTTAAATAGTTCGGTGACTATTGATGTTATATCCTCCCCCTGAGTCTCCCGTCGGCCCCTTAAATACACAGGTTATTCCTGCGACCTGGATTATCAAGCTCATCTATGTGCCTTTGAGTTGCACAGAGAAGTAGTACATGAGATTTTGCCGCTGAAGTGATATTTGTAATTTGGGCCTGTAGCACATCTCACTCTTCTTCTAGGTCTGTGACCCGGAGGCTTAATTGCTTTACATCTGAGCCCATTGCTTCCATCCTGGAGTGGAAAGTGGCTTCAAGCTTCCCCATCATTTTCTAAAGATCATTTTTCGATGGTAAGTTTCTTAGCAATTCTCTGATGTCTGTTTCTGCATTAGTGTCTGATGATTTATGCGAAGATTCCGACATTGATGGGCTGTGTGGAGGGATTTCAGAATAAGATTCAGTTTCCGCCATTTTGGAAGCCGCAGCCGTGGCCTCTGTCTCGCGGTCAGAGTTTTCTTTGAAATATCGGGTGAGGGAGCCCGATTTCGTGGTCATTGTTTTCCCTGCTTACCCCTGGGGCTGAATTTGCTTTTTGGGATTGCCCATGTTGCAAGAGTATTTTCAATCACTTTGGATTGTTGCCCGGGTCTCAGAGAGCATTGATAGTGTGCGTCCATTAAGCTCCGTGGCTAGCCACGCCCCTCAAGGGTGTTTTTTTATGTCTTCATATTTTTATATTTAGATGCTTTTATGTTTTTAACATTTGATATACGAGTGTTTTGAAAAATTATAATTTTTAGAGGTTAATCCAAGATTATTAAATTAATTAATTGGGATTATTAAATCAAGGTTTAAGTTTAGGAACCAAGTTTTTTGGGGAATTATCCCCATAAGTATATGTTAAGATTATGTATAGAATTAGTCTGTTAGTCACTTGCTTAATAAAGTGTTATCGTACTCATACTGTCCAATCAAGCGTTTACGTAGAGTGCATGCTTCTCTCGTCAATACAAAAGTGTTTCAAATGGAAATGATGTAAACTTTTTTGTAATAGAAACATTGCATGAAATATAAGCAAAGCTGAGAGAAGTACATGAAACACCAGTTAAGGGTTTAACTTTAGCTTTTCATTTGACTTTTAGCCTAAGTAATTGATTAATTGATAATGATAAATTTATCCTGCTAGGAATTGTTCATGTTGTATTGATCCTTGTGTTTGTATTATTGAAGAGACCATCCTGGAGTGCTTGTGCTGCCAGATTCTAGGGACCTGCTCACCTATCTCTCTCCTCTGGCTGACCCTATATTAATTATTTTGCAATTACGTCTGTTTGGCTAAATCTCATGCAGGCCGCAGAAACTGAGATGCTTATTTATGAGGACATAAACATTGCACGCAAATATCAGGAAGGTGCTGTTTAATGCCGCAGGTTGAGTAATAACCCTTTCAACAATTGGGATGTTGCACAGAGCATTGTGGTGAAAAACCTGCAAGTAAAGGAAGCACTAAGAACAATGTGGAAGCTTACATTGTCTTGTTGTCTGCCATCTTGCTACTATTAGCCATTCTTATGGAACATTTTATGGTGTCCAAACTGATTTCCTTATACTCCTTGAAATACTTTTATTTTTTTATTTTTCTGAACTATGGAAGCTCAACTATTGAACTATTTTGCAATTTTTTTTATTTTTGTAATGTTTGCCAGAGAGCGAGGAAGTGTTAGCTAGCCCAGGGACAGATGTATAATGAGTGTTTTTGATGTATGTTGAGTGTGTTAAGGATAAATTCCACAAGTTTCGTACTTACTTGCATAGAGAAGTGAATTATATTTTTACCTTCCCTGAGTATAGACAGACAACATTTAATATACAGCCTCGATCAGGGCTCGAGTCTTGCAGGAACGCGTGGAAACGGCATTCCTGCACTTTTTTTTGAACAGGAACGCCGTTCCCGCTGTTGCTGCAGAACTCGGGGGCGGCATAAAATGCCACCCCCACATGCCCCCCCGTGTTCCCCCTGTCATGGCCACCTGATGGACCCCCACGGCGGGTGCCTGTCACACGCGGCGAGGGGGCTGTGTTCTCTCTACTCCCTCTCGCCGCGCGCCATTTGCTGATGCTGGGAGCCAGAATATGACATCATATTCCGTCTCCCAGCATCAGCAGACAGCCTGCGCGGCGAGAGGGAGCAGAGAGAACACAGCTCCCTTGCCGCTTGTGATATAGAGACAGACGCCTGCCCCCACTGGACCCCAGGGACAGGTCCACACCAGCTCTCCAGGTAGAGAGGCTGGGTGGGCATTTTTTTGTTAAAAAAAATAATTTCTGTGTGTGTGTGTGTCTGTGAGTGTGTCTGTGAATGGATGTGTGTCTGTGAGTGTGTCTGTGAATGGATGTGTGTGTGTGTGTCTGTGAATGTATGTGTGTGTGTCTGTGAATGTGTGTGTATGTGTGTGTGTGTGTGTGTGTCTGAGAGTGTGTGTGTGTCTGTGTATGTGTGTATGTGTGTGCCTGAGTGTATGTATGTGTGTCTGTGAGTGTGTCTGTGAGTGTGTGTGTGTGTGTGTCTGTAAATTTGTGTGTCTGAGTATGTGTGTGTCTGTGAGTGTGTGAGTGTCTCTGAGTGTATGTGTGTGTGTGTGTGTGAGAGTGTGTGAGTGTCTGTGAGTGCATGTGTCTGAGTATGTGTGTGTCTGTAAGTGTGTGTGTGTCTGTGAGTGTGTGTGTCTGTGTATGTGTGTCTGTGAGTGTGTCTGTGAATGTGTCTATGTGTCTGTCTGAGTATGTGTGTCTGTGAGTGTGTGTTTCTGAGTGTCAGTGTATGCGTGTGTGTAAGAGTGTGTGTGTCTGTGAGTGTATGTGTGTGTCTTTGTGTGTGAGTGTCTGTGAGTGCATGTGTCTGAGCATGTGTGTGTCTGTAAGTGTGTATGTGTATGTGTGTCTGTGAGTGTGTGTGTGTGTCTGTCTGAGTATGTGTGGGTCTGTGAGTGTGTGTTTGAGTGTGAGTGTATGTGTGTGTGTGTGTGTGAGAGTGTGTGTGTCTGTGAGTGTATGTGTGTGTATGTGTCTGTGAATGTGTGTTTGTGTGTGTTTCTGTGAATGTATGTGTGTGTGAGTGTGTATGTGTGTGTGTCTGAGTATGTGTGTCAGTGTGTGTGCACATGTATATATGTATTCCCACACTTTATCCCTGACTTGGCCCCTGACCTTGATATTGCTTTACCTTCCATTGGCTTGCATCATTGTGATAATTTGATTGAGCATTTAGATTAGTAGGTTATTTGGAGTGAATTGCAAAAAAGGTACTATGAGGAATTCTTCTTGCTATCCTACTTTTTGTCGCTATTTTTGACTTTGTACAACTAATGAAATTGTTATTTTTCTATTAATGAGTTCCTACAAACAATGAAGGATTGACTAGGCAACATTGAAAGAAATTGTTAGATACGTGGCAATTACTTTTTCCTGTGTTCATGGTATATGTAACTCAAAGTAGTTAAGTGCTTACTGCAATCCCTTAGACGTCTATTAACATCTGACACTGGTACCCTGGCATCCAGGGCTCCTTGTTCAGCCCTGCCCTATTTCAAGGTACATGCATTTAGGATGGGGTGACTGAAGCTGGAGTTTTGGGCATGGGTTACCTACTTAACATCAGACCACAACATCAAACTATACCCTAGCTTTGGGATGGGCATCGTCTGCAAGGTCAAGGAAGTTTTGGAATCATGTCACACTCTGTAAGGAGTCCGGCTGTTCTGGCCTCAGATGTACTGGGCGTACATAATGGGGTACCCATGTAATCTATTTGTGGAATAAGTATCCATTATTTCTTAACCCATCCAGTCACGCGTAGCACTATGTTTTTTGGTATTGTGGACAACAGGAAGGATTGATGGGAAATAAATAGTTTTACCTATGCAATGCTTAGACTCCTATGATTGGTTACTTTTTCCGTAAGCTGTATACAGCCCTAAAAACCTGTGTTTTATATATGTAATGGATTGCCTGGCACCCTGACTGGGTACCTTCCGTTGACGAATGCTCCTAGTGCTTCCCAAGTACTCCACTAGACACCATAACCACTGCAGACCCCACGAACCGCCGCAGCTTGGTTGGGGTCTCGCCGTCTCCCTCCTCCTCTGGGCCCAAGACCAGGGACCAGCTTCCAGTAGGCAGACCTCTCCTAAGAACAGAGAGCAGAAACAGGAACAGGAACAAACTCTTACCAGAGCTTACTCTGGGGAGTATAGTGATTTTAGCAATCCCCAGAGTGTAGGTAGTTCTCCAATCCCCCAAACACGAGCCAAAACTTCATGAAGGGTAGAACAAGTCTGTTTAATGAGCACAAAGTCATTTCTTTAATACACAGTTTCCCCATAAGGTTACCACCCACGTGGACCTTGTGGAGCACAGGACACAAAGAACACAAACCAATCAAAACAATACAATAATGTCCGACACTCCCACATTCAGCACACAAGCCCTCCCCTCTGCCTGGGATATAATTAAAGCAGCTAATACAATAACTTAATTATCCACATGCAGAAAAACACACATTTTCCCCAAAGTCCAGAAAACACACCACAACATAACACATCCCCATAAATTATATATCCCTATATAGCCCTGATCTGGGTGAGCAACATATCCAAAAATCACCCAGATCAGAGCAGGGGTTCAAATGTTTTGTGGAAGTCTCTTTTGACGGACCGCACACATAATTTCATGCCCAAAATAGTTCCAGAGAATTTGGCGGTGCGGCCGGTCTATTTCCCATGTTAAATGCAGTTTAAATAGGCACCGCCACGTGTTTGTATGTTGAATGGCGGCCACTTCGACTACTTTGGCACTTCAGCTGCTGAACTGCTCCAATATAATTTAAAGGGGCAGAAACAGTATTTTACAATCCAATATGCCCAAATAGAGTTTTTAAAGGGCCATACATCTCAGGGGCCATAGTCACAGGGCAAGAGGCTGGCAAGCAGGCCTCTCCAAATCCCAGTAGTTCTCGGGTGTCAAGCTTTGTCCAGTTTGTCCCAGCTGGAGCTGTAGGTACGTGGTTGGCAGAGGCCAACTGCGCTCTGCCCTGGTGCCAGTGCTTCTGCTTGGGAGGCCTGCGGAAATTCAGGCCCGGAACCAAAAAGCTGTTGTGGAGAGGAGGGATCGCCTCCCTCCTCCTCCTGGCACTCCTGTAGTGTGGGTTGGGGAGCTGGACCGACTGTCCAGCATCCCTGTAGGGTAAGCGGCCGCTGGAGAGATAGAGTGATATGCTCATCTCCCTGGAACACACAGCTGTTGTGGAGAGGAGGGATCGCCTCCCTCCTCCTCCTGGCACTCCTGTAGTGTGGGTTGGGGAGCTGGACCGACTGTCCAGCATCCCTGTAGGCAGGGGCGGACTGAGAACCCTCAGGGCCCCCGGGCAAAATAAATCAAGGGCCCCCTTACAGGCCCCACCCATACTCTGCAGCAAGCGCCACCCTTGTCCCGCCTCCAGCCACACCGTACACAATCTTTAGACACAAGGAACAAAAGGGCAATAAGCCCTTCGAGGCCCCAGTAGAGACTACAATTGAGGGCTAATGGGCCATGGAGGGGGGTCTTTCTAGCGGAGGCTATCTCAGTGTCCTTTAGAGAGTGTGTTAGAAAGAATCCCCTCCAAGCCCCATTAGAGACTACAATGGAGTCTAAAAGGCTTGGAAGGGGGTCTTTCTAACAGAGGCCATCTCAGCGTCCATTAGATATCCCCTGCTGGAAACAGTCGCCTCCAGGCCCCAGTAGAAACTACAATTGAGGGCTAATGGGCCATGGAGGGGATTTCTAGCAGAGGCTAGAGTCTAATGGGGCCTGGAGGGTGGTCTCTCCAACACTCTGGTTCCTATTCACAATATAGCAACACAACATAGCTCACTGATACCTAGGCCAGTTGGCTCCTCTTACCTTAATTACTGTTGCTGGCTGGCAGTCTGTGGGCTTGCTGGCTACTGCCGGCAGGCTGTGGGCTTGCTGACTGCGGCTGGCAGGCTATGGCTTGCTGGCTGTAAGCCTGTGGCTTGCTGTAGGCCTGTGGGCTGGCTACTGGCCTGTGGGCTGGCTACTGGCCTGTGGGCTGGCTACTGGCCTGTGGGCTGGCTACTGGCCTGTGGGCTGGCTACTGGCCAGCCTGTGGGTTGGCTGGCTGGCTACTGGGGCACTTGTAGATTATTTAAAGAAATAATCCATGCACAATAACCACTACTGCTCCAGAGTAAGTAGTCAAACCGTTTAAGAACAGTTTGACAACTTACCTGGGGTCTGCTGGTATATGAGGCTGTAGTAGGGAATAGGAGCAGTGGTGCAATGTGTGTGAAAGGTTCAGTGTGTGTGTGGGGGTGTAGTGTGTGAATGTGTAGAGTGTGTGGGCGGTGTATGTGTGTGGCAATGTTAGTATGGGGGGCTGTGTATGGGGGTCTGTGTGTATATGGGTGGGCAGTGTATGTGTGTGTGTGAGGCAATGTGTGTAAATGTGTATGGTGTGTATGGGGCAGTGTGTGAATGTGTATGGTGTGTGTGGATCCGACTTTTAAAATTTTTTTATTTTAAATTTTGACGGATTTTGCCCGCAGCGTTTGCCTGATTTTGATCTTGCCTGCCTGTTTTGTTTTCGCCTGAAATCTGGAACTGAAAGATCTGCATTTTGCCTGAAACTGACTGAAACAATCTGAACGCCTGACTGAACTGACTTTATCGCGATCCTGAACTGAACCTGAATGGAATTATCGGGTCTTTTGAAGATATGTTTTAATGAATGTGTTTTTCGTACGGCGTTCGGTTGTTTTAGCTGGGATCTGAGCGGTATTCACATGAACGGTGTGCTCAGACCCCAGCTATCTACCGAACATCCATTCGTTTAAATCTGTCAAGTATGTGAAAAGTTATGGATTTTAATGTGAATTTTCGGTTCTGCTGCACGGAGGGATAATCCACTTAACGGTACATTCCAGTGGGAGTATCCCTCTCGTGCAGCAGTGCCTGATGGGAGAAAAGCTCTGTACATTAAGTTCCCCATGTAGTCCACTCTGGGGATGCCCCTGGAATGGGACTCAGGAAACCCCTTGTTACGGTACCTCCAGTAATAAATGTACAAACCGCCGTTTAGTGAATGCTCCCCATTCGCAATAATGTGGTCTGGTGGCGTATGCAGGATAACCATGCGAACCGCCAGCTAGGGAACACTCCAAACTCCCGAACGGTACCTGTATGGCTCTTTCCCTTCACGAGCTCCAAATACACGAACTGCCAATATTAGCCGAACGCCAATATCTTCCAAGCGGCCAATAATTCCTGTAAGCAGTCTCTCGTCGCCGGTAATAAAATCCCCCCAATAACGAGACCAAGCTCCGCTTTGAGGGTAAAACACGAACTCAGTTTACTGTGGGCTACCTGCCCGTATTTATGCAGGTCTCCCACTTGGTGGACACTCCCCTAGGGGACCAAATCGGAGACTTAAATGACAGAAGGACATTGGGACATTCTGGACATACATCCCCATAATATTCCCAGCATGCATCACAGTTTCCTCCCCTCTGCTCGGGAGTTAATTGGGAAGTAATTCAATTATCTCCCCAAGCAGAGGCAAATCGCCATTTTAAATACAAGTCACAAAACACATAAAAATATATGACTTTATAACTGCCGAACATATTGCATTCGTGTAACACATCCCCAGATAGCCTGGATCTGAGTGCATATTATTGGCGAATAGCGCACAGATCCCATACGCATAGTTCAATTGCCATGGAGTCAAAGTCTATTACAGTTCTTCGGTATGCGATTGACTCCATGGGAAGGCTATCTGGGTTAAGTCCATTCATGTTATTAAATCTCCCGAACGGCCAGTATTCGTATGCTTTTGTCGATTGAGAAGGGGAGGTCAACGGCTTCAGCGGTGTTCGGTTGAAAAAGTGTCCGTTTTTAGTTCCATGGAACAACCGTCGAACACCGCTGGGCTTTCGCATAGTTAAAATGGCCGCCGCCTCGTGGTCGACATACGAACGACGACCACCCTGTATTCGGTTTTAATTGAGAAGTGTCTGTGGTTAACCGCAACGTTCTAATTGGGATCAATAGGTTAACCAGCAGCACACTTCTCTTCTGGGTGGCCGTCCGTTCGGTAGTTCCGTTCGACAAAAAAAAGTCATTCCCTTAAACAAAGCATACGAACGGGGAAATTAATGCAAACGGCAAAACAGACGAATACAGTACTTTTAGTCCATACAGATGGGTCTGTCACACAGCTCCCCCCTTGTGGAATACTCCGGCAGACCCGGCTTGACCCTTTGGCGGGTCAACTTGGGGATGACCGGACTGGGAAGGAGTAGGGACGTCTGTTTGCCGGGATAGCCCATCCACATTCCCATTCTGCTTACCGGGTCGGTAGCTGATGGTGAAGTTGTAAGGCTGCAGTGCCAAACTCCACCTTAGCAGTCTGCCATTGTCTCCTGAGACCCGGTTAAGCCAGACAAGGGGATTGTGATCCGTTATAAGGGAAAACTCCTGCCCGTACAAATAAGGGCTCAATTTCTTCAGTGCCCAGACCAGGGCTAAACACTCTTTCTCCACTGCCGCATAACTCACTTCCCGAGGTAGTAACTTTCTGCTTAGGTGGATATTTGTTGTAATTGTACAATTTGACAGGAGGCTTCATATTTTGCATAATCTCTCTTTACCAGTTGTCTCCTCTCCCTGGTAAAGAAACACATAGAAAAAAAGAACCACCTCACACAAGAGAGTAGGATGTGCATGAGGTATAGTGACCTAAGCACTCCCTCTTTCATTGCTGCTCCATTAAAGCAGACAGGTCAGAGTATTACTCTTCTCCATTAAGAGTAATTACCTCTTTTGAGGTTGTTTCTGTATTTTTTTTATATATATATTTTGCTGTTAGTCCTTGCTGTGCTTCTGTACTATGTGCAGCTGTGTTTTTTCTATGTTATTTATTGTGTTTCTACCTTATTCTTGGTTTCTGCCATCTCCCCTCCTTGCTCTCACTGCTCTGGGGCTTGAGGGGCTTTTGGGTCTTACTGTGGTTGCATGTTAATGTTGAATTAGGCAATTTATATTAGCTGATTAAAGGGATATCACCCATAACATTGGATTAACTATTAGAGCATGGATTAGTGCCCCTATTTATACTACACTGTGCATGCTGTTGCAGCTTCTGTTAACTGCTGGACAAGATTTCCAGGACATACTGCTTAAAGGAATATCTCCTATAAACTTGAATTAACTGTTTGAGCACAGATTAGTGCTCTCTGTCAGGGCTGCGGCCAGCACTTAAGGGTTCATACCTTGTACACCTGGGGTGAGCCCCCTACTATAATTATACTACACTTTGCTGCTGAGTGGATGCATGCTGTTGCAACCTCTGTGGGTAAGCCCCAGTCTATTATATTTGGCCCCTTTAGGGTTTCTGTGCGCATTGCCTGCTACTATTGTAGTCTGGTCTGTTTTTCCATGCATCCTGCAATTGCCTCCTAATTTGTGCCTTCTACAAGGGTGTCCCATATCATGATATATCTACCTGGCAACTTTTTTGGGTGAGGCCCAAGTCTGTGTCACATGAGTTGCCGCTATGGAAGATTCCCTGGCTAACCCTGTGGAATTTCAGGTCATGATACAAGTAGTGGTGGCAGCATTAGCACTCTTAAATGTGCTGACAGGAGGGTTGGTCCCCTCACCGGTACTAGCCACCAGATGGGGTGGACCATTATGGGGTGGAATCTGATGCATTTGATTTCTCCTCTAAGGGGTCTACCCATTACAGCAAGCGCAACTGGAATGCCAAAGGCACTAGACCTTTACAGTCTAAGGACAAAGTCCCCACCAGACACAGTAGGCTGACTCCGGCCCCTACCCCAACCCCATGGATAGACCCCTCCTGGACAAAAGGCAAGTGGAGGCATCGGGATCTGATGAGGACTGTGGCTCGGAATCCACATATGGCTCTGCATTCATATGAAAGACTTTTCTGGGTGATCCCCAGATGGCTGAGGGTGACGGTCAGGGCCAGATTAAGAGCCCAGTAGGCCTTGTGCTGACAATTATGATGGGCCTAATTACAGAATCTTATCAACCAAAAACACTAAAACAGTCATACCTCCCAATCGTCATGTAACTGGCGGAAGTGTTGCTGAAGGGAAACTCATAGGATGCAGCTATGAGAAAAAAAACACACTCTATGCCAATTTCTTTCTAATTTATGCTTTCACCTTTCAAGTAAATCCATACAGAGAAGCAGGCAGTCAATGGATGGGGTAAAAAGGTGGGCCACTGACGCAAATCATGTAACCAGAACTGCCGAAAGAGGCCACTTTTAAAAGGAGTTTTATTGAGGACTTTTTTATACATATTGTTTTTACACTTTTTTATACATATGATATATTAATAAATTTGTTATTTTACTTTTATACCTTTTTAAGTCCTTTTTTGGAGCCTCCAAAAGAATCTTCATAGGGGTAGTGCCATCCCCAGTCAAATCGGCACAGAGTTCATATACCTAGAGCCAGGACCCATAGGCTCAGGACCAGGTGAGCACCACATTTATTTATATATATGTGTGCTTTTATGACCAAAGTCTACACATTGGTTCGTTCTCCCTCTGTTTTGTGTCATTGAGAACCACTCCATACCGAAGTAGAAGGGTGGTGCTACCATTATAAGCACACAAGCTTTGATACGGAGCCAGTGTTTCCATATACAGGCTCCTTGGAATGTGAGTGCACCAGCCATTAAGATTCCATCATTATTATTGCATTGTCATTTTATATACCATCTGTACTATATTGTATTCTTTTATATGTACCATGATACGAAATAACGTTTGGTAAGCTATATATATGTGTTTGAGCGCTCCACTTATAGGTGTAGGTCTCTGTTACTTAAACCGCACTTAAATCTATTATTTTGTCAAGTGGGATAGAGGATATTTCCACACAAGTGTATAGAGCTGCCCGAAAAATCACCTGCACTTTGTAAAGCACCCTGTTACACACATCCCTCTGTAAAAAGAGGTGAACTTTGATTGGTATTCATAATTTCATTGTCAGCCAGTCCACACAAGTTTTGTTCCCATACATCCCTCTAAAGATTGCATACTTAAGCAAGAGTATGTGAAGGATAGCTAGGGTTGCCACCATTCTTGGAAAAAAATACCAGCCTTACTAATTTGCATAATTAATTATGCATGTGCATAAATCACAAGGAGTGATCTAAGAGAAAATTCTGTAAAATCACCAAAAAATCTACTCACATTTATTCTGCTGAATAAAATATGGATTGTTCCCTGTGTCTCCCTGTCTCCCAGTGTCTTAGTGTCCCCTAGTCTCCTAGTTTTCCATGGTCCTCATGTCTCGCAGTACCCCCTAGTGTCTGTGTCCCCTATGTATCACAGTGTTTCAGGGCCACATGTGTCTCAGTGTCCCCTCATGTCCCCATGTCTCAGTGTCTTCTATGTATCACAGTGTCCCTATGTATCACAATGTCTCAGTGCCCCATGTGTCTCAGTGGCCCATGTCTCCATGATGTCCAGTGTCACTTGGACACTAGGGGACACTTAAGAGACATGGGAACACTGTAAAACATTGGGACACTAGGGGACACTGATAGACACTGAGACATAGGGAAAGCCATGGAGGGACTGCCAGCAGTTGGCCTAGGAGGGAGCTGATCGCAGAACTAACCGAGCTGGATCAGAGTTTCACCACGGCGGAACCACGAGTTACTCCAGGGGGCGAAACGACAAGGATTGTAAGAGAGAGACTGGCACTATTTGGGCCAAATCCATCCGAGGAGAGGATAGCTCAAATATTGACCGACGTAACAGCAGAAACCCAGGCCATGGAGTACGAGATCCGCCAAATAACCGCTCAGCGCGCCCCAGAGCCAGCTGTAATTGCAACGGTTTCGGCCAACCCCAGGAAGAAAAAGGTCCCCTTCGCAGCCTTCAAGCAATTCCAGGAGGCCAAAGGTGAAATCGACGAATACCTTGCGGATTTCGAGAGACAGTGTGCCCTTCACCAGATACCCAAGGACGAATGGGTTACCATCCTGTCAGGCAAGCTATCGGGGCGAGCCTCTGAGGCATTCTGGGTGCTGACGGAGGTGGAGATTAAACAGTACTCAGTGGTTAAGGACACTTTACTAAAAAGGTATGCCGTTACACCCAAGACATACCGCTGACAGTTCAGGGAACTGAAAAAGAAATGAGGTGATACCCAGGCCAATCGGCTTCACTGGATTAACGGGTGCCAAGCAGTGTCAGCAGAGGAGGTACTACAACTTTTCCTCCTAGAACAAT
>OW240913.1:230653165-230717608 GCA_933207985.1 Pelobates cultripes
CTGTTCCACCTACATAGGGTCACTTGGCAGATATGGATTGACACCTGCCCTCAGAGCCCCTGATACACACTGCCACAGAGCAGAATAGAGACTGTTCCCCCTACATAGGGTCACTTGGCAGATATGGATTGACACCTGTCCTAAGGATCTCTGATACACAATGACAGAGCAGAATAGGGACTGTTCATCCTACATAGGGTCACTTGGCAAATATGGATTGACACCTGTCCTCAGAGATCATGATACACACTGACACAGAGCAGAATAGAGACTGTTCCCCTACATACGGTCACTTGGCAGATATGGATTGACACCTGTCCTTAGAGACCAGGATACACACTGTCACAGAGCAGAATAGAGACTGTTCCCCCTACATAGGGTCACTTGGCAGATATGGATTGACACCTGTCTTCAGAGACCATGATACACACTGACACAGAGCAGAATAGAGACTGTTCCTCCTACATAGGGTCACTTGGCAGATATGGATTGACACCTGTCCTCAGAGACCATGATACACACTGACACAGAGCAGAATAGAGACTGTTCCTCCTACATAGGGTCACTTGGCAGATATGGATTGACACCTGTCCTCAGGGACCATGATACACACTGACACAAAGCAGAATAGAGACTGTTCCCCCTACATAGGGTCACTTGGCAGATATGGATTGACACCTGTCCTAAGGATCCCTGATACACACTGACACAGAGCAGAATAGGGCTGTTCCCCCTACATAGGGTCACTTGGCAGATATGGATTGACACCTGTCCTAAGGACCTGATACACAATGACAGAGCAGAATAGGGACTGTTCATCCTACATAGGGTCACTTGGCAGATATGGATTGACACCTGTCCTCAGAGATCATGATACACACTGACACAGAGCAGAATAGAGACTGTTCGTCCTACATAGGGTCACTTGGCAGATATGGATTGACACCTGTCCTCAGAGCCCCTGATACACACTGACACAGATCAGAATAGGGAATGTTACCCCAACATAGGGTCACTTGGCAGATATGGATTGACACCTGTCCTCAGAGCCCTGATACACACTGACACAGAGCAGAATAGGGAATGTTACCCCAACATAGGGTCACTTGGCAGATATGGATTGACACCTGTCCTAAGGATCCCTGATACACAATGACACAGAGCAGAATAGGGACTGTTCATCCTATATAGGGTCACTTGGCAGATATGGATTGACACCTGTCCTCAGAGATCATGATACACACTGACACAGAGCAGAATAGAGACTGTTCCTCCTATATAGGGTAACTTGGCAGATATGGATTGACACCTGTCCTCAGAGCCCCCGATACACACTGACACAGAGCAGAATAGAGACTGTTCCCCCTACATAGGGTCACTTGGCAGATATGGATTGACACCTGTCCTAAGGATCCCTGATACACAATGACACAGAGAAGAATAGAGACTGTTCCTCCTACATAGGGTCACTTGGCAGATATGAACTGACACCTGTCCTCAGAGATCATGATACACACTGACACAGAGGAGAATAGAGACTGTTCCCCCTACATATGGTCACTTGGCAGATATGGATTGACACCTGTCCTCAGAGCCCCTGATACACACTGACACACAGCAGAATAGAGACTGTTCTTCCTAAATAGGGTCACTTGGCAGATATGGATTGACACCTGTCCTAAGGATCCCTGATACACAATGACACAGAGCAGAATAGGGACTGTTCATCCTACATAGGGTCACTTGGCAGATATGGATTGACACCTGTCCTCAGAGCCCCTGATACAAACTGACACAGAGCAGAGTAGAGACTGTTCCTCCTACATAGGGTCACTTGGCAGATATGGATTGACACCTGTCCTCAGAGACTATGATACACACTGACACAGAGTAGAATAGAGACTGTTCTCCTACATAGGGTCACTTGGCAGATATGGATTGACACCTGTCCTAAGGATCCCTGATACACAATGACACAGAGCAGAATAGGGACTGTTCTTCCTACATAGGATCACTTGGCAGATATGGATTGACACGTGTCCTCAGAGATCATGATACACACTGACACAGAGCAGAATAGAGACTGTTCCCCCTACATAGGGTCACTTGGCAGATATGGATTGACACCTGTCCTAAGGATCCCTGATACACACTGACACAGAGCAGAATAGAGACTGTTCCTCCTACATAGGGTCACTTGGCAGATATGGATTGACACCTGTCCTCAGAGACCATAATACACACTGACACAGAGCAGAATAGAGACTGTTCCCCCTACATAGGGTCATTTGGCAGATATGGATTGACACCTGTCCTAAGGATCCCTGATACACAATGTCACAGAGCAGAATAGGGACTGTTCCTCCTACATAGGGTCACTTGGCAGATATTTATTGACACCTGTCCTCAGAGATCATGATACACACTGACACAGAGCAGAATAGAGACTGTTCCCCCTACATAGGGTCACTTGCAGATATGGATTGACACCTGTCCTAAGGATCCCTGATACACAATGACACAGAGCAGAATAGGGACTGTTCCTCCTACATAGGGTCACTTGGCAGATATGAATTGACACCTGTCCTCAGAGACCATGATACACACTGACACAGAGCAGAATAGAGACTGTTTCCCCTATATAGGGTCACTTGGCAGATATGGATTGACACCTGTCCTCAGAGACCATGATACACACTGCCACAGAGCAGAATAGAGACTGTTCCCCTACATACGGTCACTTGGCAGATATGGATTGACACCTGTCCTCAGAGACCATGATACACACTGACACAGAGCAGAATAGAGACTGTTCCCCCTACATAGGGTCACTTGGCAGATATGGATTGACACCTGTCTTCAGAGACCATGATACACACTGAAACAGAGCAGAATAGAGACTGTTCCCCCTACATAGGGTCACTTGGCAGATATGGATTGACACCTTTCCTCAGAGATCATGATACACACTGACACAGAGCAGAATAGAGACTGTTACCCTACATACGGTCACTTGGCAGATATGGATTGACACCTGTCCTTAGAGACCAGGATACACACTGACACAGAGCAGAATAGAGACTGTTCCCCCTATATAGAGTCACTTGACAGATATGGATTGACACCTGTCCTCAGAGCCCCTGATACACACTGACACAGAGCAGAATAGAGACTGTTCCTCCTACATAGGGTCAATTGGCAGATATGGATTGACACCTGTCCTAAGGATCCCTGATTCAAAATGACACAGAGCAGAATAGGGACTGTTCATCCTACATAGGGTCACTTGGCAGATATGGATTGACACCTGTCCTCAGAGACCATGATACACACTGACACAGAGCAGAATAGAGAATGTTCCCCTACATAGGGTCACTTGGCAGATGTGGATTGACACCTGTCCTCAGAGATCATGATACACACTGACACAGAGCAGAATAGAGACTGTTCCCCCTACATAGGGTCACTTGGCAGATATGGATTGACACCTGTCCTCAGAGGCCATGATACACACTGACACAGAGCAGAATAGAGACTGTTCTCCTACATAGGGTCACTTGGCAGATATGGATTGACACCTGTCCTAAGGATCCCTGATACGCAATGACACAGAGCAGAATAGGGACTGTTCCTCCTACATAGGGTCACTTGGCAGATATGGATTGACACCTGTCCTCAGAGATCATGATACACACTGACACAGAGCAGAATAGAGACTGTTCCCCTACATACGGTCACTTGGCAGATATGGATTGACACCTGTCCTCAGAGCCCCTGATACACAATGACAGAGCAAATCAGAGACTGATCCTCCTACATAGGGTCACTTGGCAGATATGGATTGACACCTGTCCTAAGGATCCCTGATACACAATGACACAGAGCAGAATAGGGACTGTTCATCCTATATAGGGTCACTTGGCAGATATGGATTGACACCTGTCCTCAGAGATCATGATACACACTGACACAGAGCAGAATAGAGACTGTTCCTCCTATATAGGGTCACTTGGCAGATATGGATTGACACCTGTCCTAAGGATCCCTGATACACAATGACACAGAGCAGAATAGAGACTGTTCCTCCTACATAGGGTCACTTGGCAGATATGAACTGACACCTGTCCTCAGAGATCATGATACACACTGACACAGAGGAGAATAGAGACTGTTCCCCCTACATATGGTCACTTGGCAGATATGGATTGACACCTGTCCTCAGAGCCCCTGATACACACTGACACACAGCAGAATAGAGACTGTTCTTCCTAAATAGGGTCACTTGGCAGATATGGATTGACACCTGTCCTAAGGATCCCTGATACACAATGACACAGAGCAGAATAGGGACTGTTCATCCTACATAGGGTCACTTGGCAGATATGGATTGACACCTGTCCTCAGAGCCCCTGATACACACTGACACAGTGCAGAATAGAGACTGTTCCTCCTACATAGGGTCACTTGGTAGATATGTCCTCAGAGACCATGATACACACTGACACAGAGTAGAATAGAGACTGTTCCCCCTACATAGGGTCACTTGGCAGATATGGATTGACACCTGTCCTAAGGATCCCTGATACACAATGACACAGAGCAGAATAGGGACTGTTCTTCCTACATAGGGTCACTTGGCAGATATGGATTGACACCTGTCCTCAGAGACCATGATACACACTGACACAGAGCAGAATAGAGACTGTTCCCCTACAAAGGGTCACTTGGCAGATATGGATTGACACCTGTCCTCAGAGACCATGATACACACTGACACAGAGCAGAATAGAGACTGTTCCCCCTACATAGGGTCACTTGGCAGATATGGATTGACACCTGTCCTCAGAGACCATAATACACACTGACACAGAGCAGAATAGAGACTGTTCCCCCTACATAGGGTCACTTGGCAGATATGGATTGACACCTGTCCTAAGGATCCCTGATACACAATGTCACAGAGCAGAATAGGGACTGTTCCTCCTACATAGGGTCACTTGGCAGATATTTATTGACACCTGTCCTCAGAGATCATGATACACACTGACACAGAGCAGAATAGAGACTGTTCCCCCTACATAGGGTCACTTGCAGATATGGATTGACACCTGTCCTAAGGATCCCTGATACACAATGACACAGAGCAGAATAGGGACTGTTCCTCCTACATAGGGTCACTTGGCAGATATGAATTGACACCTGTCCTCAGAGATCATGATACACACTGACACAGAGCAGAATAGAGACTGTTCCACCTACATAGGGTCACTTGGCAGATATGGATTGACACCTGCCTTCAGAGCCCCTGATACACACTGACACAGAGCAGAATAGAGACTGTTCCCCTACATACGGTCACTTGGCAGATATGGATTGACACCTGTCCTTAGAGACCAGGATACACACTGACACAGAGCAGAATAGAGACTGTTCCCCCTATATAGGGTCACTTGGCAGATATGGATTGACACCTGTCTTCAGAGACCATGATACACACTGAAACAGAGCAGAATAGAGACTGTTCCCCCTACATAGGGTCACTTGGCAGATATGGATTGACACCTTTCCTCAGAGATCATGATACACACTGACACAGAGCAGAATAGAGACTGTTACCCTACATACGGTCACTTGGCAGATATGGATTGACACCTGTCCTTAGAGACCAGGATACATACTGACACAGAGCAGAATAGAGACTGTTCCCCCTATATAGAGTCACTTGACAGATATGGATTGACACCTGTCCTCAGAGCCCCTGATACACACTGACACAGAGCAGAATAGAGACTGTTCCTCCTACATAGGGTCAATTGGCAGATATGGATTGACACCTGTCCTAAGGATCCCTGATTCAAAATGACACAGAGCAGAATAGGGACTGTTCATCCTACATAGGGTCACTTGGCAGATATGGATTGACACCTGTCCTCAGAGATCATGATACACACTGACACAGAGCAGAATAGAGAATGTTCCCCTACATAGGGTCACTTGGCAGATATGGATTGACACCTGTCCTCAGAGCCCCTGATACACACTGACACAGATCAGAATAGGGAATGTTACCCCAACATAGGGTCACTTGGCAGATATGGATTGACACCTGTCCTCAGAGGCCATGATACACACTGACACAGAGCAGAATAGAGACTGTTCCCCCTACATAGGGTCACTTGGCAGATATGGATTAACACCTGTCCTAAGGATCCCTGATACACAATGACACAGAGCAGAATAGGGACTGTTCCTCCTACATAGGGTCACTTGGCAGATATGGATTGACACCTGTCCTCAGAGATCATGATACACAATGACACAGAGCAGAATAGAGACTGTTCCTCCTACATAGGGTCACTTGGCAGATATGAATTGACACCTGTCCTCAGAGATCATGATACACACTGACACAGAGCAGAATAGAGACTGTTCCCCCTACATATGGTCACTTGGCAGATATGGATTGACACCTGTCCTCAGAGCCCCTGATACACACTGACACAGAGCAGAATAGAGACTGTTCTTCCTACATAGGGTCACTTGGCAGATATGGATTGACACCTGTCCTAAGGATCCCTGATACACAATGACACAGAGCAGAATAGGGACTGTTCATCCTACATAGGGCAGATATGGATTGACACCTGTCCTCAGAGCCCCTGATACACACTGACACAGAGCAGAATCGAGACTGTTCCTCCTACATAGGGTCACTTGGCAGATATGGGTTGACACCTGTCCTCAGAGACCATGATACACACTGACACAGAGCAGAATAGAGACTGTTCTCCTACATAGGGTCACTTGGTAGATATGGATTGACACCTGTCCTCAGAGATCATGATACACACTGACACAGAGCAGAATAGAGACTGTTCCCCCTACATAGGGTCACTTGGCAGATATGGATTGACACCTGTCCTATGGATCCCTGATACACAGTGACACAGAGCAGAATAGGGACTGTTCCCCCTACATAGGGTCACTTGGCAGATATGGATTGACACCTGTCCTCAGAGACCATGATACACACTGACACAGAGCAGAATAGAGACTGTTCCCTACATAGGGTCACTTGGCAGATATGGATTGACACCTGTCCTCAGAGACCATGATACACACTGACACAGAGCAGAATAGAGACTGTTCCCCCTACATAGGGTCACTTGGCAGATATGGATTGACACCTGTCCTAAGGATCCATGATACACAATGTCACAGAGCAGAATAGGGACTGTTCCTCCTACATAGGGTCACTTGGCAGATATTTATTGACATCTCTCCTCAGAGATCATGATACACACTGACACAGAGCAGAATAGAGACTGTTCCCCCTACATAGGGTCACTTGGCAGATATGGATTGACACCTGTCCTAAGGATCCCTGATACACAATGACACAGAGCAGAATAGGGACTGTTCCTCCTACATAGGGTCACTTGGCAGATATGGATTGACACCTGTCCTCAGAGATCATGATACACAATGACACAGAGCAGAATAGAGACTGTTCCTCCTACATAGGGTCACTTGGCAGATATGAATTGACACCTGTCCTCAGAGATCATGATACACAATGACACAGAGCAGAATAGAGACTGTTCCCCTACATAGGGTCACTTGGCAGATATGGATTGACACTGTCCAGAAGGATAAGCTGCAGGCTTCCTGGCAGGACCCATACAAGGTGGTAGAGCAGGTTTGTGATACCAACTTTGTGATCAGTGCGGTCACAGGCACGGGAGGCAAGCGCATGCTCCATGTGAACATGCTCAAGCCATACCACGAGCTCACGGAAGAGGTAACTGCGATCTGTGCACCTGCCACTGAACCTACCTGGGTACAGTCCGTTAACCACTCACAAAGTTGAAACCCTAGACCAGACCCCCCATCGCTAAACCGCCTATCGCATACCCGAAGCAGTTAAAGAAAATATGCGGAAAGAAATTGAGGAAATGATGCAGTTAGGAGTGATAGAACACTCTGACATCCCCTGGGCCTCCCCGGTAGTACTAGTACCGAAACGGGACGGCACGACCCGTTTCTGTGTAGACTACCGGAGGCTAAACGATAAAACAACCTCAGACGCCTACCCTATGCCCCGGATAGACGAGCTCCTAGACAAAATGGCCAGAGGCCAGTACCTCACCACAATAGATTTGTGCAAGGGGTACTGGCAAATTCCATTCGCCAAGGACGCCATCCACAAGTCGGCATTTGTCACCTTGTTTGGCCTGTATCAGTTTAAGGTCATGCCATTCGGGGTGAAGAATGCCCCGGCTAACTTTCAGAGGATGGTAGATCGGCTACTGGATGGGTTTCAGGAGTATGCCTGCGCCTACTTGGATGATATAGCCATTTTAGCTGCTCCTGGCCAGAACACCTGACCCACATAGGAGCCGTACTAGACCGGATTAGGGTGGCCGGACTGACCCTAAAGCCCAGTAAGTGCCATATAGGAACGCGTAAAAACCTCCCCAAGATAGTAGTATGGGCCCCAGAGTGTGAACAGGCCTTCCAACAGCTCAAGATGGCGCTCATTAAATCACCTGTACTTTCTGCTCCTGATCCAACTAAACGCTTTCTCGTCCATACAGGCGCTTCTATGTTTGGATTGGGAGCAGTACTGAGCCAAGTCGGAGCAGATGGCGGCGAGCAACCCGGGGCTTATCTAAGCCGGAAACTTTTGCCCAGGGAAGTAGATACACTGCCATTGAAAAGGAGTGCCTGGCGGTGGTGTGGGCCCTCAAAAAGCTGCAACCTTACTTGTATGGACAACCGTTTACCTTACTCACAGATCACAACAAATTTGGGGCACTACGCGTGCAATCTAATGTCCCACCAGATAGGAGTGGTGTGTTAAGTAGTACTATTCTTATCAGTTTAATCCCTGTTATGTCCCCTATCAGGGGACGTGTATATGGCATCGATTTTAGGAACCGGGAGATGGAAAAAGATGCTTGGTCGGTCATCTTTCTTCAAATTTGGGGCACTGCGCGTGCAATCTAATGTGCCACCAGATAGGAGTGGCACTGTGAACTGGCACAATATCCACTGTGAGCCTGACACACCCACTTTGGGACAACTAACTGCTATTCAATCTATAACAGTGAAAAAAGTTTTTGGGTTTTTAAATGCACGCTTTTGTGACACCAGTGAGTGAGTGGTGGCACTGGGCACAGTATCCACTGTGAGCCTGGCACACAGACGCTCGCAGACAACTAACTGCTATTCAATATATAACAGTGAAAAAGTTTTTGTTTTTAAATGCAAGCTATTATGACACCAGATATGAGTAGCACTGTGAACTGGCAGAGTACACGCTATGGGACGACACACCAGCTTTTGAGACAACTAACTGCTATTCAATCTATAACAGTGAAAAAAAGTTTTTTGTTTTTAAATACAAAGCTATTGTGACACCAGTGAGTGAGTGGTGGCTGGGCACCAGTATCCACTGTGAGCCTGACACACCCGCTTTGAGACAACTAACTGCTATTCAATCTATAACAGTGAAAAAAGTTTTTTGTTTCTAAATGCAAGCTATTGTGACACCAGTGGGTGAGTGGTGGCACTGGGCACAGTATCCACTGTGAGCCTGACACACCCGCTTTAAGGACACTGACTGCTATTCAATCTATAACAGTGAAAAAAGTTTTTTGTTTTTAAATGCAAGCTATTGTGACACCAGTGAGTGAGTGAGTGGTGGCACTGGGCACCGTATCCACTGTGAGCTTAACACACCCACTTTAAGGACACTGACTGCTATTCAATCCTATAACAGTGAAAAAAGTTTTTTGTTTTTAAATGCAAGCTATTGTGACACCAGTGAGTGAGTGGTGGCACTGGGCACAGTATCCCCTGTGAGCCTGACACACCCGCTTTAAGGACACTGACTGCTATTCAATCTATAACAGTGAAACAAGTTTTTTGTTTTTAAATGCAAGCTATTGTGACACCAGATATGAGTGGTGGCACTGACTGGGCAAATGGGCACAGTATCCACTGTGAGCCTGACACAGAAGCTGGCAGCAGTGGCAGACAACTAACTGTTATTCAATCTATAACAGTGAAAAAAGTTTTTTGTTTTTAAATGCAAGCTATTGTGACACCAGTAAGTGAGTGGTGGCACTGGGCACAGTATCCACTGTGAGCCTGACACAGACGCTGGCAGACAACTAACTGCTATTCAATCTATAACAGTGAAAAAAGTTTTTGGGTTTTAAATGCAAGCTATTGTGACAACAGTGAGTGAGTGGTGGCACTGGGCACAGTATCCACTGTGAGCCTGACAAACCCGCTTTGAGACAACTAACTGCTATTCAATCTATAACAGTGAAAAAAGTTTTTTGGTTTAAATGCAAGCTATTGTGACACCAGTGAGTGAGTGGTGGCACTGGGCACAGTATCCACTGTGAGCCTGACACACCCGCTTTGAGAAAACTAACTGCTATTCAATCTATAACAGTGAAAAAAGTTTTTTGTTTTAAATGCAAGCTATTGTGACACCAGTGAGTGAGTGATGGCACTGGGCACAGTATCCACTGTGAGCCTGACACACCCGCTTTAAGGACACTGACTGCTATTCAATCTATAACAGTGAAAAAAGTTTTTTGTTTTTAAATGCAAGCTATTGTGACACTAGTGAGTGAGTGGTGATGGCACTGGGCACAGCAGTATCCACTGTGAGCCTGACACACCCGCTTTGGGGCAACTAACTGCTATTCAATCTATAACAGTGAAAAAAGTTTTTGGTTTTTAAATGCATGTGTGTGACACCAGAGAGGGGTAGGAATTTGGTGGCACTGGGCACAATATCCACTGTGAGGCCTGACACAGGCGTGGCAGACGGCCCCAACACTATTATTCAATCTATAACAGTGAAAAAAGTTTTTTGTTTTTAAATGCAAGCTATTGTGACACCAGTGAGTGAGTGGTGGCACTGGGCACAGTATCCACTGTGAGCCTGACACAGACGCTGGCAGTCAACTAACTGCTATTCAATCTATAACAGTGAAAAAAGTTTTTTGGTTTTTAAATGCACGCTATTGTAACACCAGTGAGTGAGTGGTAGCACTGGGCACAGTATCCACTGTGAGCCTGACACACCCACTTTGAGACAACTAACTGCTATTCAATCTATAACAGTGAAAAAAGTTTTTTGGTTTTAAATGCAAGCTATTGTGACACCAGTGAGTGAGTGGTGGCACTGGGCACAGTTTCCACTGTGAGCCTGACACACAGACGCTTGCAGACAACTGCTATTCTATCTATAACAGTGAAAAAAGTTTTTTGGTTTTAAATGCAAGCTATTGTGACACCAGTGAGTGAGTGGTGGCACTGGGCACAGTATCCACTGTGAGCCTGACACACCCGCTTTGAGACAACTGACTGCTATTCAGTCTATAACAGTGAAAAAAGTTTTTTTGTTTTTAAATGCACGCTTTTGTGACACCAGATAAGAGTGGCACTGTGAACTGGCAGAGTACACGCTGTAGGGCTGACACACCCGCTTTGAGACAACTAACTGCTATTCAATCTTTAACAGTGAAAAAAGTTTTTTGTTTTTAAATGCAAGCTATGGTGACACCAGTGAGTGAGTGGTGGCACTGGGCACAGTATCCACTGTGAGCCTGACACAGAAGCTGGCAGACAACTGTGACGGACCGCCAATCGATGCTCCTAGTGCTCACTGAGGACTCCAAGCACTCCAACCGACACCATCAGCACTGCAGACCCCACTTCCAGCGATGCAACTGCGCGGGGGTCTCTGCTGTCTCCACCCACCCTGGACCCAAGGCCAGGATCCAGCTTCCAGTGGGTGAACCTCTCTTTCCCCAGAGAGCAGGAACAGGAACAAGCTCTTAGCAGAACTTAGTGATCATACCCTGGGGAGTATAGTGATTATAGCAATCCCCAGAGTGTATTTCTCCAATCCCCCAAACATGAGCCAAGACTTAATGCTGGAACAAGACTGATTTACTGGCACACAGAACTCACAATTTATGCAACACAAAACTCCTCCTCTGGGCCAGGCTAGATAATTGAGTTTCTACAATACACAAAGCTCAATTATCTGCTGGCCAGAAATAATACAGTTTTTACAGCATTCATAACTTCTAAAATATACATCACATTCACATAAAATTATATATTCACAATCAATCCATTCAGGGAAACAACATATCAAAAATGGCATGAATCAGACCAGGGGTTCAGAAGTTAGTAAAGTATCTTTTGGGGCCTGGCTGGCAGCATGGATATCTGGCCCAAACTGGTTTTACAGAGCCCTCTAGCCTGGAGACAATGGGGAAAGTAATCCAATTATCCAGGGATAGAAGCAGACTCCATTGAGCACATGTTCCCAGTAAAACACAAAAGGATACAAAAATACATAACTCCTAACATACTGAATTAAATGGGCCAAATCTCCCAGAGTCCATAGTCACAGGGCAAGAGGCGGGCAAGCAGTCCTCTCCAGGCACAAGTTGCGAAGGGCACTTCGTCACAACAACTAACTGCTATTCAATCTATTATAGTGAAATTTTTGTTATTTTTTTTAAATGCAAGCTATTGTGACATCAGTGAGTGAGTGGTGGCACTGGGCACAGTATCCACTGTGAGCCTGACACAGAAGCTGGCAGGCAACTGCAATTACATTACAACTGGGAACTGATGAACAAACAGACTAAACAAGTTTTTAAATGATAATCCAGAGACAGGTAGGTCTGTCACAGTTCTCTTCCACTCAACACGCAGCCTCGTCTTGTGATTGTAGGGAATAGCTATACAGGCTATAACCACTAGCTCTTATAAGAGCTTCACAACTATACTCTTCTTGGAGGAGAGGCCTTCCCACTAGGAGCTGGATCCAGGGTGGGAAGGGACGGCGAGACCCAAGCCACGCTACGGCGGCTAAGGGGCTATGGTGCTTTCAGTGTCTGGTGTGGTGCTTATAGTCCTCAGCGTGAGCTAGGAAGCAGCGATTGGTGGACACACCCAGTCAGGGGGCCAGGCGGTCCATCACATTTGGTGGCAGCGGTGGGATGGCTTCCTAGTGAGATGAGAAGCATCCTGGAGACATCAAAATCGTTATGGAGTAAAAAGTGAGGGCAAACGCTATTATTCGAACAGCGCTGTAACGGCCACCCTGAGTATCAGAGGAATGTATGCCATTGGAGAGAAGCTGTGCTGCAGTATTCTCCAGATGTCATCTGAGCCAGACCAGTAGTTGAAGAGATAGTTGAAGCAGGTTCGCTACAAGCACGTGACAAGGCTACATGTTGAGAGCTAAGCAGATCTGAAGGTTTAATGGGGCACACTGGCATTTAATACAAGTTTTACAGCAAAGGTGACGCCCAGGTGGACCTAGTTGGGCACCAGGACACAAAACATGCAAGCCAATAAAAACAGAGTAACATGGAACAACACTCCCACATACATTACACATAAATTACACAATCCCTCCCCTCTGCCTGTGATACAATTAAGGTAGATAATACAATAACCTAATTATCCATAGGCAGAAAAAACACATTCTACAAAGTACATAAAATACCCCAAAACATAACATATCCCCATAATATCTTATCATTGAAAATAGACCGGCCGTACAGCCTAATTTAATGGAACTGTTTTGGGAATGAAATCATGCATGCGGTCTGTCAAAAGAGACTTCCAGGAATTTCCTGGACCCCTGCTCTGATCTGGGTGAACAACATATCCAAAAATCACCCAGATCAGAGCAGGGGTCCAGGAAATTCCTGGAAGTCTCTTTTGACAGACCGCATGCATGATTTCATTCCCAAAACAGTTCCATTAAATTAGGCTGTACGGCCGGTCTATTTTCAATGATAAGAATGCCCTTCGTATAGTCAAACAGGACCATTCGTGCACAAAGTCAATGTCGAAGTGCCATTCAAATTGACAAACGCTGTTCGACTCATGTCGAACAGTCGAAGTCCCAGAGAAGGTACGTTTTCAGCGGTGTTCGTGCCATCGCATGTCCGATTTGAGTTCCATGAACTCGACGACAAAGCACCGCTGACCTTGTTCGACTAAATAAATGGCCGCCGCCATGTGTTTGAAAGTTGCAAGGCGGACACTTTGACAAGTTCGACTGCATCCGGAATGCCACTTCGAAAGTGTAAATCTGTTCCAACAGCATTTAAAGAGGCAGAAACAGTGTCTTAAAACCAAACAGGTCACAGGAAAAAGGTTGGCCATTAGTTCTCTCCACAACCAGTGGACATCTGTTACATGGCTCCCCTTATGTGGAACACTCCGGCAGACCCGGTTTGATCCTTTTCCGGTCAGATTGGGGATGTCCGGACTGCTGCTATGGAATGAGTTTGGTTTGCCAGGACAATCCATCGGCATTGCCGTTTTGTTTGCCAGGCTGGTATTGGATGGAAGAAATTGTAGAGTTGGAGCGCCAAACTCCACTGCAATAGCCGACCATTATCCCCTGCGACGACAAAGCACCGCTGACCTTGTTCGACTTAATAAATGGCCGCCGCCATGTGTTTGAAAGTTGCAAGTCGGCCACTTCAACTACTTCGACTGCATCTGAAGTGCAGTTGGTGACTGCCTCAATTTTAGCAGGTTCTGGTCGCTGTTTTCCATACCCTACCCGGGGTCCCAAATACTGGACTTCAGCCATGCCCAGATGGAATTTATCAGGCTTCAGGGTCAGGCCTGCTGCCCGAATCTGATCTACCATGGCTCCTACATGTGTTAAGTGTTCTCCCCATGACTCACTATAGATCGCTGTGTCTTCGAGGTACGCACAAGCGAAGTCCTGGAAGCCATCAAGCGTGGCTGGGGCATTTTTCATCCCGAATGGTATAAGCCAAACGGGCTGACAAACAGGGATAGCCTCCTTTGTCAGGGGAATCTGCCAATAGCCCATGCACAGATCGATGGTGGTCAGATAACGTCCCCTAGCGATACAATTTACTCTGGGCATCGGGTAGGCATCAGTCACTGTCCAGTCATTAAGGCACCTATAATCCATGCAGAACCGCATGGACCCATCCTTTTTGGGTACCAAGGACGGTCTGAGGGCTTAATAACACCTAGCTTGAGCATGTCCTGGATCTTTTTTCTCATCCCTTCCTTAACTTCCTCAGGGATATGGTAGGGCGGTTGTCTGTGCTGGATTTGTCCAGGCAGGGCGGTTGTCTAAGCGGGATTTCAACGCAGTGAGTCGCTAGGGTGGTGTACCAGGGTTCTTGGGAAAATTTCAGTCTCTTTTCGGTTAATAATTGTCGGAGTTGGCCCTTCTCTGCAGAGTTTAGTCGCTACCCTAGTTTTACCAGACTAAGAAAGTCTCCTTGAGAAGGGGTGGTTAACAAATCGGGTATAGGCAGACTATCGTGGTCTTCGGTAGCAGGAATGCATATTGCTGCTATGTCCTCGAGGGCTGCACCGTTCCTGTGGAACTCACTTCCCTCCTCCGTTAGATGCTCACCAAGTCTCCACTCCTTCAAAAACTTGTTAAAAACCCACTTCTTCATAAAAGTGTATCAATTAAACTGTTAATAGCTCCTGACTGATTCCTCTTCTGCAACTGTCACTAGTCTAATACTATCCTTACCTTTTTGTGTCATTTTACCCCACTCCCTCTAGCATGTAAGCTCATTGAGCAGGGCCCTCAACCCTTCTGTTCTTGTTTCCAACTTGTCTGGTTACACCTACATGTCTGTTCGTCCACCCATTGTAAAGCGCTGCGGAATTTGACGGCGCTCTATAAATATCATAATAATAATAATAATAATAATGTCCTCTGGTCTTTCGTGATATTCCTGCAGCACGTTTACGCACTACTGGCGATTACATAGTTGGTATCACAGATCTGTGCTACCACCTTGTAAGGGCCCTGCCTGGATGCTTGGAGTTTATTCCCTTTGACTGGCCTAAGCACTGGGACTTTTTGTCCCACCTGGAATGATCTCTTGCAGGTGCCCCGATCATACTAGCATTTCTGTCGCTATCCGGGCTAACTGCTCCATGCGATCCCGAAGTTCCAGAACATATGGCACGAAAGGGACCCCCTCGTGTTCTGTTTCCCCCTCCCAGTGCTCAGGAATGAGATCAGGGGTCTGTGGCAGACCTCTGTGCCTCTGGGTTATTATTTGATACTGTTTCGTCTGTTTGTTCGCTAGTCCCTGGTTGTTCGTGTGTTTCCCTGATTGCATTTCTCTAAAAGCCGAACTAACTACCAAATGGCAGGCCACTCAGCAGGGAAGTGTGCTGCTTGTTAACCTTTTTGACCTTGTTAACACTGTGGTTAACCGCAGCCACTTCTAACTCCCGAACAGCCAGCTGCGTGGTCATCATTCGTATGAACGAACACGTGCGGCGGCCATCTTGGACAATCGAACGCCCATCGGTGTTTCGTCAACTACATGATACTAATTTCAGACACTGTTTTCCACGAACACCGCTGAGATCTCCAACCATCCACCTCTTCGTTCCAGTTTAGATGAACGCCGTGCCGTTCGGTATATCGACAATCCACGAACTTAACCATCCCAGATAGCTAAACCCATGGAGCTCATTTTTTCTGCCGAACGCACGATGAACACACTTTAACTCCATGGCGATTTGACTGTATACATGGGATCTGAGCGCTGTTCAGATATATTGAGCGTTCAGATCCAAGCTATCTGGGGATATGTCGAATGTGGGGGTTCCGTTCGGTGAAATGGGAATTGTGTATTTGTATGCGTTATTTACTGTTATTATAAAGTGGGGATATTCTCTTTACCTGGAGGTAATTGAGTTACTTCAGGCACTTAACCCAATTATCTACAGGATAGAGAGGAGGAGTTGCACTGTTTGTGTGGGAGTGTTTTCATACTGTCTGTATATGATTGGATACTGTAAAAATGTCTCAGTCTTCCACAAGGTCTCTATGGGATTGTACCTTGCTGGAAGACCGATCTGTGGCCACCATTAAACAGATCCTGCTTGACACTCAACACAGAGCCTCGTCTCGTGCTTGGGGGGATATTTCGTTAAGATTCCTGTTCGACACTTAGGAGCATTCGGTAGCCGACTTCACTTGGGGGAAAGAACAACCTTTGGTGGCGTTAACCCCTTCTCATACCTTGCTAGTAACCGCAAAAAGAGGGATATTATCGCGAACTGCTGGAGATGGATCGAGCCGAAAATGTTGCCGAACCAGAGAGGACAGCCGAAGAGACGAGTTTTGATCGGGCCGTTCGGGTAAGACTAGCACACTATGGGCCGAACCCTACAACCGAAATAATCACTCAAGTGATAGCTTCAGTGGATGCTAACCGATGCCAAATCAGCAAAGAGGTGCTGTAGCAGCAGAGGTACCAGCAATTCCGATGGAGAAAAAAAAGGTACATTTCGCTGCTTTCAAAAATTTGGTGGAAGTTGAAGGAGAAATTGATGGGTACCTTGCTGACTTCAAACAGCAATGTGCCCTTCACAGAGTATCCACTGACGAATGGGTCACAATTTTATCCGGGAAATTGTCGGGCCGGGCAAGTGAAGCATTCTGGGCTATCCCCGACGAAGACATTATGGGCGGGTAAAAGAAGCGTTATTGGCCAGGTATGCTGTAACTCCTGAGGCATATCGGAGGCGATTTCGGGACTCTAAAAAACAAAATAGTGACTCCTACACAGAGTGGGTCTGTCACCTACATCGCACGGCATCCCACTGGGTCAATGGATGTCAGGTTGTATCAGGGGAAGAGGTGCTGCAGTTGTATTGGTGGAACATTTCTACGACGCGCTGGGTCCTGGGATTCCAGAGTGGATCAGAGACAGGAGACCTCCAACCCTACCTGATGAGTACACCGATGCCGGCAAGACAGACACCCCTGTGGTCAAGGCAGCCCTACGACCGGAATACCGACCGGTGGCACCTCTTCCACCTACTACTTACCGAGGTCCACCCTGGTATACCCAGAACAACAACCACTAACCACCAAGGTGCTTCAGATGTGAACAAGTCGGGCATATTCAACAAAATTGCCCTTTGGAATCTTCCCAGCAATCTCAGTCCTGGAGGAGGCCGGGTGGAGGGAACCCTCATGCACCAATGCCTGCTGCTCACTGCATTGAAGTGGGGAACACAGCAGAAGAACACTGAGGAGTCCTACATGAAGCTGACCCTATTCATGCAGCTGCTCGGATTAATCGGGTTCTCCCCAGATTGTCCTTGTCAATGGGAAAGCAGCCAGTGGGCTAAGAGACACTGGAGCTACTCTGACCCTGCTACAGCGCAATTTGATCCTGGAGAGCGAACACACGGGGCACTCTGTAGCAGTTCGGGTAGCTGGAGGAGCCATCTACCATTTGCCCACTGCCCGCGTTCACTTGGATTGGGGAGTTTGTTCAGGACAAGTGAATGTGGGCATCATGAAGGAGTTACCGGCTGATGTCTTATTGGGGGATGATTTGGCCCCCCTTGTGTCTGCCTATACCCCGTAGGACACCGCAGGACACCGCGGAGGCTAACCCTGTGACCACCCGTGCCCAAACCTGTGCTGCTTGAACCGGCCCACCTGCTGCGGAGACCCAGGTATGGACATCTACCCCGACTATTACTTTTAGAGCAGATCCCCCTAGGCTGGGATACCCCGGAGGCATTTGGGAGAGAGACCCGGGAGGATCCGACCCTTCAGAAATATAGGGTCAAGGCAGACACCCAGGAGAGGGGAGCAGATGGGGAACTCTATGAGTGAGTGGGGGTTAGGTTATACAGGATCCCCCAGAAATCTACAGCAGGTAGGGCCCCTTCACAGAAGCAACAGCTATTTATGCTGCCCCCCATGCCTCACTTCCCTGATCTGTAGGCTGCCTCCCCATCCCTCACTTAACTGACCTGTAGGCCGCCCCCCAGCCCTCACTTACCTGACCTGTAGGCTGCCGCCTACAATTATGCTGCCCCCATGCCTCACTTCCCTGATCTGTAGGCTGCCTCCCCATCCCTCACTTAACTGACCTGTAGGCTGCCCCCCAGCCCTCACTTACCTGACCTGTAGGCTGCCCCCCAGCCCTCACTTACCTGCCGCCCCATCGCTGTCGATGCCTATGATTGGGGAGCCCTTTTACCGCATAGCTGTTAAGATTGTGGGTCCACTAGCCCGACCTAGTCCATCCGGGAAGAAGAAGGACTATGCCACCAGTTACCCAGAGGCAAAAGCACTGTCTAATATTGAGGCAGAAACAGTAGCCGATGCCTTAGTAAAAACATTTATCAGAGTGGGGTTCAAGGGATCAAGGGACCCAGTTCACTGCGGTTCTCACACAGCAGTTGTGGGAGGTGTGCAAAATTAAGCACCTATTGAGCTCTCCTTACCCACAGACAAACGGTCTCTGCGAGCGCTTTAATGGGACCCTCAATCAAATTCTGAGGACCTTTACTGATGCCTGCAGAGACTGGGAGAGGTTCCTGCCTCACCTGTTGTTTGCATACAGGGAGGTACCCCAAGAATCCACTGGTTTCCCCCTATTTCAGTTGCTGTATCTCATTAAAGGAACCTGTGAGGGAGAGACAGAACAGGAGGGGACCCCCATAGTGCCATACGTGCTGGAACTCCGGATGGACTAAGGTTAGGTAGGAGTCCTACTAGATCGATGAGTGATCCCCCCTTTTCCCTACTCGTTGGCAGACATCCCATGTACTACAGTATCGTCACACGTCCTTGGAGATCCCCGGCCAAAAGAAGGTCTGGGTGACTCGGTTGGTCATGCGATTCCCACCCAGATGTCCTGCCAAAGGGATGTCGTGCCCGATCCGGAGAAGCTGCAACTGGTATTTCCTAGGCACTACCAGTTGTCGCTTCTGGGATGGGGTGCTCCCTCTCTTTTTACTTTCGGTTAGATGATATAGCCTATCGTTATCCCAGATAAATCTCTTATGCACATCCCCCCCTGTCTCGGCCTTCTCTCTATATTTCTGTAGGGATGGGTCCTCTCTGGTCTCCCTCCCAAACTCCTCGGGAGTGTCCCAAGCGATGGGTTTCTTGGCTACAGTCAGGGCAGGGGTCGGTTGGGTTCTTACCTGGATCTCCCAGCCTGGTGAATGGCTTTCTGTGGTGCGAGCCTGTGAACGGGTAGTCACTGGACAGGCTATAGCGGCTGGAGTGGGTAGATAGGCTGAAGTCAGGGGTCCAATATCATTGCCCAATAGGACTTTGGCAGGCATGTTGTCCATGATCCCTACTGTGGCCATGCCTGATTCGGATCCCCAATTTAAGTGGACATGGGCAGCAGGGAGGCGGAATACAGTTCCTCCGGTGACTCGTACCACATAAGTGTGATTGGAGAAATTCTCTGGCTTGACCAAGTGTTGCTGGACCAGAGTGATGGTAGCGCCAGTGTTTCATAGTCCCTGGGCTACTTTTCCATTTACTCGGACCTCTTGTCGATGCTGTTGCCGGTTGTCTGGGAATGCAGCTTGGATGGGGTCTGCCTCGTACAAAATCCCAGAAACCTACAGGGATGCTGGACGGCCGGTCCAGATCCCCAACCAACTCCACAGGAATACCAGGAGAAGGAGGTAGGCGATCCCTCCTCTCTACAGCCAATTCCCAACCAGGGTCTGGGGTTAGTGGATGGGACTACAATACCCACTGACCCCCTTCCATCAGAAGAGCTGGCATCAGGGCAGAGCACTGCTGGCTTCTGCCCTATCTGCCCCCTTGTTACAGGGCAGGACTACGTACCAGTCCCCCTCAGCAGAAGCGCTGGCACCAGGGCAGAGCTCAGTTGGCTTCTGCCCTCCCTTTGTCCTTAATCTAGGAAGTGGTGACCCCCTCAACTACCCAGCTGTAATGCTAGCTGTGGGGCCGAGCACCGCTTGTCTCTGCCCACCGAGTAACCCCAACTACAAGCCGGAGAGCAGCCGAGATACTAGGAGTACCAGATGCCCACTTGACTGCTGGGTACATACAGGACAGAGACGGGCTACTGAAGTCACCAGGTCCAGTACCTGCTTATGGGTAGGCTACTCTACTAACTCAGGTACCGACCTACAGGAGGTCAGGTACCTGGTTAGTCTCCCCTTGGGAGGGAAGATATGTGGCAAAAGGAACCTTGCCACTGACTTTTGGAGGAGCCTGTTTGCCAGCCTCCTGTCCTTTGACTATGGCCCTATAATAGAATTTGGTTAAAGACCCTATTTGTGCCTTTTGGACTTGTATGGCTACACTTCGAAATCCCAAAGCAGTTTGAAGCGGCACTTCGAACTCCCGAACAACCGCACAAACCAGACACCACCCTGGAGCTTGTTAACACCTATTAACAGCTTGGAATGTTTCTCACCGCAGTGTTCTAATTGTTCGTCTGGGTGGACAACCACGAGGTGGCGGCCATCTTTTTTGCATGGACGCAGGCAGCGGTGTTTGGGCATGAATCTCATTGAACTTATATCGTACACAGAAACTCCTGAACACCGGTGGACCTGTATCATCGCCTGCGTTTGGTTCTATACAACTTAGAAAGGCACTGTTCGGTGGAATAATTTGTCTGGATGAGGGGAACAAGCTCCCAGGTAAGACTATTGACTCTGTTTGGTAGTTTGTTTGTTTTCAAACTATCGAACTAGACCGACTGCAAGCCCTGATTCTCTGGAACTGTTTTGGGCATGGGACAATGCCTGCAGTCGGTCAAATAAATGACTTCCATATAATTCTTGAACCCCTGAACTGATCTGGGTGATTTTGGATATGTTGGTCACCCAGATCAGGCCTATCAGGGGATATTATGTGTTTTGGGGGTACTTTGGGGGTTTTATAAAAATATATGTTTTTTAAGCCTGGAGATAATTGAATTAATACAGTATCTGACTCAATTATCTCCCAGGCAGATGGAGGGATTGTCTGCTATGTGTGGGAGTGTCATGCGTTTAAACATTGTTGTAATTGGTCTGTAACTTTATAACGTAGTTCCCAAAAGGTCCATTAGAAGTTATCATTAGAAGTGTTAACTGCAATATCTCCACTGGTAGACTTTATCAGCATTCAAGAGAAGTGTAGCGCGGCAATCCCAATCCCATTCCCCAACAACTGGACGAAACACAGCTTTGGGAGTGAACTGATTGTTATTGAGCTACAGCTGGCTTTTATTTATTTAGTTATTGGAGGAGAATCAACAGACCTTCTCCCAAGAATCCGGGTTTACTACACTAGCTACCCATCTAGTAGAAACCCCCAGGGCAAGCCCCACTCAGACAGCCTCCCTACCGCATTCTGGAAACAGTCAGAAACGGGATGTGGGGGGGGGATACAGGAAATGCTAAAGCTAGGAGTCATCGAACTCTCAGATAGCCCCTGGGCTTCCCCAGTAGTTCTGGTACACAAGAAGGATGAAACTAAACGGTTCTACGTGGACTACCGACGACTAAATGACCAGACAGTGACTGATGCTTTCCTGATGCCCCGAGTAGATGAGCTGCTAGACCGTATAGCCAGGGGACGTTATCTGACCACTATTGACCTCTGCAAAGACTACTGGCAGATTCCCTTGGACGAGGAGGCTATCCCCAAGTCAGCCTTTGTCACCCCTTTTGGCTTATGCCAATTTAAGGTTATGCCATTCGTCTGTGTGCTGTTATACAGTTAATATTCTCATTATTGTAGATGCAATTTACATAGCACATTCTGTGATTTATTTACCTTGTATTTTTCTATAGGTAGGTATTTGCTGCCTCCTTCTGGCCCTTTTTGGTAATGCCCGTGTTCCTCCTGTGAGCATTATACATCATTTCCTTGTATGTAAAACTCCACCCCTGCTCTGGCGGTACTTCCTGTGTCATGGCTGCTTGCATTTGCCTCATGTAACTGGGACTCTTGTATCCCACATGCTAAGCTAAGGAAAGCATCATCTTTTGACCGCATAATACTGAAATCCATTCATTTTGCTGTATTCCTGTTGTGTGATGTTCAGAATAAACCAGCTTTTGAATGAAACCAGTATTGGTGAGTTCAGCTATCTGAGGAGGATTGTCTGCAGTGACTGTACCTGCTTATACAGGCCAGGCACAGAGGTCTCACAAGGGGTTAGATCACTATCACAACAATCCGAGTCAGAATAGTCAAAAGATGCATAGAATTCCTGCAGCTGCTGTGTATATGTGAGAGCATAATTTACAATCTAGCTCAGTCCCATCCCCCATCTTGTGAAGCGCATGGTGGCTGAAGCTCACTGCAATGCATATGATCTGTTCTTACTGCATTCTAACTGCACTTCATGTGAACATTGAAGCTGTTTCTCTACACTGAACTGTGTTACCCGTCTAAGCTGCTGTGTGGTTTCTTAAAGAGACAGTACCATTTTCTGCAAAACAATATAAAATGTCTAGCCAACGCTCTGAACACTCCTTTATGGCAGAAACAATACAGATGCATCATGCCTCTGAACCAGAAGGTGCACAGGGAACAGATCCAGCAGATATTACAGAACAAAGTGTAAAAGCCAAACCTATAATAAAACCGACACAGAAACTCAGAGAAAACTATGAAGCAACTAGAGATGAGTTCTCCAGTAATCTGTCAGACCTCTGGGACAGAACCTCACACTGCATGTCAGTTTTTCCAAATTTTACTGATCAACCGGCTGAATTAAGAGACTCTGTAAATCGCCTACGTGCTGCATATGAACGCTATAAGCGGTTGTCTGTAAAATACTCAGCCTTCTTGCAGGACTCTAATATAGAGGATTCTTCAGCAGAACTGACCAGGACCAATGCACTAAACCGACAAAGGGATCTTGAAGTGCAAAATGCTAAGCTTAAGGCAGAACTCCACATAGCTCATCTGCTGGAGACCAGATCTCACAGATCCACCTCAACCAAGCACACTGCACCTTGTTCTCGATCCTCTCGCTCCAGAAATTCAATATCTAATGATAAGCTTATTGATGCTGAAGCAAAAAAGGTGCAAAGCTCCTTAGTCAGAAAGCAAGCAGAGGAAGAAGCACAAATAAAGATTCTGCAAATGGAAGGTGAGAAAGCAGCTTCCCTGGCAAGGTTAAAAGTCCTCGAACAAGCAATGAGACAAAGCACTAATCTGGACTGTCTTATCCCAGCAGAACTGGAAGATCCAGTTGAACGCACCAGTGAATATATACTAAAGCATAACATTTGCAAGGATACAGAGTCATCTCCTGTACTTCCTACAAACAACACTGTTCTAACTCTCAACACGGAGACCTCCCAACACAATATGCCCGAGCCTCTTCAAGTCTACAATGCAGGTACATCTATGCAGCCAACCACATCTTCTCCTGCAAACAACAATGTGACTTTCGGTGACAAGCTGCATCTGAAGCCACCGCCAGCACAAGCCTTAGAGACTAAGCCAAAGTTAAACGCTCATGCTACATCATTCTACCCTGGCGAACCTCACCCTACATCACCAGAGAACTTTCACAACCAAGGGGTTCCACAAGTTACTTTGGTACCAAAGAGTGAGAAATCAGATTTGAATGACTTCGCCAGATATATGGTGCGCCGTGAGCTCATTAACACAAGCCACTCAAGGTTTGACGATAGTGCAGAGAGCTACAGGGCCTGGAGAGCAACATTCAAGGCTGCTATTGCTTACTGCTAGGGAAGAACTTGATTTGATCATAAAATGGTTGGAACCAGAATCTTCCGATCGTGTTAAAAGATTGAGAACAGTACATGTTGACCACCCAGATGCAGGTCTTTCTGCTGCATGGGCAAGACTTGAGCAAACTTATGGTAGTTCTGAAGCCATAGAAAGTGCTCTATTCAAGAGACTGCAAAACTTTCCAAAAATATCAAACAAAGACCATCGCGAGCTGCAAGATCTAAGTGACCTCCTCATGGAGTTGGAGTTGGCAAAGAGAGATCCACGTCTACCTGGACTAAGCTTCTTGGACACTGCTCATGGTGTCAACCCAGTGGTGTCTAAACTGCCATACAGCCTACAAGAGAAATGGGCTCAACAAGGATCAAAGTATAAAAGAGACTATAATGTATCTTTTCCTCCATTCTCATACTTTTGCAGGTTCATTAGTGATCAAGCTTGGATGAGAAATGACTTCAGCTTCAGCGAACCCAACATGCCTGCTTCATCCTCATCATCATCAAGGTATGATAACACAGCACCTAAACGTAGAGACTTTAATAAAGCAATATCTGTCAAGAGGACAGACATCTCACCCTCCGTCACCTCACCTAGTGATGAGTGCGTGGTCGACAAAGATAAAGACCCTAATCGCCAGTGTCCTATTCACAAGAAGCCTCACCCTCTTAAGAAATGTCGTGGACTTAGGGCAAAGACTCTAAAAGAACGCAGGGAGATTCTCCAGAAACTTGGAATATGCTTCAAGTGCTGTGCCTCTTATAGCCACCTTGCTAAAGACTGTGAAGCCCTCATCAAGTGCACAGAATGCGGCAGCGACAAACATGTTACAGCCATGCATCCTACTCCACTTCCAGACAAGTTACAGCAGCCACCTACCTCCTCACCTGCCTCAAGTTATGGCGGGGAGCTACAAAGTCATGCTCCAGCCAAGAATAACGTTCTCTCTTCGTGCACAGAAGTCTGTGGAGAAGGCTTGGATCACAAATGCTGCGCCAAGGTATGCCTAGTCAGGATATACCCAAAGGACCACCCTGAGAAAGCTACTAAGATGTATGCCATAATAGATGAACAGAGCAATAGATCCCTGGTTAAGCCTAAATTCTTTGAGATCTTTTGCAAAGAGGGTCATCCCACACCGTATACTCTTAGAACCTGTTCTGGTCGTGTAGAGGCCTTTGGCAGAAGAGTGGATGGGTTCATGGTTTCTCACATCAAAGGGGGACAGGGTATACCCCTACCAACATTAGTTGAGTGTGACCAGATACCAGATGAAAGGCAAGAGATTCCCACTCCAGAAGCCGCATATCACCATCTTCACTTAAGGCACCTTGTTGATGAGATTCCTGCAATGGACATGAATGCTGAAATTTTGGTTCTCCTAGGAAGAGACATCCTCAGAGTACATAAAGTCGCGACCAGTGTGATGGACCTGACGACGCCTCTTATGCACAAAGACTTGACCTAGGCTGGGTAATAGTGGGCGATGTATGCATAGACAGGAAGCGTACGTCATCCAAGATCCGCTCCTTTAAAACTTACATACTGGGGAATGGACGTGCCTCCCACTTCAGACGATGCCCTCGCCGTTATGAAGTAAAGGAAAAACCTTTGTTTTTCGATTGAAGACAAAGAATTCAGCAAAATAATGGACAAAGAATTCTTCCAGGATGAGTCTAACAGCTGGGTTGCGCCATTACCTCTTTGAGCAGCAAGGGCCAAACTCCCTACCAATCGTGAACAGGCTGTATCCAGATTGAATTTACTTCAACGAACACTAAAGAACAGACCTGAAATGAAGGATCATTTCATCGCTTTCATGAAAAGGATCTTCGACAATGATCATGCCGAACCAGCGCCACCACTTCAAAGTCATGATGAGTGCTGGTACCTGCCTTTCTTCGGAGTGTATCATCCACGCAAGCCCAAACAAATCAGGGTAGTATTTGACTCCAGTGCTAAGCATCAAGGCGTATCCCTGAACGACATTCTACTCACAGGCCCGAATCTAACCAACAACCTTGTAGGTGTACTCATGAGGTTTAGAAGAGAGCCAGTTGCAATAACTGCCGACATTGAGCAAATGTTTCATTGCTTCATTGTACGCGAAGACCATAGGAACTTCCTAAGGTTTCTGTGGCACCGTAACAACTACATGGACAATGAGATCATAGAATACCGCATGAAAGTTCATGTCTTCGGGAATAGTCCCTCACCCGCTGTTGCAACATATGGTTTACGAAGGACTGCCCTTCAAGGAGAAAAGGAGTATGGCAGTGACGCTCGACACTTTGTTGAGAGAGACTTTTATGTTGACGATGGGCTTAAATCTTTACCTACAGATGAAGAAGCCATAGATCTGCTCAAGAGGACACAAGATATGCTCTCTGAGGCTAACCTCAGACTACACAAGATTGCCTCAAATAGTGTTGCCGTCATGAAAGCCTTTCAACCTGATGATCATGCCACAGGGTTTAAAGACCTTAATCTCGGAATGGACATGCCACCTGAACAGAGAAGTCTGGGCCTACGGTGGGACTTGTCAAAGGATACCTTCGGCTTTCAAGTCAGCTCTACAGACAAGCCGTTTACCAAGCGTGGTGTTCTGTCAGTAGTAAATAGCCTATATGACCCAATGGGATTTGTTGCTCCCATTACCATACAAGGCAAATCCTTGCTTAGGCAATTCTCAGAGACTATTAAAGATTGGGATGCCCCACTGCCATCAGACAAGCTTCCTAAGTGGGAGTCCTGGAAATAATCTCTAGGTGCCTTAGATGGAATCCGTATGCCACGCTGCTACAATTCAGCTTCCCTCACTACGAGTCAGAGAAAAGAACTTCACATCTTCTCAGATGCATCAACTGAGGCTATAGCAGCTGTTGCCTAACTCAAGGTAAGAGACTCTTCTAATCAAGTCCACATAGGGTTTCTGTTTGGGAAAGCTAAGTTAGCACCTAAGCCAGAGCACACAATCCCTAGGCTTGAACTTTGTGGGACTGTTCTAGCTGTAGAAATTGCAGATTTCATACTACGTGAGCTGGACATTGTGATAGACGACATCAAATTCTACACAGACAGCAAAGTTGTTCTGGGTTACATATACAACCAGACTAAACGTTTCTATGTGTATGTCAGCAACCGCATTGAAAGAATCCGGAAATCATCTAAATCTGAACAATGGCATTATGTCCCATCTGAAATGAACCCTGCAGATCATGCCACCAGGCCAGTATCTGCAAGTGCCTTTGCTAATTCTTCTTGGATAACAGGTCCTGAATTCCTGCTGGATCAGCCAGAAGAAACCACAGCTGATGTCTTCAGTATCCTAGAACCTGACAAAGATCCAGAGAATCCAACCATCCTAACCCTAACTACTCTGCTTACCCAAAAGCTTGGGTCCATTCCTGTCCCACCCAGAAACTTAAACTCAGGAAACTCGCGCTATGACCAGTGGAAGCGAGTGCAACACCTCGCCAACTGCTTCTGGAATCGTTGGAAGATGGAGTACCTTTCTACTTTGCAAGGACGCAGGAAATGGCAACACCCAAATCCTAACATTAAAGTTGGAGATCTTGTTCTGCTCAAGGATCAACAAGCTGGAAGACTCGAGTGGCCTATGGGACGTATTATAAAGAGTGTTTCTAGTGATGATGGCAAGGTACGCAAGGTGGAGGTGAAAGTTGCAAGACAAGGGACTGTAAAGACCTTCATCAGACCTATCACTGAACTTATTCTGCTCTTGCCCTTTGGAGAATGAACTTACTTGCATATGTTGCTTGTCCCTACCTTTGATTTCAAGAAGGAAGAGTCTTGGACGTTAATGTTAACTTGAAGTTGTTGCATTTTTTGCATGATTTTTCTTTATGTCTTTCACGTTCTCAAGACATCAAGCAAATTGCACTGTTGTTTATTTGCACTTGTATAACTACCGTTATGGTATAAAATAGTGACATTTACAATGTCAGACGGGGAGTGTGCTGTTACACAGTTAATATTCTCATTATTGTAGATGCAATTTACATAGCATATTCTGTGATTTATTTACCTTGTATTTTTCTATAGGTAGGTATTTGCTGCCTCCTTCTGGCCCTTTTTGGTAATGCCCTTGTTCCTCCTGTGAGCATTATACATCATTTCCTTGTATGTAAAACTCCACCCCTGCTCTGGCGGTACTTCCTGTGTCATGGCTGATTGCATTTGCCTCATGTAACTGGGACTCTTGTATCCCACATGCTAAGCTAAGGAAAGCATCATCTTTTGACCGCATAATACTGAAATCCATTCATTTTGCTGTATTCCTGTTGTGTGATGTTCAGAATAAACCAGCTTTTGAATGAAACCAGTATTGGTGAGTTCAGCTATCTGAGGAGGATTGTCCGCAGTGACCGTACCTGCTTATACAGGCCAGGCACAGAGGTTCCACAAGGGTTAGATCACTATCACAGCAATCCGAGTCAGAATAGTCTGTGTGTTCCTGGATGACATTGCGATCCTGGGAGGAACACTTAATTCATGTGGGGACCATGCTGGATCAGATTCGGGTCGCCGGCCTCCCCCTGAAACTAGACAAATGCCACCTTGGGATGGCAGAAGTCCAGTACCTGGGACACTGGGTGGAGTGTGGGAAACAGCGAACAGAACCCACTAAGATTGAGGCGGTCCTAACTGGCCTACACCTCGCACCAAGACCCAATGCTGACGGGTTATCCTGACAAATGGAACTCAGCCCGTAGCAGAAATCCTGACATCCCCAAGGTGACCCGAAAAATGTCAAGCTGGGTCTGCCGGAGTGTTCTACATAGAGGGAGCATTGTAGCAGATCCTTCTTTTCCTAGATGATAATTTTGCTTTGACTAGATCGGTAAACGAACCTAACTGAACAGATTGCCCCATTCGGTTCGTATACCGAACAAAGTACCAAACACATGGACCACCCACAACAGTCTTGTGCTGCTAGTTGACCCATTTGACCTCACTAACACTTACACAAACCACAAACACTTGAACGTTCTAAGTGGTCGGCTGGATGGTCACCGTTCGTATGGACGAACACAAGGCGGTGGCCATCTTGTTTTGACGAACGCTTCCAGCGTTGTTTGATCATCGAGTGTATGGAATTATTATCGGACACTCAACGACCCGAACACCGCTGAGACTTACACTCTCACCATGAATGTTCCTATTCATCTAAAGAAAGCGGCGTTCAGGGAAACAAAACTCCTGAATGAGGGGCACACGAACTGCTACTTTTGGTATTTTGTTGTGTTTGAAGCTCCCGAAAGAGACTGACCGCACAACCTGAATCTATGGAACAATTTTGGGCAGGAGCCTTGTGTGTGGTCGGTCAGAAATAAGACTTCCATGAAAATCCTGAACCCCTAAACCGATCTGGGCGATTTTTGGATATGTTGCTCACCCAGATTGGAGCTATCAGGGGATATACGTTTTGTGGGGTTTATGTGAGTTTTTGTGGTACTTTTGGGTTGCCTGTAAATTGTTTTCTTTTTCGCCTGGAAATAATTGAGTTAATACAGTACTTGACTCAATTATCTGTCAGGCAGAGGGGAGGGTTTGTATGATATGTATGGGAGTGTCATGTATTGTAACCCTGTTGTCATTGGTCTGTGACTTTGTAATACAGTCTTCCATCAGGTCCAGGTGGGAGTACCCCTTGCATGGGGATTGTCATAAAAGGCCAAGTGTGGTCCCATTAAAGTCAGTTCACTTCACCCTCAACACGCAGCCTCGTCTCATGATTGTAGGGAACCACTATACTTGCTATAACAAGCAGTTATTACCCTACATTGAAAGATTATATCCTTGAATATTCTGTTCTTGCAAGTATGCATCTAGTAGCCGTTTGAACATCTGTATGGACTCTGATAAAACCACTTCCTCAGGCAGAGAATTCCACATTCTGATTGTTCTTACAGTAAAAAAAACCTTTCCTTTGCCTTAGACGAAATCTTCTTTCTTCCAGTCTAAACTCATGGCCTCGTATCCTATGTAAAGTCCGGTTTGTGAATAGATTTCCACACAATGGTTTGCATTGGCCACGAATATATTTGTATAATGTTATCATATCCCCTCTCAGGTGACTTTTTCTAAACTAAATAGGTTTAAATTTGTTAACCTTTCTTCATAGCCGATAAGTTCCATTCCTTCTATTAATTTTGTAGCCCGCCTCTGCACTTTTTCTAGTGCCATAATATCCTTCTTTAGAACAGGTGCCCAAAATTGCACAGCATATTCAATATGGGGTCTTACCAGTGATTTATAAAGAGGCAAAATTATATTCTTGTCCCGAGAATGAATGCCCTTTTTCATGCATGACAATACCTTACTGGCCTTGGCCACTGCTGATTGACATTGCACATTGTTGCATAGTTTGTTGTCTATAACAATTCCCAAGTCCTTTTCATGTGTTGTTATCCCTAATTCGCTTCCATTAAGGGTATACGTTGCTTGTGTATTCTTTACGCCGAAGTGCATAACTTTGCATTTTTCAACATTAAATTTCATCTGCCATTTGAGTGCCCAGTCCCCCAGTCTATCTAAATCCCTCTGCAGCAAAGTAATATCTTGCTCACATTGTATTGTTTTACAAAGTTTGGTGTCATCTGCAAACACTGAAACATGACTTTCAATGCGGTCTTCAAGATCATTTATAAACATGTTAAATAGAAGGGGTCCCAGAACAGACCCCTGAGGGACACCACTTGCCACCTCTGTCCAGCTTGAAAATTTACCATTAATGACAACTCTTTGTACTCTGTTTTTAAGCCAATGTTCTACCCAAGAACAAGCATTTTCATCTAGACCGATTTCCTTGAGTTTGAACACTAATCTATTGTGTGGAACTGTATCAAATGCCTTGGCAAAATCCAAATAGATCACATCCACGGCAACACCCTGATCTATACTTCTACTTACTTCTTCGTAGAACGCAATCAAGTTAGTTTGACATGACCTGTGCTTCATAAAACCATGCTGATTTTTGCTGATAACCATGTTCTTCTCAAGGAATTCTTGAATATTATCCCTTAATAACCTTTCAAATATTTTACCAGCCACAGAAGTTAAGCTCACAGGTCTATAATTTCCAGGCAAGGATTTTGAACCCTTTTTGAATATAGGAACCACATCTGCCTTCCTCCAATCCTCCGGAACACTTCCTGAAAGAAAATAATCTTGAAAGATTAAAAACAGAGGTTCACTTATTTCTGCACTTAGTTCCTTAAGTACACGTGGATGGATACCGTCAGGCCCTGGAGCTTTGTTTATATTAACTTTCTTTAGTTGCTGCAGCACCTTGTCTTGAGTTAACCAATTACAATTATTCTGCAAGTTTTTAGTAGCAATCATTTGCACATCTATTGCCATGGGTTCTTCCTTAATATATACGGAGGAGAAATAGTTATTTAAAATTCCTGCCTTTTCCTGGTCTTCATTAATTAACACCCCGTTTCAGTTTTTAGTGTACCTACACTTTCATTTTGTTTTTTTTTAGAATTTATGTACTTAAAAAATGCTTTGGGGTTGGTTTTGCTCTCTTCAGCTATCATTATTTCATTTTGAAGTTTAGCAAGTCTAATTGCCTTTTTGCACGCATTATTTGCATCCTTATATCTTTTATAAGATGCATCTGATTTGTCCGATTTAAATGCTTTAAATGCCCTTCTCTTAGTTGTAATCTCTTGTTTTACTTCTCTACTAAGCCACATTGGTTTTAATTTGTTTCTTTTATATTTATTTCCCAACGGTACATACTGAGAAATGTACCTTTGTAATATTTGTTGGAAGATGATCCATTTATCCTCAGTGTTCTTTTCACTAAAGAGTTTATGCCAGTCAATATATTGTAAAGCTTCCCTTAACTTATTGAAATTGGCCTTTTTAAAATTATATGTTTTAGTATTCCCCATGTGCTTTTGTTTTTTTGAGTTTATTTCAAAGGACACTATATTGTGATCACTATTTCCCAAGTGCTCACCTACTTGAATGTTGGTCAAAAGATCAACGTTGTTTGTTAAAACCAGGTCCAGACAAGCATCCATTCTAGTTGGTGCTTGCACAAGTTGTGACATGAAGGTGTCATTTAACAAGTTTAAAAACCTAATTCCCTTTGCTGAGGCACTAGTCCCTCTGTCCCAATTTATATCCGGGTAATTAAAATCTCCAATAATTAAAGTGTTACCCAGATTTGCAGCTTTCTCAATTTGCTCAAACAGCTGTTGTTCCTCGTCAATATTAACATTAGGTGGTTTATAACATATCCCAACCAATAGTTGGTTTCCTTTCTTTTCCCCCAAGCAGATATTTACCCATAAAGCTCCCACATTATCCTCCTCGCATTCCATTTGCTTAACATTTGGCTTTAAATCATGTTTGACATACAAACATACCCCACCACCCTTCTTGTTTTTCCTATCCTTCCTAAATAACATGTACCCATTTAAGTTAGCTGCCCAGTCATGTGTCTCATCCCACCATGTTTCAGTTATGCCTATTATATCATATTGTTTAGTGTATGCTAATGCCTCTAGTTCCCCCATTTTGTTATTTAGGCTCCTTGCATTAGTAAGCATACATTTAATATTATGCATCACTTGTATATTTTGTGAATTTTCAACATTACACAGCTTCTCTGTTCTGAGCTTGCCCCTCCCCCCGTTTCCACCCCCCTTGTACTGTGCTAAAGCCCATCTCCTTTCTGTCCTATCTCCATTTTGTAGATTGCTATGACCCTCCCCCCCTACTACTAGTTTAAAATCTCCTCCAACCTTCTAGCCATCCTATCCCCCAGCACTGCAGACCCTCTCCCGTTTAGGTGCAATCCATCACCACTATAAAGGTTGTACCCAATCGCAAAGTCGGCCCAGTGCTCTAAAAACCCCAAACCCTCCTTCCTGCACCAAGACTTAAGCCACGCATTGACCTCTCTAATCTCCCGCTGCCTTTCCACTGTAGCGCGTGGCACAGGTAATATCTCAGAGAATACCACCTTGGAGGTCCTTTTCTTAAGTTTGCTACCTAATTCCCTGAAATCATTCTTTAGGACCTTCCATCTTCCTCTTACTTTGTCATTGGTACCAACATGGACCATGACCGCTGGGTCATCCCCAGCCCCTCCCAATAATCCATCCACTCTGTCAGCAACATGCCGGACCCGAGCACCCGGGAGACAGCAAACTGTCCGGTTGAGCCGATCAGAGCGGCAGATTGCCCTATCTGCTCTCCTAATGATAGAGTCCCCTACCACCACAACCTGTCTTGCCTTCCTTACATTTTGATCCCCACCCGTACTAGGGGGGCTGTTAGCTCGGCTGTTAGAAGTAACAGCTTCCTCTAATACAGCTACTCCTGAGCTGATGCTCCCAACATCTTCCCTCAAACGGGCAAATCTGCTAGGTTGCACCAAATCAGGACTAGCTAGCCCTTTCCTCTTCCCTCCCCCCCTGCTTCCTCGCCCCACTGTCACCCAGCTACATGCCTGTTCCCCATCTGTCTTATCTCCTCCCTCTCCACTACCTGTCCCCACTAAACTCTGCTCAGTGAGCAGTAGACTCCTCTCAAGATTGTCAATCGCCCTCAATGTTGCGATTTGCTTCTCGAGATCTCCAATCTCTTCTCTTCCAGAGAAGCCACTCGCACACAACCATCACAGAGGTATGGACTGGGTACATCCAGGCATCCATACATGCAACAAGATGTGCATTGAGTCAAACCAGCAATCTTGCTAACACTCATATCCCCTTTAAACAGAAAATAAAAACAATTACCTTGATAGTTTGAACCCTTTGTTTGTTGTAACTCCTGGTTTTCTAACTCCTACTTGAAAGAGTCTACTTAATAGAGGCTGCTTTCAAGTAATGTGAGCAAGCTCAGTGAGTTAGGGGTGTGCCTTTATGGGGATACAAATCCCACACAGGTGCAAACAATGAACACTCCCCCAATAAATCAAGCAGCAGCACAAAAAAAAGGTGGGAAAACCAGAACACAAAAAAAAAAAAAAGTAAATTTAAAAAACAAAATTTTTTTTAAACCTTACCAACTTTAAAGATTAAACAAAAATAAAATACAAACCACTCTCCACAGTATACAAACCACTCTCCACAGTATACAAACCACTCCAAGTAACTCCTGGTTTTCTAACTCCTACTTGAAAGAGTCTACTTAATAGAGGCTGCTTTCAAATAATGTGGTCCCATGCCCAAAACAGTTCCATAGAATTGCGGCTAAGTGCCGCTGGGGACCGATCGGGAACCGCAAAGTCTCCCTGCCGAAAACAGTTCCATAGAATTGCGGCTGGGGGACCGACCGGGAAGTTTTCATGCTGAAATTAATTCCATGGCCATCTAGGCTAAATCCCCTTGAAGTCTATTCGCGGTTTTGGTCCATGCGAACGGCCACTGGTGAGCTAGCATTCGGTTCTATGTAAAGTGCCAAACCAAGGGAGCCAGGGGGAATAAAATATGGGTCTTTACAGTCGCTGACCTGGCAGGAGGCTGGCAAGCAGGCCCTTCCAAAAGCCTATGGCGAGGTTCTGTTCACCACACTTTCCAAACTAGGCCACGTATCTTACAGTAGGTAAGCAATCGTGCATTCATATTTAACTGTTATTGATGGCACTTTAAAGTATAGAAAATACTCACATAGAAGAAAATTCAGATTTGTTAATGAGGAACAGACTTGATTCACTAGCAAAAGTTGTGGGAATAAATTGTGTCACTAAAGTGTAATACCATCTTATTACTTACTAGCCTGGAGTAACTCAGCATCAGTGTCAGTTTTAAACACACCCTGTGAGAAACCCAAAAACCTAATCATAATACATAGAATTGGTGACATCAATTCTAGTTTACTAGTTGAAATTAGAAAGTATACTACGAAAATTGTGATATATTCTGAAAGTTATATGCAAACATTAAGTTACTTCCAGACCCGTAAAGGGACATTCAAGACCTATAAATCACTTCAGCTGGTTGTTTAGCTCAGTTGAAGGCACTTATCCATGGCATCTGCCTTGCAATTACTTCTTATTGAGCTGCATCGAGAGGTCTGGGCTGAGTTAATAGGGAAGGGTTTGCAAAAGCTTTAGAAAAGAGATCTTCAACTTCTGCAAGTTCTTTTTAGATGCATCTCCAATGAAAAATTGCATACTTAAATGCATTTTTTTCATTAGGGTTATATATACTAAACAGTGATTTTTTGTTTTTAAGCTGTGGAGTGTCCTGTTTAACATTTGCTACCTTGTGAAATAAAGGAATGCAACATTATTTTTTATTTGACCAATTTAGTAACTATTCTCTCAAAGAAATCATGCATGAATTTTTTTTCTTAATATTTTAATTGGGGGTATAAAAAAAAACAACTTTCAAAAGTAGCAACCCTTTCAGTCTGTACCATGGAAGTCAGAGACTTCCCATTGAGCAGCCTATGTGCTGGAGCTACGAGCATGCTCATTCAGAGGCATTTGGCAAAATTTTATAAAAGTGTTGATTTCTAAAAAAAATAAAAAATAAAAATCGTCACTTTTAGAAAATGTCTCAAATTTTACAGACTCCAGATGAATGACTGTGAGTGTCTACTGACTGCTTTCAGCCTATCACAGCAATCATTACCATAACCCTTTCTATTAGAGGGATAAGTTTAGTAGAAGTGCTCCACTTCTCACATTGTTGTTTTGAGCCCCACCTTTTGTGACTGCATAATTTGTTGTCTATTAACTCACTATTGACTTAATTATATATTCATAATCACCAAGAGATGGATTTTTTTTTAATTCTTTATTTTTGATGATAAAGCATGATGTTTACAAAATTACATGTTTGGCAATATAATGAACAAATAACAGTAATTTCAACATGTTGCGGGTACTATCCATTTTTTATAGTTTTAATAGCTTTTACAGCCCTCTCTCGCCTGTGCTCCCGCGGGGGATTGGTGATGTGCTGGGGGGCTCCTTTCTTATGGCGGTGGGTGCCCTTAGGCTTGTTAGTGTGAATTTACGTGTGACAATAACATCTGGGAGGGTGATCTGCTGGTGGTGCTCGGTTAGTGCTGTGGGTGCCCATAGGCTTAGTAATGGCATTGTATATGTGGCTTGGACCTAAGGCACGTCTAAATGTGTGGGTATCTGGCATGGGTCCTGACAGACCCGGACATAGGGCTTAGTGCTATAATTGCGTAAAAAGGCTGTACACGCTTATCGAGTGTGAGGGATACGGGCAATATTAACTCTGCTTTGTGCACTCAAAATAAGGGGGGGGCGGGAATTAACTTGGTCATATAACCTGAGCCATAGCTTACGGAGCCAGTGGGAGGTTATCTAGTAAGGGGGATTAACAGTCCAGGGAACTGTTGGTGCTTCTGCTGTCTACAACAGGTAGAAATACATGGAACTTGTGTGGCTGCAACTGTATCAGGTAGGCAGAGCAGCAACTTGCGGGCCCTCTCCTCTGGGCACGAAGGGGGTGATATCTACCACAGTCCAAAGTGGTCGAGCTGTTTCTTGTGCTGCCTGCGCCGATATGCCCAGTGATCTGAGGAATGCCGGTATTTCAGAAGTGCGTGATAGATTGTGTGTCACGCCAGCCTTGTCCGTCTGTAATCTGCGTGGGCCCCAATTGTAGGGGATGGCTTGATCCCGTAGTAGTTGTGTAACCTGACGAAAAGATTTCCTCCACTGTATAGTGTGTCTTGAATAGTCTCTGTAAAATGCTAGTTGTGCCCCTTCAAACGGCACTGTGGGAGAGTCTCTTGTAGCCCCCATAAGTATTCCTCGGTCAGAGTCTCTCACAAATTTTATCAGGATGTCGCTAGCTCCTTCTTGTGGCGTAGAGGTCACCCTGGAGAGCCTGAAGCAGGAATCAATCATTACCTGCTTCGCTTGCCGTGGTGTCAGCAGCGTGGCTATGAGCCGTCGGCAGAAATGTGGCAGTTCGGTGCCAGAGATTGTCTCCGGTACTCCCCGGACCCTCAGGTTCCGTGCCTTGCGCCTGTCTTCCAAGTCCGCCAGTTGTGCTTGCTGGTCGGCACACTTCTTGCACAGGGCGTTCAGTGCGGCATCTGTGGCATTTTGCGCCAGCGTTGTACCTTTCGCGTCTTCCTCCACTGCTGCCACCCTGTTGGTTAGCGTAGCAATATCCTCCCTCACCAGTGCCATATCCGCCTGAAACATGGTCTTGATTTCTTTCACCAGGGCTTTGATATCCGCTTTGGTGGTGGGTGCTGAGTCTCCCTGATCCTGGGGTCCCTGAGGTGTCTGGCTCCTCGGCTCAGTATGGAGGGTTCAGTGTAGTGACTATCCTCGTCCGAGGATTGGTAGGTGTAAGCCTCCGGCGCCATCTTGGGATTTGCCGGCCAAGTGGCTGTGCGAAGAAAAGCCCCGATATCTCCAGATCCTGTGCTCGGATCTGCCCGCTGTTTTTTGGTTTTCTTCCCCATGATACAGGGAGTCCGTGCTCCATCTTTGATAAGCCAGTGAGCCGGTATTTATCGTCTCTGGGCAACGTTTTTCGGCTTGGTGCACGGAGCAGCAGTGCTGTGCGGCTATCCTGCTCCGGTGCTAGCTCCGCCCCCCCAAGAGATGGATTTTACATTAGTTTTAACACATTACACAACAGAGTACTTTACAGGAATTAATAATAGAATATTGTATTTATTTCCAGAGAATCTTTCAGGTAGCACGGTAAGGAATGTCAGAATAGGAAGTTGTTTGATGAAATAAATGTTGATCATGTTCAGACACATCTCCGACTAGGGAAAAATAATTTATATATCTATGATAATAAGAAGTAGCTTATTTATTTATTTATCTATTATTATTTTGATTTTTTATAGGAAATATGTGCTAATAGAATAACAAATAGCAAAAAAAAATAAAAATAAAGCGTAGAGTGGATAAAATTGGGCCCTTGTGTATACTTTTGCCAAGCATGAGGAACAGTTCCCAAAAACGAATAAATAGGATGACAAGAAAAGCTCCTATGCACTGCTTCACCCCTGACTTTTGAGGCAACAGGGGGGGTTGATATGTGAGAAGTAGATTATTTTTATATTCTTGTGTCATTTGTTGTGACATTATTATATTGTATTATACTGTTCATTTAATATGTGTTAAAGGTCATGTTACATATTTCACATAACTTGTTAAATAGCCCTGAAATGTTAATGCTGAGAGAAATGTAAACATGCAAGATACAATAAAGTAAATTATGTAGCTAATATTTATATAAACATTTTTTTGGCACAGATGTATAGAAACTCTTTGGTAATAAATGAAAATACCTGGGGCTTATGTTCATGTTTATTCTCTGGGTATAGCAGAACTATTTTCTCCCAACAGATTTGTCCTGATTATTTTTGGACCATGCTCCTGTTTGTTAATACCTCATATTGGTACATTGACAACATTTAATTTGCAATCTGTGCTTTTTTATTTATAATGTCACTCTAAAACCTTGTGTGCCAACCCTGTTAGAAGGCCAAACACATTGGCATTTTTTTCCCTTCATATGACTTTCTTAATAATCGATGTTCAGATTTATAAATTAATTATGAAATAACCATTAAAATTTATATTTTAATTAACATGTTTGCTTTTCTAGTTTAGCCTCTAGACTCATCATTGCTTCTAAATTATATTTACTCAATTACTAAACCAAATTCAAATGGAAAGAGATGTCAGTCTTAACCTCTTAAATTAAAAAAAAAAGTGATATTTGGGATCAATGGCTGAAAATAAATAAAAGAAAATTCATAATTTGATTATTTTTGGTACTAAATTGTAAAAAAAATTTCACAAGGCTTCGTCTCTGATGTCCTCTTTCTCGGCAGAAAAAGAAAACATCATTTAGTTGTATTCCTGTTAATATATGTTTGTTCTGTAAGTGATATGGTATATGTTGTATAAATATGACCAAAAACTTAAATATATACCTACTTCTTAAAGTCTGATTGGATCAGGAACCAAAATAAGGAGTACTACAAGTAAGAAGGAAGATCAACGGATCAGAAAGAAGTTAGGAGAAGAAGCTAATTTTTGAAGACCCTGCATAAGAACTTATAAGAAAGGGATATTGTAATGGAGCTTCCTGTACCCCGGTTTGGTACCTCCGCCAACGGATGCTCCTAGTGCTCACCGAGGACTCCAAGCACTCCACCAGACACCATCAGCACCGCAGTCCCCACATCCAGCATTACAGCTTGACTGGGAACTCGCCGTCCTCTACCCACCCTGGACCTATGACAAGGCTCCAGGTTCCAGTGGCTGAACCTCTCCTCCAAGAGAGAGTAGCAGGAACAAGCTCTTAAAAGAGCTTAGTGATTATAATCCCTGGGGAGTATAGTGATATAGCAATCCCCAGGGTAGATGCAGCCTTTTCCCCAAAACATGAGACTAGGCTCTATGTTGAGGGTAAAACAGGAACTCAGCAGATCTGAGGGTTTATTGAACAGCTTGGTCTTTTATACAGTTTTCCCCACAAGGTTACCACCCAGGTGGACCTTGTGGGGCACAGGGACATAGAAACAACAAGCCAATAAAAACATATTTTTAACTCTAAGCAGAAAAAAACATGCATTTTTACAAACCCAAAAAAGTACCCCAAAATACCACATATCCCCGATCTGGGTGAACAACATATCCAAAAATCACCCAGATCAGTTCAGGGGTTCAGGAATTTCCTTGAAGTCTTATTTTTGCCACACCGTGCACATGGTCCTATGCCCAAAACAGTTCCATACACTCGACGACAAAACACTGCTGGACAATTTTAGATGGCTGCCGCCACATGTTTGAATCTGTTCCAGTTAAAAGTCCAAGGGGCAGAAACAGTACTTTTGAACATGGGTGATCACAGGGCCCATAATCCCAGGGTAGGAGGCTGGCAAATAGGCCCCTCCAAAAACCAGGGGCAAGGTTACTTTCGCCACAGATATATATTCCATGTTCCTTTTTTTTTTTTTTTAGTTTAAAAATTTGGAAACAATGCTGTAATATCGTACACAAAGAAAAATACTTTTACATAAAGGGATAAATACACCGACTTCTTAAAGTCTGATTGGATCAGGAACACATTAAGTAGAACATGAAGAAGAAAGGAGAAGTTAATTTTCAAAGACCCTGTATATGAACGTCTTAGAAAGGGACGTATAAAGTTATTATTATTTTTTATCCTGAAACGAATTGTTGTTGTAAATTTGTCACAATAGTAGAGGACAATAGAGGTTAAGGATTGTTTAAACTAAAATAAGGTATGCGCACTAAAGACGTAGGTCATAATCCAAAAGGAAGGAGATTTCAATAAGCACATAGAAATGACGATAGGGATTAGCACTTTATGTGAGAAGCGCACGACAAAATTACATTGGTATTATTATTATTATTATTATTATTATTGCCATTTATATAGCACTAACAGATTCCATAGTGCTTAACAATATTATGAGAGGGGGGGATGTAACTATAAATAGGACAATTACAAGAAAACTTACAGGAACAATAGGTTGAAGAGGACCCTGCTCAAATGAGCTTACAGTCTATAGGAGGTGGGGTATAGAACACATTAGGAAAGGAAATATCAATCAAATAAGGTGGGAGTGAAGCAGGAATGGAGGAGAGAGTAAAGTGCTGCCCTATAGGAGGGAGCAAGAAACAGGTGTGTAAGGTAGAGGTTACTCTGGGAAGCCATAAGTGTTCCTAAAGAGATGGGTTTTAAGGCACTTCTTAAATGATTGAAGACTAAGGGAGAGTCTGATGGGGGTAGAAAGGCTATTCCATAGGAAGGAAGCCGCCTGTGAGAAGTCCTGCAAATGCGAGTTGGCCATACGGGTGCGAGCAGCGGTCAGAAGGTGGTCACGAGCAGAGTGGAGGGGCATACCTATGGATCTGTGAAGAGATATAAGAGGGGCTAGAATTGTTCAGTGCTTTATATGTATGGGTAAGCACTTTGAATTGACTCCTATAGGATACAGATAGCAAATGTTTGGATTGACAGAGGGGTGAATTGTGAGAGGACCGACTAGAGAGGAAAATCAGTCTGGCGGCGGCATTCATTAAAGACTGTAGCGGGGCGATACGGCTTTTGGGAAGACCAATCAGGATAGGGTTACAATAATCCATGCAGGAAATTACTAGAGCATGGACAAGCTCCTTGGTAGCATGTAAGAAAGGGTCGGATGTGGGCTATGCTTTTAAGTTGGAATCTACAGGATTTGGCAACAAACTGGATGTGATGCTCAAAGGTGAGGCAAGAGTCAAGTATGATGCCAAGACAGCACGCTTGCAAGGATGGACTGATATGGATACCATTGACTTGAAGGGAGAGCAAGAGAGGAGGATCAGTATTAGGAGGAGGAAAGACAAGGAGTTCAGATTCAGAGAGATTGAGTTCAGAAAGTGGGAGGACATCCAGTCAGAGATGGAAGAAAGGCAAGCAGTGACATGTTGCAGGACGGCAGGGGAGAGGTTCGGGAAGGAGAGATATATTTGGGTGTCATCAGCGTACAGGTGGTAGTAGAATCCAAAAGAGGTTTTGCCTAGAGAGTCAGTATAAAGAGAAAATAGAAGGGGACCAAGGACAGAGCCTTGGGGAACTCCAACAGAGACAGGACGAGGGGAGGAGGTATCCTTGGAAAAGGAGACACTGAATGAGCGTTGGGAGAGATAAGAGGAAAATCACGAGAGGACAGAGTCACAGAAACCAAACGACTGAAGAGTTTGAAGGAGGAGAGCATGAACAACGGTGTTAAAGGCAGCAGAGAGGTCAAGAAGAATTAATATGGATTTAGCTGCGATTAGGTCATTAGTAACTTTGGATTTAGCTGCGATTAGGTCATTAGTAACTTTGATAAGAGCAGTCTCAGTAGAGTGAAAGGGGGGAAGCCGGACTGAAGAGGGTCAAGAAGAGAGTTGGAATTGAGGAAGCGAGACACACGGGTAAAGACAAGTTTTTCCAGAAGCTTTGAGGAAAAAGGGAGCAGGGATATGGGACGATAGTTAGAAGGGAAGGATGGGTCAAGAGATTTTTTTTTTCAGGATAGGTACTACAGTGGCATGTTTAAGGTCAGCAGGGACAACACCAGAAGAGAGAGAGCAGTTGAAGATGTGTGTTGGGGAAGGCACAAGACAAGGGGAGAGAGATCTGTTGAGGTGAGACAGGACAGGATCGAGTGGGCAAGTGGTGGGGTGAGAAGAAAGGAGAAGCACAGCCACCTCTTATTCAGTAGTTGGGGAGAAAGTATCAAGGGTAGGAAAGGCATGATTTACGTGTGGTTGAGAAAGAGAATGGCAAGGAGGGGAGAATTCTTTCCTTAGCTGTTCAATCTTGTCGGGAAAGTAGCATGCAAAGCTATTGGCTGTAAGGTTAATTTGGGGGGCTGCTATGGCAGGGCAGAGAAGAGAGTTAAAGGTGTCAAAGAGACGCCTGGGATTGCAGGAGCATGAACTAATGAGAGAAGAAAAGTATGACTGTTTGGCGAGGGCAAGGGCTGCGCTGTATGAATCAATAATGAAAATAGTCTGCCTGGGTGCGGGACTTCCTCCAGGAGCGTTCCTCACAATGGGAGCAACTTTGCAGATAGCGTGTTGATTTAGTATGCCAAGGTTGGGGGCGTGTCCTCCTCGAGGTGCATGTTTGGAGCAGGGTGCAGCGTTCAGGGCAGAGGTGAGGGTAGTGTTATATGTGGAGATGGCCAGTAAAGAGCCAGGAGAGGGAAGGAATGAATAGCATAAAAAACATATGTATACTGGGCTCTAAGGCAGAGTTAAAATGCAAAGGTAATATAATACACAGAAGTAATAAACTCATGGTAAAATCTGTAGATCAAATAAGTGTTACTACACTAATAATGATTAAAGGGTTTTACAATGATAAAAAAGGAATCAGGCTTAGAGATATCTTTATGGACATACACCAATTAGAAATATAGGAATAGGAGTGGCACTTATATTTTGATTAGTAGAACATAAATGAAAGTTGGGATAGTAAATGGAAAGGTACAAAAGAAGAAGGGGAAAAGGGAATAAATAATAATAAAATTAAGTTTACCTTTCTTTTCCCTCTCCCTCCCTTCTATACACATGGAGAGTCAGATATAGATTAGTAATAGAGCTCCTCCTCTGAAACCCAATACCTGCACGAGATTGACCTCTGATTGGTAATGTGTCAGAGATATATGCTCAGGGGAACGTCAAGAAATTTGTTCCCGGGCATTAAGAATGAATGGTGTGAATGTTGATGGTTATTTATTTTTAATAGAGTTATTTATCTGGGAAGAGGGGAAAAACAAATCATCAGCAAAAACTTAGGAAGGAACAGGCACTTGGGGGTTAAGTACCATATCCAATGAATCTCAAACCGGTTACAATTAATTTTAAGGGATTCAGTTCTCATCAATCTTACCTTATCTCTATGATCTTGTAAAAAAAAAGAAAAGATCGATATTTGCGTTGTACAAGACACCCACTGAGACAGTAAAAGCTCTAGATTGTGGAGATACAAGAAATTCCCAGTTATTTATGAAGCCAGATTAGGTGATCCGACAAAAAGAGGAGTAGCAATAATAATCTCTAAGGATATTGCATTTTAACATATCTTTCATGAGTTTTATACCAATGGAAGATATATAATGTTCATTTGTAAATTAAATAAGAAGATTCAGACTTTGGTAAATTGCTATGCACCTTATGATTTTCCTGTAAAATTCTTGAATCCTCCGATCGAAAGGGTGGAAAGGTTTTCAAAAGGAGATTTGATCATGGCGGGGGATCTAAATTGTATCGCCAACATTAACTTAGATAAAAAATTAATGAAAGGAAATAGGTTAGATATTAGAATTAAACTCTATGTGGAAAACTTCACTAAATGTTTGTTTATAAACAACTTAGTTGATATACAGAGAACACAACATCCATTAGAAAGTGATTATAGCTTTTTTTTCGAACAGGCACCCATCATACTCAAGGAAGTTTAATAGTATTAAAATATTTATATCCTCAAACATTGGTAGTACTAGCTGGCCAGATTACACCCCAGTTTTCTGTGAAATTGAGAACAAACTCCTTAACGGGAGGTAGAGTAGATTTGAGAATAAAGGACTACAACGTGACTTCGGACACTGAGAAGCATAAACTCATAGAGGAAATACAACAATTTCTGACCTTCAATGACAATAACGAGATCTCGATCCAACTTTGTGGAATGCTCTTAAATGCATAATAATGGGTTATTTAATAAAGAATGACATGGACTAAGTTGGGGAAATCTATATCAGACCTTCATATTATCCTAGCTAAGGAGGAAAGAATAAACAAAATTGCCCCCAATATAAATATATCACGACAAATCATTAGTACTCAAACAAAAATTAAAATTAAACTAGTTGAAAGATGTGAAGGAATACCCCATCACTTGGTTCGGTAACTTTCGTTTCCTTTCTCTTCTTTTGATTGTTCGAACCCACATAGTTCGGTTTCCGTACGAGGACCAACCCAGCATCTCATTAGAACATGGAACACTAAGTATCCTGTGCAAAACCACAATGGAAACTAATACTAAAAGGCGCCATCTTGTCTCCCCGAATGCAGGCAGTGGTATCTGGTCATTGAGTGCCTTGAACTTATTTCGGCTAGGCACTCCTGCGAACACCAGTGAATATGGAACTGCTGCCCGTTCAAGTTCACGACCACCTATACGAACGGCATTTGGGAGATATAAAAGTATTCGGATATTGTATATGGCTTTCATATAAAAACTCTTGAACTGAGACCGGCCATTGCTACGATTTCTCTGGAACTATTTTGGGCTTCTACCTAGTGGCCAGCTGGTTAAAACTGTACCTTGATGGAAATTCCAAACCACTGAACCAATTTGAGTGCTTTTTGCATATGTTAAGCACTCAGATCAGGGGTTTCTATGTATTTTGGGGGTACTTTTGGGGTGTTTAAAAATTGTTATATTTTTCTGTACCTAGGAGATAATTGAGTTGTAATTTTCCTGACTCAATTATCTCTCAGGAACAATGAGGAGTTTACTGTATGTATAAATTGAGAGTGCTTGCCTGCATTAGAGAGACATTAGTCGAGCATTCAATCTTGACTAATGTGTGGAGGGAAAGGCTATACCAGCGATATTTACTTTCATGAGTAATAGATCTTCGTTATTTTAGGAAAGGGAGTCGGTGGCGGCAATATACTGGTGGTCTGCCACATCTGGTGGCAGCGGTGGGATGGTCACTTTCCCTGGAGCTATAATCTGAAGTAGGAACGCGCGAAGAGTACGACGGATGGAGATCGGGTATGCTCAACTTAAGTGTACTACTTTGAAGGAGTTATTGGAAGCCTGAGTAGGTATTGCCAGCAGCAAGGCAAAAAGGATTATAATCAGAGAAGTAATGGAGTTGGATAGAGAGAATTTGGCCATTGCAAACCCTTCAGTACTCACAGCAGATGCCGAACAGATGAAGGAGATTTGGGAACGTTTGGCGCTGTTTGGCCTAAACCCACCCCAAGAGGTAATCCTAAAGATCATTGCAGATGCGAAAGCAAGAGATAAATGCGATATGCAATTTTGTATGCTTAAATTTCAACTAACAGCTGCATCTCCCGCGAACAGTAGCAGTTTCATACCAGAGCCGCAAAAGGTACCATTTAACGCTTTTAAAGCCTTTCAAGAGCCAGAGGAAGAGATTGAATTCGAATGCCAGTGCACCCTGCACAAAGTAGCGGAGGAAGAATGGGTACCTATCTTGGCCGGGAAGTTGTCTGTCAAAGCTGCTGAAGCCTTCAGAGTCATACCCGACCACACATAAACTATGAGCAGGTGAAGGAAACACTGTTAGCATGGTATGCAGTTACTCCAGAAGCATACCAAAGAAAATTTAGGGAACTAAGAAAGGCTGACAAAGATTCATATACAGAGTGGGCTTGCCGGATGCACAGAGCTGCTTCTCACTGGATCAATGGCTGCCAAGCGACCACTTTGGAGGATGTATTACAGTTATTAATGCTGGAACATTTTCTTTAAATTGGTAAAAAAGAAAGGATGAAAGAAACGGACAAAAACTTAGAGAGACTCAATAGCTTGCCCTTCGGTACATCCCCACTCAGGTCTCAATATTTTTTTAATTTGGTACATCCTGAAGTCAAAGACTGGGTGAGAGACCGCAGACCCCTTACTCTTCCAGAGGCAGCCAGGTTAGCGGACGAATACACGGATGCCTGCAAGCTGGACCAGTCCAACCCCCAAGATTGAACTAGTACTACTGACAACAGGAGGGAACTATCACCCTCCCTCACGACCCACTCTTGATGTTTATGTACCTCAACAAAAGACCGGATCCAGTTTTTTCCACTGTTAACAAATAGGTCACATTTGCAATAATTGTCCCCTGGCCCCTCCTTCACCTAACTGGAACCGGCCAGGAAACCCATAGTCCCCGGGGCGCTGCACAATGCATGGACACCACTAGTTCCCGAGCCTGGGATGCTACTGAACTGGGCCAAGAAGAACCGCTAGGGTCACTTCATGAAGCTGACCCAGTGCAGGCAGCCACCATCGACAACCTAGAACACCACAGGCAGTTGGTTTTGGTCAACGGACAGACCTCCCATGGCCTAAGAGACACTGGAGCAACCATCACCCTTATCCAATGACACTTGATCGGTAGCACAGACTGTCCTGGGAAGTTTGTTGCTGTTCAGGTAACCGGGTGAGCCATTTACTGACTACCTACTGCCTGGGTACATCTAGATTGGGATGCAGGAGCTAGTATAGTGGACGTTAGGGTGATGAAGGATCTACGAGCAGAGGTCCTGTTAGGAAAGGACCTGGGGCCACAAATTTCTGCCTTTGCATCCACGAACACACCTGAAGTTCAAGCTGTGACTACCAGAGCCCAGGCGTGCGCTATGGACACACACTCACATTCTGTGGAGGCCAAGGTAAGAACCTCGACTGTAGCTATAGAACTCTGACCTGTGATAACCATAAGGACCCCTCCCTTATGAAATATAGGGATAGGGCTATAACTGATCAGGGGGGATGGGGCGGAGAGCAGTTTATGTGGGAAGGAGGCAGGTTATAAGGTGTCACTGAATCCAAGTCGAACAACGCTTGTCCCATTCAGAAGCATAATCTCGTAGTACCACAGAAATACCGGTTGTAGCTACTGAAGGTGGGACATGATGTACCATTAGCAGGACATCTGGGAATAAGACGGACATCGTATCGGGTAACCCAGAACTTTTTTTGGCCTGGGATATCCAAGGATGTCCGGCAGTATTGCCAAACGTGTGAAGACTGGTAGTGGGTGGGCAAAAGTGGGGACCACCCAAAAGCTAAATTGGTTTCTGTGCCCATTATTGAGAAGCCCTTTAGCAGGGTAGTGGTGAGCCTGATCGGACCCGTAGCACAGCCTAGCCACCCCGGTAAGTGATATATCCTTACTGTAGTGGACTATACCCGGTACCCCGAGGCTGTGACTGTATCCATCTTTCAGGCCAAGACAGTGGCTGATGCCCTGGTCAAGACATTCTCCTGAGTAGGATTTCCACGGGAGATTCTTTCTGACCAAGGTACTCAGTTCACTGCTGAATCAGCAGTGGAAAGTCTGTGGGATCAGGCCCATTATGAGTTACCCTTACCACCCCCCGACTAACCGTCTCTGTGAGTGGTTTAACCCCTTAAGGACCAAACTTCTGAAATAAAAGGAAATCATGACATGTCACATATGTCATGTGTCCTTAATGGGTTAATGGAACCCTTAAACAAATGTTAAGGACATATACTACCACTTGCAGAGGTTGGGAATGATTCCTGCCATAACTCCTATTTGCTTACCGGGAGGTGCCTCAGGAATCTACAGTTTTTTCCCCATTTGAACTGTTATACGGGTGGCGGGTGTGAGGACCCCTAGACCTTATCCAAGAGCATTAGGATGGGGAGACATAGATAGCAGGGACCTGTTGGGGATAAAATCAGCCCGGGCCCATTGTGGATGATGGATATTTGCCAACTCATTCAGAGCTCTGGAAATTGGAAATGAATAGCAGAGACGTGTTCAATAAACAATTCAAATTTGGGAGGGGGAAAAATGAGCATATGGGCGTGACAATGATGACAATTCACAACGTAAACACATATAGTCAAAATGGGAATAATATCTATTCCCCCTCTTTGAACCAGGGTCTTGGATTACCAGTCCACCCAGTGATCTGGGGCCAGGTCAAAAAAATCCAGTGGTAAAAACTCATATTTGAGGAAAAAAGCACATCTGGGGAAACTCTAAGTGAGTGCTATGACTGTGTAGCCATGCCATCCCCTCACGTTGACAGCATTAGTGACTTATTAAACCCGCACTTGTAAGTAAATAGCTCGGGTATTGGGATTGGGAAACACTTCTTGATTAGTTTGAAAAGGCCCACTTACATATTATATCATGAGATAATTTCTAATCAGTTTGCAATTCTAACAATAATCCCAATCATGACCTTGCGTCCTATGCCTCCTAAACACATCCCTATTTCGATGGTCCAGTCATATCCACACTTAATACATGGGAATCCATCCTTGGTACACTCAACATACATCAATGACACACATAGTACATCCATGCCTGAGTAAGCTAACACTTCCTCTCTCTCCGGCTAACTACAAAAATAAAAATAACAAAATAGTTCAATAGTCCAGCATAGTCCAGAAAAATAGAATAAGTCTTTCAAGGAGTATAAAGAATCTTAGACACCATAAACTTTGTTCCATAATCTTAGACACCATAACATAGCTAAGGGTAGCAATATGGCTGACAACAAGACAATGTCAGCTTCCACATAGTTCTTAATTCTTCTGTTTGCTGGATGTTCACCGCAATACTCTGTGCAACACCCCAGTTGTTGAAAGGGTAATACAGAAATAGCAGAATTAGACAGTACTGCACCTTCAGGACTTTCCAAGTTAGTTCATGTCCTCATAAGTAAGCATGTCAGTTTCTTCGGCCAGCATGGATTTTGACCAAACAGATTTAATTGCAAAAAAGGTAGGTAGGCAGGTAGGTCAGCCAGAGAGATTGGTGTGTAGTCCCAAATATCAGGCGGCACAAATACTCCAGTACAGTTTCTATAATCATACAAACACAAGGATCAGTATGACATCAATAAATTAATTATCTAGGCTAAATTCAAATTAGAGACTAAAGTTAAACCCTTAACTAGTGTAACATGTACTTCTCTCAGTGTTGCTTATATTTCATTGAATTTGTCCTTTATAAAATTTGAATACATAATTTCCTTTTAGAATGCCTTTGTATGGATGAGAGAAGCACTAATTCTATATAAATGCTTGTTGAGTACTAAAACACTAACATATACATATTGGAATAATTCCCAATAAAATGCTGTTCTTAAACTTAAACCTTGATTTGATAATCTCATTACCTTAATAAAATTGGAATGCTGAAGTCTAAAAATTTTGTGGATCCTGATAACATCTTTGGAAACCGAAAACTTGTATAGATCCTGTAAGGAAACCAAGTACATTTAAACCTTAATCGTTAGTTTCCTCCCGAACAGCCAGAGCCCAGTGAATATAGCCCTCCGTTCGGTAGTTATAGTAGACGAATTCCCAGTTGTAAATCCAATAGTGTTCCTGGATAATTCCCACAGTAAAACACACGAACTCCCAAACAGCATACGTAGTCAGAATAAGGGTACAAAGATGAACTGAGGTTTAATGACAGGCATGCTCTTTTTATGGAATTCAGCCCATGCAAGGGAGCCTCCCATATAATTAGCCATACATCCAATCCTAACAATATACATACTGTACATCTCCTCCCCTCAGATAACCATTAAACACAATTAAAACGTAACAGAAATTCCCCAAAGTTTGGATGTACCCCAAGGACCAACATATTAAAATCTCAGGCCATTCGGTTCAGCCGTTCGGGAGATATAGGACTTAGAAGTTTTGACCGACTGCACGGGCAAAGTAGCCGAAAACAGTTCCATGAATTCTGGCCCTGCAGTCGGTCTTAGATCGCATGAAAAACCTCCCGAACGGCCGGCCATCCAGCTACCATCCTTGGTTCGCTGGATTCCCCATCTGTTGGTAAGTCTTTCTACCGAACGCCCGGTCGTTCGGTAGTTTGGAAGGGGTTTTACCGAAGGTCTGGAGGCTTCAGCGGTGTTCGCCTGTTTGAGTGTCCGTTTTCAGTTCCAGACATTCAATGGCAAACACCGCTGTTCGGGAGCTAAAATGGCCGCGAACACGAGGAAGTCCCGAAATGGCGGTGAGACCTGCCGTTCGTGCAAAACTTCTGCCGAACGTAATCCAGCCAGCAAGGGGGTACAGTCTGTATAAAGGGGTGACAGGGGGATCTGCATTCAGTAGTTTTGCCTACCGAATGCCATAGGGGAACATTGCTATTAACACAAATACAAAGAGAGCATATACAGTTAAAAAAAGGCATTTCTTCACAGATCCCGATGCCCAAAAAGCCACCAGTTCTGTATGTATGTGATCATGTTTTAATACTGTACAGTTATCCCACTTAAACAATCTTTTTCCGAACAACTAGGAATGAAATAGGAGAAACAAAATGAATTACTATTGTTCTAAAGTGCTTTGTTTAATACAGGTTTCGGAAGAGTTGTCTTGCTGTGTTAAGGTTGCAAGTGGCCTCTGATAAGGAAGGGACAGCAAACTGTAGACATATGTTATATTAAGTTGCCCTCACTTGTAAGGTCTTGGAAACCCACTTATTTTATTGCAGATGCCTCTATGATACCACGTTACAAATTGACTAAGCATACTTATTATTTTCCTATTTTATTTTAGTTATTTCACATTGCGCAGCCTATGCAAACAATGGCTAAGTCCCAGCTTCAGCTTGTACATCCTCTAAGAGCCAGCATTAATACTGTTTTATCACTCAAAACTATATATGAAGTATTAAAAACATGAACCATATGTGTATTAGGCTGGGGTTGTTGGGTGTGGGTATAGGTTGGAAGCTGTGGTTGGTATTGAGGAACCTGTCAGGGTGGGTCCAACGCCAGCTGGGCCAGGTTCTCCTTTAGCACCGGGTTCTCCTTTGTTTCCCTGAGCACCAGGTTCACCATTGTTACCCTTAGGTCCAGGAGCACCACAGGCACCAGGGAAGCCAGGGGCACCAGCAATACCAGGAGTACTAGTGGGGCCAGCTTGACCGGGAGAACCGGGTTAACCTCGAGCACCTTGGGGTGAATCCCTGCTATCCACAATTAAAACAGTGCTGAAGTTGCCACCTCTACAAAAGTTAGACCCTTTGATCAAATCCTCTACCTCTGCCTCTAAAACGTTTCCTATCACCTCCCAAATGTCCTTGTCTCGCCTGCTTAAGATCACAATCCTTTGTGACCAATACAACATACTTTTCCCTTTTCTTTATATCAAAACAACCTGCTGTATCTTTCTCATGAATCTTCCCAAGAAATTCAGTTGGGGTCAAAGGGGGCCGGTCACAGACTAACAGTTTGACCAAAAGTGAACAAGGAGGAAGCATATTCCATATGCAGGTCGAGATTACCTAACTCACACCCCCTCTTTGTGTACCCCTCTTTGTGTACCACACAGATATAATATTAATACGCTTTTGAAGATTTATTGTGTATGTATAGCACAGTTGTCTAGGGGTGTATACATAAACAGTGAAAGCAGAGTCTTCATATAGGGTTTGCAATACTGACAGTCTGGGTCATAGGTGTAATGCAGACATGCGTAGGTACTTTTCCATTGTCAGAATACATTGAAAACACTAATATATTGCAAATATTAAAATCATATTGCAGCTGTTTCCTATACCTGCAAGGATATGGTTGTAATTAGTGATGTCCCGAACGGTTCGCCACGGATGGCGAACATATGCGCTGTTCGGTCCGCCCCCTATTCATCATTATTGAGTAAACTTTGACCCTGTACCTCACAGTCAGCAGACACATTCCAGCCAATCAGCAGCAGACCTTCCCTCCCAGACCCTCCCACCTCCTGGACAGCTCACTAAGAATGCAGCTTCACAATGAATGTAAAATGGGTGCTGTCCAGGACGTGGGATGGTCTGGGAGGGAGGGTCTGCTGCTGATTGGCTGGAATGTGTCTGCTGACTGGGAGGTACAGGGTCAAAGTTTACTCAATGATGACATAGGGGGCGGACCGAACAGCGCATATGTTCGCCAAACCATTCGGGACATCACTAGTTGTAATACTTCAATTGAGTTCAAATTGAGTATCAAAAGTCTAACCACAAAAACTAAATTTTATATGCTTATCAAAAATGAGTTTAGCCCCTTAGCAATTTAATAGGGTGACCTCTTCCCATAGTATGGTTCCTTTTATAATTATTATATTATTTATTCTCTTCTGTGTCTGCAAAATGCTTTCAATATACCAATACAAATATAATACAGTAGTTTAGACTTGCCTCATTTATCATCAAAAATTGTCTGATCTCTATTAAAAATACCATTTCATCATTTTGCTATACTCAATGAGGCATACTAGATGAATCTGAATCTTGGAAAAAACCTATCCTATACATCCATTCATTTTTTTCTTTTTATATAACCATATAACATAATTTTTTATGTTAAAGATATATTTTTTTCATTTTCTTTGACTTAAATAATGCAATGCACTTTAAAAGGTGAGTTAACTCTAAATACTCCCCTAATAATACGAAGAGAGACATTTAAAATTGGAAAAACAGATTCATTTTTGTTTCTTTTCTTTCCCAGGGGCCCCTTTTCGTGAGCCGATCAGCATTTAATCTGCTGTAAAAAGACACTAAAGGCTTGCATTAATGACATGCAAATATTCTTTAAATATTCTTCATACTCATTGTAATATCACACATGTCATCTTATAACACAGAACAAAGCGAATGTAGTAGATATCCAGCAATCATAACAATACAAAAAGCATATTCATGGACAGGCAATTAACTCAATCCAAAATTAATTAATAAATGTCACACTCAGTGTCCCTCAAAAGAAACACAGACATAATGTAGGTTCCCATGTTTGTGCATTATTCATGTCTGCAAACTATGCAAGCAGTACTGCTTTAAGATTAGACCAAAAACCCTGGCAACTGGACAGGAAAGTCGAATTTTGGCAAGAAGTCCATTATTGCAACAGAATTTGGGAAATCAGCTAAAACTTACAAAAACAGCCTCCCCCCCTTTTTTTTTCTTAAGACTACAACTCATATTGCTCTTAGACTAGTATTCAATAAAAAATAAATTATTTAATAGATTATTACGCTGCCATTTCCATCTGTATCAATACTGAGACAAACTTATTCAAATATAATTTAAAATAACACAGCAAAATACCCATTAACATACATGACAATTAAACTGCATACTTCAAACTGAGTAACCAAAACACACATTTATCACAATCACCATTTACACAGAATAAACTTTTAACAGCTGTATTCAGAACATATTATTTTAAGGTATACCAATTTTAGTTTGTATCAGATTTATTTAAAAGTTCTGGTACCAAAGGGTTTATTTTTTCTTTTTAAAGAAGCGATCCCGTACGGCCATATCACACGTTTGACTTAAACATTTGTATAACACTTGCATTAACCAGTTGCAACATATGTACCCTGTCAATAGAATGTCTCTCTTATACGCTTATAGAACATTTGGACCAGATTACACAGACATGGTATCACCTGCATTTGTCAGAACTCAAAGACTCAAAATATTTATACTACTTCATGTTAAAGGCATGGCAAAATTTTGACCGGTCTATTTGAGTTCCCAAAAGTCATATCAACACAGGTAAAAACCTTTGTCCATGGTTTTCTGATCCTACATTCCATGACCAAAATTTCAAACCCACTTCTGCACAGTTTGGGTCACAATCAATAAAAATCTCAGCATCCCCATACAACAATTGTAAATTTTGCTCTCTATAAACATCTACATTTACAACATAAATTCTCTGCAACAAACACACATGGCAGAAAGAATGTGGTGTTTGACGTTTTGAATGAAGTGGCTTTTTGTCCCAATATGTAAATAAAGGACTCATATAAACAATCATACAGCCCACTCTCATGAAAAAGTGTAGTGGGCTTATAGTACTTTTGTCCAAGTATAAAAATAAAGGGCTCATTCTGCAAACATACATGCAGAGAAATCATGTTAGTGCTAGAATTTGTAGCCCCCCCTTAAATAACCTTTATGTTTTTCTTTTATTCATCATCACCTTTACATTTACTTTTGACATTCCCTCAATTAAGACTTTATGCTTAAAATCAGCGTTGCACATCATAAAATAGCACATAAATTAGCAAGCTGGAGTAATGCCAAACATCCATCATACAAGGTTTAAACAATGGTTTAGAAAAAAAAAAAAAGGGTTAAAAGGGAACTTTTAACCCTTTTTTTTTCTAAACCATTTTAGTCTGCAAAACCCACATGTACATGTACATTACATTACATGACATGACATGACAGCCTGCCAAAGGCTTGAAAATCATTTTACCACCTGCCAAAGGTGAACCTCTACCAAAGAGGGATTGTCTACCATAGACAATTGTATACAATACTGCCTGCCAAAGGCTTTCCTCCAACCCAAGGAGTAAGAGAAGTCTACCTAAGACTTAAAAAAATACCATGTTTATCAAAGACACGATGCAGTAAAAATCCCCTTTAAAAATGTAAATAGTGAACAACCCCATTGTTCCGATTGCCTCCGGTCTAGCAGGAGGTTGGATCGCTTGGATGTCCTGGTTCCCAAAGTCAGAGAGTCGAACGGTGCTTCAATCGGTAGAAACCTGTAAGTGTAGAATATCTCACTAGCTATAGTAAAGCTAGGATTCCCGGATCCCTACAACATGAGTCGAGGCTGCGAGTTGAGGGTCAAAACGAACTGGCTTTAATGGCACACAAGCATGGCAATTTATGCAAGTCCCCAGGTCCAGGGACAGCCCCCCATGGACCTGATGGGATACAGGTACAGTACAAAGATTCAACCAATCATAATACAATGTATTATTCAAACTAGTACCCGCCCAGCTTGGAGATAATGAGGCCAACGGTTATACAATCTAATTATCTCCAAGTGCCCAAAAGACCATGCTTTATTGTGTCCTAGAAAACAGCATAAAAATACATAACTTTAACATTTCAGGGGGAATATAGTTCATTCCACTATTCATTCAGCAGCTCAGATCTGGGCGCATCAAGTATACGAATTTTGCCCAGATCCCACAAACTGAACAGGAGGTTTCTGCCATATAAAGTCTTATTTGGTACTTTGGTGGATCACCCCTGATGGCAGCCATGTTTTGAGACCGGTCAATGGACAGCGGGACCTCGACATGGAGCAGGGGGTCGGCTACAGAGGTGCATGAATCCCCGCTCTCAGTCTGGTTGTCCTGGTCATTCGGGAGATGAAGGGCGACCGTCTGGAAGGGGGTACTTAACCTGCGATTAACCGCAAGAGCCGCGTTCTAATTGATGCCACACGCCAGAATGCAGGTGGTCCTTGTTCGTGAGGCTTTCAGCAGTTTCCCCTTAGGGGAATTACATACGAACGTGGGTCCCCTGGGACCGCCCATTAGTTGGTGGTTAACTGCAGACCACAGCACCTTGTGCGGTTAATGAGCGGCACACTCCGCCCATAGGGTGGTCGGTCATTCGGTACTTTTAGAGGTGATGGGGTTAAGTGGCGGCACACGCCAAGGACTGGGTGGTCCATCGTTCGTACAGACGAATAGGTCTTTATAATAGTTTGTGCAATGCGTTCGTATAGTCTGGATGCTGACATAATAAGGGTTTTAATCAAAAGAAGGTTGTGTTGTAATGGTATATAGAGTTCTTGTAACACCCATTGAAATAAGAAATGCAGGGGGGGTAAAGAATTAAGGTCGTAAAAGACACTAAACCCTCTTACCTGTCATTTCCGTTCCCAATTGCACCCAAACTTCTGACACCAATTTGTTGGGGATAAAATCAGCCCGGGCCCTTTGTGGATGATGGATATTTGCCAACTCATTCAGAGCTCTGGAAATTGGAAATGAATAGCAGAGACGTGTTCAATAACCAATTCAAATTCCTTTATTACGCAAGTTATATTTATACCCCATTTTCATAGCAGGATGGGAGGGGAAAAATGAGCATATGGGCATGACAATAATGACAATGAAATAATGTGGGGATATTTATGGGATGATAATATTAAACAGTCGAGAATTGCCCACTATTTTAATTCTCTTAGATCTTAGAGATCGTTTATCATGTAAGTGAAATTAATTCCATACAAATAAAAAATCACAATGTGTTATAAAAATAGATTTAATTTATTGTAACAATTAATTAACAATAATATTAGGCAGCATGCATGATAATAATCAGTAAATATTTAGTATAACATAAGTATGCAATACAATGGAATGGCTATACATGTTCCAATGGCTAACAGCATCATCTGTCACTTAAGATTTATGAGGGTACTTCATGGACAAAAGTAAAGCTTCACACAGCGAAAAGCCATAAAACCTTGGCTAACAGTTAAATCAACTGAGTAACCCTTTCAATGCTGGCTAGATCCTCCTAGGCATATAATATCCTATTCTCATGTAGTTTTCAATTTAAAATAACATTCAAACCAGTTTATTAGTCATTTCCTGGAACCATCCAATAAGAATAATCTACCATATTTTTACAAAAGCCGAATTTTAATTTGCCTAAAAAGATATCTTATCTTATATTAGAGCAAATCAATACACCTGGATAAAAACAGTGGTATGCTAACATGTGATACTATCACATTAATATATAATTATTCTTAATTCCACCTGCAGAATGGAATATTTATAACTATATATTCTTTAGTTAACTAAGATTTCTAAATATTGAAATCTGACCGTGATTTATCCAGTCATATATCATGCTATTAGTAAATTTTTATTAATTTAAAATAATTAAATAAAACCAGCATAATTACCAGTTATGTAGATATTCTCATCAGATAAGTAGGTAGTCCCAGAAACTTGATTGGTTGTATGGAGGTGCGTGAATAATAGAGAAAAGTGGTGTTGGTTAGAAAGTCAGAGTAAAATTCTAAGTGTCAAAAAGTTAAGAGTTGAGTGTCCAAGAGAGTTTAAGAGTAGAGTGTTAGTCCCAGAGAGTGTTTCTTGAGTCTCTCTCTCTGCATGTCCAAATCTGATTGCCCAAACTCTCAACTCGCTCTCTCTACCAACTAACCTCTCTCTTCCCTTTGTCCTAAGGGCCAGACTCTCTGTACATCATTAGTTGATAAAGCCAATAGGAAACCGTGTGTGTTCAATCTATGAATCGCAATTTAGGTATTGGGTCCATAGAGGGCAGTCTCGCCTTACTAAACCTTCCTATCCAGGAAAGAGTTAACTTTTCCTGATGACGATTTTGACGTCATTTGGCTTATCTAAAATGACTACCATAACTTAAATTTGCTGTCAGTTCAAAGCGTTTGTCTCAGTCTTTGTGGCAACTACTTTGATTGCAATTTGTAAAATTGACAGTTCTAAACTCAATTTCACCCATTACTTACAATGGGACCTTGTAAAATTTAGAAAGTAAAATTAATTACTTAGTCTTCTCTGTCACTAGTGTCTGTGTTTATATAATGCATTCCTTAGCTCATTCCTTAGCTAGTGGTTAGTGAAAACAAGGAAATTATATGTCTTTGTTATCCTGAAGATAGCAAAATGGAGTCGGCTCTGTTCTGAGTGACTCTGGCAATATACACTTTTAATTTCTATTTTAGCACAAAATGTCTGCCAATATAAATATTCTGACAATAAATAGTTTTTCACAAGTTATAAGCAGCTGCTTCTCGTTATCCTACGTTATATAATGCATGCATATTTGACCAAAGCCAGATATTTACAAACACCAAAATCTTGGACAATTAACAAGAACATTTCAAAATCAGATACATTTTATTTCTGAGAATCGGAGATACAATTCCAAATTTATTCTTGGTTCAAATTAACCCTTATATGAACAGCTAGGATAGATAGTGATGGATATTTGTATCTACAGGAACCCGACTGTACCATACGTGCTGGAGCTGAAGGACCGGATGGAGTCATTGGCTCAGACAGCGCACAAGAACCTCCAGGTGGCTCAGCAGCACCAGCGAGTATGGTACAACCGGAGGACTAGGCACAATAGTTTTCAGGTCAGACAAAAAGTTATGGTACTTAAAACTACAGGCGACAAGGCAGGGACCTTACAAGGTGCGACACTACTTACACTGTAGCCAGCTGTGAGAATGAGTAGAAAATGTGATAATTCCACCTAACAGCAGTGAAAATATATAAAAAATAATGATACTCCAGAAGCCTACCGCAGCTTCCCAAGGTTACCTCCCAGGTGGTAATTACTCTTGACAGCTATGTATACACACAAAATTTAGGGTTCTTGCTGATAGACCTATAGGAAAAATAATAACATGCAATATTGTCTAATAATCAAATAACGCATAGTTTTGATTGCACTCATGTATAGAGTTGATTTAAATACCTCAAGGGTGCCACCCTCGATAATAGGGGGCTTGAGTTCCTCCCTCGGACTCCTCTCTGGACTGGTTCTTTTAGTTCCCACAAACGATTTACCATAGAATTCTTCAGTAAAAAGGGATATTTATTGTATAAAAATAAAATGATGAACAAATATAAAAGAACTAGAAAAGCTAAAATTTCTGGGGAAATTGTGTGAAGTGTTCTTGCCTCCACCAGCATTCTACAACTGGAGTGGGCGGAGTAACTGTTATCATTTATATAGCACATTTAATTGCTATAATTATATTGTGAAAACTATGAGGACTATGGCTTAGCCATTGACATGTTTAGTGGCAGCAGGGATGGATAGCTGAACATTTTAATATAAGATTTGTGTAGGTGGGCCTGAAAATAAGGGAGTGGTGGCAGTTTAGAAATCATGTCCTGATTTTTCAGCTTTTGCCAGCTCCCACTCTAGCTTTGCCATTCATTCCTATGGGACAAATTGTGCCACAAGAACGACGATATTCCGTGAACCATTCGGCGAAACGTTCCACAAAGTAATAGCAATCCGATCGGGAACAATCTGCACGTTTTGGTAAATTTTTGTCTATGTAGTGTAAAAACTGTGGGAGGAGTTAGGGTGGCAAATTTGGCTATAATAAGAATAAGAATAATATATATGTGAGATAACATTAAGTGGTCTTGCTATGCAAGAACACTTAATAATATATATGTGAGATAACATTAAGTGGTCTTGCTATGCAAGTACACTTAATAATATGGTCGTCCTACGCCTTTCGTTCTCCCTTGAGAACTTCCTCAAGGACCCATATAATACATACAGAGATAATCTCTTACAAAATAAATCATAGCCTAACTGTTAGGATTACTAGTTGATCCAGCACGCAGAAATAGCATCCCACCTAGGACTAAGGATGACGTCTAACCGGACCTTAGAATGACCGGACTTAACATACCCAAGAATAGTCAAAATACTTGCCGAGGTCAGGGATAGAGAAAGAGACACAACGATGAGGGAAAGCCAAATGTCAAGGATACCAGAAAACAGGGAAGTCAAAATGAAGCCAAAGTCAAAAACCAGAATAATATGATCAGGAACACACTCTCGGATAATCAGCAAAGGGAAACCACGACTGGGCACTGACGGAAAGGTAATTTGGGTTTAAAGACCCCTCCTTTGGCTGTAATTGCCTGCCTCTGACCTCTGACCCCAAAATGTGCGTGCGCGTCTATGACGTGACGTCGCACGCACGTTGGCACCATCTTTGGTGTGGGCAAAGGGAAGTTTATTACAAAAATCCGAACTGCATCGGTCGGCGCTCTTAAGAGCATCTCATCCACTGGGGACCGGACCGGAGGGAGGTCGGGCAGTGATCTGCCGCGAACAAGGTAAGTAAAATTTGTTTCTGTCGTCGTGGTTGCTTACTTTATGTGCAACCACAACTACAGAATCACCAGGAGCTGTGACACGAACAACCCATCCCCATAGTTTAATTTATATGGGGCTAACCCCTAAGTCCTTATTGGTGGGTAGGTGGGCATCCTTCCTTACATCATTTTAATTTGTTGGCTAGGGGAGGGTTTGACCACCTGGATGTCCTTTTCCCCGAACTTGGAGAGCAATGAAGAGTCCCAATTCAGCAACTACCGATATTCCTGGAAGTGTAGAATATTCCTGGAGCTCTGAGCAGAGCTAGTGATTAGCATTTCCCTACAACACGAGTCGAGGCTGCGAGTTGAGGGTAAGAAAATCTGGTTTATTGAGCACAAAGGCTCAATGTATAGAGTTGATTTAAATACCTCAAGGGTGCCACCCTCGACTATAATAGGGGGCTTGAGTTCCTCTGGACCTGATGGAACACAGGGACATAAGGAACATAAACCAATCAGAATAAAGTGCATCTTTCTGAACCCTCCCCTCTATCCAGAAGATAATTGGCTTAAGTGGCTGTAGTAACTTAATTATCTCCAGGTACAGAAAACATTAAGTTGAAACTGTAACAAAAACCACATAATAATACATAACTCATATTATACAATATTCAACCTCTATGTTCAACATATCTCCGGATAGCTTGGATCTAAGCGCTCAATATGTCTGAAAAGCGTTTAGATCTCACAAATCGTATATTTAGAAACGAACGGATGAAGGTCTGGAAGTCCCAGCAGGGTTTGTGTAAAATAGTGGCTGAAAATGGTACCATGTGGTCGACGACAAACCTTGCTGGGCGTCCGGCAGTTAAAGATGGCCGCCACTACATGTTCGTTTATACGAATGACGACCACCCAACCGTTCGTCAATTAAACCGAAGCTTCTGTGTGGCTAATATGTGGCACACTCCTCATGCAGGGTGGTCGGTTTTTCGACCTTTTGTTCAGTGATTTGGAGGTGAAAAAGGTTAACAAGGCAAACTGCAGCTACTGGGTGGCTAATAGGCGGCACACTCCATATGCCGGATGGTCGGTCATTCGTTCATATGAATGACCTGGTGAAGTACTTTTGTGGATTATGTAGAGGAAAGGAACAGACACAGTGTAGCAAAAGTGGCAGACAGAAGGTACTTGTAACACATCTTGTGCCAGCCATCTTCACTTCTTGTTGATTCGTTTTCCAGCCGCTGATTTTGAACTTCCGTCGGAGCTACTATGATGCACTTCTGTGCATTTCACATCTGGGTAGAATAAGGATGGTCGTGTGTTCCAGACTTGTGTATATCTGGAACAACATATTCCCCCTTGTGTTCTCCCAAAGAGGAAATGAACTCTGCAATCTAAAAACAAACTTGCATTAATATTCTAATGTGAAAAAATGTGCCATATACTGATAATGGCACTATTGTAATAACCAGTTCTTCTTTCTAATTAGTGAAGTTACTGTGACGAAGTGCCCTTCACCACTTGTTCTTGGAGAGGACTAATGGCTTGCCTTTTGCCTTGTGACTATGGCCCCTGGGAGTTGCTATTGCCATTTAAAAGCCTTTATTATTGGCTTTTGTACTTTGGAGACTGTTTCTGGCCTTTTAAATTGTATTTCTACAATTCTGCATGTGGCGAAAATAACCTCACCACTGGGTTTTGGAGGGGCCTTTTGTCAGCCTTTTGCCCTGTGACTATGGCCCCTGGGGTGTATTACCATTGAAAAAGTCTGTTTGGGCTTATTGGATTTTAAAACACTTTTTTCTGCCCCTTTAAAGCCGTGGAAAAATATGCCTCTTCCCCTCCCCCTTTTTCCTGTCCTATTGTTCTCTAGCAGGGCGTTGTCCCAGGGACACTGCCAGACCAGTTGAAACTGGCTGCTTTGTCTCTCCTCAAGCTCTCATCAGCCCTTGCTATTGTTTAACTGCATAGCGTTCCAACTGTATTCGTGAGATCTGAGCACTTTTCGGACATATTGAGCGCTCAGATTTAAAGCTATCTGGGGATATGTTGGACATATAGGTTAAAAATTGTATTATAAGAGTTATGTATTTTTATGTGGTTTTTGTAACAGTTTTTGACTTAGAGATATTTCCTGTTACTGGATGTGACGAGACCAATATCGCCACTGTGCATTGGAGGAGCCTGGTTTCCCGCCTGCTGCCTTTAGACTATGGCCCCATGTTGAAACGCTTGATTTTCCCCTGCAAAGACACGAAAGCCGGGTCATTCGGTGCTTGCCCTGTTTGAGCGGTGATACCCCAGATAGCTATGCCATGGAGTCCATTAGTGATGTCGCGAACCCGAAATTTTCGGTTCGCGAACGGCGAACGCGAACTTCCGCAAATGTTCGCGAACCGGCGAACCGCCCGAAACGCCATTGACTTCAATGGGGAGGCGAATTTTAAAACACACAGGGACTCTTTCTGGCCACAATAGGGATGGAAAAGTTGTTTCAAGGGGACTAACACCTGGACTGTGGCATGCCGGAGGGGGATCCATGGCAAAACTCCCATGGAAAATTACACAGTTGATACAGAGTCTGGTTTTAATCCATAAAGGGCAGAAATCACCTAACATTCCTAAATCACAATGAATATGGATTGACACCTGACATATGACATATTGACACCTTGACATATGGATTGACACCTGTCCTCAGAGCCCCTGATGCACACGGACACAGAGCAGAATAGAGACTGGTCCCCCTACATAGGGTCACTTGGCAGATATGGATTGACACCTGTCCTAAGGATCCCTGATACACACTGACACAGAGCAGAATAGGGACTGTTCCCCCTACATCGGGTCACTTGGCAGATATGGATTGACACCTTGTTACAAACTGCTATTTGTAACGGGCCCTTTAAATGGCAAATTGCCCTGTTTCCCTGGGTTGTGGAGAAGCCTCTTTGCCAGCCTCCTCCCGCATGACTATGGCCCCTGGGAGATTGTGAAAATGTATGCACTTTTATTTGGTGTGTATGGCCCTTTAAGACTGTCGGTGGGCATATTGGGGCTTATGGACTCTTTATGTGACTGGTGCTGGCCCTTTAAACACCTTTTTTGGGACATCAGGAAGATTGGGACACTGCCCCTTTAAGGCCGTGTCCCCAGACTTGTTGGGGACACGGCCCCTTTAAGACGGTGTCCCCTGTGTCCCCAGACCTGGTGCAAACCCTTTGTGCCTGCCTTGCTATTTCCCACTTGGTTCAGTAAATGGGAAATTATTTCAGCTGCAGAGACTAAGTCCCATTCAGCGATGGGACTTAGTCTTTTTTTCAGCCTGAAATAGAGCGACCTCACAGCCCAAATCTATGGAACTGTTTTGGGCAGGAAAATGTGCTTGCGGTCGGTCATAAAGGGACCTCCAGCTAACTTTTTAACCCCTGGATGGATTTGGCTGATTTTGGTTATGTTTATGTTTTAAGTGTGCTGATTCCAAATATGTAATTATGAAGATGGGATGTGTAGTTTTAAAGTTACAGGGTATGGCTAAAAACTGTATTTTTACTGCCTGTGTTTAATTATGTTAATCTCTTCCCAAACGTCATTTCGTTCAAAGTGAGAGAATGTTAAAAAAAAATATTTTTGTTCGGAGTGTGAGAAATGCTTTTCAGCCGCTTCTAATCTTAAGCATCATTTGAGGAGCCATACAGGAGAGAAACCTTATTAGTGGTGTGTTTTGTATTGTTCTGATCAGTTTAATACCTTCCGCGTCTCCTATCAGTGGACGTGTATATGGCAGCCATTTTAGGAACCGTACACCTGGGACCCGAGCAAGGTCACCTCGTTCAACAGGCGACAACATTTGCCCCTGGGAAACTATCCTGGACATCCTGTACAATGCGTATG
>OW240913.1:230725708-230745243 GCA_933207985.1 Pelobates cultripes
GAGTGTGTCAGGCTCACAGTGGATACGGTGCCCAGTGCCAACACTCACTCACTGGTTCCACAATAGCTTGCATTTAAAAACAAAAAACTTTTTTCACTGTTAAAGATTGAATAGCAGTTAGTTGTCTGCCACTGCTGCCAGCTTCTGTGTAAGGCTCACAGTGGATACTGTGCCCATTTGCCCAGTCAGTGCCACCACTCATATCTGGTGTCACAATAGCTTGCATTTAAAAACAAAAAACTTTTTTCACTGTTATAGATTGAATAGCAGTTAGTTGTCTGCCACTGCTGCCAGCTTCTGTGTCAGGCTCACAGTGGATACTGTGCCCATTTGCCTAGTCAGTGCCACTACTCACTCACTGGTGTCACAATAGCTTGCATTTAAAAACAAAAAACTTTTTTCACTGTTATAGATTGAATAGCAGTTAGTTGTCTGCCACTGCTGCCAGCTTCTGTGTCAGGCTCACAGTGGATACTGTGCCCATTTGCCCAGTCAGTGCCACCACTCACTCACTGGTGTCACAATAGCTTGCATTTAAAAACAAAAAACTTTTTTCACTGTTATAGATTGAATAGCAGTCACTGTCCTCAAAGCGGGTGTGTAAGGCTCATAGTGGATACTGTGCCCAGTGCCACCACTCACTCACTGGTGTCACAATAGCTTGCATTTAAAAACAAAAAACTTTTTTCACTGTTATAGATTGAATAGCAGTTAGTTGTCTGCCACTGCTGCCAGCTTCTGTGTCAGGCTCACAGTGGATACTGTGCCCATTTGCCCAGTCAGTGCCACCACTCATATCTGGTGTCACAATAGCTTGCATTTAAAAACAAAAAACTTTTTTCACTTTTATAGATTGAATAGCAGTCAGTGTCCTTAAAGCGGGTGTGTCAGGCTCACAGTGGATACGGTGCCCAGTGCCACCACTCACTCACTGGTGTCACAATAGCTTGCATTTAAAAACAAAAACTTTTTTCACTGTTATAGATTGAATAGCAGTTAGTTGTCTGCCACTGCTGCCAGCTTCTGTGTCAGGCTCACAGTGGATACTGTGCCCATTTGCCCAGTCAGTGCCACCACTCATATCTGGTGTCACAATAGCTTGCATTTAAAAACAAAAAACTTTTTTCACTTTTATAGATTGAATAGCAGTCAGTGTCCTTAAAGTGGGTGTGTAAGGCTCACAGTGGATACTGTGCCCAGTGCCACCACTCACTCACTGGTGTCACAATAGCTTGCATTTAAAAACAAAAAACGTTTTTCACTGTTATAGATTGAATAGCAGTTAGTTGTCTGCCACTGCTGCCAGCTTCAGTGTCAGGCTCACAGTGGATATTGTGCCCATTTGCTCAGTCAGTGCCACCACTCATATCTGGTGTCACAATAGCTTGCATTTAAAAACAAAAAACGTTTTTCACTGTTATAGATTGAATAGCAGTTAGTTGTCTGCCACTGCTGCCAGCTTCTGTGTCAGGCTCACAGTGGATACTGTGCCCATTTGCCCAGTCAGTGCCACCACTCACTCACTGGTGTCACAATAGCTTGCATTTAAAAACAAAAAACTTTTTTCACTGTTATAGATTGAATAGCAGTCAGTGTCCTTAAAGCGGGTGTGTCAGGCTCACAGTGGATACAGTGCCCAGTGCCACCACTCACTCACTGGTGTCACAATAGCTTGCATTTAAAAACAAAAAACTTTTTTCACTGTTATAGTTGAATAGCAGTCAGTGTCCTTAAAGCGGGTGTGTCAGGCTCACAGTGGATACTGTGCCCAGTGCCACCACTCACTCACTGGTGTCAAAATAGCTTTCATTTTAAAACAAAAAACTTTTTTCACTGTTATAGATTGAATAGCAGTCAGTGTCCTTAAAGCGGGTGTGTCAGGCTCACAGTGGATACTGTGCCCAGTGCCACCACTCACTCACTGGTGTCACAATAGCTTGCATTTAAAAACAAAAAACTTTTTTCACTGTTATAGATTGAATAGCAGTCAGTGTCCTTAAAGCGGGTGTGTCAGGCTCACAGTGGATACTGTGCCCATTTGCCCAGTGCCACGACTCATATCTGGTGTCACAATAGCTTAAGCTTGACATTTAAAAAGAAAAACATTTTTTCACTGTAATAGATTGAATTTCAGTTAGTTGTCTGCAAGCGTCTGGGTGTCAGGCCTCCTTCAGCGTGTGCTCTGCAGACCTCTGCCTGTGTACTTTGCCACTCATATCTGGTGTCTCTATAGCGTGCTTTTACAAAGAAAAAAAGTTTTTCAGTGTAAGCTAATAGCAGTCAGTGTCCTTAAAGCGGGTGTCAGGCCTCCAGCCTGTGCTCTGCACAACTGTGAAAGTGCACATTGCCACTCATATCTAGTCTCACAGTAGCTTGCACGCATAGTACCACTAATCCCCCAAAAAATGACAGGCAGAGGCAGGCCACCCCGCAGGGGCCATCGTGGTCGTGGTGCTGTGATTCCCTTTGGCCCTAGAATAATGCCCAGTTTTCAGAGGCCACGTACCCTGAACTTGAAATGTTCTGAGGACATAGTTGACTGGCTAACACAGGACACCCAATCTTCTACAGCCTCCGCTCAGAACCTTGACGCACCATCCTCCTCCAGCTTAGCTTCAGGCACCTCTCAAGATACCACTCACCCGCCTGCCGCCACCACCAAAACTAGCACCACAGCCGCTTCACTTGGTATGTCAGAGGAGTTATTCACACATCCGTTTGAAGAAATGAGTGATGCGCAACCATTATTGCCAGAGGATGTAGATAACAGGGATATGTCTCAGGCAGGCAGCATTACACACATGGACGTACGGTGTGATGATGATGATGATGTTGTACCCACTGCTGCTTCCTTTGCTGAGTTGTTAGATACAAGTGAAGCGGTTGATGATGACGATGCGTCCATGGATGTCACATGGGTGCCTGCTCGGCAAGAAGAAGAACAGGGGACGAAAGTTCAGATGGGGAGACAGAGAGGAGGAGGAGGAGACAAGTTGGAAGCAGGGGGAGGTCGTCGCAAGGAGCTAATGGCACAGTCAGACAGCATGCATCGGCACCCGGGGTCAGCCCGACAGCAAGCCAATTAACGCATGCTGTGTCCACCACCAGAATGCCGTCATTGCAGAGCTCAGCAGTGTGGAATTTTTTTTGTGTGTCTGCCTCTGACAACAGCGATGCCATTTGCAACCTGTGCCAAAAGAAACTGAGTCGTGGGAAGTCCAACACCCACCTAGGTACAACTGCTTTGCGTAGGCACATGATCTCACATCACAGGCGCCTATGGGATCAACACATGAGTACAAGCAGCTCGCCTACTCTAAGCCGCCAGCCTCCTCCTGGTCCAGCATCTTCAGCCACGTCAACCACTGCTGTCCTCCTTGTCCCCTCTCAACCATCCGCCACTCCGCCTCCCGCCTTGAGCAGTTCACGCTCATCTTCCCACAGTCATGTGTCTGTCAAGGACATGTTTGAGCGTAAGAAGACAATGTCAGAAAGTCACCCCCTTGCCCAGCGTCTGACTGCTGGCTTGTCCGAACTATTAGCCCGCCAGCTTTTACCATACAAGCTGGTGGAGTCTGAGGCGTTCAAAAAATTTGTAGCTATTGGGACACCGCAGTGGAAGGTACCCGGCCGAAATTACTTTTCGCAAAAGGCAATCCCCAACCTGTACTCAATTGTGCAAAAGGAAGTAATAGCATGTCTGGCACACAGTGTTGGGGCAAGGGTCCATCTGACCACTGATACCTGGTCTGCAAAGCATGGTCAGGGCAGGTATATCACCTAAACCTGCTGACTGCTGCCAAGCATGGAATGCATGGCTCTGCAGAGGAGTTGGTGACACAGCCACGACTTGCAGGCAGTCCATGCAGTCCATGCAGCCATGGCTCACTTTGCCGATATCCAGCGGCGAAACAACATGCCAGTTAGGCGCTTGATTTGCGACAGCCTGACACGTTGGAATTCAACACTCCTAACGTTCGACCGCCTGCTCCAACAAGAAAAAGCCGTTAATGAATATTTGTATGACCGGGGTGCTAGGACAGCCTCTGGGGAGCTGGGAATTTTTTTGCCACGTTACTGGACGCTCATGCGCAATGCCTGTAGGCTCATGCGTCCTTTTGAGGAGGTGACAAATTTAGTCAGTCGCACCGAAGGCACCATCAGTGACATCATACCATTTGTTTTCTTCCTGGAGCGTGCCCTGCGAAGAGTGCTGGATCAGGCCGTAGATGAGCGTGAAGAGGAAGAGGAAGAGTTCTGGTCACCATCACCACCAGAAACAGCCTTATCAGCATCGCTTGCTGGACCTGCGGCAACGCTGGAAGAGGATTGTGAGGAAGAGGAGTCAGAGGAGGAATGTGGCTTTGAGGAGGAGGAGGAGGAGCAAGACCAACCACAACAGGCATCCCAGGGTGCTCGTTGTCACCTATCTGGTACCTGTGGTGTTGTACGTGGCTGGGGGGAAGAACATACCTTCATTGACATCAGTGAGGAGGAGGAACGGGAAATGAGTAGCTCGGCATCCAACCTTGTGCAAATGGGGTCTTTCATGCTGTCGTGCCTGTTGAGGGACCCTCGTATAAAAAGGCTGAAGGAGAACGACCTGTGCTGGGTGTCCACGCTACTAGACCCCCGGTATAAGCAGACAGTGGCGAAATGTGACCGAATTACAAGTCGGAAAGGATGCAGCATTTGCAAAATAAATTAAAAAGTATGCTTTACACAGCGTATAAGGGTGATGTCACAGCACAACAGGAATCTAACAGGGGAAGAGGTGAAAGTCATCCTCCTCCTCCCACGACCACGCCATATCTGCCAAGTGACCCTATGTAGCGGCACCAGTCCCTTTTCTGCTCTGTGTCCGTGTGCATCAGGGGCTCTGAGGACAGGTGTCAATCCATATGTCAAGGTGTCAATATGTCATATGTCAGGTGTCAATCCATATTCATTGTGATTTAGGAATGTTAGGTGATTTCTGCCCTTTATGGATTAAAACCAGACTCTGTATCAACTGTGTAATTTTCGATGGGAGTTTTGCCATGGATCCCCCTCCGGCATGCCACAGTCCAGGTGTTAGTCCCATTGAAACAACTTTTCCATCCCTATTGTGGCCAGAAAGAGTCCCTGTGTGTTTTAAAATTCGCCTGCCCATTGAAGTCAATGGCGGTTCGCGCGGTTCGCCGGTTCGCGAACATTTGCGGAAGTTCGCGTTCGCCGTTCGCAAACCGAAAATTTCGTGTTCGCGACATCACTATCGACGACCAAGTCCCTCTGCCTCCTTTCGTGCGAACAAGATGGCCACCGTTCTCTGTTCCACGTGGCATTTAGCTATACGATCAGCGGCCCTATGTATCATAGTGTTCCTATGTTTCACAGTGTCTCAATGCTCCATGTCTCCCAGTGACCTCTTGTGTCTCCATGTCGCCCAGTGTCCCCATGTCTCCCTGTGTCCCCAATTATTCCCATGTCTCCCAGTGTTCCCTAGTTTCTGTGTCCTCATGTCTCCCAGGTTCCCCACTTGCTTAGGTGCCTCTGGTGCCTTTCAAAAAAGTTGTGTATATGTAATGACAGATCATGTGACACTTAGATTGCACACAGGTGGACATCATTTCACTAATTATGTGACTTCTGAAGGTAATTGGTTGCACCAGAGATTTTTATGGGCTTCATAACAAAGGGGGTGGATACATACGCACATGACAATTTTCTGTTTTCTATTTCTAAAAAATTGTTTTATGTATATATTTTTCTCATTTCACTTCACCAACTTAGACTATTGTGTTCTGATCCATCACATAAAATTCAGATTAATAAAACATTTAACTTAAGGCTGTAATGTAACTAAATAGGTAAAAAGTCAAGGGGGGTGAATACTTTTGCAAGGCACTGTATCTTCACACCTGAAGATGGGAAGAAATTGCTCCAAGAATGGAATATTCCAGTGTGTCCTGAAGAGACCCAAAAGTCACCCTAAACACTCACTCCCAAAGCATTGCCTAGACACTGGCTCCAGATACCTTGTTCCTCACATTCATTGTCCGAATGCAGAGCTCTCAAGACTTGAGCGATATTACATGCTGCATTGGCAGCCCTGTCCCCGTTGGGGTTGATTGCTTCTAAGATTGAAAGTTATTGTTCATTTGCCTACTCACCCTGTAATTGCTTAAGACTGTCTTGTTGCTTAAGGCTGTCTATGTTCTGTCTTAACCACGATCTGGTGCTTAGGTGCTCACACGTTCTGTTTAATTTTTACTGCTACGCTGCAGATCTATTACTGATCTTGTCGATCTCTGTGTTCTTTTCCTTTCCATAATTACGCCCCCAAGACTCTACTTGTAGCCTTTTATGTCCGTTGCTCTCAGGCAGACAAATACTATATATTTATGGTAAACGGAATTGTGGATATAGTTATCTTTATGTTAATCCCCCTTTTATTTTCTTGAATATGTTTCTGTTACTCACTGTATGCCATGTGAAGTTGTCCACACAAATTTGTGCCACGCTCTCATCTCATCACTTTGTAGACCCCTGGTGCATATCACATCCGACTGAAATTGACTATACCTGTCACACGGCAGCGCACAATAGTTATTCTCAAATCGATAGATGCCTCATCCCTGCTACTATATTGCCCAAGATTGATATCTCACACATAGGCCTTATATCATGGTCAGATCATGCTCCGATCACCCTAAGTATAAAGGAACATTTCCCAAACAGGGGACAGAGCTCATGGAAACTCAATAAATTCCTTTTAACTGACCCCTACATAGTCTCTCAAATCTCCACAGACCTACAACATTATTTCCTTGAAAATAAGGTCCCTGATTCCCCATAGACCAAACTTGGCTAGTGGATAAAGCGTTCATTAGAGGTAGTTTAATAAAACATGCCAGCTATGCCAAGAAACAAAGAATAGCCATGTTTACACTTTTGCACGTTAGGTAGCACTCTGCACAATTATGTTTTTGAGTTTCTCCTTAGGGTCCTTGGTTTTAGGTAGTCAATAGCCTAGAGCGGTGCTGAGGTATATAAGGGACAGACTTATAATAGGGAATTTTTTTATGTATCTTCGGTGATGATTCAGTTATATGTTTTCAATGTGACAGAAACAGATTTTCTGCACTTTAGCTCATACTTATTGAGTGGGCTGCCCAATTGTCTGGATATGCAGACTGTTTCCTTCTTATATTGATTCACTTTTGATTAATTTTTTTACTTTGAATTTCATATTTTAACCCCTATCTAGACATGGTTATTAGTAAGAGATTCCCCTGAGTGGATATATCCCTGTTCCTGTCTGTCTACACAAGGTCATATGTCTATACCTGGCTTCTAGACACTATGTGTATCCTATATTAGGGTTTTTTGTGGATATAGTAGCTCAACTTATGGTTTTGAAAACAGGTTAGGTTAACACTTTTTGTTTTGTGTTTAGCTACTATTCCATTTTAGGCTGTACTCTCTCCCACTCACCCCTTCTGGTAGAGCAGTGATTGGGATTCTGTCTCTCTATTTTCTATTCCAAGTACATTAGGGTTACCCCCTTAGGTGTGGGTACAGCCTTGGTGACCTCCTACCAGACCAAAGGCTCTTTCTTTATTTTATGGATCTTGGCATGAACAGTCCCTACAGTGCAAGACACAATGGGAGTTAGACTGTGGTATGACTCTGATGGACACAGATGGGCTTCATGCCCTCAATGACCTTTCTCAGTGGACAAAATGCTTCTATTATATAGAGGTACATATGAAATTGTTATATTGTTGGTATTTGATGTGGTGACAATTTGTCATCAAACTAATATGGTGACCAGGGTTCATGTGACCAAGCTCATGTAGGTCTTTCGTACAGGGGGATAAGCTTTACCCTTTGATATTGTATTTGGGTAATTCAATACCTTTACAAGTCAGGAAAGAGATAACCACTTCCCCCTATCCCCATCCCTTCCTGTTACTTCTTGGCTGTGCTACTGAGCAGACATGGGCTAATTTTTATCATGGTAAACTGTGAGTGGGATCTGGTGATTTTATAAGATTTAGTTGTTCTTGTTAGATTGTTTGTTGTTGATATAGTTAGATTGTGTGTCATTATTTGTATGTTGTTGTTTTGTCTCTGAATAAATATTTGTTAAAGTAGACGGACCATAGTTTATATTTGTATGCGTACATAATAATTTATAGAGTAAACTCTATAAATTATTATGTACGCATACAATATTGACGATATACTCATCTTCTCTCCCAATCTACACTCACATCACATTCGTGTGAGGACAGTTCTAAAGACGTATTACAAAATGGATTATACTGCAAATTGGAGAAATGCCCATTCGATCAGACGGAGGTTCAATTCTTGGGGCGCATAATTTCTTCCTCTGGTTTTTCTATAGAAGACATCTAGAAGACATATTAAACTGGCCCTTACCCATAGGTCTAAAAACCATTCATCGATTTGTGGGTTTTGCCAACTACTATCGTAGATTTATCCAAGAGTTTTCATCAGTGATAGTTCATATCACAAATCTAAGTAAGAAAGGGGCTAATACACAATTGTGGCCTCCTGATGCCATGTCAGCATTCAACCAACTAACATCCTTGTTTACTGTTGCCCCTGTTCTTCAACATCATGACACCTCCAAGAGGTGGATGCATCTGAAATGGGGGTTGGGGCTGTTCTTTCCCAAAAGAGAATCTTCTGACAAGCAACTACATCCCTGTGCTTTCTTCTCTAAGAAAAAACATGATGTACCTAAACCATACAAAGAAACAACTCATAGAATAATAATGTAAAACAACTGCAAAATCCCAATTTTCAAGGTTGTACTCACAGGATTTCAAGTAAAGTAAGGCACATCACATAGAATGTAGAATGTAGATTTCAGATATTTCGTATTTTCTTTGTAGTCAGATGACTCATGCAAAGAGAAAATAAAAATACATGGTGCAACATTGTAGATAAAAGTAACAATCACACTTTATTGGTTAAACTCACAAGTTTAAAATAAAAAGAACGCCCATCAATCAAATCCTGTAGTCTCCTGCTTTCATCACCACCAGCAGAAAAATCCAACAGGAGGGAAAGGTGCTCGCAGATACAGGATATAAATATATCAAATATAAATAAAAGTAAACAAAAAAAACAGTCCTTTCGTCTTTAGATTAAGACTTCCTCAGGGAAAGAAATTAATTATCGTAATGATATTCAAGGGCATTAAAAGCAATAAATACTTTTCAAGGTGATATACCACAAAATGTGCACGAGTCGTTTAAATGCCAGGTTTCCTTCCAAGCCGGGTCCTGTCCTCCCGGTGGGCAGTCTATGAGAGGGGGTACTGTCACACTGCCAGTGATCGCATGTCTGCACCTGATCAGTGCCACTGTGTGACCATGCTCAATTGACGTGGACACAGTAATAAAATACTTACCTCATGCTAGGTCACCTTCCGCTCTACAGGCTGCACGGCTAAAGATCGTGCTGACGTTCCGATGAATACTGTGCGCTTCCAAAGGCCCCAATTTTAAAGCCCTTCTAGGGCTATTGAATCTCACCCATTCTTTTGTTTGATGCCATGTTGTGGTTTCTATTTGCTTGGTTTATCCAAGAGTACGTTTCTTATTGTGTTATTTCTGGCTTTTTGAACTTGGCAATTCCTTGGCTATCCTTCTTTTTGATTGTCCTTGACCTATGGCTATTCCTTTTTTTTTATTTTTTTATTATTTTTTTTATTTATGTCTTGATTACAAATCACAAACACAAATTCGACATTTAACAAATATCAAAATCTCATTGGATTGAAATACATTTTCTATTTCTTATTTTCTCCTTCATTTCTTTTCTTTCCATTTTAATTCTCTTTCCAAGTTCCTCCAATACTTAAGTCATAAATCAACTTGATAAATTACAAAGTAGGTTTTATCTTCAATAAAATAAAAAAATTTTAAAAAATCACGACCTATTACAATTCACATTCATAACCCATTCTACCATGCATCCGCAAAATACAATCTATCTACCTGGAACTTCCCTGTGGATTCCTTGAGGATTTTATTCTTTCCTCCTTCTTAACAACTTAGCTCTAAATTCTCAAGGAATCATCAGCAAATCTAAGTTTGTTCTTCATTCGAGGCACTCTCCCATATACTCAAATCTTTATATAAGGTTAAGATACCATTCAAACTGTAAAATAGTTTTTTCATTCTGCCTTGGTGTGAGATCTGACTAGTTATTTTAGTGGATCAGGTTTTAGCCAATCTCTGGCAATGCATGTTTTAACCACTAACAATATATTTATAACTAAATGTTTGTTCTGTTTATTTATTGTGGGGAGATCTGTGGTTCAAGCTCAATATTTCCCTGCAATATTTTTGATAATACATTTTCTGTTAAAAGAAAAATAGAAACATAGAAACATAGAATGTGACAGCAGATAAGAACCATTTGACCCATCTAGTCTGCCCATTTTGTAAAATACTTTTAATGAGTCCCTGGCCTTTTCTAAAGTCTAGGATAGCCTTATGCCTCCCCCACACATGCATAAATTCCCTCATTGTGTTAACTTCTACCACTTCAGCTGGAAGGCTATTCCATGCATCCACTACCCTCTCTGTAAAGTAATACTTAGTGAAATTATTGTTAAACCTTCACCCCTCCAATTTAAGACTATGTCTTCTTGTTGTGGTAGTTTTTCTTTGTTTAAATATAATCTCCTCCTGTATTGTGTTGATTAATGCTGGATGCTGTTTGGAGCTTAGCTTTTACTCTCCAAAATCAGGAATCAGGACATCTAAGCGGTCCAACTTTCAGCTAGCCTTACCATCAAGACCTTCTGCAATATCACTAATAAAAATATTAAAGAGAATGGGTCCAAGTACAGATCACTGAGGTACCCCACTGGTAACTAGACCTTGCTTTGAATATACTCCGTTGGCTACAACCCTCTGTTGCCTGTCATTCAGCAACTGCCTAATGCATTCAACAATATTACAATCTAAACTTAAAGATTGCAGTTTATTGATGAGCCTTCTATGTGGAACAGTGTCAAAAGCCTTACTGAATTCTAGGTAAGCAATGTCTACTGAACCACCCTGATCTATTATTTTAGTTACCCAATAAAAAAAAATAAAAAAAAATAAGATTAGTTTAGCATGATCTCCCTGAAGTAAACCCATGTTGTCTTTGATTTTGAAATCCATGTGATTTTAGATGTTCAACAATCCTGTCCTTTAACATGGTTTCCATCCCTTTCCCCACTACTGAAGTAAGGCTTATTGGCCTATAGTTGCCTGACTCCTCCCTACTACCTTTCTTGTGAATGGGAAAAACATTTGCTAATTTCCAATCTTCTGGGAATACTCCTTTTAACAATGATTGGTTAAAGAAATCCTTTAAAGGTTTTGATAGTACACCACTAAGTTCTTTTCATAACTTTGGGTGTATCCTATCAGGCTCCATCGACTTATTTGACTTTACTTTTCACAGTTGAAATAGAACTTTTTCCTCTGTAAACTCACATGTAACAAATCACCCATTTGTTCTTTTTCTTACCTGAAGTCCCTCTCCTTCATTTTCATCTGTAAATACTGAACTGAGAGGCAGTCATTGAGGCAGTCAGCTAGACCTTTATCCTCTTCCACATACTTTCCTTATTTTATTTTTAATATAACTAATCCTTGTTTACTTTCCTTTTCTCATTTATGTATCAAAAAAATGTTTTATCCCCCTTTTTTACTGGCTGTGCTATTCTCTCTTCTGTGTGGACTTTGGAGGCTCTTATAACTTGCTTTGCCTCTTTCTGCCTAATCTTATAGATCTGTCTGTCTTCCTCACTCTTGGTTTTTTTTATAATTACTAAATGCTAACTTTTTGTTTTTTACTATTTTGGCCACTTCTACAGAGTACCACAGTGATAAAATTGTATTTTTCTGCTCTTCCTGACAAGCCTTATGGAATTTTGTGTTGCTTTCAGTAGTGCAACTTTTAAATAATCATCCTATTTTTTCTGGACTCCATTTAAACTGCTCCAGTCTGATAAGGACTCCTTTACGTATATTCTAATTTTAGAAAATTCTGTTTTTCTAAGATCTAAAACTTTTGTTTTTTTGTTGTAGGGGTACTCAGTCACTTTTCTTATATTAAACCACAGTGACTGGTGACCACTGGATCCTAAACTTTCACCTACCGTAATATCTGATACTAAGTGGGTGAACCTCTCTTTCCCCAGAGAGCGAAGCAGGACAGGAACAGGAGCAAGCTTGTTACAAACTGCCTTTTGTAACTGGTTCTTTAAATGACAAATTGCCCTGTTCCCCTGGCTTATGGAGAAGCCTGATTGCCAGCCTCTGTATGTGGGCATATTGGAACTTTTTGGAACAATGCCCCTTTAAGACTGTGTCCCCAGACCTTTAAATTACTTTGTTCATGGCTTTTCCCAACTTGGTTCGGTAAATGGGGCTTACCGAACCAATTACTGCACAGGCGGACCACACAGAAGTGGAAGTGTGCAGCTCATTTACCTCGCAGGCTGACTGTTAACCTTGGGTTAATTGCCGACCGCTGGGTGGCCTCCGTTCGTGCAGTCGAACACGTGGCGGCAGCCATCTTTGTAGTCGAACACGGTCAGCGGTGTGTGCAGCCAAATCCATGGAACTAAAATCGACCACCCATTTGCACAAACACCGCTGATCACCACTTCGATGCTTCGGCTAAAAACTAAGTCCCGTTCGACGATTCAAACGCACAGTATACTAAGCCATTTGCACAAACAGTGCCCCGTTCTTGCATTCGAATGGGACTTAGTCATTTTTCTGAGTGAAATTGACTGATCGCACAGCCCAAATCTATGGAGCTGTTTTGGGCAGGAAAGCCATGCTTGCGGTCGGTCAAAAAGGGCTTCCACCTAACTTTTCAACCACTGGAGGGAATTGTCTGATTTTTGGGTATGTTTGTATTTGAAGTATGCTGATTAATATGTAACTTCTGATACGTAACTGATTCATTATGGAGATTGTATGTATATTTTGTGAGTTATGAATATTGTATGAAACGGTGTATTTTCCTGCCTGTGATAATTAAGTTAACCCATTGTGTACAGTAATTATATCACAGGCAGAGGGGAGGGTTTGTGTGTCCTAACTGGGAGTGTCTGAATGTATTATTATGTGTTTGATTGGCTGTTCTACAAAACCATGTGGGTGGTAACTGTGTGTAAAAACTTGCATAAAAGAAAGCCCTTTGGTGCTGATTAAACAGTTCTACTTTGACCCTCAACTCACAGCTTTGACTCGTGTTTGGAGGGAACAGCTATAATCACTTCAGGGATTGCTATGCTCTTTATACTCCCTTAGCTACTGAGCTCTTGTAAGAGCTCTTATTCCTGATCCTGCTTCGCTCTACAGAAAGAAGAGGTTCACCCACTGGAACCTGGAGCCTGGTCATAGGTCCAGGGTGGATAGCAGATGGCGAGATCCCAGCCCAGCAGCGGCGGTTCGTGGAGTCTGCAGTACTTATGGTGCTGATGGTCCTTTGGTAAACGCTAGGAGCATCCTTTCTATGGTCCAACCTTCAGCTAGCCTGGAGGCAACCGTAACAAGCTCTTACAAGAGCTTAATGATTATCCAAGGGAGTATGAAGAGCATAGCATTCCCTTGTAGCTGTTTCCCCCAATAAGAGACAGGACTCTAAATTGAGGGTGAAGTAGAACTGAAGGTTTAATAAGGCTGCTTCTTTTATACACATTTCCCCACAAGGTTACCACCCATGTGGACCTTGTGGAAGACAGGACACAAAGTTACAACAGCCAATCAACACAGAACAGTACAGTCAGACACTCACAGCTAACGCACTCAAACCCTCTCCTCTGCTTGTGATACAATTACCAAACACAATGGACTAACTCAATAACCACAGGCAGAAAATATCCAGTTTTAACCAAAGTCCAGAAACACCCCAAAACAACAACATATCCCCATAAATCCTACATCCCTTGATAGCCCAGATCAGAGCAGGGGTTCAAAAGTTTTATGGAAGTCACATTTGACGGACTGCAAGCATGGCTTTCATGCCCAAAACAGTTCCACAGATTTAGGCTGTGCAGCCGGTCTATCTGTTCCTCTATCCTGGAGATAATTGGCTTAAGTGCTGTGGTAACTTAATTATCCCCAGTGTCAAAATCATCCACATTGGTCCATTGGTTCAAAAGATAGATCGAAGTCCTTTGTGACCAAAGGAAGCATGGCTTTTCTGCCCAAAACCAGTTCCACAGAGTCTTCTATCCTGGAGATAATTGGGAAGTAATCCAATTATCTCCAAGGACAGAGGCAAAACTCCATGAAGCACATGGCAGTAAAAAGACAGTAAAATACAATAAAATACACAAGGTTACATTTATTACATAAAATACAGACATGCAACATATCCCCAGATAGCTTAGGTATGAGCACACATTATTACTGAATGGCACTCAGACCACACACATACAGTTCAATTGCCATGGAGTCTTTCCCATAGTCTTTCATTATACGAATGGACTCTAGTGATGTACCGAACGGTTCGCCGGCGAACGGTTCCTGGCGAACATAGCATGTTCGCGTTCGCCACGGCGGGCGAACATATGCGCGGTTCGACCCGCCCCCTATTTGTCATCATTGAGTAAACTTTGACCCTGTACCTCACAGTCAGCAGACACATTCCAGCCAATTAGCAGCACAGCCTCCCTAGCAGACCTTCCCACCTACTGGACGGCATCCATTTTAGATTCATTCTCAAGCTGCATGCTTAGTAAGAGGAGGGAAAGTGTAGCTGCTGTTCATAAGATAGGGAAAAGCATAGCTAGGTTAGGGATAAGGGTATGCTTTTTTGGATTTTTTCTATGTAATGTAAATGCACTTGGTTGTCTGCCACTGCTGCCAGCTTCTGTGTCGAGGCTCACATGCCCATTTCCCCAGTCAGTGCCACCAATTACATCTGGTGTCACAATAGCTTGGTTAAAACAAAAACTTTTTTCACTGTTATAGATTGAATAGCAGTCAGTTGTCTGCCACTGCTGCCAGCTTCTGTGTCAGGCTCACAGTGCATACTGTGCCCATTTCTGATCAGTGCCACCAAGTACATCTGGTGTCTGGCCAAGCTTGGATTTAAAACAAAACTTTTCACTGTTATAGATTGAATGGCAGTCAGTTGTCTGCACTGCTGCCAGCTTCTGTGTCAGGCTCAAGTGCATACTTGCTTATTTCCAGTCAGTGCCACCAATTACATCTGGTGTCACAATAACTTGATTTAAAACAAAAACTTTTTTACTGTTATAGATTGAATAGCAGTCAGTGTCCTTAAGCGGTTCAACTGTGCAGCTACAGTTACATTTGAGTGCCACTAATTAGATCTGGTGTCACAATAATTTAAAAAAAAAACTTTTCACTGTTATAGATTGAATAGCCAGTTGTCCTAAATGTGTGTGTAGCTACAATACAAAAGTGCCACAATATTTTCACAAAGCTGTTTTATAGATTGAATAGCAGTCCAGTGTAAGCAGTGTGTTAGCTAACAGTGGATAAGCTGACAAGTGCCACTAATTAGATCTGTGTCACAATAGCTTGGATTTAAAACAAAAAACTTTTTACTGTTATAGATTGAATAGCAGTCAGTGTCCTTAAAGCGGGTGTGTTACGCTAACAGTGGATACGCTGACAAGTGCCACCAATTAGATCTGGTGTCACAATAGCTTGGATTTAAAAAAAAAACTTTTTCACTGTTATAGATTGAATAGCAGTCAGTGTCTCAAAGCGGGTGTGTTAGCTAACAGTGGATACACTGACAAAGTTCCACTAATTAGATCTGGTGTCACAATAGTTTGGATTTAAAAACAAAATCTTTTTCACTGTTATAGATTGAATAGCAGTCAGTGTCCTTAAAGCGGGTGTGTTACGCTAACAGTGGATACTGACAGTGCCACCAATTAGATCTGGTGACACAATAGCTTGGATTTAAAAACAAAAACTTTTTCACTGTTATAGATTGAATAGCAGTCAGTTGTCCTTAGCTGGTGTGTTACGCTAACAGTGGATACGCTGACAGTGCCACTAATTAGATCTGGTGTCACAATAGTTTGGATTTAAAAAAAAATCTTTTTTTCACTGTTATAGATTGAATAGCAGTCATGTCCTTAAAGCGGGTGTGTTACGCTAACAGTGGATGCGCTGACAAGTGCCACTAATTAGATCTGGTGTCACAATAGCTTGGATTTAAAACAAAAACTTTTTTACTGTTATAGATTGAATAGCAGTCAGTGTCCTTAAGCGGTGTTAGCTAACAGTGGATGGTGACAAGTGCCACTAATTAATCTGTGTCACAATAGCTTGGATTTAAAAAAAAAACTTTTTTCACTGTTATAGATTGAATAGCAGTCAGTGTCCTGCAGTTGTGTGCTAACAGTGGATACTGACAAGTGCCACCAATTAGATCTGGTGTCACAATAGCTTGGATTTAAAAAAAAACTTTTTCACTGTTATAGATTGAATAGCAGTCAGTGTCCTTAAAGCTGGTGTGTTACGCTTAACAGTGATACGTGACAAGTGCCACTAATTAGATCTGGTGTCACAATAGTTTGGATTTAAAAAAAAATCTTTTTCACTGTTATAGATTGAATAGCAGTCAGTGTCCTTAAAGCGGGTGTGTTTAACAGTGGATAGCTGACAAGTGCCACCAATTAGATCTGGTGACACAAGCTTGGATTTAAAACAAAAACTTTTTCACTGTTATAGATTGAATAGCAGTCAGTGTCCTTAAAGCGGGTGTGTTACGCTTAACAGTGGATACGCTGACAAGTGCCACTTTATCTGGTGTCACAATAGTTGGATTTAAAAAAAAAACTTTTTTCACTGTTATAGATTGAATAGCAGTCAGTGTCCTTAAAGCGGTGTGTTACGCTAACAGTGGATACGCTGACAAGTGCCACTAATTAGATCTGGTGTCACAATAGCTTGGATTTAAAAACAAAAACTTTTTCACTGTTATAGATTGAATAGCAGTCAGTGTCCTTAAAGCGGGTGTGTTACGCTAACAGTGGATACGCTGACAAGTGCCACCAATTAGATCTGGTGTCACAATAGCTTGGATTTAAAAACAAAAACTTTTTTCACTGTTATAGATTGAATAGCAGTCAGTGTCCTTAAAGCTGGTTGTGTTACGCTAACAGTGGATACGCGACGTGCCACTAATTAGATCTGGTGTCACAATAGCTTGGATTTAAAAACTTTTTCACTGTTATAGATTGAATAGCAGTCAGTGTCCTTAAAGGGGTGTGTTACGCTAACAGTGGATCGTGACAAGTGCCACTAATTAGATCTGTGTCACAATAGCTTGGATTTAAAACAAAAACTTTTTACTGTTATAGATTGAATAGCAGTCAGTGTCCTTAGCGGTTGTGTTACGCTAACAGTGGATACTGACAAGTGCCACTAATTAGATCTGGTGTCACAATAGTTTGGATTTAAAAAAAAACTTTTTTCACTGTTATAGATTGAATAGCAGTCAGTGTCCTTAAAGCGGGTGTGTTACGCTAACAGTGGATATTGACAAGTGCCACAATTAGATCTGGTGACACAAAGCTTGGATTTAAAAACAAAACTTTTTTCACTGTTATAGATTGAATAGCAGTCAGTGTCCTTAAAGCGGGTGTGTTACGCTAACAGTGGATACGCTGACAAGTGCCACTAATTAGATCTGGTGTCACAATAGTTTGGATTTAAAAAAAAACTTTTTCACTGTTATAGATTGAATAGCAGTCAGTGTCCTTAAAGCGGGTGTGTTACGCTAACAGTGGATACACAAGTGCCACTAATTAGATCTGGTGTCACAATAGTTTGGATTTAAAAAAATAATCTTTTTCACTGTTATAGATTGAATAGCAGTCAGTGTCCTTAAAGCGGGTGTGTTACGCTAACAGTGGATACGCTGACAAGTGCCACTAATTAGATCTGGTGTCACAAAGCTTGGATTTAAAAACAAAAACTTTTTTACTGTTATAGATTGAATAGCAGTCAGTGTCCTTAAAGCGGGTGTGTTCGCTAACAGTGGATACGCTGACAAGTGCCACTAATTAGATCTGTGTCACAATAGCTTGGATTTAAAAAAAAACTTTTTTACTGTTATAGATTGAATAGCAGTCAGTGTCCTTAAAGCGGGTGTGTTAAGCTAACAGTGGATACGCTGACAAGTGCCACTAATTAGATCTGGTGTCACAATAGTTGGATTTAAAACAAAAACTTTTCACTGTTATAGATTGAATAGCAGTCAGTGTCCTTAAAGCGGGTGTGTTACGCTAACAGTGGATACGCTGACAAGTGCCACTAATTAGATCTGTGTCACAATAGCTTGGATTTAAAAAAAAAAACTTTTTCACTGTTATAGATTGAATAGCAGTCAGTGTCCTTAAAGCGGTGTGTTACGCTAACAGTGGATACGTGACAAGTGCCACTAATTAGATCTGGTGTCACAATAGCTTGGATTTAAAACAAAAACTTTTTCACTGTTATAGATTGAATAGCAGTCAGTGTCCTTAAAGCGGGTGTGTACGCTTAACAGTGGATACGCTGACAAGTGCCACTAATTAGATCCTGTGTCACAATAGCTTGGATTTAAAAACAAAAACTTTTTACTGTTATAGATTGAATAGCAGTCAGTGTCCTTAAAGCGGGTGTGTTACGCTTAACAGTGGATTGACAAGTGCCACTAATTAGATCTGGTGTCACAATAGTTTGATTTAAAAAAAAATCTTTTTCACTGTTATAGATTGAATAGCAGTCAGTGTCCTTAAAGCGGGTGTGTACGCTAACAGTGGATACGTGACCAGTGCCACTAGATCTGGTGACACAAAGTTTGGATTTAAAAAAAAATTTTTTCACTGTTATAGATTGAATAGCAGTCAGTGTCCTTAAAGCGGGTGTGTTACGCCAACAGTGGATACGCTGACAGTGCCACTAATTAGATCTGGTGTCACAATAGTTTGGATTTAAAAAAAAAACTTTTTCACTGTTATAGATTGAATAGCAGTCAGTGTCCTTAAGTGTTACGCTAACAGTGGATACGTGACAAGTGCCACTAATTAGATCTCAAAGCTTGATTTAAAACAAAAACTTTTTTTGTATAGATTGAATAGCAGTCAGTGTCCTTAAAGCGGTGTGTTACGCTAACAGTGGATACGCTGACAAGTGCCACTATTAGATCTGTGTCACAATAGTTTGGATTTAAAAAAAAAAACTTTTTACTGTTATAGATTGAATAGCAGTCAGTGTCCTTAAAGCGGTGTTACGCTAACAGTGGATACGCTGACAAGTGCCACTAATTAGATCTGGTGTCAAATAGTTTGGATTTAAAAAAAAATCTTTTTTCACTGTTATAGATTGAATAGCAGTCAGTGTCCTTAAAGCTGGTGTGTGCTAACAGTGGATATGACAAGTGCCACTAATTAGATCTGGTGTCACAAAGCTTGGATTTAAAACAAAAACTTTTTCTGTTATAGATTGAATAGCAGTCAGTGT
>OW240913.1:230745343-230779557 GCA_933207985.1 Pelobates cultripes
GAGGAACAGTCCCTATTCTGCTCTGTGTCAGTGTGTATCAGGGATCCCTAGGACAGGTGTCAATCCATATCTGCCAAGTGACCCTATGTAGGAGGAACAGTCCCTATTCTGCTCTGCGTCAGTGTGTATCAGGGGCTCTGAGGACAGGTGTCAATCCATATCTGCCAAGTGACCCTATGTAGGAGGAACAGTCCCTATTCTGCTCTGTGTCAGTGTGTATCAGGCAACCTTAGGACAGGTGTCAATCCATATCTGCCAAGTGACCAAATGTAGGAGGAACAGTCCCTATTCTGATCTGTGTCAGTGTGTATCAGGGATCCCTAGGACTGGTGTCAATCCATATCTGCCAAGTGACCCTATTTAAAAAAGCCCTGATGAGATGAGCTGCCTTGGGCTAAAAATGGTCCACACGCTGCTGTATTTTAGCTCTGAATGCCTGTTGACTTGCGTGACTTATCCGCCACCAACTAGGGTTCAAGCCGCCAGTGTGTACTTTATAAATGGCTTTATAAAGCAGTGTGTACTTTATAAATGGCTCCACCTGCCACCCATACAGCAACACAGTCTCCAGTTAGGAGGACCGACCAAGCCTCTTCTTCCATCTGCCTGTTACAGAAATTACTGCCGTAGGCCATCACCACCGATAGAGACGCTGAAGGTATTAAACTGATAAAAAATAGTACTAAACACACCAATTCTATCTGGTGTCACATTAGCTTGACCGCGAGTGCCCCAAATTTGCAGTAAAGACCCCACCAAGCTCTTCTTCCATCTCCTGTTACAAAATCAAAGCCGTACACGCCCAATTGATAGGAGACGAAGGTATTAAACTGATAAAATAGTACTAAACACACCACCCTATCTGGTATCAAGCATTAGCTTGACCGCAAAGTGCCCCAAATTTGCAGTAAGAGGACCGACCAAGCCTCTTCTTCCATCTCCCTGTTACAAAAATCAATGCCGTGTACACGTCCACTGATAGGAGACGCGGAAGGTATTAAACTGATAAAAATAGTACCAAACACACCACTCCTATCTGGTGTCACATTAGCTTGACCGCGCAGTGCCCCAAATTTGCAGTAAGAGGACCGACCAAGCCTCTTCTTCCATCTCCCTGTTACAAAAATCAATGCCGTGTACACGCCCACTGATAGGAGACGCGGAAGGTATTAAACTGATAAAAATAGTACTAAACACACCACTCCTATCTGGTGGTACATTAGATTGCACGCGCAGTGCCCCAAATTTGTTGTGATCTGTGAGTAAGGTAAACGGTTGTCCATACAAGTAGGCTGCAGCTTTTTGAGGGCCCACACCACCGCCATGCACTCCTTTTCAATGGCAGTGAATATACTTCGCTGTGCAAAAGTTTACTGCTTAGATAAAAATCAATGCCGTGTACACGTCCACTGATAGGAGACGCGGAAGGTATTAAACTGATCAGAACAATACTAAACACACCACTCCTTTTTTGGTGAGGCTTTACAGGACAGAGTGCTTCTCCACGGGACATGTTAACTCACGGGCAGCTGGCTCATCAAGGAACCACAGCAGCTTTCCATGTACAGGTAAGACACGTGCAGTCAGGTAAGGGTTCAGGCTCTTCTTCCTGGAGGATACGCTGCAAGCCTGTTGAACGAGGTGACCTTGCTCGGGTCCCAGGTGTAGGGTTCCTAAAATGGCTGCCATATACACGTCCAATGATAGGAGACGCGGAAGGTATTAAACTGATCAGAACAATACTAAACAATACCCACAAATAAGGCTCTCTCCTGTATGGCTCCTCAAATGATGCTTAAGATTAGAAGCGACAAAAAGCATTACACCCAATAAAAATAAATATATTTTAACATTCTCTCCACTTTGAAACTTAAAATGACGCTTGGGAAGAGATTAACATAATTAAACACATAGGCAGTAAAAAATACAGTTTTTAGCCATACACTGTAACCTTTAAAACTACACATCCCATCTTCATAATTAGCATATTTGGAATCAGCACACTTAAAACATAAACATAACCAAAAATCAGCCAAATCCATCCAGGGTTAAAAAGTTAGCTGGAGGTCCCTTTATGACCGACCGCAAGCACATTTTCCTGCCCAAAACAGTTCCATAGATTTGGGCTGTGAGGTCGGTCTATTTCAGGCTGAAAAAACGACTAAGTCCCATCGCCGAATGGGTCAGCACCAGTCACATAAAGAGTCCATAAGCCCCAATATGCCCACCGACAGTCTTAAAGGGCCATACACACCAAATAAAAGTGCATACATTTTCACAATCTCCCAGGGGCCATAGTCATGCGGAGGAGGCTGGCAAGTAGGCTTCTCCACAACCCAGGGAAGCAGGGCAATTTGCCATTTAAAGGGCCCGTTACAAATAGCAGTTTGTAACAAGGTGTCAATCCATATCTGCCAAGTGACCCGATGTAGGGGACCAGTCCCTATTCTGCTCTGTGTCAGTGTGTATCAGGGAACCTTAGGACAGGTGTCAATCCATATCTGCCAAGTGACCCGATGTTGGGGTAACATTCCCTATTCTGCTCTGTGTCGGTGTGTATCAGGGATCCTTAGGACAGGTGTCAATCCATATCTGCCAAGTGACCCGATGTTGGGGTAACATTCCCTATTCTGCTCTGTGTCAGTGTGTATCAGGGATCCTTAGGACAGGTGTCAATCCATATCTGCCAAGTGACCCTATGTAGGGGGACCAGTCTCTATTCTGCTCTGTGTCCGTGTGCATCAGGGGCTCTGAGGACAGGTGTCAATCCATATATCAAGGTGTCAGGTGTCAATCCATATTCATTGTGATTTAGGAATGTTAGGTGATTTCTGCCCTTTATGGATTAAAACCAGACTCTGTATCAACTGTGTAATTTTCCATGGGAGTTTTGCCATGGATCCCCCTCCGGCATGCCACAGTCAGGTGTTAGTCCCCTTGAAACAACTTTTCCATCCCTATTGTGGCCAGAAAGAGTCCCTGTGTGTTTTAAAATTCGCCTCCCCATTGAAGTCAATGGCGTTTCGGGCGGTTCACCGGTTCGCGAACATTTGCGGAAGTTTGCGTTTGCCGTTCGCAAATCGAAAATTTCGGGTTCGCGACATCACTATTTGTTACGTGTGAGTTTACAGAGGAAGAGGTTCTATTTCAACTGTCAAAAATAAAGACAAATAAGTCAATGGGACCTGATGGAATATACCCATAGTTATTAAAAGAGCTTAGTGGTGGGGCGTGTCCTGGATCTTGCTGAGAGCAGTCACATGTGATGCTAGCTCCGCAGAAAACGACCCTCAAAACAAACAAAAAGCCCAAAATAGCAAATGGAACAAGACAAAAAAAAAGTGGGCGTAGGACTGACTTACCCCCACAGAAAACATGTCACACCACAAGGGGAAAAGACACACTGACCGGACTGAAAAGGCGAACTTCTTCGGAGTGAAACAGGGCCTAGCTAAGGCCATGTTACTAGAAGATAGCCAAGATGGCATAGAACAAGACTCGGATCAAGCCCAAGACCCTCCGTCTCCAGCTACAGCGCTCACACCTGCACTCTTAAAGTCCATGTTTGGCGATATGGCCGCCAAACTCCAAGGCACCCTCCAAAAATCATTTGGAGACCTCAGGCACGATATTCAAGAGCTGGGCACAAGAACCGCTGACCTCGAGGCCAAAATGTCCGACCATGCAGATGCCCACAACACCCTGGTGATAAAAGTAGAAGAACTCACTGCTCAGGTGGCACAATGATTCCAAACTGGCAGATATGGAGGACCACTCCTGTCGGAGTAACCTCCATCTGAGAGGTGCTCCTGAGTCCGTCTCCGCACCAGACCTGCAAGCCTATGCCACAGTGCTCTTTCATACAATGGCCCCGAACTTACCAATCGACATGCTCCCAGTGGATCGCATTCATAGAGTGGCGAAACCACAGTTCCTCCCGGCCGACACCCCGCAAGGTATACTCCTGAAAATGCACTACTACCACACAAAAGATCTGGTGCTGAGGGTGAGCCGAACCAAGAAAGACCTGCTGCAAAAGTTCCACCCAGTGCGGATCTTTGTGGATGTCTCCACTGCTACACTATGCCTCAGGAAGACCTTTGCAACCATCACTGGGGCCCTGCGAGAACAACGCATCAACTAGAGGTGGGATTTCCACATCAAACTACCGGTGCAGCGTAATGGCAGAACAGTGATAATCACCTCCAAGCCGACGGTCAGCGCATCCTTGGAGATAGGGGCATTTCACTATCTCCGCGGCAGCACTACCTCAAAGAATGGCATGCCTGCCATTTGAATGGACTTAGAAATGCTGACAACAACCGAGACAGACCAGCTTACCCTTCAACCCGCACTCAGATCCCTCGTAGCCGCAAGTATCACTCTCTCTGGCTGATTCCCCAAATCTGGACAGTTGTTAGACCATATTTCATTCAGACCCTGATACACAACTCCGCAAGACCAGATACTGCCTACCGCGACTTACCTTACCCTGACTCCCTACACCGATGAGATGGGACTCTGTTCCCACATACCAAAGTACCCACGAGACCTGCGCCATTAAAAGAAAAGCTTCTCTATATATGTTAAATAACACCTGAGTATTGATTTTACCTACTGTTTGCTAATGTATAATTAGTTAAGTGCTACAAGTCTACTATGCTGCATCTGGGCTGCCATCGGTCCTGACCTAGCGATCTATGGGTATTAGGTCTGTATCACTTATTCTGTGCTAAATATATACACGACAAACTCACATGAACCACTGCATGGCCTTAATCAGCCTGGAAGTTGGATGATATCCCCTTTAGGACAGTTGGACCCACACAATTATCCTAACTGTTCTTCCACAGACTCCTTTTTACTTTATTTATAAAACATCCACACATACTGCATAGCTGCAAGGTAGACAAACTAAACATACTCATAGACAGTATTTGAGAACAGGAAATGACAAAGACTTTGCAGAATCTTTGCAGAATCGAATCCGCAGGCCACCCACTAAACTGACCTCTCATACAACTCTGACTAGGCAATAGTAGAAGGGGCTGCTGAGAAATACTAGAGGCAGGTGCTGTTAAATGAGCTAGGGTACATTTGGGACAGCCCCACCATCACTGCATCCACAAAAGCATTAGGCCACACCCTGTTATTGATGACAGCCAAGGGACCTTACGGCGGTAACTGTCAGCCATCTCATAATTTCCCCTGACAGTTGCACCGGGGTACAATTGCAAGACAGTGAGATAGACCCCGGCCCCTAGAGGTTGATACTAACAGGGCCAGATTAAGAGCCCAGTGGGCCGGCCTGGTGCTGACAATTATGATGGGCCTAATTACAGAAACGTATCGACCAAAAACACTAAAACAGTCATACCACCAAAGCGTGATGTATCTGATGGAGATGGTGTTGGAGGGAAAGGATGCAGCTATAAGCTAACATTAGGTCTATATCACTTATTCTGTGCTAAATATATACACGACAAACTCACATGAACCACTGCATGGCCTTAATCAGCCTGGGAGTTGGATAGTATACGATAGTTAACATCTATGCACCTAAGACAGAAAAACGCCCATTCCATCAAACTGTTCTGGAGAAAACCGCTAGGCTACAGCAAGGCCTCCTACTCGTTTGTGGGGACTTAAACCATGTTTCAGACCCCCTCCTCAACTCCACGATACCATGACACAGCCCACGTCTCCGACCACTAAGGCGTCAATGCACCACCTTGTTGAAACTCTTAGCCTCCCATCAGCTATATGACATCTGGTGCACCGACCACGTTGAGGAACGCAACTACACTACTCACAGGTTCACAACACATACACAAGACTAGAGAGAATACTAAGAATCGGAGGGACCTCAACCAAGTCATGAACTGCACGATAGAACCAATGCCACCCTCACAGTCACTCTAAAAGATAAATACGACTACAGGCAACACAGTCCGTGGAAACTTAATGAATCCCTACTGCACGACACCACTTTTACACCCTCTCTTACTACAAACTTAGAAGAGTACTTTAGCATCAACAAGACACCTGAGATATCAGCTGGCACGCTTTGGCTTGCACACAAAGCTGTAGCCAGAGGCTTACTCACTAAACGAGCTGCACACCTACATAGACAATCAACCACTCAACTACTCATGTGGCAAAACAACTCTATAGACTACGCACGCAACACCAACTCACACGCACACAATAATTACCAGCACAGATAAAGCAGACCAAGCACCTCCTTCACCAACATGCGCTCACATGCACAGGGTTCTATTTACGAAAATTGAAAGCGACACACTACTCCCAGGGCAACAGGGTGGGAAAACTGCTCGCCAACAGACTGAAGCAGAGGCAGACAGCACAGAGAATAGCTTATATTTTAACAAAAGATGGTAAGAAACTTCTGTCACCCAGGGACATTAGTAATGAGTTTTCTATATACTATTATGATCTCTACAAACTCGACAGAGACAAAAACACCCATCAACCCTCTCGAGACAGCATACAATTCTACCTCGCGAAGATACAACTGCCACACCTAACCCCCAACAACGATCAGACCTCGAAGCTCCGATCACCACTGCTGAGGTAGCACGCACCATACAAACCATACCCTCTGGCAAATCACCAGGCCCAGACAGCTTTTCCAACATATACTATAAAAAAACTCCAGACGACCCTGACACCACACCTGGCTGACTTATTCAATGAAACACTCAGGTCCAAGCAATTACCACATGAAATTTTGCTAGCCCACATAGTTACACTGCCGAAACCCGGCAAGCCCCGCACTAGCCCACAAAATTTCAGACCGATCTCACTTTTGAATTCAGACACAAAACTCTTTGCTAAAACATTTGCTCTTAGACTGGGGGACATACTGCCTACCCTCATACACCACGATCAAGTAGAGTTTACAAAGGGGCGACAGGGCTCAGACAACACGAGAAAGGTACTCGACATTCTACGTAGTCTACACAAACGTAACTCCTCGGGACTCTTTCTCTTGCTGGACGCAGAGAAAGCATTCGACCGCTTAAACTGGACGTTCTAAGAGGAAGCATTGACAAAATTTCACATGCCGGACACGTTTATGTCGGTAATAAATGCGCTTTAAGCCAAACCTACAACTTGCGTACTCAATGCAGGCTTTATATCGGATCAATTTATTATAACAAATGGGACAAGACAGGGGTGCCCACTGTTGCCGTTACTATACGTATTGTCCCTAGAACCACTGGCGCAAATGATCCGGACCCACACAGATATACACGGAATTACGATAGGTAACTGGGAATACAAAGCGAACCTCTTTGCCAATGACATTTTACTTACGCTCACACAACCATACATCTCCCTCCCAAACCTCATGGCCCTAATCGACACTTATGGCAACCAAGCGTACTACAAACTCAATATTACAAAAACACAAGCCATGTGCATAGGGATAGACAAACATACTATTGTCAGGGTGGAGGTCCGGTTCCCGGGACCCAGACACTGTCCGGGCGGCGGTGCGAGGACCGGGACCCAGTATGCCTGATGATAAGTGGGAGTCTTTACCGTGAGAGTGGATAGGTCAGGGTCTGTTGCTGGGTTGAGCACCAGTGTTTGTGCAGCCACATACCAAAACCCTGATGCAGCTACAGCGGGTCCCAGGAACTAGGAGCTTGGAATTAAGCAGACCTCCCAGGAGCTAAATAGGGAGGCTCTGCAGCAGGAGTGTATCCAGTACAGAAGCAAGGCAAGACTAGAGATAGGCACCATATATGAAAACAAGACAAAACTAGGAGAACCCAGAACCAGAGCAGGACCGAAAGCAGAACCCAGAACATGTACACAAGACATGAGGAAAACAAGAACAGGGCAGGACAGGACTGTACATGAACTGTGAATACAAGACAAAATAAAACAAGACAAGAGATACAAGGTAAAACAAGAGGAGACGTAACTAAGCACTATATATGAAAAGTATGGGAATTTAGTTACGGAGTAATGGATGCCAGAAGCCAAGGCCAGACATCTCCACAGAACAGAGCAGGATGTGACAACTGGAGGGAGGAATACATTACATTTTTTGGTATTAATATTACCAAAACCTCACACATACTCTTCCAACACAATTACACCAAACTACTACAAGACTTTACTCGCACTTTCCAAACATGGGAAAATAATTTCCTGTTGTGGCATGGCCGCATAGCGGCATTCAAAATGATGTTATTACCCAAATACCACTACGCACACTACAAATATCTCTGCCACGGTCCTACCTTAACACCTTACAGAAAGGGATTATAAAATTTGCCTGGGCTGGCAAAAAGCCCAGAGTGGCGGCCTGCATCCTCCACCGACAGATACCCCTGGGTGGTCTCAACCTACCAGATGTGAAACTGTACTACAAGGCGGCATTGCTATTGTCTATAATCACGGCACACGCCACACACGAGATACCCCAATGGGTTCCACTAGAAGCACAATGGACATGCCCCAAAGACATTAAATACATATTTTGGACCCATAAAACCACCAAACCCCTCTGGCAGGACATGCTGGACAGTACCAAACTACTTCTCCATACATGGGACTCAATGCAGAGCAGTATATATACCGGGCGCTCCCACTCCCTGGCCAGCCCGCTACACTCCCTGGCCACCCCCTCCTTTAATTACAAAGCCTGGCAAAGTAGCGGCTGTACGCACATGGCCTTCGCAGACCTTCAAGCTAAATACCAATACCCAGACCTTCAAGCTAAATACCAACTACCACACTCAACTCGTAGCTGCAAACGACGACGCAAACCTTAACCTCTCCCACATTCGGCACAGTAATATCCCTATGCCTCACTCCACAAAAATGACAAAAGCCTTTCTCCCCTATAAAGAATGAAGAGACTGAACTGGGATTACAAAAAGGTCTTCCCATAAATCAGTCCCTATACCCTAAATGAGAACTGTTCATTAATCTAACGCAGCCACTTGCCAGTGTAGAACATAAATTAAATATATAAAAAATAATAAATTTTTATTAGCCCCTCTTAAGGAGAAAAATAAATAAACAAAAGAGGTGATGAAAGTCTACAGGGAGTGCAGAATTATTAGGCAAGTTGTATTTTTGAGGATTAATTTTATTATTGAACAACAACCATGTTCTCAATGAACCCAAAAAACTCATTAATATCAAAGCTGAATATTTTTGGAAGTAGTTTTTAGTTTGTTTTTAGTTTTAGCTATGTTAGGGGGATATCTGTGTGTGCAGGTGACTATTACTGTGCATAATTATTAGGCAACTTAACAAAAAACAAATATATACCCATTTCAATTATTTATTATTACCAGTGAAACCAATATAACATCTCAACATTCACAAATATACATTTCTGACATTCAAAAACAAAACAAAAACAAATCAGTGACCAATATAGCCACCTTTCTTTGCAAGGACACTCAAAAGCCTGCCATCCATGGATTCTGTCAGTGTTTTGATCTGTTCACCATCAACATTGCGTGCAGCAGCAACCACAGCCTCCCAGACACTGTTCAGAGAGGTGTACTGTTTTCCCTCCTTGTAAATCTCACATTTGATGATGGACCACAGGTTCTCAATGGGGTTCAGATCAGGTGAACAAGGAGGCCATGTCATTAGATTTTCTTCTTTTATACCCTTTCTTGCCAGCCATGCTGTGGAGTACTTGGACGCGTGTGATGGAGCATTGTCCTGCATGAAAATCATGTTTTTCTTGAAGGATGCAGACTTCTTCCTGTACCACTGCTTGAAGAAGGTGTCTTCCAGGAACTGGCAGTAGGACTGGGAGTTGAGCTTGACTCCATCCTCAACCTGAAAAGGCCCCACAAGCTCATCTTTGATGATACCAGCCCAAACCAGTACTCCACCTCCACCTTGCTGGCGTCTGAGTCGGACTGGAGCTCTCTGCCCTTTACCAATCCAGCCACGGGCCCATCCATCTGGCCCATCAAGACTCACTCTCATTTCATCAGTCCATAAAACCTTAGAAAAATCAGTCTTGAGATATTTCTTGGCCCAGTCTTGACGTTTCAGCTTGTGTGTCTTGTTCAGTGGTGGTCGTCTTTCAGCCTTTCTTACCTTGGCCATGTCTCTGAGTATTGCACACCTTGTGCTTTTGGGCACTCCAGTGATGTTGCAGCTCTGAAATATGGCCAAACTGGTGGCAAGTGGCATCGTGGCAGCTGCACGCTTGACTTTTCTCAGTTCATGGGCAGTTATTTTGCGCCTTGGTTTTTCCACACGCTTCTTGCGACCCTGTTGACTATTTTGAATGAAACGCTTGATTGTTCGATGATCACGCTTCAGAAGCTTTGCAATTTTAAGAGTGCTGCATCCCTCTGCAAGATATCTCACTATTTTTGACTTTTCTGAGCCTGTCAAGTCCTTCTTTTGACCCATTTTGCCAAAGGAAAGGAAGTTGCCTAATAATTATGCACACCTGATATAGGGTGTTGATGTCATTAGACCACACCCCTTCTCATTACAGAGATGCACATCACCTAATATGCTTAATTGGTAGTAGGCTTTCGAGCCTATACAGCTTGGAGTAAGACAACATGCATAAAGAGGATGATGTGGTCAAAATACTCATTTGCCTAATAATTCTGCACTCCCTGTATATACAGTGAAAAAAAATAAAAATAAATCAAATATGTACATAGGAACCGTCTACTATTCTGCTAAATATATAGTATGTACAGCACACCAGTAAACTCTTTCATATGCAAACTGAGATAGCTTGTTGCTCGTAATGCTTATGCAACAATGTCTCATTAGCCAGTGTAACTAATGGTGTGTATAAACGGAGAACAAGGTGAATCCCTGAAATGGAAAAACCCCATTAAATTAAAATGAATATTAATGTCCCTATGGGGTATAATGATTTACATCCAGATTAATTAGTTAGGGGTAGACTTTGCTGGGGGTTAAGAGTATTATAGAAGTCTAAACAGTAGTACTGTCTGATCTAGTAGTCAGAATGTTAACCGATAGAATACTTCTGTAATTTTAATTATCATACTCAATAGGATACCCCAGTATTGTAGTAGCATAGAGATATTTAAAGCACAATCTATATCCCTAACGATCAGCCAATCTTAACGTGTGAACTCGATCTATCAATAGTCTATAGCTGAATCAAGCCATATAAGGGTAAGATAGTCGTAATAGAGCCTAATATGTCCATGCCGATACCCCCCCCTAATTCTATATACAAAAGAGCAGATAGACGTCCTAATTTAAAACCTAATAGTTGCGGTTGAGGGAATAATTGAAATTAACCATCTCATTGCCAATTTTAAAGTTGAATCCTAAATAGTCCTAAGAAGGGGACAATTTATAATATATAATCTAGATAATACATTTCACCAAATTTAGGCTTGATCAAAAAGAAGTATAAATGTAAGAAAGTGAACAAAATATATATATAAATAGAGAGACAGAAGAAGGTATTTAAAGAACTTCATAGAGGTGTTAATCCATAGATCAAATGGAAAAAAATATATGTTAAGTTGTATATACATGATCAATGATTGCTTATATGTGCCCATGGATGTCCATACTCAAAAAAATATATAATTGATTTATTGATCGCCAGAGATTCACCATAAATTCAAATGATTTTAAATCTTTTGACCAATGGTTGATTATTATGAACAAATCCACTAAATACATTATTGATTGCTAATGTTACCAGTGTATACCTCAACACTCCGCTCAAGTGTTCTCTATTTTGTTTTTCATTTTAGAAAAAAAACATTAGAATTCAAGAAGTTTGCATGGAGCTTCCACAGTTTTTAAATAAATGGTGCAAAAGAAAACCCTTTATTTAATCCTTTAGGCTGTAGAGTCTTAAGTCTATAAATCCAAAAACTTTCCCGTTGTCTTAAGAACCTGTCATAGTCACGTCTCCTCTTGTCACGTTTTACTAATTCAAGCCCACAAAACCACAGGCTGTGTGACTTGCCTGAGGGGTTTTCCTTCAGATGACGGGCAATTGGCGTTTCAGTAGTGAGTTTGGGTGACCTGATATGTTCTTTAATCCTTTCTTTGAAAGGACGAAAAGTTTTGCCCTCATATTTACAATCACATTCGCAGGTAAGTAGATATACTAGCCCTGAGGTGTTACAGTTAAAGAATGAAGTGATACAGAAGGACTGTTTGTTCTCACTGTCAGACACCTTTTTGGAGTCACGTTTTATATACTTGCAAGACCACACAGCGCCCGCATTGAAAAGTGCCGGTAATGGGTCTGTTGAGCCAAGTCTTAATCTCAGGACGTGGTGATTGAAAATGGCTAGGAACTAAGAGGTCTCTTAGGTTTTTGCCCCTACGAGCCGTTATTTCCACTCTTTGTCCCAAAATCTTTTTGAGATGAATGTCCCCCATTAGGAGTGGCCAGAATCTCTGAATTCCAGATTTTACTCTATCCCAACCAGCATCATAAATTGCAATTATGCAAGGGCGAGAGATAGTGGGTGTTGCAAGTTTGTTATTGCTCAGGAGAATCCCTCTATCTGACTCCAAGGCTCTCCTGTATGCTTTTTTCAAGCACCGGTTGGGGTAGCCTTTATCCCTAAACTGTTGTCGCAGGCTATCAGCTTGAATTTTAAATTCCTGAATGGTGCTGCAATTCCTCCGGGCCCTTAGATATTGGCCTATAGGAATGCATTGTTTAAGGGCTTTTGGGTGAAAACTACCCCAATCCAGAAGGCTGTTTGTAGCAGTGGGTTTCTTGAAAAGAGTGGTTTGAATTGATAATTGATTGTCTATGGATACAGTCAAATCCAAAAAGTTAAGGGTTTTTCCTCTAAACTCAGAGGTGAACCTAAGATTACAGTCATTGTCATTTAGGAGAGCCACAAATTGATTAAAGTCATTAGATGTGCCTTTCCATACTATTAGGATATCATCTATTTATCTTGCCCATAGATGTATCATAGGGGCAAAGGCTGAAAATGTGGCTGATCTAATGACTGTTTCCTCCCACCATCCCAGGTGTAGATTTGCACCAGGTGGTAGAACCTGTCATTAAATAAAAAATAGTTGTGTGTAAGAACAAATCTGAGTAGTTCCAAAGTGAACTCAGAGTGTGCGGAATAGTTTGTTCCTCTTTTCTCAAGGTAGTATTGGACATGTTGTATACCTCCCTCATGAGGTATAGAGGAGTACAGAGCCTCTACATCCAGGCTACACAAATTCACAGGTTTAGGGAGTTTAAGGTTCGAAAGAAGTGCCAGGGTTTGTTTAGTGTCTTGAATAAAGGATGGTAAGGACTCCACAAATGGGCGCAAGATTTTATCAAGATAAATGCTCCCATTTTGTGTAAGACCATTTATGCCTGACACTATCGGACGTCCCGGGGGGTCAAGTTTGTTTTTATGAATTTTTGGTAGACAGTAGAAGGTTGCTATCCTAGGGTTCCTATTTAGAATGAATTCATATTCCTCCCTGGATACTGCGACCCCCATCCAAGATCCGTTTATATTCCTCCAAAAAGGAATTGGTAGGGTCTGTTGAGAGTGTACAGTAGGTTTCCCTGTCATCCAGGATTTTGAGGGCCATTCTCACATAGTTAGTAGATTTCATCATAACTATGTTGCCGCCCTTATCAGCCGGCTTAATGGTAATCTCCCTATCCATTTTGAGGGAATGAAGAGCTTTCCCCTCATGTTTTGTAAGGTTCATATTAGGGTATAGGTCGAGATCCACATTTTTAATATTTTCAATTTCAAATTTAACTGCCTCCTAAAACAATTCAATATTTCTATAACTGCCTATATGAGGTGTAAAGCGGCTTTTAGGCTTCAGGTTTGTCTGGCCTTGGATACTGGTAGGGTCATTTTCATCTAATAAAGATATTAAAGCCATCAACCCATTGTAATCATTCTCAGATAGTCCCAGATCTTTTGTTTTCCTTTCAATCTGCAATTGATGATATTTAAAGAGGGCAAGTTTTTTCTCAAACAGATGTACATCTTTTATCCATGTAAATTTATTGGGTCACATTACTCAATATCGTTTTCTCTTTGTATATCTTCCTCCCCTGCCCCTGTTGTGGGTTTGGTATATTTGACGAGGGAAATCCTCCCTCTGATCCAACTCTAAAAAATTAACCCCTTTTTTGAGGATACCCCTAGTGTTGGATTGGTTAAATGTATTGGGAGTAGGTGGACCAGCCTGCTGTCTAAGCTCATTGTCAGTGTCTGAGGAGTCATACTTTCTCCCCTATATACCGGGCGTTTCTTGCCACACAGCAAGATTCAGCAAGCCCATACATAGTGGTGTGGCACAAAGAGTTGGGTAAATCCTTTACAGATGGTACCTGGTCCCGACAAGACTGGCACACATGTACATCAAACAAATGCTGGAGATGTCTCACAGCGGTGGGCACCATGTACCATATCTGGTGGCAATCAGGGGCGGACTGAGAACCCTCAGGGCCCCCGGGCAAAATAAATCAAGGGCCTCCTTACAGGCCCCACCCATACTCTGCAGCAAGCGCCACCCTTGTCCCGCCTCCATGCACCGCCTCCAGCCACACCCTACACAATCTTTAGACACAAGGAACAAAAGGGCAATAAGCCCTTCGAGGCCCCAGCAGAGACTATAATTGAGGGCTAATGGGCCATGGAGGGGGGTCTTTCTAGCGGAGGCTATCTCAGTGTCCTTTAGAGAGTGTGTTAGAAAGAATCCCCTCAAGGCCCCATTAGAGACTACAATGGAGTCTAATAGGCTTGGAAGGGGGTCTTTCTAACAGAGGCCATCTCAGCATCCATTAGATATCCCCAGCTGGAAACAGTCGCCTCCAGGCCCCAGTAGAGACTACAATTGAGGGCTAATGGGCCATGGAGGGGATTTCTAGCAGAGGCTATCTCAGTGTCCTTTAGAGAGTGTGTTAGAAAGAATCTCCTCCAGGCCCCATTAGAGACTACAATGGAGTCTAATGGGGCCTGGAGGGTGGTCTCTCCAACACTCTGGTTCCTATTCACAATATAGCAACACAACATAGCTCACTGATACCTAGGCCAAGTTGGCTCCTCTTACCTTAATTACTGTTGCTGGCTGGCAGTCTGTGGGCTTGCTTGCTGCGGCTGGCAGGCTGTGGGCTTGCTGGCTACTGCCGGCAGGCTGTGGGCTTGCTGACTGCGGCTGGCAGGCTGTGGCTTGCTGACTGCGGCTGGCAGGCTGTGGCTTGCTGGCTGCGACTGGCAGGCTGTGGGCTTGCTGGCTGTAAGCCTGTGGCTTGCTGTAGGCCTGTGGGCTGGCTACTGGCCTGTGGGCTGGCTACTGGCCTGTGGGCTGGCTAACTGGCTGGCTACTGGCCAGCCTGTGGGTTGGCTGGCTGGCTACTGGGGCACTTGTAGATTATTTAAAGAAATAATCCATGCACAATAACCACTACTGCTCCAGAGTAAGTAGTCAAACCATTTAAGAACAGTTTGACAACTTACCTGGGATCTGCTGGGATATGGGGCTGTAGTAGGGAATAGGAGCAGTGGTGCAATGTGTGTGAAAGGTTCAGTGTGTGTGGGGGGTGTAGTGTGTGAATGTGTAGGGTGTGTGGGCTGTGTACGTGTGTGGCAATGTTAGTATGGGGGGCTGTGTATGGGGGTCTATGTGTATATGGGTGGGCAGTGTATGTGTGTGTGTGAGGCAATGTGTGTAAATGTGTATGGTGTGTATGGGGGCAGTGTGTGAATGTGTGGTGTGTGTGTGGGGGCAGTGTGTTTATGGGGCTAGAGTTCACTCTCACCACTGCGACCACCAGGAATCCCTGGGGGTCACAGTGTTGAGAGTGAACACTAGACCGTAGCTCCAGGGCTAGAGTTGACTCTCGCAAGAGCGGTAACGTTGCCATGGTAATCGCGGCAACGCTCTGTGCTCGTGCAAGAAGGACCCAGAGGAGCTGCAGGGTGAGCTCCCAGGTCCTCTCTTCCTTCCTCCCCTGCCCGCACGGTGCCTGCGGACAGGGGAGGGGGAGCAATTGCCCTGTTGCCCCCCTGGATCCACCAGTGATATATACAGCCCTTCTGTGTGCCTTTTTGTCTCCCCCCGTCCCTCTGTATGTTTCTTTCTCCCCCCTCCTTCCCAGTCTCTCTTACCCCTCTGCCTCTTTCTCCCTCTCTTCCACTGTTTTTCTCCCCCCTTTCCCTGTCTCTCTCTCCCCCACATCTCTCTTCCTCTCTGTCTCTTTCTCCCCCTCCCCATCTCTTTCTCCCCCTGTGTCTCTTTCTCCCCCTCCCTATCTCTCTATTCCCCGTTTCTCCCCGTGTCTCATTCTTCCCTCTCTGTCTGTCTCCCCCCTCCCCATATCTCTGTTCCCCCCTCTTTCCATATCTCTGTTCCCCCCTCTTTCTCTCCCCATATCTCTGTTCCCCCTCTTTCTCCCCTCTCCCCATATCTCTGTTCCCCCCTCTCCCTCTCCCCATCTCCCCATATCTCTGTTCCCCTCTTTCTCCCTCTCCCCATATCTCTATTCCCCTCTTTCTCCCTCCCTCTCCCCATGTCTCTGTTTCCCCGCTGCTCCCTCTCCCCTTCATCTCCTGTTCCCTCTTTCTCCCTCTCCCCGTATCTCTGTTCCTCTTTCCTCCCTCTCCCCATATCTCTGTTCCCCCTCTTTCTCCCTCTCCCCGTATCTCTGTTCCCCCCTTTCTCCCCATATCTGTTCCCCTCCCTCCCCTTATCTCTTTTCCCCTCCCCTCTCCCCATGTCTCTTTTCCCCCTCTTTCTCCCCCTCCCCATATCTCTGTTCCCCTTATCTCCTGTTCCCCCTCTTTCTCCCCCCCCTCCCCGTATCTCTTTCCCCTCCTCTCCCTTATCTCTTTCCTCCCCTCTCCCCCCCCCCCTCCCCCACCATCTCTCTGTTCCCCTCTTCCCCTTGCTGTCTCGTATCGCTGCGGTTTTCCCACATCCTGTGCTTTGGGGTGTGGGGAGCAGGGCATGATAGACACATGCTCCCCTCCTCCTTCAGTGTTAGTGAGAGGAATGCCGCCGGACCGGCGAGGCTGCTACCCGGTCCGGCGGCTGCAGCATGAAACGGCCGGCCCCCCCACAGTGTGCCACCGGACCGGCCACCCGGTGGCACCTGCAGTCCCCAAATGCCGCCCCAAATCCAGCCCTGCCGCCGGGCCCCCTAAAGGCGGCCCTGGCGGCGGGCCCCCCTCCCGGCTGGGCCCTCGGACCGTGTCCGAAGTGCCCGACCGGTCAGTCTGCCCCTGGTGGCAATGCCCACAAATACAAGCTTACTGGGAAATGGTTCAAGATATTACATATCAAACACTAAGATCACATACCCCTCTAACAAATGGGGTATGTCCAGTCTTTTTTAGTAGCCACTTAGTCACAAACACTGGCCAAAATTAGCGTTAAATTTAGTTTTTTTACTCTTTTCACACCCAAACAAATATGAACGCTAACTTTGGCCAGTGTTTTCGACTAAGTGGCTACTAAAAAAGTCTGGACATACCCCATATTGAATACCCTGGGTTGTCTACTTTAAAAAAAAAAATATGTACATGTGGGGTGCTATTCAGAGATTTATGACAGATAATAGTGTTACAATGTCACTATTAATAAATTTAAAAAATGTATGTTTTGAAACCGCAATATCCTACTTGTACCTATAGCCCTATAACTTGCAAAAAAGCATGTAAACACTGTTTTTTTTTAAACTCATGACAACATTTTTAATCTATTTAGCAGTTTTTTTCATTTGCTTTTGTAGATGAGTAAAAGATTTTTCAAGTAAAAGTCAAAAAACATGTATATTTTTCAATTTTTCAACATTTTTTTTTTAAATTAAATTACATGAGATTATATAAATAATGGTATGTAAAGAAAGCCCCTTTTGTCCTGAAAAAAAAAACAATATATAATTTGTATGGGAACAGTAAATGAGAGAGCGGAAAATTACAGCTAAACACAAACACCACAAAAGTGTAAAAAGAGGCCTGGTCGCAAATGTACAACATCGCAAAAACAGTCCTTAACCCCTTAAGGACGGAGCCAAATGTACACGTTGTGAACAAAACAAAATGTAAACAAATCCTGGCATTTGCGCTACATGACTGTCCAACCGTAATTCACCTCTTTCATAGTAAATGCACCCACCCTTATTATATATCATTTTATTCAGGGGAAACAGGGCTTTCATTTAATATCAAATATTTAGCTATGTAACATAATTTAATATGAAAAAAATGGGAGAAAATAAGATTTTTTATTTTATTTTTTTAGTTCTACATGACATTTTAACTGTCAATGTCATAATACTGTTTGCTTTTACTGCAATAAAATACACATATTTGTATTCAGCAAAGTCTCACGTGTAAGACAGTACCCCCTATGTACAGGATTTATGGCGTTTTGGGAAGTTACAAGGTCAAATATAGCATGTTACATTTGAAATTGAAATTCGCCAGATAGGTTATGTTGCCTTTGAGACTGTATAGTAGCCCAGGAATGAAATTTACACCCATAATGGCATACCATTTGCAATAGTAAACAACCCAAGGTATTGCAAATGGGGTATGTCCAGTCTTTTTTAGTAGCCATTTGGTCACAAACACTGGCCAAAGTTAGCGTTAGTATTTGTGTGTGAAAAATGCACAAAAACGCCAATTTTGCCCAGTGTTTGTGACTAAGTGGCTACTAAAAAGACTGGACATACCTGTTTGCAATACCTTGGGTTGCCTACTATTGCAAATGGTATGCCATCATAGGGGTAATTTTCATTTTTTCACTACCATAGGGTCTCAAAGGCAACGTAACCAATCTGGCGAATTTTAATGTGAAAAAAATGAAACACAAGCCTTATATTTGACGCTGTAACTTTTGAAAACACCATAAAACCTGTACATGAAGGGTACTGTTGTACTCGGGAGAATTCGCTGAACACAAATATTCTGTGTAAGTGCTATTTGTGCATGAAAAATGCAAAAAACTTCACTTTTACTGGCGATATCATCGTTGTAATACATTTTACTGTTTTGAAACACTAATTTGTGTTCAGTGAAGTCTCCTGAGCAGAACAGTACCGCCCATGTACAGGTTTTATGGTGTCTTGGAAAGTTATAGGGTTAAATATAGTGCTAGCAAATTAAATTCCCTTTACTTTCGGCATGGGTTGTCAGGCAGGTCCCGCTAATTGTAATTAAGTAAGATACCTAATTATGTAAAAATATTACATAAATATATATGTAGAATTAATATATATATATATATATATATATATATATGTGTATATATATATATATATGTATATATATATAATTTTTTAAAAATATTTTTATTTATATATAGGTATATATATAGTGATATATACGTATATATTTATGTATATAGATATATACATTATTTAATTCTACGTGTAATTTGATATAAATATATATATATTAATATCACAATACAGTTAGAACGAAATAACACACATCTATATATTTTGTAATTATTTTTTTTATTTTATTTTTTTACGTATTTACATATTTTTTTATATTATATATAAATATATATATAACAATAATTATATATATATTTAATCAGTATCAGTCTACATGTAATTTGATACTAATATATATATATATATATTAATAGTAAAATACACCTAGACAGTGTATGTGTGTATATAAACGTGTATATATATGATCTAAGTATATATATATATTTTTTTTACACATATTAACTTTAATTTAATTTATTTCCAGCCAGCAGGGGGACTACCTGTCATTACAGGCAGTCCCCCTGCTGGCAATGCAGTAGCCAGCTAACCCGGCCATGTGATTGTGAGGTCCTCGCAAGGACCTCACTCTCACATGGCCGGGGGGGGGGGCTGCAGGAGGCTGGATGTGCCACGGGGGGCTCCCTTGGAGTCCCCCCAACCTCGATCGCCGGCGTGGGATCACCGGCGACTGGGTAAGTAAAAAAAAAACGGAGGACGCACTATTACGCCCGGCGGCATTTAGAGCCGCTGAAAATAGGGCGTAATAGTACGCCCTCTGGTCTTAAGGGGTTAATGTACACGTTGTGATCAAAACAAAATGCAAACAAAAACTTGAATTTGCGCTATATGTCTGTTCAGGCGTAATTCACCTCTTTCATATTATGTGCACCCATACTTATTACATATCATTTTATTCAGGGGAAACAAGGCTTTAATTTAACATCAAATATTTAGGTATAAAACATAATTTTATATGAATAAAATATAAAAAATGGGAGAAAATAAGATTTTTTTTTAAATGTTTAGTTCTACGTGACATTCTAACCGTGAATGTCATAATACTGTTTGATTTTACTGCAATAAAATACACATATTTGTATTCAGCGATGTCTCATGTGTAAAACAGTACCCCCTATGTACAGGTTTTATGGTGTTTTGGGAAGTTACAGGGTCAAATAGTAATAATTTTAATTTTTTTCACATTGAAATTCGCCAGATTGTTTCCGTGGCCTTTGAGACCGTAAGGTAGCCCATGAATGAGAATTACACCCATGATGGCATACCATTTGCAAAAGTAGACAACGCAAGGTATTGCAAATGAGGTATGCCTAGTCTTTTTTAGTAGCCACTTGGTCACAAACACTGGCCAAAGTTAGTGTTAATATTTGAAAATGCAAAAAACTAATTTGAACGTCAATTTCAAGCCTTATATTTGACTCTCTATCTTTTGAAAACACCATAAAACCTGTACATGAGGGGTACTGTTATACTTGGGAGACTTCGCTGAACACAAATTAGTGTTTCAAAACCGTAAAACGTATCACAACAATTATATTGTCCGTGTAAGTGCCATTTGGGTGTGAAAAATGCAAAATCACTGACTATATCGTCATTGTAATAAATGTTACTGTTTTGAAACACTAATATTTGTGTTCAGCGAAGTCTTCTGAGTAAAACAGTACCCCCATGTACAGGTTTTATGGTGTCTCGGAAAGTTACAGGGTTAAATATAGTGCAAATTAAATTCCCTGGACTTTTGGCCTGGGTTGTCAGGCTGGTCCAGCTAACTGTAATTATTAAAATTACCTAATTATGTAAAATTATATAGCTGAATGTGCTAACAACAAAATCACACAAAAATTAAAAAATGGAAATCAAAGTTTTCAACCCATGGAGGTCTGGATTTGGAGTCACACTCAAACTTAAAGTGGAAAAACACACTACAGGCTGATCTAACTTTGATGTAATGTCCTTAAAACAAGTCAAAATGAGGCTCAGTAGTGTGTGTGGCCTCCAAGTGCCTGTATAACCTCCCTACAATGCCTGTGCATGCTCCTGATGTGGTGGTGGATGCTCTCCTGAGGGATCTCCTCCCAGACCTGGACTAAAGCATCTGCCAACTCCTGGACAGTCTGTGGTGCAACGTGACGTTGGTGGATGGAGTGAGACATGATGTCCCAGATGTGCTCAATTGGATTCAGCTCTGGGGAACGGACGGGCCAGTCCATAGCATCAATGCCTTCGTCTTGCAGGAACTGCTGACACACTCCAGCCACATGAGGTCTAGCATTGTCTTGCATTAGGAGGAACCCAGGGCCAACCGCACCAGCATATGGTCTCACAAGGGGTCTGAGGATCTAATCTCGTTACCTAATGGCAGTCAGGCTACCTCTGGCGAGCACATGGAGGGCTGTGTGGCCCCCAAAGAAATGCCACCCCACACCGTTACTGATCCACTGCCAAACTGGTCATGCTGGAGGATGTTGCAGGCAGCAGAATGTTCTCCACGGGGTCTCCAGACTCTGTCACATCTGTCACATGTGCTCAGTGTGAACCTGCTTTCATCTGTGAAGAGCACAGGGCGTCAGTGGCGAATTTGCCAATCTTGGTGTTCTCTGGCAAACGTCCTGCACGGTGTTGGGCTGCAAGCACAATCCCCACGTGTGGACGTCGGTCCCTCATACCACCCTCATGGAGTCTGTTTCTGACCGTTTGAGCAGACATATGCACATTTGTGGCATGCTGGAGGTCATTTTGCAAGGCTCTGGCCGTGCTCCTCCTTGCACGAAGGTAGAGGTAGCGGTCCTGCTGCTGGGTTGTTGCCCTCCTACAGCCTCCTCCATGTCTCCTGATATACTGGCCTGTCTCCTGGTAGCGCCTCCATGCTCTGGACACTACGCTGACAGACACAGCAAACCTTCTTGTCACAGCTCGCATTGATGTGCCATCCTGAATGAGCTGCACTACCTAAGCCACTTGTGTAGGGTGTAGACTCCGTCTCATGCTACCACTAGAGTGAAAGCACCGCCAGCATTCAAAAGTGACCAAAACATCAGCCAGGAAGCATAGGAACTGAGAAGTGGTCTGTGGTCACTACTAATTGCCTATAATTGCCACCTGTTGTCTATCAGAAGTTTGATTAACTTGGAGTTACATTGTGTTGTTTACATGTTCCCTTTATTTTTTTGAGCAGTGTATATGTGTGTATATATATATATATATATATATATATATATATATACACACATATATACATCTACAAGTATAGTGGCACTCACCCTTTCATGTGTTATAAAAATAGAAAAATATGCCCTGGTGCAATCCCACACTGGGTATAAATAGTGAATGAAAAAGAGATGCACTCTGTGGTCTTTAGAAACAATTATTGTTATTTAATGTCCAATACAGTTACATAAATCCGATCGACATTTCGACCTCTTCGGGTCTTCCTCAAGATCAATTTATAAGCATATATGACGAAAATATATTAGAAATAAGAGAAGGTTACTCACCAATCATGCAGTGTTCACCCATTTCCAGTAGCCCGAACCCTGAAGTGTGCGTAAGGCGTCACATGACGCAAGATGCGTGTCGTGTAGGCGTGCTTAGCTCCCGAACACAGTTGCTAGGAGACCAGTGAATAAAAACAGTGTGTAATGAAAGTCCGATAGTCGAACTAATGAGAGAATGTGTGGGTGGTATCAAAGAGGCAAATGACGCCTGATAAAATATATTTAGTAAAAAGTGCAGCAATGTGTAAAAGAGCAGATTTGTGGACTATACGTCCTAATGTGCATGGTGTGGTGTCACATAAGGTGACATAAATATTCAATGTCACATGCAACATTTAATAGTGACCATATATATATGTGAGTGATACAGATCATGCACATAATACAGAAAATATCAACAAAGACAATAAAAGCATAACATAAACACTTACATCAGACATCCCATGGAGTTATATCATTGAAATAATAAACAAAAGGAGCATTTTCTGATGCCCAAAGCATCTCCTAAACAGCTACTGAGTAATCATATTTTAATTAAGTATTGGGCCAAAGGTAAAACGACTATAGAATTTTTAAAGCTAAGTATACTATATATATACTTAAAACAAAGAGGAGACAATAAATAACCAGCCCTAAACAAGCACAATACAGATGTAGATCCCCAAAATCCAAGCTAAACTAGTATATCCAGACAAGGGATGAATCTATAGTAATAACACATGTGTCAAGCCATATTGAAAAAGGTAAATAAACTAACTAGGTCACAGGTAATGAAACATCCCTCCTAACACAACACACCACATTATCTGCACCTAGGTTTATAACAGGGATATTATTATATAATAATAATAGTAAAAGACTTCGGCAAGGACTAATAAAGGGAGAAAAAAGGAGAATAATAGACATTACAAGATAGTACAAAATAGTGTACAGGTACATCACTGAACCTCATTTTCTAGTAGAGCTATATCTCCACAAAAAACAAAAATAAAAAATAAAGTATCTACAAAGAAACTATATACACTAATCCACAGACATGTACAAAATCGCATTAGTATCCAAGAGAAGAGGCTATCTGGACTCTAGATTCTAAATCTTAAATAAGTGAAAGGCCTATGATAGGTACATAAGGATTTAGTAATGACATATCAGAGAAACGCTGAGTACACAATATTTTCATTCAGTCCCCTTGGAGTCACCGTGCCAAGTTGGTATGTCCAGCGTGCTTCTCGTTAGAGTAACATTCTCGATATGTCACTACCTCTTGGTAGAGGCGGAATATGATCAATCGCTATAAAGCGTAACGTAGGTAGTCTGTGTGACAAAACCAGGAAGTGTTTCGCTTAAATAAATCACATGATCTGTGGTACATGTGATATGGTGTGCAATATTAATTCTTTGACCACTATGGGGATGTGTAAACGTTTTGCCACTAATCATGTGGCTGCAAGTTACACAGCCACTGCACTTAAAGCATCCTTTTCTAGTGGTTTTGGGAGTAAGTTGATAACAGTGTATAGGATCGTTCCTGACCAACATGTCCCTAAGATTTCTGTTCCTTTTATAGCTGAAAATGGGACGTTTTTGGAATATACCAGGAAGCTGTTTATCTGACTGTAATAATCCCCAGTTCTTATTTAGGGATTGCTTCACTGTGGAGGTACCAGTGTGGAAAGTAAGAGGAAGAAACATCTTGGGTGTCGGTGTCACATTAGTTTTAGCCACTTTGTTAGTCTCTGTTTCCCATATCTCAACGGCACGGGTGTGAGCTTCCTGAAGGGTACGGACCTGATATCCTCTGGCCCTGAATCTATTCCACATTTGTTGAAGCTCGGAGTCACGGTTCTCAGACGTGCTGTTATATCTAAAAACCCTAAGGAATTGAGATAAAGGTAGTGATGCCTTGAATTTTCTAGGGTGGAAGCTGGAAGCCATCAGAAGTGTATTACAGTCCGTCTCTTTGCGGTATAAGGTAAATTCCAATCTCCCAAGATTTTTGTAATAGTAACAAGGTAGCCGGCAGGGATATTGTGGACTCCTAATTTAAAGAGATAGTGGCCTATTTCCACTATCTATTTATACCTCCTTCAATTCTGTCCCTGCCTATCAGCATTCACCTTGCCCTATATTAACCTCCTCCTGACATCACTTCCTTGCCCTGTCGTGGTTTATTCTAGCCTGAGAGTGTGTTCTTAGTAGTTGTCTTTTCTCTGGTTCCTGACTTCAGCTTGTTTATTGGTTATTCTTATTTCTGGCTCCCTGACCTTTGCTCTGTCTATTTCGTTTTTCCGTATCTCTGTATTCCTGACCTTGGCGTGTTTGACTATTCTTATCTCTTATTCCTATGTTAAGTCCGGCCACTTTAAGGTCCGGTAATACGTCTATCTGTGTTCACCTTTATTGTTCTCTGGTTTGCGTGTTGAGGAGTATAACCTTGACATTATGACAGGGCCATGGACCCTGCAAACCTGGGACAACAAATGGCTGCATATGAAAATAGAATAAAGGGGTTAGATCATAGAATGGATCAGTTTGCCCAAGCCTTGCAAACTATCCTCACCATAACTGTGTGTCTTCAACCAGAGGTAGAGGACAGTAGTTCTCAAGGTGCTGTTGCTCCACTCATCCCACTCCAACTATTCATCTAACTCCCCCTCCTCGTTATTCCGGGGACCCATCATTATGCAGGGGATTTTGGAACCAGGTGGCGTACATTGTGAAGTAGCCCCTGATTCATTCCCTACTGATAGGTCCAAGATTGCATTCATTATGAACCTATTAGAAGGTAGAGCCCTGGCTTGGATAAATTGGTTATGGGAAAATAATGACGTGATTATCTTTAATTTTGAATTGTTACTCAGGACTTTCGATAATGTATTCAATCCCCCAGGCAGAAAGAGACTAGCAGCCAGAGCCTTGTTAAAAATCAAACAAGGATCTAGAACAGTGGCTGATTATGCTATTGAATTTCACACCTTGGCCTCTGAATTGACTTGGAATAACAGTGCTCTAACAGCTGTGTTTTTTGAGGGCCTTAATGAGACCTTACAGGAAGAAGTGGCAGCCAGGAATTTACCAGAACTCATAGAAGACCTTATACAGTATATGTCAGATATTGATATCAGGGTTAGACAGAAGCATCTTCTTTAGATAGACAAAGGAGGGCCTTAGGGAGAATCACTCCTCATCCTATGATAACCGATTACCCACTTTGCCAGCCCCTGAATCTGATTCTGAACCCATGCAACTAGGTAATACAAGACTCTCTGAGGCTGAGAAGTCTTACAGAAGAAGAGAAGGGTTGTGCCTATACTGCGGTCGTAAGGGGCATTTGCGTAACAATTGCCCATCACATCCGGAAAACTCTACCACCTAAGCTCGTTCAGAGGACCGGCCTTGGGTGTGATGTCTCTGTCCCCTAAAACAAATTTATACAGATGTGTGATGCCTGTAACCCTATTCTGGTTAAGTGTTAGTCATCTCACTATGGCCCTCATTGACTCTGGATCTGCAGACAACTTTATTGACCAGACCTTCGCTACAGCTCTTTCTCTTCCTTTGGAGGAGAAAGAAACACCCTTGGCCTTTGAGGCCATAGATGGTAGACCATTAACAGTCCCCTATGTTACACATCAAACCAAGACTGTTATTTTATCAATAGGCGCTACCCATAAAGAGAAGTTGTATTTCCAGGTCATTTCTTCCCCTTTTTGCCCTTTGGTTCTTGGTTTTCCATGGTTACAAAAACATAACCCTGTTATTGACTGGAGAGAGTCAAATTCTGTATTGAGTACTTCCTGTAATAGTTCATGTTTAAGTCAGGTTAAATCCCTTTGTTCTCTTGATGTTCCATCAGCTCTTCCACTTTCCACTAACGTACCGCCTCAGTACCAAGACCTGGCGAAGGTCTTTGATAAAATACAGGCAAACTGTCTTCCTCCACATAGGCCTTATGATTGTGCTATCAAACTCCTCCCTGGTACCATGCCCCCCAAGGGGAGGGTTTACCTTCTTTCTCAAAATTAAAATAAGGTTATGGAGGAATATATACAAGAATATCTAAGTAAGGGGTTTATCAGACGTTCTTCTTCCCCTGCAGGGGCTGGCTTCTTTTTTGTGGCCAAAAAGGAGGTGGATTTGCGTCACTGCATAGATTACAGGGGTCTGAAAAAAATTACTCTAAAAAATGCGTATCCTACACCACTGATAACAGAGCTCTTTGACAGGCTTCGTGGTGCTAAGGTCTTTACCAAATTAGACCTTAGAGGAGCCTACAATCTAGTTCGCATTAAAGAGGGAGACGAATGGATGACGGCATTTAATACTGGAAGTGGTCATTATGAGTATACGGCAATGCCCTTTGGTCTATGTAATGCCCCAGCAGTCTTCCAAGAATTTATCAATGATGTCTTACGAAATTATTTGCACACTTGCGCTATTGTGTATCTTGATGACATTCTTATTCATTCTCCTAATATTCAGATACATCACCAACAAATTAGAAGTATATTGCAGACCCTTCTTGCCAATGGCTTTTATTGCAAAATTGAGAAATGTCTGTTCGATCAGACTTCTATTCCATTTTTAGTGTATATAATTTCTACTGAGGGATTTCAAATGGACCCTAAAAAAACTATCTTCTATTCTTGAATGGCCCTTACCCATTGGTTTGAAGTCCATACAGAGGTTCATTGGATTCGCTAACTATTATAGAAAATTTATAAAAGGCTTTTCCCAGATTCTAGCACCAATCACAGCTATGAACAAGAAGGGAGCTAATCATGTCAGTTGGTCTGCGGAAGCCAAAGCTTCTTTCACTCTCTTGAATAAATCTTTTGCCTCAGCTCCCGTCCTGGTACATCCAGACCCCTCTAGACCCTTCATCCTTGAGGTTGATGCCTCTGAGACCGGTGTGGGGGCTATCCTTTCCCAGAGGGAATCCCCTACCGCTCTGTTGCACCCTTGTGGATTCTTTTCTCATAGACTGACACCTGCTGAAAAGAATTATGATATCGGTAATAGAGATTTATTAGCCATAGTATCAGCCCTCAAGGAATGGCGTCACTTACTTGAGGGATCTATGGTTCCTATCATGATTCTCACCGATCATAAGAATTTATACTATTTGAGTGACGCTAAGAGGCTTTCGCCCAGACAAGCCCCCTGGGCTCTTTTTCTTTCGCGCTTTAATTATGTAATCTCCTATAGACCGGGTAATCGGAACACCAAAGCAGATTCTCTTTCCATACAGTTTGCCACTCTTGATAAGAGGAGGTCAGACGGTCAGACCAGAATCCATTATACCTCCTGAGAGAATCATTGCTTTGACTAGAATCAGAGTCTCTTCCCCTCTTCTGCACAAGATCCAAAGGGTCCAAGATAGGGCACCTAGTGACAAGCCTGTTGATAAATTATACGTGCCTCCAGAGCTAAGAGGGGAAGTATTCAGCCATTACCATGACAGTAAAATGGCTGGACATATGGGGGTAGCTAAGCCCATTGATTTAATTACATGACAGTATTGGTGGCCATCTCTTAGAAAGGAAGTTGAAGCTTACGTATCATCGTGTGACGTTTGCTCCCAATCTAAACCTTCTCATCAAGTACCATGTGGACTTCTTCATCCTCTTCCTTTGCCATTAGTTCCTTGGTCTCATCTGTCTATGGATTTTATAGTAGAGTTGCCACCATCTAAGGGTTTTACTGTCATTTTGGTTATAGTTGATCGTTTCTATAAACGTACCTTTGAAAAAATTGCCTTCTTCTGCTGAATTAGCCAGTATATTCACCAAGGAAATAATACGCCTACACGGAATGCCAGACGTCATTGTTTCTGATAGGGGTTCACAATTTATTTCAAAGTTTTGGAGGGTTTTTTGTAAAGACATGGGCATTGAACTCGCCTTCTCTTCAGCCTATCATCCTCAAACGAATGGTGCTGCTGAAAGGACTAATCAGAGCCTTGAACAATATCTCTGTTGTTTTACGTCTCAACTCCAGGACAACTGGGCTGACCTTCTACGCACTCTGCTTCTGGTCACAGTCCCTTCTTTGTCACGTATGGTCTTCATCCTAATCTTCTTCCGGCTTCGTTCTCTCACGAGGGAATGCCGGTGTTGGATGAACACTTATCCACTGTACATGACACTTGTATAATGGTTCATGCCATCTTGGAGAAGACTATGCTTACTCAAAAAGCCTTTGCAGATAGGCACTGTAGGGCGGCACCTTCTTATGTTGCTGGTGATAGAGTTTGGTTATCCACGCGTAACCTACGCTTACGCGTTCCCTCAATGAAGTTGGCTCCTAAATTCATTGGTCCTTACAAGGTTTTGCATAGGATCAATCCTGTTTCCTATGCTTTGGATTTGCCCCAAAACCTTTGTGTGCCCAAAGTCTTTCATACGTCCCTTCTGAAACCGCTTATATGCAACAGTCATTCTCGTTCCCGACCTCGTCCTCCTCCAGTTTTAGTTCATGGTCAAGAGGAGTATGAGATCCAGCATATTGTCGACTCCCGCATCTCCCGGGGTTCGCTTCAGTACCTGGTTCATTGGAAAGGTTATGGGCCTGAGGAGAGATCGTGGGTTCCTGCTTCTGAGGTCCATGCGCCCCGACTCCTTAGGGCGTTCCATGCTAGGTTTCCTTCTCACCCTTCTGGTGTTCCTCCAGTGGGCGTTCCTTCGGGGGGGGGGGTTCTGTCATACCTGGTGTCCCGCGCCGTCCCTGTCCCGCCGTCCGTCCTCTTGTCTCGGGCGGTGTTGATCACTGGCGGGCGTCGTGCGCGTGCACCTCCGGGGGCGCACGCGCATCTGGGAGAGTGCCCGGGGACATGCGCGCGCGCACAAGGTAGCCGGCAGGGATATTGTGGACTCCAAATTTAAAGAGATAGTGGCCTATTGCCACTATCTATTTATACCTCCTTCAATTCTGTCCCTGCCTATCAGCATTCACCTTGCCCTATATTAACCTCCTCCTGACATCACTTCCTTGCCCTGTCGTGGTTTATTCTAGCTCGAGAGTGCATTCTTAGTAGTTGTCTTTTCTCTGGTTCCTGACTTCGGCTTGTTTATTGGTTATTCTTATTTCTGGCTCCCTGAACTTGGCTCTGTCTTTTTCGTTTTCCCGTATCTCTGTATTCCTGACCTTGGCGTGTTTGACTATTCTTATCTCTCATTCCTACGTTAAGTCCGGCCACTTTAAGGTCCGGTAATACGTCTATCTGTGTTCGCCTTTATTGTTCTCTGGTTTGCGTGTTGGGGAGTATAACCGTGACAGATACTAATGCGATTCTGTACATGTCTGTGGATTAGTGTATATAGTTTCTTTGTAGATACTTTATTTTTGCTTTTTTGTGGAGATATAGCTCTACTAGAAAATGAGGTTCAGTGATGAACCTGTACACTATTTTGTACTATCTTGTAATGTCTATTATTCTCCTTTTTTTCTCCCTTTATTAGTCCTTGCCGAAGTCTTTTACTATTATTATTACATAATATACCTGTTATAAACCTAGGTGCAGATAATGTGGTGTGTTGTGTTAGGAGGGATGTTTCATTACCTGTGACCTAGTTAGTTTATTTAACTTTTTCAATATGGCTTGACACTTGGGTTATTACTATAGGTTCATCCCTTGTCTAGATATACTAGTTAAGCTTGGATTTTTGGGATCTACATCTGTATTGTGCTTGTTTAGGGCTGGTTATTTATTGTCTCCTCTTTGTTTTAAGTATATATAGTATACTTAGTGTAGCGGAGAGCTGGTATTACACAGCCTATCTCCACTTTGGATCCCAGTGAGGTTCAGGAACAAGCAATTATAAATCCATAGGGCAAAGTACCCAGCAGGCAAAATAACACAGCAGTATCCCAACAGCACTCCCAATAACTGGACGACACACAGTATCAGGAGCAGAACTAAAGATTTATTCAGACAGTGGCCTTTTAAAGCATGCTCCCATGCAAGGGAGGGATTTTCATTCATTAGTACAGTAGCCAATCCTGTTCTGGTAACCTCCCACACATCTCCTCCCCTCAGCCTGCATCATAATCCCCTTATCCAGGACACCAATTCCCCTCGTTTCTGGATGTACCCCTAAACCTAGGGGTACCGCTTTAAATTATACATCCCCTGGTAGCCCTGATCTGGGTGAACAACATATCCAAAAATCACCCAGATCAGACCAGGCGTTCGGAAATTTATGGAGGGAATAAAATGACCGACCGCGCTGGAAAGAGTAGCCGAATTGGGTTCCATGCAATGGGGCCCTGCGGTCGGTCCTGGAACAAGGGAATAGATTACACGAAAGCCTCCAGTTACAGAGACTAGGGAGAGTTCGCTTGAATCCCCTCGTTCGGTTGTTTCTATCCACCGAACGAGGGGCTGTTCGGTAGTTTGGAACCGAACGGACCGGGCTTGTGGAGGTCTCAGCGGTGTTCGCCTAGTCGAGTGTCTGATTTGAGTTCCAGACACTCGACGGCAAAACACCGCTGTTCGGGAGTTTTAAAATGGCCGCTGCCACGTGTTCGTTTCCTGAATGGCGGCCACCCCTGAGAACAAAGGACTACTACTCAGCTGGTCAATTACTCATTCGCAACAATGTTGCAACGAGTAATTGAAGGCACACTTCACACCGGGGAGGTCTGACTGTTCGGTAGTTTCATTCCCTTATTTGTTGGAATGATTCTACCGAACAATCAGACGAATACAATACATTTAACACATATAACTTTGCCATTTACACGAATGCAGTAAAAACCTATGTAATTCTCAGGACAGCCCAGTGCCATCCGCTCCACCGTTCCACCTTGCCCATAAAGCGGCATACACAGTCTGATCCAACACGGATCGGCTTGGGGATGTCCGGGGATGCTCACGGATCATTTCTCCAGGTCTGTTTGTCTTGACAACCCGTCAGCATTCCCATTCTGTTTGCTCGGGTGGTACTGAATGTTAAAGTCAAAGGGCTGCAGCGCCAAACTCCAGCGCAGCAGCCTGATATTGTCCCCAGCCACCCGGTTTAGCCAGACCAACGGTTGTGATCCGTGAGCAAGGAAAAGGGCTGTCCATACAAATACGGCTGGAATTTCTTTAGGGCCCACACCACAGCCAGGCATTCTTTTTAGATGGCGGCGTAGCTCACTTCTCTTGGCAATAGTTTCCGACTGATGTAGGCTATGAGGTGTTCTCTGCCATCGGCCCCGACTTGGCTTAATACTGCTCCCAATCCAAACATAGAAGCTGTAACAGAACTATGCTGTATGCCTGGGCCAGTGAACTAACCAAAATCAGCAGGAATTCGTCCCATTTAGTGCATTTCAACCATTCGAATGGATTCGCATGAATTCCCTGTGTAAAGTATAGGTGGCCGCCATTTCGGGACTTTACACGTGGCCGCGGCCATCTTACGTGCGAACAGCGGTGTTTGCCTGTCGACGCGTGGAACTAAAATCGGATACGCAAACAGGCGAACACCGCTGAGTCCTCCATACTTCCAGAAGTTCGCACGGAAACTACCGAATCACCGGACGTTCGGTAGTTATGTTCAATCATCTATGGGGATTGCGGCGAACCCCGAGATTCGAATGGATGGCAAGAATTTCAGACCTTTTTACCAGGCGAACGGAGACCGACCGCAAGGCCAAAACTCATGGAACTATTTTCGGCTAGTTGGTCTGTGCGGTCGGTCAAAACTTTGGAACTCTGTATCTCCCGAACTATTCATCCGAATGGGCTGATTTTTGGACATGTTGGTCCCCTGAATGAGAGCTATCAAGCGACCCCGGATTTAAAGCTGTACCCCCTGTTTTTGGGGAACATCCAGAACTGGGGTAAAATGTTGTACGTTTTAATTATGTTATATGTTATCTGAGGGGAGGAGACGTGGGGGTGTTACCAGGTATATGATTGGGTGTTTTTATCCTCCCCCTGGGAGTATCCTGTGTGTACCTGATCCCAATAAAAGCAGGCTGGGTGTTCCAGTCCTCAGATCTTCTTGACCCTTCAAAACGTAGCCTTGTCTCGTTCTTGGAAGGGGATTATTTGGGAATGTTATTCTGCTCCTGTTACAGCTGAACCTGACTCTTACTCTGGATATCGTGGATAAGATTATACCAGCTTACTTCTCCACAGCAGCTTACAGGGAAAAAGGACGTCTCCAACGGCAGATACCCTCCTTCTACCCGGGTAGCCGTTACAGAAGCGTCTGTGTGAACAAGAAAATGTTTAGTTGGATCGGGAGCTGCCAAGACAAGGGCATTAACAAGTGCATCTTTCAACAGTTGGAACGCCTTCTCACACCCTGGGGTCCAGGTTACTTGGCGGGGCAAGTTCTTACGGGTAAGGTCAGTAAGGAGTTTGGCCAGGGCACTATAGTTGGGGACAAACTTGCAGTAGTATCTGGCAGTCCCTAGAAAAGCAAGGACCTGGGTTTTTGTCCTGGGGTGGGCCATTGGGCTACTACCTCTACCTTAGCAGGTTCAGGTTTCTGCTTCCCAGACCCCACTCTGTGTCCGAGGTACTGTACCTCTGACATCCCTATACTGCATTTAGCCGGCTTCAGGGTTAATCCGGCTTCTCGGATCCTATCTAACACCGCCCCTATATGGGCCATATGTTCCTCCCAAGTGTTGCTAAAGATAGCTATTTAAATCTAAATAAGCACAAGTGTAATCCTGAAATCCATCCAGGAGTCTGCCTACCAGGAAGGTAGCGGGTGCGTTTTTCATCCCAAATGGCATTACCTTAAATTGGTATAAACCGAATGGGGTGACAAAAGCGGATTTAGGAATGGCCTCGGGTGCCAGGGAAATCTGCCAATACCCCTTACATAGATCAATGGTTGTGAGGTAGTGACCTCTGGCCATCCGGTCCAGTTATTCCTCTATCCGGGGCATAGGGTATGCATCAGCAGGGGCGGACTGACCGGTCGGGCACTTCGGACACGGTCCGAGGGCCCGGCCGGGAGGGGGGCCCGCCGCCAGGGCCGCCTTCAGGGGGCCCGGCGGCAGGGCTGGATTGGGGGGGGACTGCAGGTGCCACCGGGTGGCCAGTCCGGTGGCACACTGTGAGGGGGGGGCGGCCGTTTCATGTTAGAGCCGCCGGACCGGGTGGCAGCCTCGCCGGTCCGGCGGCATTCCGCTCACTAACACTGAAGAGGAAGGAGGAGGAGGAGCATGTGTCTGTCATGCTCCCTGCGGTTCCCACAATTCCCAGCACAGGATGTGGGAACCGCAAAGGAGCATGACAGACACATGCTCCTCCTCCTCCTCCTTCTTCAGTGTTATTGAGAGGAATGCCGCCGGACCGGCGAGGCTGCCACCCGGTCCGGCGGCTCTAGAAATGAAACGGCCGGCCCCCTCTGACTAGTAAGAGGGGGGAGAGATGGGGAGGGGAGGGGGGAGAAAGAGAGGGGAGAGATGGGGAGGGGAGGGGGGAGAAAGAGAGGGGG
>OW240913.1:230779657-230797157 GCA_933207985.1 Pelobates cultripes
AATCACTGAAAGAAAAATTTATTGATAAAAAAATTACCCAAAGACTAACCTCAATAAAACTCTAGAAATAGTCACCAAAAAAGATAGAAATTAACTTTTAGAATATAAACCAAAAAAGACTAAAGACCTTTTATGCCTGTAATTTTTAATGTCAATAATAGAAGCACAATTGTTAAAAAAAATCATCAACAAGCACTGGCACATTTTAAAACAAATACAAAGAGAAAAGTCGTGTGCTCACTCCCATCACTCCTGGGCAGCAGCAACAACCACGGTACACATCAGCTCCAATACATATAGTAACAATCAAAGAAAATAAGTTACCTGCCCTCTCTGCCTAATCCCTACGTATATTCAAACAAATGGAGGTCACTGCTAGGTTACAATGCTGCCGCCCATCCCAAGTGTTCCCTATTAAGGGATAATAAGTATATAGGGGTGTATATAAAAAATACCCCTTTCTGTCTCATTCGAGATATCTTTGCCAGAAGCTCAAAGAAGCATGGTGAAGGGTCAGAGTAGGACCCGTCTAGGGGGGGGTCTGCCTTGACGTTGGCAGTCAGGCATTCCCTCCAGTGGCCATTGGAGTGACCTGCATTTGTTTAAATATACATAGGGATTAAGGAGAGAGCGCAGGTAACTTTTTTCCATTGGTTGTTACTACATTTTAAAACAAGACAACATTTTAAAAAAATTCATCCCCGAAAAGCCCAGCTTTTTTAGAGGTGCTCCCAATTTCAAAACTATCCTTACCAAAAAATTACACCAAAGACCACACAAACAAAAATTCCACCTTTTTATCAAATTCTAAAGGCTTTTTTAAATGTAATACTTGTATATTGTGTAAAACCACACACAACAACATAAAGACAAAAACTACCCATTTTACATCCCACAACACAAAAAAATCCTATCCCATAAAAGACATTGTGAGCTGCAACACTAAAAATTTTATTTATTTACTTGAATGTCCATGTGGCTTACAATATGTGGGTATGACCTTGCGATGTCTAAAAACAAGACTAGCAGAACACTGCCACAACATAATAAAAGGCTACCCAAACCATTCCGTGTCAAAACATTTTTTAATACATACCGTATTTTTCGCTCCATAAGACGCACCTCACCATAAGACGCACCTAGTTTTTAGAGGAGGAAACCCAGAAAAAAAAATATTCTGAACAAACTGTTCCATAGTGTTTCTTACCATGGGACAGTTTGTTCAGAATATTTTTTTTTCTCCCCTGTCCCATAATGATCTTTAACTTTTAACTCTGTCCCATAGTGATTGTTAACCCCTCCTACCCTGTCCCATAGTGTTCTTTAACCCCTCCTCCCCTTGTCCATTAGTGTTCTGATCCCATAGTGTCCCCCCCTCCCATTGTCCCATAGTGCACTTTCCCTCCCATAGTGTCCCCCCCTGCCCTTGTCCCATAGTGTCTCCCCCTCCCCTTGTCCCATAGTGTCCCCCCTCCCCTTGTCCCATAGTGTCTCCCCTCCCTTTCTCCCATAGTGTCCCCCTCCCCTTGTCCCATAGTGTCTCCTCCCCTCCCCTTGTCCCATAGTGTCTCCCCCTCCCTTTCTCCCATAGTGTCCCCACCCCCTTGTCCCATGGTGTCTCCCCCTCCCCTTGTCCCATAGTGTCTCCCCCTCCCCTTGTCCCATAGTGTCTCCCCCTCCCCTTGTCCCATAGTGTCTCCCCCTCCCCTTGTCCATAGTGTCTCTCCCCCTCCCTTGTCCCACATGGTGTCCACCCCCTCCTTGTCCATAGTGTCCCCTCACATGGCCCATAGTGTCCCCTCCTTGTCCCATGGTGTCTCCTCCTCCCCTTGTCCCATGGTGTCTCCTCCTCCCTTGTCCCATAGTGACTCCCCTCCTTTCTCCCATAGTCTCCCCCTCCCCCTTGTCCATGGTATACCCCCCTCCCCTTGTCCCTTGGGTGTCTCCTCCCCTCCCCTTGTCCCCTTAGTTAATGCTCCTCCCCTTTCTCCCATAGTGTCCCCCTCCCCTTGTCCCATAGTGTCTCCCCCTCCCCTTGTCCCATAGTGTCTCCCCCTCCCCTTGTCCCATAATTACTTACCTGTCTTGGAGCGTGGGCCGGCTTCACAGCGCGCTCCGCGGTCCAGGAACTTCTATTTCAGGTTCCGGTTTCCGGCGGGACTGAAAGGAAGTGTGCACACTCAGTGTGCACACTTCCTTTCAGTCCCGCCGGAAACCGGAACCTGAAATAGAAGTTCCTGGACCGCGGAGCGCGCTGTGAAGCCGGCCCACGCTCCAAGACAGGTAAGTAATTCTTCACATTCGCTCCATAAGACGCACAGACATTTCCCCTCACTTTTGAGGGGAAAAAAAGTGCGTCTTATGGAGCGAAAAATACGGTAATAAAAACAAAATACTTAAAATGTATAGGGATACAAAGGTGTAAACTCCCATGGAGAGGTGGTGATTTTAAAAAGATTTTAGGTCAGAAAGAAATGTACTGGGTTTTTCTTTTAAAAACACTTAACTCAGAAGGGTTAAATGCTGACTTTGACCTTTACAATTTTTTATAGCTTTTCATAATTTCTTATAATTTTATTAGTTTTTATCACCTCTCAAATAACAATGATGTATTTAAATCTTAAAAATGTAATTTTATGTTATTATGCTTAATGAACCAACTAGCCTTTTTAAATACCATGTAATAGTGTATTTAAAGCAAACTGTCACTTTTGTACTTAATCTTATGCATATTTATCAATGTATTTAAAATTTAATTTTATGCTATTATGTTAAATGGACAAATTAGCCTTTTTAAATACCATGTAGAAGTGTATTTAAAGCAGTTTGTCACTTCTGTACTTAGTCTTATATATATTTATTTAAATTTATTCCCCTTTATTTAAGGGTCATTTAATATGTATGTATCTTCCCTTTCTCCTTGTGTATCTATAACAAAATTGCACAGTTAGTCTATGTCCTTCTATCACATTCCCCCTCTCGCCCCTTCTCCTATCTTATAATTTATTTGTATGTACCTGGTTTAGTTTGCCCATTCAGGCAACCCTAGTACTCCCACTGAGCTTATTTCAATAATCTCGGGTATAATCCACGCCCACTTATACATCCCCTCTACTTCCCCTACAGCATAATCAGCTGTATGCACTTCCCGGCCGACGGCATCTAACCACGCCCCCGGCCGAACAACACGCCCCCTCCATCTATGACAGCACACTCCCTCTCATCAGCCCGGCAATATTAGCAGTCCACCTTACCAACTACATTTCCCAATGCCCTCAGACTCAGTGGCACGGCACGCGATGGGCCCGTTTTCCAAAATGGATGCCGATCACGTGACCAATGAAAACATAATTTTTACACTATTTACAACCCTCGTTTTAATTTCAAACTTTAGGGGAAGTTGTAAGAAATACCACAGTATACACCCAATGTGAATACACATTCAATATACTTATTGTGTGTTGAAACAGCACAAGTTCAGTACATCTGCAAATACAGACAGAATAAAAACGAATGGAATCAAATTCACAAGAATAGAGCCATGCCAGTCAAGCACTGAGGAATGCTAATAGCTGAAATGTGTCTGCCGTCTATTCCAACTACTAGATGTACTGAACTTGTGCTGCTTCAACACACAATAAGTATATTGAATGTGTATTCACATTGGGTGTATACTGTGGTATATCTTATGAGTTTCATATAAAGGTGATAAGGGAGTACACCTTTTTTACACCAATTGTATTATTACTGCATCATTACTCCACTTTTAAGCTTTTTTGAAGCACCTACACAAACTGTTTTCCCTAAATTTCTTTAGGGGAAGTTGCCCTGAATGCTAGTCTAAATATATGTATAACTGGTTTTGTATTTTGAAAATGCACTTTATTTTGATGACGTCATTTGGGCACCAAACCTTATTACTGTCTAAAATCAGTACCCCTATATAAACCCTACCCTACCAAGCATGTTTTTTTGTCTCCACTTGAGAAAGCCATCATAGGTGAAACGAGTTGTGTATATTTTAAATATTTTATTCTGTATTCCAAATAAAGGTTTTTTGGCTACTTTTAACACACTTTGATTGTGCCATTTTACGTTTTTATTCATATTTTTTTATTTTTGCTTGGTATCCTGATTTTCTTCTTCCTGCTGAGTATTACTCCAAAGACATCGGTGGGGTTTATACCTCTCACACCCGAGTCATTGAGCAGTTTTCCTGCTCAATCATATGTGAGTACACATTTTATTTTTATTTTATACTCCATATATACAATTTTATACAGTGAGCACTATCAGTTGTATTTCTTCTCTCTTATGATCTACATATCGGTACAAGACTTACCACTCTACACGTATCCTACAAGCGGGGATTATACCGCTGTACGCCATTCACACTAGAGCTGGTTCAAGCTCTACTGCACGTGAGTAGGACTATATTAGACTCTGTTGTTGTACATACCATCTTTACTAGACGTTCTGCCCTATCATCTGTCTTTTTCTTCCACATACGGATTAAAAGACCAATACTTCCCTACGTATCCAACAAGCGGCGATTGTACCGCTGTATGCCATCCACACTAGAGCTAGTTTAGCTCTACTACACGTGAGTAGGATTACCATAGATCCCTTCTTCCTGCTATCCTACCTTTTTACCAGACGTATTTGCACTATTATCTTTATCTCTCTTTACATACGGATCCTGGAAAGCCATCTCCTCTTGATCCATATAGAGAATATTCCTCCACATAGGCCATTGGATCCCCATCAGGCTCAACTAAAGACTTTGTTTTGGTACCACTTAAACTTTGGACTTTTTTCATATTAGCTGTACTATAGTCAGCTTTGGCGCAACCTTCTTTTGTCTTGTCTTGTGTATTACTAATGCAAGGAGCCTATATAATAAAATGGGGGAACTAGAGGCAATAGCATACACTAAACAATATGATATAATAGACATAACAGAAACATGGTTGGATGAGACACATGACTGGGCAGTTAGCTTAAATGGGTACACGTTATTTAGGAAGGATAGGAAAAACAAGAAGGGTGGTGGGGTGCTTATATGTCAACCATGAGTAAAATCTTAGGTATGTGGAGTGTGACGAGGAAAATGTGGAAGCTTTATGGGTAGATATCTGCTTGGGGCAAATGAAGGGAAATCAATTATTGATTGGGATATGTTATAAACCACCTAATGTAAATATTAGTGAGGAAGAACAGCTGTTAGAGCAAATTGGGAAAGCTGCAAATCAGAGTAACACATTAATTATTGGAGATTTTAATTACTGAAACATACAGGTGATACTCTAAAAAATGAGAATATCGTGCAAAAGTTAATTTATTTCATTAATGCAACGTAAAAGGGGAAACTAATATATGAGATAGACGCATTACATGCAAAGCAAGATAGTTCAAGCCATGATTTGTCATAAGTGCGATGATTATGGCTTACAGCTCATGAAAACCCCAAATACACAATCTCAGTAAATTTGAATATTACATGCAATCAATAAAACAAGGAGCATACATAGAACAATATCGGACCTCTGAAAAGTATAAGCATACTTGGTTTGGGCCCCTTTTGCAGCAATTACTGCCTCAATGCGGCGTGGCGTGGAAGCTATCAGCCTGTGGCACTGCTGAGGTGTTTTGGAAGACCAGGATGCTTCAATAGTGGCCTTCAGCTCTTCTGCATTGTTCGGTCTCATGTCTCATCTTTTTCTTGGCAATGCCCCATAGATTCTCTATGGGGTTCAGGTCAGGCGAGTTTGCTGGCCAATCAAGCACAGTAATCTCACGGTCACTGAACCAGTCTTTGGTGCTTTTGGCAGTGTGGGCAGGTGCCAAGTCCTGCTGGAAAATGAAGTCAGGATCCCCATAAAGTTAGTCTGCAGAAGGAAGCATGAAGTGCTCCAAAATCTCCTGGTAGAAGGCTGCGTTGACAGTGGACTTAATGAAGCACAGTGGACCAACACCAGCAGATGACATGGCTCCACAAATCAACAAAGACTGTGGAAACTTCACACTGGACTTCAAGCATCTTGAGTGTGTGCCTCTCCATTCTTCCTCCAGACTCTGGATCCTTGGTTTCCAAATGAGATGCAAAAGTTGGAATACGTCATCAGGAATACGACATCTGAAGCCCATGTCCAGGATCCGTCTGTGTGCGGTGGCTCTTGATGCACTGACTCCAGCCTCAGTCCACTTCTTGTGAAAGTTCCCAACACTTTTGAATGGCCTTTTCCAGACAATCCTCTCCAGGCTGTGGTCACCAGGGTGCTTGTACACTTTTCCCTTCCACATAACTTTCTATTAATGTGCTTTGATACAACACTTTGGGAACATCCAAATTCCTTCACAAATACCTTTTGAGGCTTTCCCTCCTTATAGAAGGTGTCAATGATGGTTTTCTGCACAACTGTCAGGTCAGCAGTCTTGATTGTGATTCCTACTGAACCAGACTGAGAGACCATTTAAAGGCACAGGAACCCTTTGCAGGTGTTATGGCTTACTTAGCTGATTAGAGTGGGACATTGTGAGCCTAGAATATTGCACCTTTTCACAAAATTCTAATTTACTTACATTGTGGATTTGGGGTTTTCATGAGCTGTAAGCCATAATCATCGCCCTTATGACAAATCACTGCTTGAACTATCTTGCTTTGCATGTAATGCGTCTATCTCATATATTAGTTTCCCCTTTTACATTGCATTACTGAAATAAATGAACTTTTGCACGATATTCTAATTTTTCGAGTATCACCTGTAAATTGGGAAAGAGTGACTAATACTTAAGCAAGGGGAATCAGGTTTTTGAATGTGTTAAATTAAACCTTCATGTCACAACTGGTACAAGGATGCTTGTCCAGATTTCGTTATAACAAACAATGTTGATCTTTTGACCAACAATCAAGTAGGGGAGCATTTGAGAAATAGTGATCACAATATGGTAATTTTTTAAATAAACAAAAAAGCAAAAGCATGTGGGATATACTAAAACGTATAATTTAAAAAAAAAAAGAGCCAATTTCAATAAGATTAGGACAGCTCTAAAACATATTGACTGGCATGAACTCCTTAGTGAAAAAACACGGAGGATAAATGGAAACTATTCAAACAAATATTAGAAAGGTACATTTCTCAGTATGTACCATTGGGTAATAAATATAAAAGAAACAAATTAAAACCAATGTGGCTTAGTAGAGAAGTAAAAAAGAGATTAAAAATAAGGAAAGGGCATTTAAAGCATCAGAGGCATTCTATATAAGATATAAGGAAGCCAATAATGCTTGCAAAAAGGCAATTAAAGTAGCTAAACTAGAAAATGAGAAATTGATAGCAAAACCAACCCCACACATTTTTTTCAAGCACATCAATTCTAAAAAAACAACAAATGAAAGTGTAGGTACACTGGAAACAGAGATGGGTCTGTTAGCTAATGAAGACCAGGAAAAGGCAGAAATGTTGCATAACCATTTTTCTTCAGTATATATTAATGAGGATCCTATGGCAAGAGATAAGCAAATGATTGCCGCAAAAAACTTGCAGATAACTTGTGATTGGATGACTTGAGACAAGGTGCTACAGCTGCGAAAGAAAATTAATGTAAATAAAGCTCCGGGGCCTGACGGTATTCACCCACGAGTACTTAAGGAGCTAAGTGGGGAAATAAGTGAACCTCTGTATTTACATTTTCAAGATTCTTTTGTTTCAGGTATTGTACCAGAGGATTGGAGGAAGGCAGATGTTGTTCCTATATTTAGAAAGGGTTCAAAATCCTTGACTGGAAAGTATAGACCTGTGAGCTTAACTTCTGTGACTGGGAAAATATTTGAGGGGCTATTAAGGGGTAATATTCAGGAATTCATTGGGAAGAACTTTGTTATTAGCAATAATCAGCATGGTTTTATGAAACATATGTCATGTCAAACTAACCTAATTGCATTCTACGAAGAAGTAAGTAGAAGTATAGATCAGGGTGTTGCAGTGGATGTGATCTACTTGGATTTTGCCAAGGCATTTGATATGGTTCCTCACAACAGATTAATCTTCAAACTAAAAGAAATTGGTCTAGATGATTATTATTTTTCTTGGGTAGAACATTGGCTTAAAGATAGAGTACAACGAGTTGTCATTAATGGTAAATTTTCAGACTGGACAAAAGTGGTAAGTGGTGTCCCTCAGGGTTCTGTTTTGGGGCTGCTTCTATTTAACATATTTATAAATTATCTTGAAATAGGCATTGAAAGCCATGTTTCAATGTTTGCAGATGACACATAACTTTGTAAAGTAATAAAATGTGAGCAGGATATTGCTTTGTTGCAGAGGGATTTGGATAGATTGGGGGACTGGGCACTAAAATGGCAGATGAAATTTAACATAGAGAAATGCAAAGTTATGCACTTCTGGGTCAAGAATGCACAAGCAACTTACACCCTAAATGGTAGTGAATTGGGGATAACCACACATGAGAAGGATTTGGGAATTGTTATAGACAACAAATTAGGCAGCAATATGCAATGTCAATCTGCAGTTGCTAAGGCCAGTAAAGTTTTGTCATGTATAAACAAGGGCATAAATTCTCCAGATGAAAATATAATTTTGCCTCTTTATAAATCGCTGGTAAGACCACACCTTGAATATGCTGTGCAATTTTGGGCACCTGTTCTAAAGAAGGATATCATGGCACTAGAAAAAGTGCAGAGACAAGCAACAAAATTGATACAAGGAATAGAGCATTTTAGTTATGAAGAAAGGTTAAAACATTTAAATCATTTTAGTTTGGAAAAATGGCACCTCAGAGGGGATATGATAACATTATACAAATATATTCGGGGCCAGTACAAACTATTATCTGGAAATTTATTCATAAGCAGGGCTATACATAGGACATGAGGTTACACATTTTGGATGGAAGAAAGGAGATTTCATCTAAGGCAAAGAAAATAATTTTTACCGTAAGAGCTATAAGGATATGGAATTCTCTGCCTGAAGAGGTGGTTTTATCAGAGTCCATACATATGTTTAAACTGCAATTGGATAAATACTTGCAAAAACACAACATACAGGGATATAATTTCTAAATAGTGGGGTGATTGCCGCTTGATCGAAGGAGACATCTGACTGCTATTTTGGGGTCAAGAAGGAATTTTTTCCTAGTTTGTTGCAAAATTGGAAGTGCTTCAGAGTAGGTTTATTGCCTTCTTTTGGATGAACAGCAAAAAGATAGGTGAGGAAGGCTGAACTTAATGGACGCAAGTCTCTCTTCAGCTATGTAACTATGTAACTATGTAATGACTGTTTTCATCCAACACTATCTAAAATTTCATGGATTGTTCCAGTCTGATTTCTGGACTTTATGCCTTTGCCAAAGTTTTGATTAATACCACCATTCATTTGGTATTTAATTTATATTAAAGAAGTACATAATAGGTCTATAATTTCTGGCGGAGCCTAGCAGCCGAAGCAAGCAGACGCACGATCCCAGAGCTCCGTGATAGAAATGGAGAAAATAAGCATATATGCAGCCGATACTACCCCCACTAACCACTGTACCGCAAGGAGAACTTCCCCAAGCCCCATGGGACGTAAGCATAAAAAGCTGATACCAGACAGAGCAGCCCCAGGGCTCACGATAAGAGAAATGTGGCAGAAGGCACGAGGCCAGAGTGGAGTCAATATGGAGACTGCTCTGATTTCTCGGACGACGGCACAGGGGGGAGACCCCAGACCCTAAACCGAGGGCAAAGCCCAATAAACCGAGAACAGACCCCGACGCCAATCTAGTATCTACCGGAGTGTTAAAGACTACAGAAGAACATCCTCTCAGATGTCACCACTCTCAGGGGAGAGCTGAAAGGCCTAACGGGCCGCATAACAAAGCTGGAGGACTCCTCCCAAGAACAATAGCGGAATACAGTCTCGCTGCAGAGGCTGCCGCAAATGATCAAGCATATGCTAACTTCTGTGCTGCCCCCAAGCCAAACCAAGGCTATTACACCTACGGGCATCTTCTGGATCCAAAAACCTGCCACAAGGCCACAACGGACACTATACTCACCTTTAGAAATGGATCAGACAAAGAGACGTTCCTCATCGCCCACCGGGGTAAAATTCCCATGCGGTTTGAAAACACAGAATTAACCTTCTATGCCGACCTGTCCAGTGGAACTCTGGCATGGCGCAGATCATTCTGACCACTCACCTCCACACTCCGGCATCACAACATACAATACCGCTGGCGGCCCTCCCATACACTACCTGTGCAACACGGAGGGAAAGCACATCAACTCTAGTGCATGCAGGATGCTGCGGATCTTCTGCACACCTTAGGCATACCACAGGACTCACTACTCCAATCGGGATCCCAAACTCCCACCTCCCCGGCCCACGGCTGGGACCCAGTGAGAATTGCCCCGTTTATACCACGGTGCACCACACCGATCACTTACGCCTCTGTCACCACCTAAACAGAGACGTGGGACAAGCTCACCAGCCGCAGGGACACCATAACCTGCCCACACCAGACCGCTACATACACTTTCTATGAAGACCTAGTGCCCACCGGGACGCAGACAACCCCTATCCCTCACAATGAGCAATTGCCCTCCTAAGTAATTCTACCCTACAGACCCGTCTTCCGACCCTACCCAACGGAGATATCAGCTGAACAGGCCTTATGAACGGAGGCCCCCCAACACCTCCACTCTCAACAGAGAGCAGATGGAACTTGGCTTGCATGGCCCACATGGCCTCAAGCCCCGTGTGGACATTGGTCCACTGTCTGCTAGATGGGCCCGCTCAGTTATACAAAACCTCCAACCTTCCATAGGTGTAAGGGCTTCCTCTAGTCGGCCAAAATGCTGTAGGCTCCAGATCAAGCGGCTTAAATGCAACACACTGTTCATGCTGGTTTAGTTTTTTCCGTTTAGTTTTCCTTTTCTCTAGCTCCTCAATGCATGCCTTTTTAAATAAGGCACTGCCTACCTTTTCTGTGTGCAATTTACTTACAGGCATATATGAGTGATCTGATTAGAGTTTACATATTCTTCTTACGAGTAACTTGTAGTGTGTACTAATCCGATTTACGCATCACAACACTGTCTACTGACGTAACTACGTATCTACTAACCTATTTAATATATGTATTGTACAGCACTTATTCTAAGTGGAACATGAAGGGTATATGTGCCGGCTATATAAGTATTCACTGTGTAACTAGATTGCGGTTGTTACTAGCCTGTGTTAATGCTATCTATATTACGTGCGTGACTCACTATCTACTTAACTTGTCTAGCCGCAGCCACGACTGCGTAATAGAGTTGAGCAGACACCTGGATGGGTCCGGCGGGTTCGGCTGAACTTTGAAAAAAAGTCTGGGTTCATGCTCGAACTTGACTCCGAACTTGACCCCGAACCCGAACCCAATTGAAGTCAATGGGGACCTGAATTTTTGGGCACACAAAAGCCTCTAAAAAAGTCCTGGAAGGGGCTAGAGGGCTGCAAAAGGAAGTAAAATGTGGGTAAGAGTAGGACAAGTGCCCTGCAAACAAATGTGGATAGGGAAATCACTTAAAATAACATAACAATTTTAAAATACAGCTAAGCCATAAAATAGCATTAGATGGAATCTTTGATTTTAGCTTTGGAAGAACATAAATCAAAATCTAAAGCATGGCTGTCATTAATGGTAAATTTTCAGACTGGACAAAAGTGGTAAGTGGTGTCCCTCAGGGTCGAATTATCAATTTGAGAGAGGGTTGGAGTGCAGGGTATTCTCTTTCATTGTTCAAACTGAGCTCAACTCCTGATGCATTGAGAAAAGGCCTTCACAAGCCTATGCTATTGTGTACATGGTTTATACTAAGTGACCCATAGGTTGAGGAGGCAGTGACCGTGGCAGTGTAGGTGGAAGCGGCGGTGGAGGAGGTAGCCAACATTGTTATTTATTTATTTAATTTTTTACATTTTTTAATTGGGGTAGCCCCCAAAATATTGGGACATATAAAAAAAGAAACATTTGTGGCCTGCGGTGCATTTCTTGCAGTCCTGGAGCATGGATAAATGCTCAACTCCTGATGCATGGAGAAAAGGCCTTCACAAGCCTCTACTATTGTGTACATGGTTTATACTAAGTGACCCATAGGTTGAGGAGGCGGTGACCGTGGCGGTGTAGGTGGAAGCAGCAGTGGAGGAGGAGGAGGTAGCCAACTTTGTTTTTATATATATATTGTGATCCTTGTTTACAGATAGCACGGTCCTCTAGGGTAAACAACAGGCACAGTCCTTTGGTTTTCATATAATCCAGGCAATTGTATTGGCAAGTCCACACAGCAACACAACTAAAACATAAATATAACAGGTTTCCCCTAAACAAAAACCTAGCTCGTCTGAGCACTGACTCACTTTTAATATCCCTCTCTATCAGCTTTAAACTAACAAAAACATATTGTTGGGTTGCACCAACCTTATTAGATAGCAACACTTTGCTCTCCTTTCTGCACTCCAGTGCTCCAAGCCAGCCTTGACTGCTTCTTTCTGCACTCCCAATGCTCCAAGCCAGCCTTAACTACTTTCCCTTCTGCATACCCAGTGCTCCAAGCAAGCCTTGACTGCTTCCTTCTGCACTCCCAGTGCTCCAAGCCAGCCTTAACTGCTTTCCCTTCTGCACACTGAGTGCTCCAAGCCAGCCTTAACTGCTTTCCTTCTGCACACCCAGTGCTCAGTCTCCTTGACTCTCTCACAGGAGAGAACAGTGTCTCTCCTACCTGCTTTCAGGGAGGAAGCCAGCAATCCCCCCTTTATCTACCTAGCAGGGAGGGGTTTATTCCCACTGCTGCAGCTGATTATCTGCAGCTGAGCAGTGGGTTGGAGACAGATCAAAACTCTGGCCTGGAACTTATTTCTCCCAGTTGTATGTAAACTGCAGAGTGGAGCATTGGCCCACTCTGCTTTTTAAATGCTCCACACCTGGGGCCCATAACTAAACTCTGGTTTGTGTTGCCTACAACACATACTACACATACTCCCCCTGGGGTTAAATGTTATAGGCCTATCTGCCTTCACTTTATCACAAGATATATATATTTTAATTGGGATAGCCCCCAAAATATTGGGACATATAAAAAAAGACAACTCTGTTCCGCAGAGCGACTGACCCGTGCGTGCTGCAGCTGAAACTCCACTATCGCCTGCTGCTGCTTACACAGTCTCATGAGGCGGTGAGCGGGAAGGCCGAAGTTACGCTGCAATGCAGACAGGCGAGCAGCAGCAGGAGATGAGGAGGAAGTGTGCAAGGAGTTGTAACGGCACCTGGCATATAACCGAGAGCCACCTTCGGAGGAGATTGTCAGCAGGACCTTTTTGGAGGTGCAAGCCTATGTCCTTGCCAATGAACCCAGATGAAGGAAGAAGGGAGCAGAGGGCACCGGGAAGCACAACCACCCAGTGTCAGGATTACTGTTTGATCCAGCACGTAGAACTGTACAGCACGGATGACAAATAAGTAACGTATTACCGGTCCTTAGAATGGCCGGATTTAACGTACAAAGAATAGTCAAAAATACTAGCCAAGGTCAGGGAACACAGAAAGGGACACAGCGATGAGGAAAGCCAGGAGTCAGGATACCAGAATATAGAGAAGTCAATAAACAAAGCCAAAGTCAAAAACCAGGTAGAAAACTATAAACAGGAACGCGCTCTCAGACAACCACAAGGGAAACCACAACAGGGCACTGAGCAGGCTGAGAACTGGGCCTAAATACCCCTCCTATAGTTCTGATAGGCTGTAACCGGCCTTTGACCCCAAAGTCAGTTACCAGGTTTCATTTGCATAATTGCTGCTCAGCATTAACCCTTCTGTGGATTAGGTTGCTGCTCGGCACAACTTTTCCTGTGTGGACAGTAAATGTCATTAACCACATTTCTATAAGCGGATGAATATGTGACATTACCCCCCACCTGAAGAACGCCCACCGGGCGGACAGGACCAGGCTTGAGAGGAAATTTAGCGTGAAAAGCGCGGATCTTACGGCCCGCATGCAGGTCAGGAGCCGAAACCCAAGAACGATCAGCAGGACCGTAACCTTTCCAAACAACCAAGTACTGTAAAGTGCCCCGAGAAAACCTAGAATCCACGATAGAAGATACCTCATACTCTTCCTGACCACCCACCACCACCGGAGGGGGAGGAACACAAGGAACAGTATATCTATTGCAGACAAGAGGTTTGAGTAAGGACACATGAAAAGTGTTGGGAATCCCTAAAGATGCAGGAAGAGCCAGAGAGTAAGACACTGGATTGATCCTACGAAGCACTCTATAGGGACCAAGGAATCTGGGGGCAAACTTCATGCTAGGGACCTTAAGCTTGATGTTGCGAGATGACAACCAAACCCGGTCCCCCACTTGGTACACCGGGTTGGCACTCCTACGCTTATCAGCAAAATGTTTGAAGCGTTCAGCAGCAGCCCCTAGAGCAGTTTGAACCTTAACCCAGGTATCCCGAATGGAGGCCAGACGCTCATCCAGAGCAGGAATGGCAGTATCAGAAAATACCGCAGGGAGAACCGTAGGATGCCTACCATTATTGACAAAAAATGGACTGTGCCCAGAGGAGTCATGAACAGCATTGTTTCTAGCGAACTCGGCCCACGGGAGTAGTTCGGACCAATTGTCTTGTGTGCTATTAATAAAACAACGCAAATAAACTTCTAATGACTGGTTAGCCCTCTCAGCTGTACCATTGGTCTGTGGATGGTAGGAGGAGGAGAAGGAGAGATCAATCCCCAATTGTTTACTGAACGCCCTCCAGAACCTGGACACAAACTGAGAGCCCCTATCAGACACAATATTGTGGGGGATGCCATGCAAACGGACAATTTCACGTATGAAAATTAGGACCAAATCTTGCGAAGATGGCAACTTCTTGAGAGGAATGAAGTGAGCCATCTTAGAAAATCGGTCTACAACCATGAGAATAGTAGTGAACCCAGCAGAGCTAGGAAGCTCAACAATAAAGTCCATGGATAGGTGGGACCATGGAATCTCAGGAACAGGAAGAGGCTGCAACAGGCCACAAGGAAGTGCATGAGTCACCTTAGAAACTGCACACACAGAACTCCTTTACATCTTTCCTGAGTGAATCCCACCAAAATGATCTAGTGATCGCGGCAGTGGACTTATTGATGCCCGGGTGTCCAGCAGTTATATTGTCATGGAACACTTTCATGATATTAACCCTTTCACATAGGGGAACGAACAGTTTATCACACGGTTTACCACTGGGCGCCTGAGGCTGGGCCTCCAGTATGGTGCCAAGCAGTGGAGAAGACAGTGAGAGGACAGTAGTAGCAATAATACACTCTGCTGGAATAATAGGAGATGTCATCTGTTCCGGAGCTGACTCATTATCAAATTGCCTGGACAAGGCATCAGCCTTGGTATTTTTAGAACCAGGTCTATAAGTAATGAGAAAGTTAAAACGTGAAAGGAACAGTGACCATCTAGCCTGTCTGGAAGACAAACGTTTGGCATCCCCTATATATGCCAGATTTTTGTGGTCGGTTATGATCAACAGGGGGTCCTTGGAACCCTCCAAAAGATGTCGCCACTCCTTGAGGGCAAGAATAATGGCCAACAGTTCTCTATTGCCAATATCATAGTTGCGCTCAGCAGGAGACATCTTTCTGGAGAAGTAGCCACAAGGATGCAATGGTGTTCCCTGGCTTTCTCTCTGAGAGAGAACAGCCCCTACCCCTGTCTCGGATGCATCAACCTCCAATATAAAAGGTTTACTGGTGTCAGGATGTTTTAGTATGTCCGCAGAGGCAAATCTTTGTTTAAGAGTCTCAAAAGCATTCACAGCCTCTTTGGACCATACTACTAACCCCTTTGCGAGTCATATTTGTGATTGGGGCTATTACAGAAGAAAATCCCTTGATGAATCTTCTGTAATAGTTGGCAAAACCAATAAACCTTTGAATGGCTTTTAAACCAGAGGGTAATGGCCAGTGTAGTACAGCCTCTAGTTTTTTAGGATCCATTTGAAATCCCGATGCAGAGATGTTGTAACCCAAAAAGTGGACTTCAGGCTGGTCAAATATGCACTTTTCTAATTTACAATAAAGTTTATTTTTCAACAACGTCTGCAGAACCTGTTTCACATGGGAGTGGTGAGTTTGAAGATCAGGGGAATACACCAAAATATCGTCCAAATAAACCAAGACAAATGAGTAAATGAATTCCCTGAGTACATCATTTATAAAGTCTTGGAATACGGCCGGGGCGTTGCATAACCCAAATGGCATTACCAGATATTCATAGTGTCCACTACGGGTATTAAATGCCGCCTTCCACTCATGATTCTCTTTAATTCTAACCAAATTGTAAGCGCTCCTAAGGTCAAGCTTAGTAAATACTTTAGCTTCCTGAAGTCTATCGAACAATTCGGAAATGAGTGGAATAGGGTATGCATTTTTTACAGTGATTTTATTAAGTGCCCTGTAGTCTATGCAAGGGCGTAACTCACCACCCTTTTTCTCAACAAAAAAGAATCCTGCACCAGCTGGTGAGGATGACTTTCTTATGTGCCCTTTGCTCAAGGATTCTTTGATGTATTCCTCCATTATTTTACTCTCCTGGGGAGATAAGGCATAAACTGCCCCCTTAGGTGGCATAGCGCCTGGAAACAGGTTAATGGCACAGTCATATGCTCTGTGGGGAGGCAATACATCGGATTGAGCCTTGTTAAACACCTCCTGAAGTTCTCGGTATTGTATGGGAACTCCAGGAGTTTGGGGAGTGGTAGTGGGAAGGTCAATAGTATCCAATCTCTTTAGTACTGGTTTTATACATCTCCCCATACACTCTTTACCCCATTCTAATATCTCCCCATTAGCCCAGTCAATATAGGGATTGTGCTTACTCAGCCACGGAAACCCTAATATGATAGGACATGATGGAGAAGTAATAACCTGAAACGTCATCTCCTCCCTATGGGAGGCCCCAATGGAGATCGTAATAGGGACAGTTTCGTGGGTTATAAGCGGTTGTGTGAGTGGTCTACCATCAATAGCCTCTACAGCTAGCGGCGTAGGTCTCTCCCTGACCGGTATCTCATTACCCCTAATAAACTGGACATCAATAAAATTTCCAGCAGCACCTGAGTCCATTAGGGCACTGCAAGAAAACTTCTTGTTATCAAGGGAAATAGATACCTCAAGGAGGAATCTACTTTTGTTTTTGTTAGAGGACAACTCCATCACACCTAAGATCTGTCCCCTTAAGGTTCTTAGGTGCGGAAGTTTTCCGGACGCACTGGACAATTAGTTATCATATGTCCCTTTCTACCGCAATATAGGCATAACCCCTCCCTTCTCCTATACTGTTTTTCGGCCTCTGACAGTCTAGTGACCCCCAACTGCATAGGTTCGGGTTCGGACTGTACAGGGAGGTTAGACAAAACAGGTTTAGAGAATTGAGGTGCTAGGGACATAGCCGTA
>OW240913.1:230807794-230819434 GCA_933207985.1 Pelobates cultripes
CTCCATTTACACGGACAAACCTCAATCCATGACAGATTTGATTACCTCCATAATCCAAACGCACAATCCCACTTGGGCTGATTGCCAGCAATCGCTTATGACATTGTTTAATAACGAGGAAAGGACTCGGATTAATCAGGCGGCAATTAAAGCGCTTGAAGAAGTGGCCCGTGCACAGAATCAGGCCAACCCAGTAGCATGGGCCACAGCTCATTACCCAAACGTAGATCCGAATTGGAATGTTAATGGTGCTGATATGGCTCACCTAAAAGCTTATAGGGAAGCCATTATTACTGGCATGAAAGCCGGAGGGAAAAAGGCGATCAATATGTCAAAGACGGCTGAGGTATTGCAGAAATGTGATGAGTCGCCCAGTGCCTTTTATGACCGATTATTGGAGGCATACCGATTGTATACCCCCTTTAGTCCAGAGGCTCCTGAGAATTCCCGGATGGTTAACTCTGCCTTTGGCAGCCAGGCTTACGGAGATATTAAAAGAAAATTGCAAAAGCTAGAAGGGTTTGTAGGGATGTCTATAACTCAACTAATGGAAATAGCAAATAAGGTTTATATGAATAGGGAGACAGAGACGAAGAAGGAAGAAGAGCGTAAGATGAGAAGGAAGGCAGATATGTTAGCGGTAGCTATCGTTGGTGTAGATAGAAGGGAAAAGGAAGTGTACAGGGGAACCGAGAAAAACGAGAATAAGTGGAATAGGGAGCATTTAAGTAGGAACCAATGCGCATATTGTAGGGAAGAAGGGCATTGGAGGAGTGAGTGTCCATTGAGGGAACAACATGAGAGAGATAGAACAAGGGGAGGATATAGTAATAACTATAGAGGTAGAGTGAGAGGAAGAGGAGGCCCTGGAGGAAATGGTGGGAATAGTAGAGGAAGCGTTCAAGGGGATAGGTATTACCCAGCAGTGCAGAGACCGCGAGAAAGAGAAGATAGGGACTTTGTGGGTTTGGCTGACACTGTCATGGAGGACTATTGATACCGACCGGGCTCCATCCCCCTTGGTCGAGCGGAGCCTATGGTCGATGTAGCAATAGGGGGAAAAAGGAGTTCTTTCATGATCGACACTGGTGCTGAACATTCTGTGGTAACCGACCTAGTTGCTCCTCCTTCAGGAAGAACTATCACTGTAATAGGAGCAACTGGGAGGAGTGCTGCTAAACCAGTTCTCAAAAGTCGACTCTGTACACTGGGAGGCCACGTAGTGAAACATCAGTTCCTTTACATGCCTGAATGTCCAGTACAACTTCTAGGACGGGATTTGTTGTCGAAGTTACAAGCACAGATAACATTTCTGCCTAACGGAACGACATCCTTGAAGTTTAATGGACCCTCAGGTATAATGACACTATCAGTACCAAAGGAAGAAGAGTGGCGACTTTATACAGTGATGACAAGTCAAAACCCTAAGGGTGATGAATCCTTGTATAATATACCAGGAGTGTGGGCAGAAAATAACCCACCAGGACTTGCTCGCAATATCCCACCTATACGCATCGAACTAAAGCTTGGGGTTTATCCAGTAAGCCTGCGACAATACCATATACCTCAAAAGGCGAAGAAGAATATACAGTCTTATTTGGATAAGTTTATAAGGTATGGTATCCTAAAATTCTGTACTTCCCCCTGGAATACTCCATTGTTGCCTGTTCAGAAGCCTGGGTCAGATTAGTATCGTCCTGTGCAGGATTTGAGAGCAGTCAATGATGCGGTAGTAAGTATACATCCAGTTTTGCCCAATCCTTATAACCTGCTTGCCTTGATTCCGGGTGGGGCTACTTACTTTACAATCTTGGACCTTAAAGATGACTTCTTTTGCCTACGAATTGCTACAGAAAGCCAGTGTATCTTTGCATTCCAATGGGAAGATGCTGTAACGGGCTCGAAACGTCAGATGACCTGGACAAGATTGCCCCAAGGGTTTAAAAATTCACCTACCCTATTTGGATCAGCATTAAGTCAGGACTTATTAGATTTCAAGTCCATCCCAGGAGAATGTGTACTACTACAATACGTGGATGATTTGTTGATAGCGGCAGTTACTAAAGAGATATGCCAGCAAGCAACTTATGATTTACTGCACATTCTTTGGAAGGCAGGATACAAGGTGTCCAGGAAGAAAGCTCAGTTGTGTCAGCCAACTGTCAAGTATCTGGGATTCCATATCTCTGAAGGTCAAAGGATAATGGGGCCTGAAAGAAAAGAGGCTGTATGCCAAATACCAACACCTAAGAATAGAAGACAAGTGCGAGAATTCTTAGGGGCAGCAGGCTTCTGTAGGATATGGATTCCCAGTTATGCGATACTGGCGAAACCCCTTTATGCCACTATTAAAGGCACGGAACATGATTCCTTCCTGTGGACCATCGAACAGCAGAAGGCATTTGAGGATGTTAAGAAGGCATTGATGAGCGCCCCCGCATTAGGTCTACCTGATCATACACGTCCATTCTACTTATATGTACACGAGCAAAGAAGGATGGCTGTGGGAGTACTGACACAGTATCTGGGATCATGGCAACGACCTGTTGCGTATATGTCCAAACAACTGGATGCAGTAGCCAGTGGTCTTCCTCCTTGTCTAAGGGCCGTAGCTGCCGCCGCCCTGTTGGTAGCAGAAGCTGACAAGCTCACTCTGGGTCAGGAACTCTATGTGCGAGTCCCGCACGCAGTACAGATGTTGCTAGACTATAAAGGTAATCATTGGTTTAGCAATAGCCGCATGACTAAGTATCAAGCCATGTTATGCGAGAACCCGAGAGTGCATCTTGAGACTGTAATTACCTTGAACCCAGCTACCCTCTTGCCGCAACCTACTGAGAGTCGACATGATTGCCTGGAGGTAATGGATGAAGTGTTCTCAAGTAGACCGGACCTTCATGATTTTCCCATCCAGAACCCCGATGTTCAGTATTACACGGACGGCAGTAGTTACGTGAAAGAAGGGATTCGCTATGCCGGATATTCAGTGACAACTATAGACAAGGTGATAGAAGCGCGGCCATTGTCAAAAGGAACATCAGCACAGAAGGCAGAATTAATCGCACTTACACGGGCTTTGCAATTGGCTGAAGGGTTGAAAGTAAATATCTACACAGACTCAAAGTACGCGTTTTTAACCACACATGCCCATGGAGCTTTGTATAAAGAAAGAGGATTACTGACCTCAGAAGGAAAAGAAATCAAGTACGCAGCTGAGATATTACAACTATTGGAAGCTGTATGGGAGCCGAAGGAAGTTGGTATCATACATTGTCGAGCACATCTGAAAGGTGATGGTGATGTAGTGAAAGGAAATCGGATGGCAGATAGTGCAGCTAAGCGTGCCGCTGAATCCGGACAAAAATAATATGTGGAGTGTGTAGCAGCTCTTATACCGACCCCTCTGTCCCAGTGGACTCCAGTCTATACAGCTCAAGAAGTAGAGTGGTTAAAGACTGAAGCTGGGAAATATTTGGAGAATAATTGGTATCAGTTAGAAGATGGAAGAATAGTTATTCCAGCATCGCTAGCTATAGAAATTGTCCAGAATTATAATAATGGGACGCATTCTGGAAGAGATAGTATGAAAGAATCTCTTAGGAAGCATTTCTACATACTAAGATTGTCCAACTTGACTCAAGCCATTGTTCGAAGATGCGTGTCATGTGCCAAGAACAACGCAAGGCAAGGTCCAGTGAAACCACCGGGAGTCCAGTACATGGGAGGGCTTCTTATGTCCGATCTCCAAATAGACTACACGGTAATGCCCAAATCCGGCGGACATCGTTACCTACTAGTAGCTGTGTGTACCTACTCAGGATGGGTAGAGGCGTGTCCAACTCGTACAGAGAAAGCAGGAGAAGTTGTGCGATTTCTGTTGCAAGAAATAATACCCCGATATGGACTACCGTGTTCTATAGGATCAGATAATGGTCCAGCTTTTGTCCATCAGTGCCTACAACAACTGACTCATATGCTTGGTATTAAGTGGAAACTTCATACAGCATATAGGCCTCAGAGTTCTGGGAAAGTGGAAAGGATGAACAGAACCATTAAGACCCAGTTGGCAAAAATGTGTCAAGAAACCCAACTCAAGTGGAATGTTCTTTTGCCAATAGCTCTGTTGCGCATTCGTAGTACACCTACCAGAAAGTTAGGTCTATCACCCTTTGAAATTATGTATGGGCGTCCACCTCCCATACTTAGTAACTTAAAGGGGGACTTGAGTCAGTTGGGAGAAGGAATTACCCGGCGGCAGGTTGTACAGGGAGTGCAGAATTATTAGGCAAGTTGTATTTTTGAGGATTAATTTTATTATTGAACAACAACCATGTTCTCAATGAACCCAAAAAACTCATTAATATCAAAGCTGAAATTTTTTGAAGTAGTTTTTAGTTTGTTTTTAGTTATAGCTATGTTAGGGGGATATCGGTGTGTGCAGGTGACTATTACTGTGCATAATTATTAGGCAACTTAACAAAAAACAAATATATACCCATTTCAATTATTTATTATTACCAGTGAAACCAATATAACATCTCAACATTCACAAATATACATTTCTGACATTCAAAAACAAAACAAAACAAATCAGTGACCAATATAGCCACCTTTCTTTGCAAGGACACTCAAAAGCCTGCCATCCATGGATTCTGTCAGTGTTTTGATCTGTTCACCATCAACATTGCGTGCAGCAGCAACCACAGCCTCCCAGACACTGTTCAGAGAGGTGTACTGTTTTCCCTCCTTGTAAATCTCACATTTGATGATGGACCACAGGTTCTCAATGGGGTTCAGATCAGGTGAACAAGGAGGCCATGTCATTAGATTTTCTTCTTTTATACCCTTTCTTGCCAGCCACGCTGTGGAGTACTTGGACGCGTGTGATGGAGCATTGTCCTGCATGAAAATCATGTTTTCTTGAAGGATGCAGACTTCTTCCTGTACCACTGCTTGAAGAAGGTGTCTTCCAGGAACTGGCAGTAGGACTGGGAGTTGAGCTTGACTCCATCCTCAACCCGAAAAGGCCCCACAAGCTCATCTTTGATGATACCAGCCCAAACCAGTACTCCACCTCCACCTTGCTGGCGTCTGAGTCGGACTGGAGCTCTCTGCCCTTTACCAATCCAGCCACGGGCCCATCCATCTGGCCCATCAAGACTCACTCTCATTTCATCAGTCCATAAAACCTTAGAAAAATCAGTCTTGAGATATTTCTTGGCCCAGTCTTGACGTTTCAGCTTGTGTGTCTTGTTCAGTGGTGGTCGTCTTTCAGCCTTTCTTACCTTGGCCATGTCTCTGAGTATTGCACACCTTGTGCTTTTGGGCACTCCAGTGATGTTGCAGCTCTGAAATATGTCAAACTGGTGGCAAGTGGCATCGTGGCAGCTGCACGCTTGACTTTTCTCAGTTCATGGGCAGTTATTTTGCGCCTTGGTTTTTCCACACGCTTCTTGCGACCCTGTTGACTATTTTGAATGAAACGCTTGATTGTTCGATGATCACGCTTCAGAAGCTTTGCAATTTTAAGAGTGCTGCATCCCTCTGCAAGATATCTCACTATTTTTGACTTTTCTGAGCCTGTCAAGTCCTTCTTTTGACCCATTTTGCCAAAGGAAAGGAAGTTGCCTAATAATTATGCACACCTGATATAGGGTGTTGATGTCATTAGACCACACCCCTTCTCATTACAGAGATGCACATCACCTAATATGCTTAATTGGTAGTAGGCTTTCGAGCCTATACAGCTTGGAGTAAGACAACATGCATAAAGAGGATGATGTGGTCAAAATACTCATTTGCCTAATAATTCTGCACTCCCTGTAGAGTTGGGTAATACTATGGAGGAGGTACAGAAATGGGTACAAGATAGGTTACCTGTAAATATTTATCCACCTGTCCATTCTTACCATCCAGGAGACCAAGTTTGGATAAAGGAGTGGAACAGTGTACCGTTGGGGCTAAAGTGGAGGGGTCCTTATGCTGTTCTTTTGTCTACTCCAACAGCTATAAAGGTGGCAGAGGTGACTCCGTGGATTCATCACTCCAGGGTTAAACCAGCAGCAGATTCTTGTCAAGCTACTCAAGATCCTGAGAATCCCTGCAAGATCCGGTTGAAGCGAGTGACCCAGTTAGATTAAAAGTGGTTTTTGCGAAGAATATTGTTACAAGGGAACATCAACAAAGATCTACAAGTAGATGTTTTGACGGCCACAATAAAGCCTGACCACCTACCAACGTTTAAGCCAGAGGAATCCTCTGTGAAGAACAGTGAGGATCAGAACGACTCCATTCCCTGCAGCCCTCACACGCCTGGAAGCTGAGGTGCCGTTGCACGGTCAAAGAATTAGGAAGAAGATGTCAGGAGTAATGTGTTTGATGATGTATATATGTGTGTTTTTAATTATTCAGGAAGGTAGAGGTAACGACACACCAGGCTGCGAGGTTTGCATTAAGACTACGAAAACAGGCAATCGTATTTCCCAGACCCTTATTTGGCATTCACAATATGAGTGCACAGGACATGTATCAAAGTGTAGATACCTAGGTACAGATTATAGTGTATGCCATATAGGAGCAGGAGAACCTAGGTGTTTTAATCCTGAGTATCAGCCCCGTACAATTTGGTTGACTATTCGAATGAGAACGCACAGGGGAACCTGATAAATAAGGCTGTACTAGAAAGCGTACATTCTCCAGGTGTTTTGCTATTTGATGCATGTAAGGCGATATCAGGTAGTAGGAAGCCATGGAATGTATGTGGTGGTCTTAAATGGGAAAGAACGTATGGGTCTAATGATAAGTATATTTGTCCTAGTAATAAGCATAAGTATATAGATCCAAACTGCCTAAATAAAGACTACAATTATTGTCCGTATTGGTCCTGTGTGGGATGGGCAACCTGGGGACAGACAGTAGATAAGGATATGATTATCACTAGATTGCCTACCAAGCCATATTGTAAGTCTATGGAGTGTAACCCAGTCCATATACTTATCAAGGACCCAGAGCTATTTATAGATAAGATTGGGAATCTATTTGGGTTCCAAATATATGGAACAGGTTTGGATCCTGGGACGATATTATACATAGGAATAGAGACAGATACAGTGGCCCCCCAGACTCATCAGGTTTTCCATTCTTTTTATGAGGAGATGAGTGTGGAATATAAGGTTCCCCATAATGCCAAAAACGTATTCATAGACCTAGCTGAGAGCATTGCTGGTAGTCTTAATGTAACCAACTGCTATGTGTGTGGAGGTACTAATATGGGAGACCAATGGCCTTGGGAAGCAAAGGAGGTAATATATTCTGGTTCTGAGACAGTTGAACAACTAATATCTTCTCAATCTGATTATCAAGTGAGTGTTAGAGGTAAATCTGAGTGGCGATTAAAGACCTCCATTATAGGTTATGTTTGTATAGCAAGGAAAGGAATAATGTTTAATACATCTGTAGGAGAATTGACTTGTTTAGGGCAGAAAGCCTATAATGACGATACAAAGGATACTATTTGGTGGTCAGCTTCAAATGTCTCAGAACCGTCTAATCCGTTTGCAAATTATACCAATTTAAAGGATGTATGGTTTGACCTATATGCTACATCTAGTTGGAAAGCCCCAGCAAATTTGTACTGGATTTGTGGTAAGAAAGCATATTCGGAGTTACCACAGGACTGGGAAGGGGCATGTGTATTGGGTATGCTCAAACCATCCTTCTTCTTGTTGCCAATCTTCTTGTTGACTTTGGGAGTTAAAGTATATGATGTAAATCATAGAAGAAAAGGGCACCCCCAGAGATAGGTACTTGGGAAGATGATGAGTGGCCTCCCCAACATATTATAGATTATTATGGGCCAGCTACGTGGGCAGAGGATGGTACTTATGGATACAGAACCCCAATATATATGCTTTGTAACGGACCGTTTTGCACACAAGGGGTAAAAACCGTTTAGGCGATCGGCCCCCTTTTCAGAGATCCAGGCACAGCTACTGCAGAACACCAAAACTCACGAACTGGATACAAAATAGCACTCCAACTCCCGAACTGGAACCTCCCAAATAGCTGCTAGCAGACGAACAGGAAAAGCAGACGAACAGCTTACACTCCTGGCAATCAGTCTCTAACAGCATACAGTGAATCCCCCCAAGAACGAGACAAGGCTCCGTGTTGAGGGCCAAGCAGTGGTCTGAGGTGCTGGCACACCCAGCCTGGTTTTTATTACAGTCTTGCAAATACAGGACCGCCCACAGGGAGGTATAAAACAACCAATCACATCACAGTTACATCCCACATATTCCCTCCCCTTATCCTGAGAGGAAACTCAATTACACATACAGTTAAAACATACTTTCTACCCAACTTCCATAACTCTAAAACCATACATCACATTCACATAAAATTACATATTTGGAATCAATCCATTCAGGGGAGCAACATATTAAAAAATGGCACAAATCAGACAAGGGGTTCAAAAGTTAGTAAAAAGTCCTTTGTGACTAAATGAAGCATGGCTTTCTGGCCCAAACCAGTTTCAGAGTCTTCTATCCTGGAGATAAGTAATTCAATTATCTCCCAGGACAGACACAAGACTCCATTAAGCACATGGTTGCAAAAGACACAAAACACTTTAAAATACATAAAGTCACCTTTTATACATAAAACACAGACATTTCACATATCCCCAGATAGCTCAGGTCCGAGCGCACATTATTAAGTGAATGGCGCTCAGACCACATGAATACAGTTTAATCGCCATGGAGCCAAAGTCTTTACAGTCAGTTTCATACGAATGGGCTCCATGGGATTCCTATCTGGGGTGTAACACATTCAAACAAATCTACCGAACCCCAGGCAGAAAAGCACGAATTAAGCTTTTCTGCAGGTAAAAAAAAGATGTCTTTTAACAGGGGGCCATAGTCCAAAGGCAGCAGGCGAGCAACCAGGCTTCTCAAATGCAATGTGGCGAGATTGGTCTCGTCACATGCTTAATCGTATTATAAGATTGCAAGCAGTAGTTGAGATAGTTACCAATGAAACATCACAAGCGCTCAATCTCCTAGCGAAGCATAACACTAGGATGAGGACAGCCATCTACCAGAATAGATTATTTTTGGATTAACTATTGGCAGTAGAGGGAGGTGTATGTGGGAAGTTTAATCTAAGCAATTGTTGTCTTCAAATAGATGATGAAGGGCAAGCAATAGCTGAGCTTACTAGCCATATGGTTAAGCTAGCACATGTACCTACTCAGGTATGGAAAGGGTATAATCCGAGTAGTTGGTTTGGTAGTTGGTATGAGCAGTTTGCAGGAATCAAGGCATTGGTAGGTGGAGTCATACTGATTTTGATGTTGTGTCTCCTTCTGCCATGTCTGATTCCTTTGGTAATTAACTCTATGCAGAGCATTATAGAAAGTATAGCAGAAAGAAAGGCCGCAGCACAGGTAATGGCTGTTTGCAGGTATGAAGCTTTAGATCAAGGAGAATACATGCAGGAAGAGGAATGTTGAGGGGTTCGTATCTTTAGAGAATCGCAAAGTCTAGTCTGGTTTATGGCAACTTGAGGTGTAAGCAAACTATGATTGGTGATGCATCTGGAATTATTTTAAATCAGAAGCATTAAAGGGGGGAATGTGATGGAATTCCAGTAAAATACAAGTTTAGCAGGCCAAGATTGCCACAAGGCATATGTAGGTACATGTGTTTGTAGTATCAGTTAGTTAGTTACACGTAGCTAAGATACTGTCATCACTGTACTGAGCATCTGCAGGAATGTAGGAACTGGAATTACGCGTCCCTCTCCTTTGTTTCAGATGAGCCACGTGGTTAGACCGGATGGATGAGTTTAGACTCTATTCATTGATTAGGTTAAGGGTATGTGTGGGCGTAGCTAATTATGGGAGGAGCTACAGTGCTATATAAGGAATGTACTCTATGTATTCAGTACTCAGATCTTTGCTGTTTTTGGTGACATAAGTCCCTCTGAGTCCCGGTCGGTGAATCGAATAAAGATCTCTTCCTTCCTGAAGAAACCTGTGTCCATCTCTCTGTGCTTGGCCTCCGTCAGTTTCCCAGTAACAGTGTGAGAGTGGCGTGTGTGAGTAATGAGTGTAAGAGTGCTGTGTGTGATGGGTGTGAGAGTGCTGTGTGTGTGAAAGTGATGGGTGTGAGAGTGCTGTGTGAGAGTGCTGTGTAAGAGAGTGCTGTGAGAGAGTGCTGTGTGTGAGAGAGAGAGCTGTGTGTGTGAGAGTGCTGTGTGAGAGTGCTGTGTAAGAGAGTGCTGTGATAGCGTGCTGTGTGTGAGAGAGAGAGCTGTGTGTGTGAGAGTGCTGTGAAAGAGTGCTGTGTGTGATGGGTGTGAGAGTGCTGTGTGAGAGAGTGCTGTGTGTGTGAGAGTGCTGTGTGAGAGAGTGCTGTATGTGTGTGAGAGTGCTGTCAGAGAGTGCTGTGAGTGTGAGAGTGATGGGTGTGAGAGTGTGATGGGTGAGAGAGTGCTGTGAGAGTGCTGTGTGAGAGAGTGCTGTGTGTGATGGGTGTGAGAGTGCTGTATGAATGTTATTGTGTGTGTGTAGGGGGGGGTAAATAAACAGAAACCAGGCATTATTTCCCCCCCCCCTTCTTACCTTTAGCCTGTGAGGGGGGACCGGCACGCTGGGACTAGGAGGCGGTGTTCCCTGGTGGTCCACGTGGGTGAGTGAACTCTAGCCTGTGAGGCTAGAGTTCACTCTCGCGAGATCCGGTCGTTGCCATGGCAACGCGCCAGATCTCGCGAGAGGAACCCAGCGGAGCTGCAAGTTAGAGCTCTGCCGGGTCCTCTCTCCTGGCGGCTGTCTGTCTCCCTCCCTCCCCGCCAGCGGCCGCATTTGGGCCGGTGAGGGAGAACTTTGATCTCCCCACCGGCCCGTCATGGCAAACAGCGGGGCCGGCGCTAGGAGAGTGCCGGCCCTGCATAGACCGGCAGGGGAGATCCTGAGACCTCCCCTGCCGGCCTCGGCCCATGGCCACCGGGGCCCACCGGGCATTTGCCCGGTGTGCCCGATGGCCAGTCCGGGCCTGGGTCTACCAATATGTCAGTTTTGGCACACCTCAAGTGAATTTTATATATACCTCTACTAGTATGATAAGGTATCAATACACATGCAGCTTTATTGTCCTGAGCACAAATGTAAAGGCGGAGCCTGGAGGGGCTAGTGCTAATATTAATACCCACCATCAGCACTAGACTCCTCCTAGGCATCGTTCCGTTCTGAGTCCCTCCCACCACTCTACCTTTTAAATAATTATTTTCTCTAATTACCTTTCTTGGTGGGCCCATTTTATTTATAGGTCTACCAATACGTCGGTTTCGGCACACCTCAACTGAATTTTATTTACACCTCCACTAGTATGATAAGGTATCAATACTTTATTGTCCTGAGCACAAATATATATATATATATATATATATATATACTACACATACACACACACGTCAATATTTCTCTCTATATTCTTATATCTATAGAGAGACAGTTGTGTATGTATGTATGTATGTGTGTATGTATTTATATATATATATATATATATATATATATCTAGTGAGATTTATGGAAGGCTGCGCCTGTAGTTGTGGGAGGGGCATGAGTTCCCTACTTAAGGA
>OW240913.1:230821607-230840455 GCA_933207985.1 Pelobates cultripes
TCGGCACTGTAGAATGTAAAAACCTACTATCCGCCCACGCCTATCCAATATCGGTTAACAATCTGCTACAGATTGAAATAGATCAAGGTTTCCTACTTGGGCCATTCAGTTCCCCACCTTTCTCTGCTTGGAGAACTAATCCTATTGGGGTGGTCTCTGGTAAAAGTTCAGCCAAGCAAAGGTTGATTGTCGACTAGAGTTGAGCGAACCCGAACTACAAAGTTCGGGTTCGTACCAAACATTAGATTTTTTGGACCTCGGACCCGAACACGGACATATCACTGTATGTTCGGGTTGGAGTTCGGTGATTTAATGGCGTGTTTTGAAAGGCTGCAGGGCAGCCAATCAACAAGCGTTTGACTCGTGTGCCCTTAGAAGCCATCACAGCCATGCCTACTAATGGCATGGCTGTGATTGGCCAGTGCAGCATGTGACCCAACCTCTATATATAAGCTGGAGTCGCGTAGTGCCGCACGCACATGCAGTTTTATTAGTGTAGGGAGAGGATGCTTCCGCTGATAGGGACAGCTTAGGAAATAATTCTCAAACTAGTACATTAGTGGGGTGGGGTGCACTTCATATCTGAGAGTCAAATCGAAGCGTCTAATAGTGTGCTTACAGCGCAGTGGTAAACATTCTTATTTTCTGGGTACTAGTCTGCTAAATAGTACATTTTGGGGTGTGCACTTCATATATGAGAGTCAAATAGAAGCGTGTAATAGTGCTCTTACAGCGCACTTGTAAACATTCTAATTGTTTTGCTGCTAATCTGCTAAATAGTACATTTTGGGGCCTACGGTGCACTTCATATCTGAGAGTCAAATCGAAGCATCTAATAGTGTGCTTACAGCGCAGTGGTAAACATTCTTATTTTCTCAGTGTTAATCTGCTAAATAGTACATTTTGGGGCCTGCTCTTCATATCTGAGAGTCAAATCGAAGCGTCTAATAGTGTGCTTCCAGCGCAGTTGTAAACATTCTTATTTTCTGGGTGCTAGTCTGCTAAATAGTAAATTTTCGGGCCTGCGGTGCACTTCATATCTGAGAGTCAAATCGAAGCGTCTAATAGTGTGCTTACAGCGCAGTAGTAAACATTCTTATTTTCTGGGTGCTAATCTGCTAAATAGTACATTTTGGGGTGTGCACTTCATATCTGAGAGTCAAATAGAAGTGTCTAATAGTGCGCTTACAGCGCAGTAGTAAACATTCTTATTTTCTGGGTGCTAATCTGCTAAATAGTACATTTTGCGGTGTGCACTTCATATCTGAGAGTAAAATACAAGCGTCTAATAGTGCGCTTACAGCGCACTTGTAAACGTTCTAATTGTTTTGCTGCTAATCTGCTAAATAGTACATTTTGGGGCCTGCGGTGCACTTCATATCTGAGAGTCAAATCGAAGCGTCTAATAGTGTGCTTACAGCGCAGTGGTAAACATTCTTATTTTCTGAGTGTTAATCTGCTAAATAGTACATTTTGTGGCCTGCTCTTCATATCTGAGAGTCAAATAGAAGCGTCTAATAGTGTGCTTACAGCGCAGTGGTAAACATTCTTATTTTCTTGGTGCTAATCTGCTAAATAGTACATTTTGTGGTGTGCACTTCATATCTGAGAGTCAAATAGAAGCGTCTAATACTGTGCTTACAGCGCAGTGGTAAACATTCTTATTTTCTGGGTGCTAATCTGCTAAATAGTACATTTTGGGGTGCGCACTTCATATCTGAGAGTAAAATAGAAGCGTCTAATAGTGCGCTTACAGCACACTTGTAAACGTTCTAATTGTTTTGCTGCTAATCTGCTAAATAGTACATTTTGGGGCCTGCGGTGCACTTCATATCTGAGAGTCAAATCGAAGCGTCTAATAGTGTGCTTACAGCGCAGTGGTAAACATTTTTATTTTCTTGGTGTTAATCTGCTAAATAGTACATTTTGTGGCCTGCTCTTCATATCTGAGAGTCAAATAGAAGGGTCTAATAGTGCGCTTACAGTGCAGTAGTAAACATTCTTATTTTCTGGGTGCTAATCTGCTAAATAGTACATTTTGGGGTGTGCACTTCATATCTGAGAGTCAAATACAAGCGTCTAATAGTGTGCTTACAGTGCAGTAGTAAACATTCTTATTTTCTGGGTGCTAATCTGCTAAATAGTACATTTTGGGGTGTGCACTTCATATCTGAGAGTCAAATCGAAGCGTCTAATAGTGTGCTTACAGCGCAGTAGTAAACATTCTTATTTTCTGGGTGCTAATCTGCTAAATAGTACATTTTGGGGTGTGCACTTCATATCTGAGAGTCAAATAGAAGTGTCTAATAGTGCGCTTACAGCGCACTTGTAAACATTCTAATTGTTTGGCTGCTAATCTGCTAAATAGTAAATTTTGTGGCCTGCTCTTCATATCTGAGAGTCAAATCGAAGCATCTAATAGTGTGATTCCAGCGTAGTGGTAAACATTCTTATTTTCTGGGTGCTAATCTGCTAAATAGTACATTTTGGGGTGTGCACTTCATATCTGAGAGTCAAATAGAAGCGTCTAATAGTGTGCTTACAGCGCAGTGGTAAACATTCTTATTTTCTGGGTGTTAATCTGCTAATTAGTATATTTTGTGGCCTGCTCTTCATATCTGAGAGTCATGTATGTACGTAGTGGGGAATCGCGATGCATCCTAGCACAAATCTAAACCCATTTACCCCCCCAATAACGACAGACCACTTAGTATGGATGAACAGGCCACAGCATGTATTATCACAAACTAAATTACTGCATAACACATCCATAACTTTATTTATTAAATCTCTTCTTTCTGTAACAAAAACGTTAGACATAAATAAGCATAAATTAACATATATACATATATAACTCCACCCATAGTGTTATACAGTGACCCAACCGTCCTTGCCAATAAACATACAGTGGTTCCTAATCACCACTTCCTCTCACCTCCCCCCGTCATAAAAATCATATATTTCCAATGCCCGCCATCAGCCGACCTTATCCACGCTCGATGGGCACAACACCTCAGGCAACCTAATGTTTAACCTTTTAAGCAGGGGAGGTTGAGACCTAAAAAAACTTGTTCATCTCATTCCATATACTTAAACGTAACCACTCAAACTCAATTGGCAAGGACCTACCCCCGGCTAGCTGTGACTAAATATACCAATAGGGCAGGCGGGCGGGAGGGAAGCTGTTTGCTGGCCCGAATCCCAAGTGGCACTGACGTAAGACCTCCCCCACACTAATTTACACAGAACATAATCCCACCCACACACTCTTTCCCATCCAATCCCATGCATCTATCCCCACACTCCTACATGTGCCCTTTTCCGCTTAGCTGCGCTATCTCCCCAGGGCCTTGTATGTACGTAGTGGGGAATTGCGATGCAGCCTAGAACAAAACTAACCCCATTCAAACCCCCAATAATGACAGACCACTTAGTATGGATGAACAGGCCACAGCATTTATTATCACAAACTAAATTACTGCATAACACATCCATAACTTTATTTATTAAATCTCTTCTTTTTCTGTAACCAAAACGTTAGACATAAATAAGCATAAATTAACATATATACATATATAACTCCACACATAGTGTTATACAGTGACCCAACCGTCCTTGCCAATAAACATACAGTGGTTCCTAATCACCACTTCCTCTCACCTTCCCCCTCGTCATAAAATCATATCTTTCCAATGCCCGCCATCAGCCGACCTTATCCATGCTCGATGGGCACGACACCTCAGGCAACCTAATGTTAACCTTTTGAAGCAGGGGAGGTTGAGACCTTAAAAACTTGTTCATCTCATTCCATATACTTAAACGTAACCCCTCAAACTCAATTGGCAAGGACATACTCCCGCCACAACCCCGCTGTTTTACACCTAAAATCAGCGGGGGACCCCACCATAATCAGCCATGGCCTGTTCCACCACTTTTTGCAACACTAGATTAACATAGGCCTAGTCCGACCTCCAGCAAGCGCACCCATCCCCTCGAGATAACCAGGCCACATCCGGCCCAACCCTAAAGGCGAACCTGAAATCCCCACGACAAACCTAGAAACCCATCTAGTCCGATTTCGACGGCAGCGCACCAGGGCACGCACATTGCTGAGCGCACTACCAACAGGAACGGGCGATAGCCTCAGGCCAGCCCCTGAGAACCTCTGGGAAGACATAGAATGCGTAACATGACCAGATTTAAGAGCATCCAAATCCCAAACCATAACTGAACCCAGGTCATTCCACCCAGAGATGACAAAAACCCCTGGTACCCCGAGGAGGAGGGACAGCTGACCCCATACGAGGAGGAGCCACACTCCCATCATGTATCTGGTGCCAGACCACCGAACCTCCGATCCCGAAGGTGTAAGATCCAACCACTCACCCCCCGCCTCTTGGCCCAAATTACATATGAGCATCCCACCATCCCTATTCCGGGGAGGGGGGGGGGAGACCGTAACCGCGGAGAGAAATTCATTCGGAGACCGGCAGGGTGAACATTCGAGCCCTCTGAACCATTGGCGCAGGCACGCCGAGCCTGGCGGCGCCTGTAGCCGCCCCTAACTGGAATGAATGCCCCTTGAACTCCCCACCATCCTTATCCAGGAATTCGAGCCCCAAGTGGAATACCCCCACAAAATGGACGTAGGAGAGAAAACCTGTCTCAGAGAACCAAACAGGGGGTGAGTAACCCGAATAATCCAGGGGACGGGATAGCACTCACCTAAGGAAAACAGGACAAATGACAGAACCCAGCACCGCCCCTGATCAGAACGGCATAATCCAAACTATCCTGGGAACCAAGTACATCATGTTAGGAGCCTAACTATTACCCTGTGCACTCCATCTACCTCAGGAGAATGCGGAAAGGGCCAGGTTATGTCAACGCCGCAACGTCCAAGAAATGAACAGAGTCCATTAATGAATCAGCCAACCGCTACCAACTCACCCTCCCAAAAGTCTACAGCCGTCCAGCGGTGAAGCCTGAAGGAAGTCCATTCCGATGCGCACTCAAACCCCCAAAACACCCCTCCCCACCTGCAGACGACCGAACATGAACGGGAAGCCGAGCCCTGCAAATCAAAGAACTCATTAAGGAGCCCCCAATACCCCTAAGGGACGGAACAAAACATGTAGACGAGCAGTCCAATCCCAGAGCCCCCCCAAGGAAATGCTCCTATCCGGCCCGAGCACTCACACCTTCCTGTAGCGGGTCCCACTCCACCTCAAAGACCGACACACAGACCAGCTTCATCAGTCCACTAGACCAAGCGACCACATCTCCCCTGCCCTATATTTGGCCCCGCGGAGCCCCCACTCGAAGTACGTCCCACAATATAAAGCATCGGCCACTACATTGTGAAACCCCTGGGATAACCTCCAGCTAACCAGACACTTCCCAGACTCAAACGGCACCGCAACCAGAGCACCACCGGGTAGAGGACCCCGTCACGTGATAGACAGCCTGCACCACCCCAAGATTGTCGCAACGGAAGAACTACCCATCAGCTCATGAGTAGGGAACCCCACACCTACCATGCCCCCAGAATGGGGAAGAGCTCCAAGACAGCCAGAGGCTGCAAGAGCCCCGATGCTTGCCAGCTTACTGGGCAAGAGTCAGCACACCATGGAGAGCCCAAAATGGCCCCAAACATGCTGCAGCGGTAAATAGGCAGTAAATAGGCAGAAGTCAGTGGAAGGGACCTACGGGGCCTGTCAGCACAAGCTACCAGTCAGGGGCAACCGATGTTCCCCCGCCCTGGAATCAATCCCACTCTCCAGGAAGCTACAGCCCGTATCCCGACCCACGGTTACGTCCTGGGCCACAGAACTCCGAAACACTACCCCAAGAAAACGCAGCTGCATAGCGCGGACGTGTGACCCTGACGGCCCCACACAGAAGCGACAATGGGAGCAACCCTTGTGGAGGCACATAGCCACTCAACACCGACCGTCAGAAAATACAGCCTGGAAAACAATAACTTGTCGGGCGCATCGGCAGCTGCCGGGCAGCCAATTCCACAGTTGCCGCCATCAGCAAGGCCCCCGGGCCCCGCAGCCCTAACCCTCGGACTGCTGCATCATGCCACAACACCCCATACCTAACCCCTCGTAGGGAATGACAAATGAGTAAATAAGGAATCAGGTGAAATCGCCCCCCCGCTCCTCCATGGGCCCCATCCCATAAACGTTCAGGAGGTAAGCTTATCAAGCTTCTTGGTAAGCCGCTCCCGTACCACCCAATGGAATTCTCATATGGACCGAAGAGGGCCTGCATGTAGAGCACCCATGTCCCTTATCCCAACAGATCGCCTGCATGAAAACGTGGGAGACGGGATGGGCAACCCGAGCCCTCGTGCTAGAACGACACGAGGACCCCACTTACCATGACTGTCGGTGAATTTCCAACCACCGCCTAGCCTCTGGCTGGGGGGCCAGTGAAAGGGAGGGTGTTCCCCCACCGCCGCAAAATGACGAAAATGTGCCGTGCTGAGGCGCCGGGCGAGACATAAGGAAAACCATCTGGTCCCAGGCCAGAAAGGGTCGCACGTCTACCGTGGACGAAAGTGCAAGACGTACCTCCACCAACCCAGCTCACCCTAGGGATGACACGCGTCCCAGAGAGTGTCCTGACAGCAGAACAACGCGAGCATTCTCGGGGAGCCCTCCTCCGACAATGCTACCCATAACCTTTGATGCCTGGACACAATTCCCGTGATATATATATCCCTCACCCAAGGGACCCTCAGTGGCAGAAGGGAATCCATCGCCAATAAAACCTTCCCCAATCTGCTCCCTAGTATTTCGTTACAAGCGCCAGCCAAGCGGGCTATATGCATGCATCAGCACCGCCCCGAGCCACACGAAAGGTGCGTTATTAGATGCGCAGGACGCAGCAGGAAACTTAATTCAATTATTTATTCTTTTTTTTTTTATTATTCTTATTAGCTTTTTATTGATTGATTTTATAATTTTTATTTTTTATTTTTTTTAATTCATTCCATGTTTTTTTTTTTTTTTTTTACTTACCGAATTATGAAACCAACAATGAAAAAACACACTTACCTGTGAAAAGCCTGGCACTCCAACCGCGGCACCGCAGGCACAGAAGGTGAAGTAAACAGACATGAAAACCAGGGTTCACTGTGGGCAGGGCCAGTAACAGCAGCCAGGATCTGTGAGAAGAGCAGAGGTGAGCCCACGCTCCACACCAGGAGGCAGCCAAGGTAAGTGACCAGCAGGGGGGACAGGCACATAGAATAGGGACACATACACACAGAATAGGGACACACACACACATAGAATAGGGACACACACACATAGAAAAGGGGACCATACAGCCAGAGTAGTGAGACACATAGAGGAAGGGGCACATAGAACAGGCACACACAGGGGGGGGACAAGACCCACCCAGAGAGAGAGCAGGGGAAGGAGAGGAGGGCAGAGGGGGACCCTGCAGGAACAAGGAGCCCACCAAGGAGGGAAAAGAAACTGTGGGGAGAAGGACCCAGCAGGTGGGGGTCGGGGCAGAAAGCGGAAGGAGCCAGAGGGGGCTCCTCGAGCAAGCCGGGCCCCCCCAACAGATACCAGGGGGACCCCATGGAACGAAGCAACATGGGGGGGAGGACACCGGAGAGAGGTGAAAGGGAGCCTACCTCACCGGCAGAGGAGGCTCCTGGACCACCCCGCCGGGCCTCTTCACCGTTGGGGGCCCTTCACACAGCCCCGCCGTCCCACGAGCCACGGGGGGATTAGAAACGGCTGCCAGGCGGCCGCACGCAACTATGTTGTTGCAGGCCGGGTAGGCCGTGCTTCCACGCGCAGCCCATGAAGGCCGCGGATCCTCAGGAAAGTTGCAGGCCGCGTGTCTGGAGCCCCCAGACACGCAGGCCTGGTGATGCCTCGGGCCCAGGCTCCCACCTCAACCGGGCCCGGGGAGGAGTGACAGGGTACCCCCCTGTGGTTGCAGGGTACCCTCAAATGAACCTGTGCCCCCCTAATGCTGGCCCCCAGGAGCAGGGGCCACAGAGAAGGCCCCAGAGGGGCCCAGGCTGCGGGGTGGAGCACCCACACCAGCAGCCATCATGGGAGAGGGGAGCAGGGCCACAAGGAAGGCCCAGAGGGGCCCAGGAGTCTCCGGCCTCTTTCCACGCTGCAGCAGCCCTGAGGGAAGCCAGAAAGCCTCAACCTCCATCCCTCAAGCTGTGTAAATCTGCAGGCCCAGGCAAACAGGAGCACACTAATTTACACAGAACATAATCCCACCCACACACTCTTTTCAACCAATCCCATGCATCTATCCCCACACTCCTACATGTGCCCTTGTCCTCTTAGCTGCACTATCTCCCCAGGGCCTTATAGAAGCGTCTAATAGTGTGCTTCCAGCGCAGTGGTAAGCATTCTTATTTTCTGGGTGCTAATCTGCTAAAAAGTAGATTTTGTGACCTGCTCTTCATATCTGAGAGTCAAATCGAAGCGTCTAATAGTGTGCTTACTGCACACTTGTAAACATTCTAATTGTTTTGCTGCTAATCTGCTAAATAGTACATTTTGGGGCCTGTTCTTCATATATGAGAGTCAAATAGAAGCGACAAATAATGCGCTTACTGCGCACTTGTAAACATTCTAATTGTTTTGCTGCTAATCTGCTAAATAGTACATTTTGGCGCCTGTTCTTCATATCTGAGAGTCAAATAGAAGCGTCTAATACTGCGGTTATAGTGCAATTGTAAACATTCTAATTGTTTTGGTGCTAAACTGCTTAATAGTACAGTTTGGGGCGTGCACTTCATAACTGAGAGTCAAATAGAAGCTTCTTATACTGCGGTTATAGCGCAATTGTAAACATTCTAATTGTTTTGGTGCTAAACTGCTAAATAATACATTTTGGAGCCTGTTCTTCATATCTACAAGTCATGCTACAACAAAATTAAACAAGTTTTAAAATATGTATGGGCCAACAAATGGCTGTAAACAACAACGTTTTACTGGTTACATTCATGACTAGACACTCTAGTCAACAGGACCTTCATGTAGTCTTTTTTTTTAAAATCATACAGCATGCTTTCATGTGCTTGTATGTACGTAGTGGGGAATTACGATACCACATAACATAGATAACCCCAATAAAAAACCCCAATAACGACAGACAACTTAGTATGGATGAACAGGCCACAGCATTTATTATAACATAAATAAATTACTGCATAACACATCCATAACTTCATTTATTAACTCTTTCTGTTAGAAATAAATAATCATAAATTAACATATATACATATAATAACAAAACGTGCTATGCATAAACCCAACCGTCCTTGCCAATAAACATCCAGTGGTTCCTAATCACCACTTCCTCTCACCTCCCCCTCGTCATAAAAAATCCTTCCAATGCCCGCCATCAGCCGACCTTATCCACGCTCGATGGGCACGATACCTCAGGCAACCTAATGTTTAACCTTTTAAGCAGGGGAGGTTGAGACCTGTAAAACATAAAAACTTAGTCCATCCCTAGACATAAACCTTCAAACTTGATTGGCAAGGACATACCCCCGCCTAGCTGTGACTAACTGAAACTAAAAGGGGTGGGCGGGAAGCTTTTTGCTGGCCCGTATCCCAAGTGGCACTGAGGTAAGACCTCCCCCCACACTAACTTACATTAAGCCTAACCCCTCCCATGTACACTTCCCAAGTCCCTCCCCTGTATCTATCCCCACACTCCTACATGTGCCCTTGTCCGCTTAGCTGCGCTATCTCTCCAGGGCCTTTTCAGATGTCATATTGTGAATTACCAATTTTTGTGTAGCCTGATTTTTTTTTTTAAAGTGAAAAATAAGTGTTATTGTGATCGCTTCATATACAGAAGCATTAATATACATTTCTATATTGTATAAAGACACAACTACAAAGTTAAAAAAACAAACACAAAAACAACGTGCCAGACAATCTACTTGTGCATGGCTTGTGTGATACAATAAGTTTACATCTTAAAACTGCAATAACCCACAGAAGATGGGCGAGAAATTTTTTTGCAAATGGAACTTTGATTCGAATTTACTACATCGGTCACTTGTAATATTGTTTCACACCTACAACACTTGTTACACAGATCTAAGTGATAGAAAACAGATTGAAATTTTCTACACTAGAAACTACCAGATAACAAGCTGGTATATTTAAACTAGTGATCAATAGCTAAGAGGTACTTCAACAATGTTGTAATTCTGGGGCAAAACCCTCACAAGATGAGATTGGAGGTGTTGGTTACAGCATTGCCTGATGTGAATGATGCATCGCACAAAAGAGCTCTCAGAAGACCTACGATTAAGAATTGTTGACTAGGCCCTGGGGAGTCAGCATAGCTAAACGGACAAGGGCACATGTATGAGTGTGGGGATGGTGCTAGTGATTGGCTATATGTGTTTAGGGGAGTGGTTATGGGTTTGTAGTGGGGCAGGGATCATCTTACCTCAGTGCCTTTTGGGATTCTGACCAGCAAACAACTTCCCTGCCTCTGCGCTCCTGTTTGTCCTGGGCCTGCATGCTTTTCCTGCTTGAGGGATGGCTGTGGATTCAATCCTGCTGCCCTCAGAGCTGCTGCTGCCCTGGATGATGGCAGGCACCTTCAGGAGCAATGTGCCCCCCTCCAGCATGGCCTGCCTGCTGGTGTGGGTTCACCCCCCCACGTGTCAGCTCCATCTTCTCCATCTGACACGCGGCCTGCTACTACTGCCGCCCCCGCGCACCCCCCGGCCTTGGACAGCGGGCAAGGGGTGCCAGAAGATCTACACTACATCCTGGGGGGTCTGGGAGGCCTTCCCAGGCCCCACGTGGTCAGCGCACGGAGGATCCAGAGCCGGGCCGGTAATGGTGAGTGGGCCCCTGGGGGGTGGAGGGGGGTCCTCCCCGGGCTCTGATGGCTCCTCTGGGGATGAGGGTCACCCAGGGGGTCACCCTCTCCCCTCGGGTTCTGTCCCAATTCCTCCGCCCCCCTGTGGTGCCATCCCTTGACCCCACTCCCTCTGGAGTCCCCTCTCCCTTGGTTTACCTCCTCCTTCCCTGTTGCTGCTGTCCTGGCTCTGTCTGCTCCCCCTCCTGGCTTTATCTCTATCTCCCTCCTTTCTCCTCCCCTGTTCCTGCTGTGCTGGGTGTCCTTCCTCTCTCTTAGCTCTCTCTGTCTCCCTCCCTCCTCCCCCCCTCCTGTCCCTATTCCTGGTCCCTATGTCCCCCCTTCCCCCCCCGGGTACTTACCTCGGCTGCCCTCCTCTGCAGGGTGTGAGCTCCTTTCCACGGCTCTTCACACAGGATCTGGCTGCGGTTCCTGGGACCGGCCAGCAGATGGCGCTTGGTGCTGCAGCTGGGCTGAGCAGTGCTGAAAATGAAGTTAACTCTGTCCTGCCTGGATCATCTTCATTTCCTTTGCCGTGGGAGGTTCCTCGGGCATCGGCTGGTGAGTTCACTAATGTTTCTTCTTTTCAGTCCAGGGGTTCCTCGCTGGGGGGTTTACTTGATCAGCCAAAAAAAAAAAAAAAAATTACAAAAAATATAAAATAAAAAAATAAATAAAATAAAGGGAGCAGGGTGCGCAAGCAGGTAGCGTTTTTTGTCTGTTTTTGGGGTCACACTGTTACCCTCTCCTGGAGTGGGTGCCGCAGCACCTGCTGCTGCTAGGGGGTCCCTAGCATTAGGTGACCCCCCAGGTTTGCCGTTTAGCGTGGGTCCGCCTATGTGTTGGTCAGGGCCCTTGGGCTTGCACCTTCAACAGAAGGTTCGTAAAAAATTTGGAGGGGAGACTTTGTTGAGATTTTTCCCTCCTTCCCATGGAGGAGGCTCCTCCTTTAATGGAAAAGGACGGGTAGGAATCAAAAAAAAAGACAAGGAGAAATACCAGTACCGGAAGATCCCTATGACTTGCGCAAATTGGATTTGCGCGTTTGCAATCCTGGCCAGTGTAACTGGGGAAAGGGCTCCGCAGAAGTGCTCCGCATTGTTCTGCTACCAGGATACCATTTGGAACGCTTGTCGTACCTATGGCAGTCTGGGATGGTGGAAATATGACGAGCAGTTCTGTCAACAGTTGGCAGGGGGTCCTCCTCCTCACCGGCAGCGCATCGGAGGCCGGGCTGTTGTTGAAATTCAACGACAGTCACTGCAAATGGGGGGCATCTTGCTGTTTCCAGCACGAATGTTCCACTTGGGGATTTGGGGTAAGAGGGCGATGGTGCCAGTGGTCATGAGCGCGATGCGCCCTTGGCTCTCCAGTTTATAGAAATCTGGCTGGCATCCTACTGGATGGGTTGAGCATGGGTTTGGACAAATACCGTCTGATTCACCATTTTGGTGAATGACGACATCTCTTGGGAACTCTGACGGGTATCTTATGCATCCTTTGACGTGGCGGTTGATATGGTCAGGGCCGTGGGCCCTGGGGCCTTGTTGGGCCAGGGCTGATGTGGATTCGGCCTTCCATCTACTGCCAGTGCACCCGGGATGTCACCATCTTCTGGGCTGTGTTTTTTTTGTAGGCATGTATTACGTAGATATGTGCCTCCCTACGGGTAGTTCCATATCCTGTTGTTACTTTGCATGCTTCAGCACGTTCTTGGACTGGGTGGTGAGGGAGGAGGCTGGTATAGTCTCCTTGCTACACTACCTCGATCATTTCATTTGTGTGGGTCCTGATGATTCGACAGCCTGTTCGCTGCTGCGACGGGTTCTGAGTGAGGTGTTCCATTAGTTTGGGATCCCATTGGCACACGGCAAGATCTGGAGGGGAAGCCTTGCCCAGCGGACAGTCTGGCAGAGTGACTGAATGGGTCCGTGGATCGGTTTCCACGGCCACCTGGACGCTATGCTCCTGGGGGCCGTGCATGTTGGGGTTTTGGTGATTCCTAGTAGGCCATGCGGTGGTGGGGTACTGTTTGCCCCCAGTCGGCACCCTGCAGATCATATCACTATAAGTGTTTGACAATCCAGGTCGAATGTTGTTTCGGGAAGGGTATGGCGGTTCGGCTGTTGCACTTTTCCTTTGTAGAGAACTGTGAGCTGCGCCCAGAATGCACGGGCCCTCTTTTGGGTTATGCGGATGTGATTTATTTTTATTTTTCTTTCCCATTCCCAATTTTTGGGTCTTTCGCTCAAGTGTGATGGTTCTGGGGACAGTCAGCAAAGAATCTTGTGTCATTCCTTTTGGTTTAGCGCTGCCTTGGAGGCTTTTAGAATGGGTATGTCAGTGCACGTGGTGCAAAGAACCGGGAAGGGGTATGGTGAGATGTCTCGGTGAAGTAATGCTGGTTTCGTGGAATTTGTTCAATCCTTGGGGGGGTTCGGGTTCAATTCTCAGCGGCGGTGGCTCACCTATTCATTCCTTTGAGGTAGATAAATGAGTACCAGTTCCTTGGGTACAAGTAACAATTCCCAGGATGCACTTGGAAAACAGATAATATATGGATGTCCTTTTCCTGGTAATACTCCGAGGTGAGATGCGGGTGTCCGTCTGGGAGGTGAGCTTTTGGGTTGTGTGCCTTCTGAAGCGGAGGTTTGTTGGTTTGGTGTCGGAGGTATGAAATGTGTTCAGCTCCTCCCGGAGCAGGTTCAGCTGTCCCACCTGTCCCTAATGTTCGAGTTATCCACCTGGTGGCCATTGAGCTTGGGACGATACCAAGCTGGTTTTTTGGCGTCTGTCCCTAAGAGGGTATTGGTGCGTGTTTTAGTTCTTTCGTGATGCGTGGTGTTGGGTTCACTGTATGACCCTGTGTGTTAAGTTATATATGTTAAGTTATGGTTATTTATGTTTAACGTTTTGGTTTCAGAAAAGAAGAGAGATTATGATTATAGAGATTATTATAAGTTCTGTATGTGTTATACGGGACTTGTCGTATGTTATAACAAAGCAGTTCTAAAAAAAAAATAAATAAAAATAAAACGATTTTAAATAAAAAACAAAAAACAAAAGAATCAATAAATAACCCCGATTGGTCGGAGGTCAATTCCCGTATCTTTTGGCAGCGGGCCCATAATCAGTGCATGGTACGCTGCCGTATGAAGCAAAATTGGAGGGCCTTTCGAGGTGTTTGAAGGTAAGGGGATTTTGGTTTGCCACAGGGTGTTGTCGCGCATGTGGCAGCTACTGTGTTTCTGGGTGATGAAGGTCCGGCTAGACCTTTTTTCGTCTTGCCATGCAGAAAGTGGTGGAACAGGCCTGGTTGGTTTTGGTGGGGCTCCCCGCTGATTTTAGGTTTAAAACAGCGGGGTTTGTGGCGGGGAGCGTGTCCTTGCCAACAGGGTTGGGGAGCAGATAGAATGTCAGGAGATGGACATGGTGGGTCTCAACCTCCCCTGCTCTGTAAGGTAAACTTTTAAGTTACCGAATAGGACGTGCCCACCGAGCAAAAAGCCGGCTGGTGGTAGAGCATTTAAGATGATGGGAATTTTTGGTTTGGACGAGGGGGGAGGCGAGACACCAGTGGGTAAAGTTTTGGTGCATAGGCACCTGGTTAAGTTCGTTGGCAAGGACGGTTATTTAAGTTGGAGGCTGTAGGGCAATAAGTGTAATTTATATGTTAATTTATATGTTAATTATGGTATGTATATATATTTATCTGTTTATTTATATTTGAATTAAAGAAAAAGAATAAAGTTTGGATGAGTCCTACAGTTGTAAGTTTAATAAATGCTGTGGCCTGTTTCATCCAATATTCGTTGTTTGTCATTATTGGGGGGAGAATTGGGATAGTCTCCTTACTCTTAGTCGCACCACATTCCCCGCTACGTACATACATGCATAAAGCTGGAAAGGGTTATAACAGTATCTCCAAAAGCCTTGCTGTTCATCAGTCCACGGTAAGACAAATTGTCTATAAATGGAGAAAGTTCAGCACTGCTACTACTCTCCCTAGGAGTGGCCGTCCTGTAAAGATGACTGCAAGAGCACAGCGCAGACTGCTCAGTGAGGTGAAGAAGAATCCTAGAGTGTCTGCTAAAGACTTACAAAAGTCACTGGCAAATGCTAACATCCCAGTTAGCGAATCTACAATACGTAAAACACTAAACAAGAATGGATTTCATGGGAGGATACCACAGAGGAAGCCACTGCTGTCCAAACAAAACATTGTTGCATGTTTACAGTTTGCACAAGAGCACCTGGATGTTCCATAGCAATAATGGCAAAATATTCTGTGGACAGATGAAACCAAAGTTGAGTTGTTTGGAAGAAACACACAACACTATGTGTGGCGAAAAAAAGGCACAGCACACCACCATCAAAACCTCATCCCAACTGTGAAGTATGGTGGTGGGGGCATCATGGTTTGGGGCTGCTTTGCTACGTCAGGGCCTGGACGGATTGCTATCATCAAAGGAAAAATGAATTCCCAAGTTTATCAAGACATTTTGCAGGAGAACTTAAGGCCATCTGTCTACCAGCTGAAGCTCAACAGAAGATGGGTGTTGCAACAGGACAATGACCCAAAGCAAATCAACAACAGAATGGCTTAAACAGAAGAAAATACGTCTTCTGAAGTGGCCCAGTCAGAGTCCTGACCTCAACCCGATTGAGATGCTGTGGCATGACCTCAAGAAAGCAATTCACACCAGACATCCCAAGAATATTGCTGAACTGAAACAGTTCTGTAAAGAGGAATGGTCAAGAATTACTCCTGACCGTTGTGCACGTCTGATCTGCAACTACAGGAAACGTTTGGTTGAAGTTATTGCTGCCAAAGGAGGTTCAACCAGTTATTAAATCCAAGGGTTCACATACTTTTTCCACCTGCACTGTGAATGTTTACATGGTGTGTTCAGTAAAAACATGGCAACATTTGATTCTTTGTGTGTTATTAGTTTAAGCAGACTGTGATTGTCTATTGTTGTGACTTAGATGATGATCAGATCACATTTTATGACCAATTTGTGCAGAAATCCATATCATTCCAAAGGGTTCACATACATTTTCTTGCAACTGTATATTTATAAATAAAACAGTGTTGGCTACCTCATCCTCCTCCTCCACCGCCACGGTCACCACCTCCTCAACCTATGGGTCACTTAGTATAAACTAGGTACACAATAACAGAGGCTTGGGAAGGCCTTTTCTCCGTGCATCAGGAGTTGAGCATTTCTCCATGCATCAGGACTGCAAAAAATGCACTGCAGGCCGCAAATGTCCCAATATTTTGTGGGCTACCACAATAAAAAAAATAAAATTAAAAAAAATAAAATACAGTGTTGGCTACCTCATCCTCCTCCTCCACCGCCACGGTCACCGCCTCCTCAACCTATGTGTCAATTAGTATAAACTAGGTACACATTAGCAGAGGCTTGTGAAGGCCTTTTCTTTATGCATCAGGACTGCAAGAAATGCACTGCAGGCCGCAAATGTTTCTTTTGTTGTATGTCCCAATATTTTGTGGGCTACCACAATAAAAAACAAAACATAAAATACAGTGTTGGCTACCTCATCCTCCTCCTCCACCGCTGCTTCCTCCTCCACCGCCACGGTCACCGCCTCCTCAACCTATGGGTCACTTAATATAAACCAGGCACACAGTAGCTTTTCTCCATGCATCAGGAGTTGAGCATTTCTCCATGCATCAGGACTACAAGAAATGCACCGCAGGCCGCAAATGTTTCTTTATTTGTATGTCCCAATATTTTGTGGGCTACCACAATAAAAAAAAAAAAACATAAAATACAGAGTTGGCTACCTCATCCTATTTAAACTATGTACACAATAGCAGAGGCTTGTGAAGGCCTTTACTCCATGCATCAGGAGTTGAGCTCAGTTTGAACAATGAAAGAGAATACCCTGCACTCCAACCCTCTCTCAAATGGATAATTCTGTTGATCCTCCTGACAGCCATGCTTTAGATTTTGATTTATGTTCTTCCAAAGCTAAAATCAAAGATTCCATCTAGTACTATTTTATGGCTCAGCTGTATTTTTAATTTTTATGTTATTTTAAGTGATTTCCCTATCCACATTTGTTTGCAGGGCACTTGTCCTACTCTTACCCCCATTTTACTTGCTTTTGCAGCTCTCTAGCTCTTTCAAGGAGTTTTTTAGATGGATTTTTGTGGCCAAAAGTTCGGGTCCCCATTGACTTCAATGGGGTTCGGGTTCGGGGTCTAGTTCAAGGTCAAGTTCGAGCCCGAACTCTGACTTTTTTTCAAAGTTCGGCCGAACCCGCCGGACCCGAACATCCAGGTGTCCGCTCAACTCTAATTATAATCACTAGCTCTCAGAGCTGTTCCTGCTACGGTATCTGGGAGTAGGAAAGGTTCACCCACTGGAAGCTGGATCCCGGTCTTGGGTCCAGGGTGGGTGGAGGATGGCGAGTTCCCAGCCAAGCTGTAACGCTGGACGTGGGGACTGCAGTGTTGATGGTGTCAGTTGGGGTGCTTGGAGTCCTCGGTGAGCACTAGGAGCATCAACTGACGGAGGTACCCTGTCGGGGTGCCAGGCGGTCCATCACATAAGTTATATACTGTCATTATGGCTTTCTATGCCCTGAACACAAATATATATACATATATATATATATATATATATATATAAGCGGTGTGATGGACCGACTGGCACTCTGATCGAGGGCCTCCACCAATCTATGCTCCTAGTGCTCACCGAGGAATTCCAGCACTCAACCAGACACCATAAGCACTGCAGACCCCACTTTACGCAATGCAGCTGCGCCGGGGTCTCACCATCCTTCACCCTCCCTGGACCCGAGACCGGGATCCAGCTTCCAGTGGGCAGACCTCTCCTACTACCAGAGAGTGTAGCAGGAACAGCTCTTATAAGAGCTAGTGATTATAATTCCTGGGGAGTATAGTGATATAGCAATCCCTAGGATAGATACAGCCGTTTCCCCCACATATGAGATGAGACTATGTTGAGGGTTAGTGATGTCGCGAACCCGAAATTTTCGGTTCGCGAACGGCGAACGCGAACTTCCGCAAATGTTCGCGAACCGGCGAACCGCCCGAAACGCCATTGACTTCAATGGGGAGGCGAATTTTAAAACACACAGGGACTCTTTCTGGCCACAATAGGGATGGAAAAGTTGTTTCAAGGGGACTAACACCTGGACTGTGGCATGCCGGAGGGGGATCCATGGCAAAACTCCCATGGAAAATTACACAGCTGATACAGAGTCTGGTTTTAATCCATAAAGGGCAGAAATCACCTAACATTCCTAAATCACAATCAATATGGATTGACACCTGACATATGACATATTGACACCTTGACATATGGATTGACACCTGTCCTCAGAGCCCCTGATACACGCGGCCTGGGGCAAGATAGGGACTGGTCCCCTACATCGGGTCACTTGGCAGATATGGATTGACACCTTGTTACAAACTGCTATTTGTAACGGGCCCTTTAAATGGCAAATTGCCCTGCTTCCCTGGGTTGTGGAGAAGCCTATTTGCCAGCCTCCTCCCGCATGACTATGGCCCCTGGGAGATTGTGAAAATGTATACACTTTTATTTGGTGTGTATGGCCCTTTAAGACTGTCGGTGGGCATATTGGGGCTTATGGACTCTTTATGTGACTGGTGCTGGCCCTTTAAGCACCTTTTTTTGGGACATCAGGAAGATTGGGACACTGCCCCTTTAAGACCGTGTCCCCAGACTTGTTGGGGACACTGCCCCTTTAAGACGGTGTCCCCTGTGTCCCCAGACCTGGTGCAAACCCTTTGTGCCTGCCTGGCTATTTCCCACTTGGTTCAGTAAATGGGAAATTATTTCAGCTGCAGAGACTAAGTCCCATTCGGCGATGGGACTTAGTCTTTTTTTCAGCCGTTTTTTTCAGCCTTATTTCAGCTGCAGGGACTAAGTCCCATT
>OW240913.1:230846234-230863958 GCA_933207985.1 Pelobates cultripes
CATAGTTACTGAGTCAAGTTCAATGCCCAGAAAATTGACTATAGTGTCGGGACCTTCAGTTTTTGAGGGGGAAATTGTGACTCCCAAACAGCTGTCTGGCATCATGAAGGCTTTGTGGTAGGTTATGATTACTCTCTATGAAGAGAAAATCATCCAGATAGTGCAGTACTGATGGACATCTACATGAGTTTAAGGGCAACCAACATAAGGCCTCTGCAAAATTTTTGAATATTTTCAGGCTAATTTTTGACCCAAATGTTAGCCTGTTGAAAAACTAATACTGGTTTCTCCACTTAATACCATGTAGATGCCATAAAGAAGGGTGAATTGGAAGCAGCTGAAAGACATTAACAATATCTGTGTTGCTTAACCATGCCCCTACACCCGCCGATAGGATGGTTTGAACAGCGTTATCTATCGTGGTGTACTGTAAGGAGAATTCTTCCGATGGAATCAAGAATTCAAACTGGGAATGGTGGAGGAGTGAGGTGCTGAAAGATCAATAATCAGTCTCTCTTTTTTTTTTTAAAGAGTGTTTCCCAGTTACAATGCCTATCGGGTTTGTACGCCAATTAGAAAAGGGGAGTGTGGAAAAGGGGCCTATGATAATGAGTTCCTGCATTAACAGTGAGTGAAATGAACCTGGGTTGTTGACAGCTGACTGTAGGTTTTTACTTTCCGTGATACCAGTAGGTAACGCTATGATACCCATGTGGAAGCCCTCAGAAAACCCTGAAACAAAGAAGTCAGTGAACTGTGGAGAAGGGTGAGTTGCTAAAAGTTGAGACAACTGAATGACATTTACAGATGGGAAATACTGTTTGGAATGCAGTTTATTAGGGCACATTGTCTTGGGTACATATATGTAACAGTCTACAGGCACTAAACCCGCAGGCCCCTTCATTAAAATTATAAAAAATTTGAGATTTGCCAAGGAATACAATAGGCCTGTCAAGCTTATCCTTTATAACCTTCTCAGGCCTTGCTGGACTGCGACTGAGGTATCAGATTAGTACTGTAGGAGGTTGAAGAACATAAAGCACAAGCCTGGTGTCCTGAGGCCGGCGAAATGCCTGCAAAACAACTGTGTCCAGCTTACTCCAGTTACCAACAGTATTAAACTGGGCCAGAGTTACTGCCACCTTAGCGGAAAATGGCCTATGATAATCATAGAAAGCATATCTTATATCATATATTTGTGCCCCAAGTCAACCAGCTTGTGCATGTATGTATCCAATTCTTCTCTCCTCTGAGGCAAATTGGTACATACCCAAACGCCAGTACGAACTCAGGGATGGTGAGTTTTTTTAAATGAGTCTGGGATCTCTGGCTTTGAGGACTACCGATAGGTAAGTGTAGGTATTATTTTCCACTATATCCTGGGCAGCAATAAGGACCGATATCAGATTCAGATCCTTACCCTCCAGGATATCTTTATATATCTGAGGAGGCACCATATGGACAGGTGTGATCATCAGTGTATCTATCTGTGATACAGGGGCCACAACATTACCCTGTAGAATCGCTGTAGTGGTTGCTAGGGACGTAGCATTGGATAATGGTGAGTTAGTTGCCAAATGGCCCGATTCTAATTTATCGATTCTGTCTCTGATCTGGCCCCAGAGTTGTCTGTGTTCGTTTGCATCAATCTGAACAACTCTTCTTTCCTGGCAGTAGCCGGGAATGGAATGCTCCTTCTCCTTAGTTCTGCTTGAATGCGTGGTATGGTCCATGACCTTATAGATGAAGGAATGGCAGATTTTTGACTTCTAGAAGATGAACCAGACCTAGCTGGAGTGCTAGGGAGTGAAAGCTTATCTCCCCCTTCTGGAGCTTGTGACATACTAAAAGGAACATTTTGAGATTTAGAATGTTTACATGCAGGGTACTGGATTCTAAACTAATGCCAAGTGGCGAAGACATTCGCTTAAGTGATGGTAGATGAGGCCCTACTAATGCCAAGCAGCTTGAGAGGCTCTATCTATGCGTTGGGCTATACCACGGAACGTAGTGGTGGGATGTTGGCCTCTCTGTGAGGTGTAAAAGAAAATAGAATTGGCTGTGACCGGTGAGGCCCTCTCTATGTTACTTGCGAGGTGGCTAGCTATGCATTGCACTGAGGGCTGAATACCTCAGAGTATGAGGATGGGTGTTCTGAGGGCAATGGTAAATGGTGAACGCCAGCATGTGGCAAGTATCAAAGGAAAATCCTTCCCCGCCGTTCGTGGGTCTGCAAAGCATACATACATACATACATACATACATACATACATACATACATACATACATACATACATACATACATACATGTATAACTGCAGTTATTTAGCTGCTCACAGCCTCTACAGGTGGAAATGAGCCAGAACTCCTCAGAATACCTGGGCTGGACTCATGCACAGCCACTCTGACAGTGGGTGGAGAATCGGCCCTCCCTGCACTTCCGAATACTCCACCCCAGGGGCCCAAATAACAGAGGAAAAAAAACTACATTTAAACTTAACTTTCCCTGGGGCTGCATGTGCTTACCCGCATGTCAGAATAGTGGCTGTGTAAAAGTCTGGGTGCCAGATATACACCCCTGACCACCATCCCCAACACTCTGTCACAATATATATATGTAGCAGAAATGGCCACACTCCAAATTCTTTGTATACGTTTTTGTGACGAAGTGCCCTTCGCCACTTGTGCCTGGAGAGGACTGCTTGCCCGCCTCTTGCCCTGTGACTATGGACCCTGGGAGATTTGGCCCGTTCAATTCAGTATGTTAGGAGTTATGTATTTTTGTATCCTTTTGTGTTTTACTGGGAACATGTGCTCAATGGAGTCTGCTTCTATACCTGGATAATTGGATTACTTTCCCCATTGTCTCCAGGCTAGAGGGCTCTGTAAAACCAGTTTGGGCCAGATAACCATGCTGCCAGCCAGGCCCCAAAAGATACTTTACTAACTTCTGAACCCCTGGTCTGATTCATGCCATTTTTGATATGTTGTTTCCCTGAATGGATTGATTGTGAATATATAATTTGTATGTGAATGTGATGTATATTTTAGAAGTTATGAATGCTGTAAAAACTGTATTATTTCTGGCCAGCAGATAATTGAGCTTTGTGTATTGTAGAAACTCAATTATCTAGCCTGGCCCAGAGGAGGAGTTTTGTGTTGCATAAATTGTGAGTTCTGTGTGTCAGTAAATCAGTCTTGTTCCAGCATTAAGCCTTGGCTCATGTTTGGGGGATTGGAGAAATACACTCTGGGGTATGATCACGAAGTTCTGCTAAGAGCTTGTTCATGTTCCTGCTCTCTGGGGAAAGAGAGGTTCACCCACTGGAAGCTGGATCCTGGCCTTGGGTCCAGGGTGGGTGGAGACAGCAGAGACCCCGACGCAGTTGCATCGCTGGAAGTGGGGTCTGCAGTGCTGATGGTGTCGGTTGGAGTGCTTGGAGTCCTCAGCGAGCACTAGGAGCATCGATTGGGGGAGGTACTCAGTCGGAGTGCCAGCGGTCTATCACAGTTTTCATATACAATTTTACTTTTATTTAAGTCATTGAAAAGGTCAACATTTCAGCTCCCACATGAAGCTTTTATCAGAACAAAAAAAATAACATCCAAGCGCAGACACATACAAATATATACCCCCAAACCCTTAACTCGATTACATCTTAATTGTGTACACACCGAGCCATGAGACAGCTTGACTAGCTTTGTGTTGAGGGGTATCTCTTACATAGTTACATAGCTGAAAAGAGACTTGCGTGAATCAAGTTCAGCCTTCCTCACATTTGTTTTTTGCTGTTGATCCAAAATAAGGCAAGAAACCCAGTTTGAAGCACAATTTTGCAAGAAGCTAGGAAAAAAAAATTCCTTCTTGACCCCAGAATGGTAGTCAGGTTTATCCTTGGATCAAGCAGTTATTACTCTACATTGAAAGATTATATCCTTGAATATTCTGTTTTTGCAAGTATGCATCTACTAGCTGTTTAAATATCTGTATGGACTCTGATAAAACCACTTCTTCAGGCAGAGAATTCCACATCCTGATTGTTCTTACAGTAAAAAAACCTTTCCTTTGCCTTAGACAAAATCTTCTTTCTTTCAGTCTAAACGCATGGCCTCGTGTCCTATGAAAAGTTCGGTTTGTGAATAGATTTCCACACAATGGTTTGTATTGGCCCCGAATATATTTGTATAATGTTATCATATCCCCTCTCAGGCGACGTTTTTCTAAACTAAGTAGGTTTAAATTTGTTAACCTCTTAGTATGGTTTCCTCGTGTACAAGTCCCTCAATGGGGGAGGGGCTAAAGACTACTAGGTAACCAACTAGGTTACTACTAGGTAACCAACCCGATGGAATGTTTGCGTTCCACCTTGTAGCCTAGCAACTGCTGGTAAGGTTGGGCTAAGGCAGGGGTGTCCAAACTTTTTTCAAAGAGGGCCAAATTTGATGAAGTGAACATGCGTGAGGGCCGACCATTTTGCCTAACATTCTTTGAAGCATTAAAATTAAATTCCAAATGAACTATTTTATGCAAAATTGATTGTAAATTGCATACTTTTCATTTTATCTCTTTATTCTGTCACTCTTTTTTTTCTGTCCCTTGTCTCTTTTATTCTGTCTCTATTCTGTCCCTTCTCTCTTTTATTCTGTCCCTTCATTCTGTCCCTTCTCCCTTTTATTCTGCCCCTTCATTCTGTCCCTTCTCTCTTTTATTCTGTCCCTTCATTCTGTCCCTTCTTTCTGTTATTCTATCCCTTCATTCTGTCACTTTTCTCTTTTATTCTGGACCTTCATTCTGTCACTTCTCTCTTTTATTCTGGCCCTTCATTCTGTCTGTGATGGCACCCCAGATATAAGAAGGGGTTAAGGCCGTCAAAGATGCTCTTTCCCTCAAGTGTGAAGTCTGCTACCGAATAATCCCAAGCGCTGAACAGGAACCTTGAAGAAATATCCCCCCAAGCACGAGACGAGGCTCTCTGTTGAGGGTCAAAACATGGACTGCTTTAATGAGTGCCACAGGCTGACTTTTATGCAGGTCCTCCAGCAAGGGACACTCCCATAGGGACCTTGTGGAGGACTGGAACACAGTTACAGTAACCAATCACAATTACAGTACAAAGTGAAACACTCCCACAACAAACGGTAAAATCCCTCCTCTCTGTCCTGGAGATAATTGTGTTAAGAGGGTGTAGTAAAGTTAATTATCTCCAGGTAGAGAAAATATTTCCAAGTTAAACTATAACAAAAACACATTAAAATACATAACTAATATTCTTCTTAATAAAACCCCCATGGTTGACATATCCACAGATAGCTTGGATCTGAGCGCTCAATATCTTCGAAAAGCGCTCAGATCTCATGAACACAGTCAGATGGCCATGGGGTTTAAGTATTTTTACGAACCGTTCAGCATAATCTGTCCAGAAACATGGGTTTTAGTCTTCATTCTGTCCATTTTCTCTTTTATTCTGTCCCTTCTCTCTTTCATTCTGCCCCTTCATTATGTCCCTTCTCTCTTTTATTCTGTCCATTTATTCTGTCCCTTCTCTTTTATTCTGTCCCTTCTCTCTTTTATTTTGCCCCTTCATTCTGTCCCTGCTCTCTTTTATTCTGTCCCTTCAAGCGGCACTGTCATGCCGAACTTACATTTCCTCAATCTCTTCCTCTTCTCCCCCTCTCTCAGGATCTATTCTTCTTTTCTTCCTGTCTTCTTTAGTTTTCTTTAAAATCATAAGACAAAGTAGGGACTCTTTGCCTTATGGAGGATTCCTCCGCTTGACCAGCTCTGACCAGCGGAGGAGCAAAGTGTGCTTAATTTCCGCTGGTCAGAGCGGTGGGATCATAATGATAATGGGGGGGACCTATGGCCCCCCTCCGGCCCCCACCCCTGGGCGGTGGGTGGGGGCCAAAATGATAATGAGGGGAGGGACCTACTGTCCACCCCCCTCTGGCCCGCACCACTGGGCGGCAGGTGGGGGCCATAAAGATAATGAGGGGGGGGAACCTACTAAGTCAATTCCCCCCACCCCCTCCCCAAAAGGTGACTAGGGGTCCCCAAGCCCCTAGTCAACCACCCTCCCACCCAAATAAAAAGTCCCTACCTACCCCCTCACCCTAAAAAATAGTGAGGGAGGAATAAAATAACTAACCTGTAAAATAAAATTAAACTTACCATTCGACGACTTCTTTTTTCTCAAATCTTCATTTTTCAGCCCCTTAAAAGGCCAAATAAAAAACCATCATAACCGTTGAATTTAAAATAAAAAAAATCCAGAGCGCAAAAAAAAAAAACAGACGAAAAAGAAAAAACCCGGGCGCAAAAAAATAACCCATCTTCACCCATGGAGGGCTCCGCGCAGACTGAGCTCCGCAGGGCGGGGGAAGGCTTATAAAGCCTTGCCCCTCCCAGCAATTAGGCTAAGAACACTCTGATTGGTGGGTTTAAGCCAACAAGAGTGCTCTTTGCCATTTTACACAGCGTGGGAAAATTCCAAAGAACTTTCCCACACTATGTAAAATGACACAGAGCACTGTGATTGGATGGATTTCAAGCCATCCAATCACAGTGCTCAGTGTCATTTTACACAGCGTGGGAAAATTCAAAAGAACTTTCCCACGTTGTGTAAAATGACACAGAGCACTGTGATTGGATGGATTTCAAGCCATCCAATCACGGTGCTCTGTGTCATTTTACACAGCGTGGGAAAGTTCTTTTGAATTTTCCCACGCTGTGTAAAATTACAAAGAGCACTCTGATTGGCTTAAACCCACCAATCAGAGTGTTCTTAGCCTAATTGCAGGCGGGGCAAGGCTTTATAAGCCTTCCCCTGCCCTGCGGAGCTCAGTCTGGTTTTTTTTTTCGTCGTTTTTTTTTTTGCGCTCAGGATTTTTATTTTATTTTAAATTCGACGGTTATGATGGTTTTTTATTTGGCCTTTTTTGGGGCTGAAAAATGAAGATTTGAGAAAAAAGAAGAAGTCGAATGGTAAGTTTAATTTTATTTTACAGGTTAGTTATTTTATTCCCCCCCTCACAATTTTTTAGGGTGAGGGGGGTAGGTAGGGACTTTTATTTGGGTGGGTGGTGGATGACTAGGGGCTTGGGAATGACTTAGGGCCCCCACCCGCCCCCAGGGGTGGGGGCCAGAGGGGGAGGACAGTAGGTCCCCCCCTCTCATTATCATTATGGCCCCCACCTGCCGTCCAGGGGTGGGGGCCGGAGGGGGGTGGACAGTAGGTCCCCCCCACATTATCATTATGGCCCCCACCCGCCGCGCAGGGGTGGGGGCCGGGGGGGGAGGACAGTAGGTCCCTCCCCTCATTATCATTATGGCCCCCACCCGCCGCCCAGGGGTGGGGGCTGGAGGGGGGTGAACAGTAGGTCCCCCCTCATTATCATTATGGCCCCCACCTGCCGCGCAGGGGTGGGGGCGGAGGAGGGTGGACAGTAGGTCCCCCTCATTATCTTTATGGCCCCCACCCTCCGCCCAGGGGTGGGGGCCGGGGGGGGCAGTAGGTCCCCCCCTCATTATCATTATGGCCCCCACCCGCCGCCCAGGGATGGGGGCTGGGGGGGCAGTAGGTCCCCCCCCTCATTATCATTATGGCCCCAACCCGCCGCACAGGGGTGGGGGCGGGGGGGACAATAGGTCTCCCCCCTTATTTTACTTTAGGGCCCCCACCCGTCATTTAGGGGTGGGGGCCAATGGTTTATTTTTTGTTTTTTTACAGTGAGCAGCCACAGGCTGCTCACTGTTTAGTGGACATGCCCCTATTCGAGCTTTAGCGAGTAGGGGCATGTGGAAGATTTTAATCTCCCTTGTGACATTATGGGGGTCATATTGACCCCCATAGAGTGAGGGGGTACTCGGGGCTTATGAAGTGGTGGGGAGCAAAGATCCCTGCCGCTTCTATCTTTACATATTACAAGGAGGGAGCTGTGTGCCGGTAGCTCCCTCCTTGTAATAAACTGAGCGAACACTGATACACAGTGTTTGTTTGTTCGGCTGATATTTCTATTCATTCATTCGTCTGTCTGATGAATGAATAGACGAAATTCCCGTTCGCATGTCCAGGTGTTTCACTGGGCATGTGCGGGAATCTCACATTGCTATCTAGTGTGGGCAGATGACGTGTCCCACAGGGACTTCATCTACCCACATAAAGATGGCGGTGCCCTGAATCAAGATCGGGGCAGAAAATAAAGATTAAAAAATAGGTAATGTGGGGGGTTTAGGGGCATTTGGGGGTGACTAGGGGGTCAGTTAGAGATAGTGGAGGCCGGAGGGGGGTTAAAAAGGAAAACAGGATTCGGCATGACAGTGCCGCTTTCTTTCTGTCACTTCTCTCTTTTATTCTGTCCCTTCATTCTGTCACTTTTCTCTTTTATTCTGCCCCTTAATTCTGTCCCTTCTCTTTTATTCTGTCCCTTCTCTCTTTTATTCAGCCCCTTCATTCTGTCCTTTCTCTCTTTTATTCTGTCCCTTCATTCTCTGCCCCTTTTCTCTTTTATTCTGCCCCTTCATTCTCTGCCCCATTCACATAAAACTTACAAATTCAGAACCAGTATACACAGAATACAAACATATGTCAAAATCATACAAATTTGTCCAGTGGTTCAAAAGTTAGATGGAAGTCCTTTTTGACCGACTGCAAGCATGCCCCAAACCAGTTCCACAGAGTTAGGCTTTGCAGCCGGTCTATCTTCTCCTCTATCCTGGAGATAATTGGCTTAACTGGGTGTGGTAAGCCAATTATCTCCAGGTACAGAAAATATCTCCATTCACAACAGCAGCAAAAATACATAATTCCCATTACACTGAACAGAACCCCCACATTCAGTCTATCCCCAGATAGCTTGGATCTGAGCGTTCAATATATCCGAACAGCACTCTGATCCCACGAACAGAATAAAATCGCCATGGGGGTAAAGTTTAGCACGGGCTGATGAGAGGTTGAAGAGGGACATAGCAGCCAGTTTCATTTAAAGGGCCAGAACAGTCTTTTAAACACCAATAAGTCCAAATAGTGTTTTTAAATGGCAATACTTTCCAGTGGCAATAGTCATGATGCAGGAGGCTGGCAATCAGGCTTCTCCATAAGCCTGGGGAACACGGTAGTTTGCCACGTGAAAAACCAGTGACAAATGGCCCTTTGTCACAGACTGCTATTAGACTCTCCATACATGTAGCTTATTGGGTGAGCATGTCTCATGGTTCGGGCTAAGAAGCTGTATAATATAAAAATACAAAATTTATACAACAAAATAATTAAAAACAATAGCTGAAACCAGGAGAAATTACAGCTCAATCTGAGTCATTATGTGCAAGGCACTGAATCTTAAAGAACTATAAGGAAAAACAATGACCAATTCTAGATGACATAATATCCTATAAAATGATAATAGTGATTATATAGCATGATATTAAAGGTTAGGCTAACAGTGGAAGGAATTGCCTATATGGGTTAAATATACATTAAAATAATAAATGTGTCCTAAGGAAGGTAGTCTCATGAGCACATACAACTCAAAATAGAAGTGTGATAGTCTAAAGGTAATTTACACCCTAGATGGCTAATGTATATGCCAAAAATATGTGAAATAGTCAATACACCATGTATGGATCATGGAATCAGGGCCGCCATTAGGGCATGACAACCGCAACGGTTGTCATGGGCCTGGCGGTCCTGGGGGGCCCGGACTGCTCAGGTCGTCCGGGCCCCACATTCAGTGGGTACATACCGGGTTGCAGGGGGTCCTGCGACCCGGTATGTACCCACAGGGCCAGCCTCTTCTCCTGGGGGGGCCCAGCAGCCGGTCACCTCAGGGCCCCCCAGAGGCTGGCCCTGCTGACACCCGGCGGGCCGGCGCGTGAAGGAGCACTCTCTGTGTGCTTCCTCTTCAGCTCCCTCGCGCACCGTACTGATACCGGAGCCGGAAGATGACGTCATCTTCCAGCTCCGGCATCAGTACGGTGCGCGAGGGAGCTGAAGAGGAAGCACACAGAGAGTGCTCCCTCGCGCACCCGCCCGGTGTCAGCAGGGCCAGCCTCTGGGGGGCCCTGAGGTGACCGGCTGCTGGGCCCCCCAGGAGAAGAGGCTGGCCCTGTGGGTACATACCGGGTCGCAGGGCCCCCTGCGACCCGGTATGAACCCACTGAATGTGGGGCCCGGACGACCTGAGCAGTCCGGGCCCCCCAGGACCGCCGGGCCCATGACAACCGTTGCGGTTGTCATGCCCTGATGGCGGCCCTGCTTGGCATACCCACAAGCAATGTGTATTGAAAGAAGTAATCATAATTTATCATATAATGAAGAAATAATTAGAAGATAAAGCATATTTTCATAATGGTACTTAAATGAATTGCACATGTAACAAATATACATTCACCACAACTCCCCTCCGGTTTTAAAGCTATAGATATGTAGCCCCTTTATCTCCCCTTCTCTATAGTTTCTTCAAGCAGTTATTGTCTGCACGATCTAATCAGAACTGAGGAGGCTACAGGTGGTGATGGCACACACAGAGGCCTCTGAGTAGGATATTCTGGATCTGAAGCAGGAAGTAAAGGGTCTGAAGGAAGCTGTACACCAAACGAGTACAACGAGAGTGGACCTGGTAGAGGACCGTAATAAGCACCCAATATTAAAATCTGGGGAGATACCTGACACTTTTGACCCGACCGAACTGCCCCACTATCTTCGATGCCTTACAGTCTCACAAATACCACACGCTCAAGTCAAAAAAAATCATGCTGGAAACCTAGATAAGCACCACCTACAGCCTCTCAAGATGTCACTATTCGGTGCCACTCCTTAACTGATAAAAACAGAATCCTGGTTGCAATACAAGGAAAGACCACGCTTGCCTTTGAGTCGTTCTAACTAACCTTCTACCAAGGAACAGGGGGAAAGAGTCAGCGCTAAATAACACACTAAAAGGCAGCAACCCAAAAAAGGGAATCCCTCAAGACCCTTTAAAAACAAGATAAAAAGATGCAAAGGAGGTGAGGGCTGCACCTAAGGCTAGTGTCAGTAGTCTATGACAATAAACAACCAGACCAAATGGTCTCAATAAAGATACAACAAACAAATAGGCCTATGTAGGTAATAGAACAGTAAAATGTTTGATGGGACAATAAAATAAAATAAGTTAAAATGAGGGAAGTCTCAGGAGTTAGTTCATCAGGATAATAAAGTGTTAAAAGTCAGGTAAAAAGTCTCTCTATATACCGGGATGGGGGGGGAGTTGATCCGTCCGGATGGTTAAAATATCCGTCAGGAGCAGGCAGCGCAGGTTCAGGAATGTATAACAGGCAGATAGGTCAAGGGTCAGATGAAGGCAGGATTCACAGAAGTGTATATATCGAAGGGCACGGTATAACTGAACACTGAGGTAGGGGTAGACTGAGATTATATAGGGAAGAGGTATCCATCTCTCACATACTATTGGCTAAAAAGTAATTAGTCCCTTTAAACAATTTCAGGTGTTCTGTCCCTTTAAGAGCCGGCTTTCGGGCGCATGCGTACCTAGCATAAATGGAATTCACACGTGGGTTCAACTGGGGCATCCCTCGGGCCACGGCGAGGGACCTCCAGGTTAGTGCGGTCGTGATAGGTCCCTGACATCCCTAGGGTTGTCTTTAAATAGAAAAAAATTCTGGTCACAATTATATGTCTCAGATGCACTTACTTGGCTCTGCGGTCGACACCCACGCCGCTTATATAATCCACACTAAGCACTGAAACATGCGCTCTGCAACATCTATGCATGGCTAGCAAATTGTACAACTTTCCATCTTCTAGACTACCGTAGAGCTGCTCCATACATGACCAAAAATAGATAACCAACTCTATACTTCACTCAAAATGTTCAGCTAGGATTAGGACCTGCCAACGCTGCGCAGCATTATCTTCATGCAACATCCCACAAAGGAGAAGGCATTGTCTTTTACAACTTGTATCACTTAAGTCTAGACAGTTTAGGATTACACGAAAGAGACATCTCTCATACAGTTACGGCCTGTCCCTGTCTTATTTGATGTTGTTCTCTATTTCATTATGGATTTTACTATCCAAAATGAGGTATAAAGGAAAAGAGTGTTTGTCCCTTTAAACTTGTTAGCAAATATTTGCGATTGCTCACGCACTCATTGAATTGCCTGTATGTCACGCTTCACCTCAATAAAACAAATAATTAAAAAATCCATATATATATATATATATATATATACACACACAAATATACAAACATCTCTTTGGTGACCTCTTCATTAACAGAAGAGTACAAAGGACACAAAACAATCCAATGATACTTGAAGACTGGAGATTTTGCCTACAGCAATCAAAAGGATTCCTTATAGCATGAAAAATAAAATGTGGACATTGCCTATAAATGTTGCTCTACCAAATTCAATATATATCTTTAAGTAAGGTCCAGATGCTTTTTTACAAAACTTAATATGCAGGGATTTTAATGAATACTTTAATGTACATTATTAACAGCTTGTAGACTGACATTTTTTAAAGTGTAGACACTTAAACAAAAAATGTTTCTGTCCTTTATGATGATATAACAGTAAAAATACACATTATTGTACAGCACTGCGGAATATTTTGGCACTGTAGAGATCATTGTACTTGCAATTATTAATAAATTGTAGTCACATTTTTTCCCCTTTTTAATACACAATTAAAAAGCTCTTCAAATAGGATGTTTGTTTAAGAGAACACACAACAATATGTGAAAGGTTAAAGAAACAATATAATCTCCCAGACCACTTCATCTCAAGTATCCCTGTCCTCTCATCCCCACAGTGTAATATAGTGCAGTTTTTTTGATAAATGCAACGTTTGCATTGCAGGGTTGAGTCCAATCCTTGGGGACATAAGTATGATGGCTTCTGCTGCACCGGGTGAGTAAAGCTTGGTCAGATAATGCAAAAGCCTGGTACTCATTGCGTTTGGACATTAGGTCCTCATTGCTCATCTTTATGACAATTGGATTGCACATCGGAGGAGGAGGCCATGCCTCTTCCAAGATGTCACTGGAGGCTCACAGGTAAGTAGCCACAAGAGAGCTGGAAAAAGATACATACATTTAAAAAAACATTTTTTTTACAGCAGATGGATGGATGGCGACACTATAGAGTTAGGAATACAAATTCAAATGTTTTTGAAAGTTTTTTCTTAACCAATATTACTGCACAACAATGTAACAACTGGCGGGTCAATAAGAAGGTGAATTGGTAACATTCATATTTGGGCATATGGCAATAAAAAAAGCCTTAGGTAGACTCAACAAAAAAAAAAGGCATTTGGGGGAGACCCCAACACCTGATCAGTTACTGTAACATTGTACACCCAGTAACATGAGAGACAACGATAAGCACAAAACCTTATTTAGGGTTATGGGACAAGGGAGCTCTTTCTTACAGCTATATCATTAGACAGTTTTGCCAGCACTTACACTGTGAAGAAATTGACCTACCTGTCTAACAGATTGACCCCGTGATATTGAGATTTACCAACTGCCCATTAGACCGGGATTAAATAGAGATATGCTCTTTTGTTTTTATAGGGGGGTGGGGGGTCGGTCTTTTATTAACCCCTTATCTCCCACTCAAGAGTGTCACCGATTTATACAGCAGATTTTTCAGCTGAGAATCCAGAATATAGGTTGCTAAAGACAAATGTAGGATTTTGGGAAAGAACGTACATTACGATCAGCGATATAATCACTCTGAAGCAAAACATCAGGAATGGATCATCTCTTTGTACACTGTGGCTAGATGTCACTGTCAGGGCACACATGAATTCACCCCATTTTCTTACACAAAAGCAAATACTTGAAATGTAAATCTTCAGCTCATTTACGTAAAACCTTCTTTCATGTTACCGAAAGATCTATTTTTGAGGAAAGTCTGGTGGAACGGATAATTCAGACCATGTTTTTAAGTTCTGGGGTCTCTAGATTTCCTTAGAACTAAGGCTCTGTTTTGTGTTAGGTTGTTGAAGTCTACTTGTGTTCTGCACTTTCTTAATCTCCGTTTGAGCATGGTGCTCATCTCCACTTGGGTCGATCTGGTTCTTCTCAATGTCAGCCTGTCACTGGAGCTCCTGCAATATGGAGAGAATGTGTCTTCAGATGTCCAGAGCAAGACTCTTTAGTTCACCATCTCTCTGTATGACGTATCAGAAAAACAAAAACAAAACACCACATGTGATGCTTAGTAAAATAATAGCTTATGGGCTTTGTTTGGATTGTGAAAGTTCTGGCACACAGAGAGTCAAGCAGTTTTCTTACACAAACTACAGTAATGTCTCACGTTGAATAGCGTAGGACTAATGCATGCTACCTGAAGATTAATTGTCAGTTTCTTGTAAAATTGATTCAATCTCAACACCACCAGTGGGTATGAGTGGCTTGCTAACGTTTTTTGGGGCATATAGTTGTCATCACTAGTTTTATAGAATTATTTTATAGAACTCTGAATACCAAATCAATGTGCTTTTGCAACTATCAATGTTTTGACATGCTTCCGTAGCTAAAACTTTATAAGGGGTAAAATTTCGTATCTCAGTGAGACTATTTTGTGGCTTGAAGAGCTTTGTATTTTACCAAATGATTATGAAATACATATATAAAGAGTTAGAAATGTAGACTACCAAAGTTAAAAAGTCCAGGGCTGGGTTACTAGCAGAAAACTATACATATGGCCACTATAAAGCTAGGAGCTAGGCGGATTCCATAATGTCAGGTGAATTACCTCATTATCTAACACGCTTCTCTCTTCTTCCATCTACCCGTGCCCAAAAAGTTGCGTTTGATGGGTTTCGTCACATCAACAAATCTTCAATCTCCTCATCAGCTTTCCATGATTTAATTGTCCAATAAAAGTCGTACAGAGCAAGACAACTCATGCCTTCAAATTCTCTAATCTCACCTTTTTCCAGGACTAGATCCACATTACAATGGAGGAGATATTTGAGGCCAGTCATTCGCCAACTCAGAGAAGCTGGGGTGGAAATCCGGTGGTCTGCACGGAGATCCTTGACTGTTGTCAGGGATGGCTCCGTCTTGCAATTGTCTCTGACTGAGGCCACAGCTGTCCTCAAGGCATTGGGCCTTCCCACCCAGCCTCCAGAATCCACAGCCTCTTCTGTCTCATATGAATGGGACCTCCAGAGAGTGACTCCCATTGTCCTAAGAGGAAAAGAGGGTTCAGCATCAGGAACTTGAGGCCTGCCGCTGCCTGTTTTTCTCTCTTTTCTTTATTGTTTGTTGCTTTTTTTTTTTCTTGACACTTGTGATACACAGGATACCTTAGTACCTTTTACAATAAAACTTGACTAGATGTAATTAAAGGGCACCCTATCCCAGTTGAGCTACCTTTCATAGATACAGGCGCACTTCTTGATGAGTTAAACTTCTCTCGGTGTTTCTCTATGTCCCTAAAGCTATATGCTGATAAATAACTACTAACAAAATGCCATGTGCAATATTGCATGTCTCTGTTATTCACCCTTTCTTTTCTGTCTCTTTCACATATCTGTTTTATCTTTTTCCATGTTTGGTTGCAGAGGTGTATTTGTGTGGAATGTAAGTGTGTGATGGCAGCAAGACTGTATGTAGAGTGTGTCGATATAGTTGTCTACCTGTGCATTGCCATGCGTTAAGGCAGAGTAGGTACCTGCTTACCCAGATGTCAGGTGCTTATTCTGCATAATTGTACAGTGTCCAAACAAGAGGAAAATGAGACTTTGTGCTCTTCCAGCACAGCTCCGTCACGCTCTCTGTGCTGGTGCCGGGAGCCACGATATGACATCGCTCTGGCCCCAACATCACTATATGGAGTGGCCCTACCCCCCATATTTCTGACTTTTAATTTAAAGTTCTTTAAAAATATGGTCCCTCCCCTACCTGTCAATGAAATCCTCAATATTAGACCTGTATTCCAGTCTCACACATGGTCTAATGCCATAGATTGAGAGGCTTACAAAATTACTCTGTTGAGGTTAAAATGTATTTCTTCAGTAAATCTGTTTACTATACAACCTTGGGTGCCTGGACCATCTTGTTCTTTTGTCTACTATTTGACTAAGGTTTTAATTATCTCAGGTCCGGTTAAGCACCTAGTAATATAAGATAGTGTGGCATTCCTACTACCATTACTACAGATAGATTGAGTGACAGGCAGTTACTCCCCCAGCAGGCTGTGTTACTCGCCCAGCAGGCACTTGCTGGGAGAGTATGAGATGGACTGACGCCAGTGTGCTGGAAATAAAGTCACCCTGTTAGCATCAGCATGGGGAATTGCCGTGCTTAGGGAAGTGACGCCAAGCGGGGGCAATTACTCGACACTCACACGTAGCCAAACCCCATATACAGTCACCCTCAGCCAGCCATACATATACACACAATCATTCTCCTCCAGCTCATCACACTTAACCAAGCCCCATACAGAATCTCACTCAGCCAATCCCCACACAATCACACTCAGCCACCACAAATATCCCACTTAGCTAACCAACACAATCAAACCCAACCAAGCCGAGTATACAATCACACTCAGCCAATCCCCGCACAATCACACTCAGCCACCACAAATATCCCACTTAGCTAACTAACACAATCAAACCCAACCAAGCCCCGTACTGAATCACACTCAGCCAATCCCCACACAATCACACTCAGCCACCACAAATATCCCACTTAGCTAACCAACACAATCAAACCCAACCAAGCCCCATACAGAATCACACTCAGCCAATTCCTGCACAATCACACTCGGCCAATCCCTGCACAATCACACTCAGCCACCACACATATCCACCTCAGATGTATTGCTGAGGAGCAAGTAGGGTTGGTAATGGGGGCATTTCTTTGATTATTGCACCGGGACCGTGTGATTCCTATGTATGCCCCTGCTCCTTATCTATATCTTACTTAGGTCCAGTTAAGGAGGACTACATTATCAAAATAAGTTAATTCCGTAAAAGGTTTACCTCCTAACAAATGCTATTGTCAAATTGTATTATGTATCATATATATTTAAAATAGGATTTGATATATATAATGGAGTAGCTAGATAATAGAGTAGCTGAGTGTGTTTAATGGGATTATCGCTCAATATTTTCAATTCACTTCATAACAAGTAATAGAGATTTTTGCAATTTGGTAAATAAATGTTTATTAAAAAAAAAACATAAACCTGTAGATTAAACACCTTTTATAAGAAGTTTTATTGCTGTGAAATCTCTCAAACAACTTACATATTAACAATCTGTTTTACTGCTGTTGAGTTTTGTAATAAACTCCCAAACATTGCACATTAATGCAAGTTTTATTGTAGCAGATCTCTGTCATCCAGTCAAGCACACCGAACTGTTAAAAGAAACACGTCAACCCTTCAGAAGGACAATGTCGGCCGACACCTTGAGTCACGCCTCTGGAAATCGTCTCGCAAAATCCTTCATTTACTCTAAATAAAAAAGTAGTGTTGGAACAAAGCCTAAAGAGCATAATATCAACTTAAGCAATAAATATTTTAAGTGTATATGGAATATATTACTAAAATTCACAGCAAACTTCAGATGATAGAAGATATATGAAAATTACCCCACAAATGAATCCCTCATGGACATCAGAAAGGTGCTAGAAGCACCAACACAAGACGTAATCTCGAAAAGATCTACATGTGGTTTTTACTTAAGAATAACCCCAACA
>OW240913.1:230869294-230881318 GCA_933207985.1 Pelobates cultripes
AACCTAGCTATCCATTTCCCTATCAAATCAATAGCTGCTACACTTTCCCTCCTCTCACTAAGCATGCAGCTTGAGAATGAATCTAAAATGGATGCTGTCCAGTAGGTGGGAGGGTCTGCTAGGGAGGCTGTGCTGCTAATTGGCTGGAATGTGTCTGCTGACTGTGAGGTACAGGGTCAAAGTTTACTCAATGATGACGAATAGGGGGCGGGTCGAACCGCGCATATGTTCGCCCGCCGTGGCGAACGCGAACATGCTATGTTCGCCAGGAACCGTTCGCCAGCGAACCGTTCGGTACATCACTAATTATATGATCATACATTGCATAAGCCTGCCACAACGCCAATGTACCCCATATTCGGCAGGTCCTACACTGCCTAATGTTCGCTAAAAGAACCATACTAAACCACAATAGCACTTACCTGCAAGAAAGGGCAGAGACTTGAAACACTGCTGCAGGTCCAGACTGAAACAAAAGCAATGATGGAAAACAAACGGGTGTAGCAACATAAAACAAACATTTAAAGGGAACCTGGACACTGGGAATTCCAGGGATGGATTACAGGAATGAACCCAGAAAAACTCAGCATAAAGAAAACCAGACATAGAATAGAAAACCAAAAAACCAAGAAATACTAAACAAGAATTGTAAAAAGAGTACTGGATACCAGAAACCAAAGCCAGACATCTCCACAGAACATGGCATGATGTGACATAACTCCCCTCTTAAGGAGCGACCTCCGGGCACGACAAGCAGCTCTCAAGAAGAGACCAGGAAAGAAGTGAAGATCCAGCAACTAAGTCCTCAAGACTTACCGGAGGCAAAGATTCTCAGAAACAGCAGGAAAGTAGTTTGCGGCTCACAATGCCATTCCGAACTACTTTACTTCCTTTGGAAAGGTCTCCTGCAAAGGAACCACCAGCCAGGACCGAGATCCACTCCAGAATAGGAGCACTGCTGCTCATTAGATAGGGAAATTGATAGCTTGGCTAGGGTATTCAGTGTCCACTACAGTCCTGAAGGACTCATCTGATCTCTGGTTTTTAAGGCTAGAACATCAGTCTGCTTTTTTTTTTTTTTTCTGTGTAATGTAATTGCAGTTGCCTGCCTGCCAGCTTCTGTGTCAGGCTCACAGTGGATACTGTGCCCATTTGCCCAGTCAGTGCCACCACTCATTTCTGGTGTCACAATAGCTTAAGCTTGACATTTAAAAAGAAAATTTTTTTTCACTGTAATAGATTGAATAGCAGTTACTTGTCTGCCAGCTTCTGTGTCAGGCTCACAGTGGATACTGTGCCCATTTGCCCAGTGCCACGACTCATATCTGGTGTCACAATAGCTTAAGCTTGACATTTAAAAAGAAAAAAATGTTTTTTCACTGTAATAGATTGAATAGCAGTTAGTTGTCTGCAAGCGTCTGGGTGTCAGGCCTCCTTCAGCGTGTGCTCTGCAGACCTCTGCCCGTGTACTTATCACTCATATCTGGTGTCTCTATAGCAAGCTTTTACAAAGAAAAAAAGTTTTTCAGTGTAAGCTAATAGCAGTCAGTGTCCTTAAAGCGGGTGTCAGGCCTTCAGCGTGTGCTCTGCAGACCTCTGCCAGTGTACTTTGCCACTCATATCTGGTGTCACAATAGCGTGCATTTAAAACAAAAAAAATTTTTTTCACTGTTATAGATTGAATAGCAGTTAGTTGTCTCAAAGCGGGTGTGTCAGGCTCACAGTGGATACTGTGCCCAGTGCCACCACTCACTCACTGGTGTCACAATAGCTTGCGTTTAAAAACAAAAAACTTTTTTCACTGTTAGATTGAATAGCAGTTAGTGTCTCAAAGCGGGTGTGTCAGCCCTACAGCGTGTACTCTGCCAACCTTTGCCAGTTCACAGTGCCACTCATATCTGGTGTCACAGTAGCTTGCATGCATAGTATCACTAATCGAAAAAAAAATGACAGGCAGAGGCAGGCCACCTTGCAGGGGCCGTCGTGGTGCTGTGATTCCCTTTTGCCCTAGAATAATGCCCAGTTTTCAGAGGCCAGGTACCCTGAACTTGAAAAGTTCTGAGGACATAGTTGACTAGCTAACACAGGACACCCAATCTTCTACAGCTTTTCGCTCGGAACCTTGACGCAACATTCTCCTCCAGCTTAGCTTCGGGCACCTCTCAAGATACCACTCACCAGCCTGCCGCCACCACCAACACTAGCACCACAGCCGCTTCACTTGGTATATCAGAGGAGTTATTTACACATCCGTTTGAAGAAATGAGTGATGCGCAACCATTATTGACAGAGGATGTAGATAACAGGGATATGTCTCAATCAGGCAGCATTACACATGTACGGTGTGATGATGATGATGTTGTACCCGCTGCTGCTTCCTTTGCTGAGTTGTCAGATACAAGTAAAGCGGTTGATGATGACGATGCGTCCATGGATGTCACGTGGGTGCCCGCTCGGCAAGAAGAAGAACAGGGCGAAAGTTCAGATGGGGAGACAGGGAGGAGGAGGCGACGAGTTGGAAGCAGGGGGAGGTCGTCGCAAGGAGCTAGTGGCACAGTCAGACAGCATGCATCGACACCCGGGGTCAGCCCGACAGCACGCCAATCAACGCATGCTGTGTCCACCACCAGAATACCGTCATTGCAGAGCTCAGCAGTGTGGAATTTTTTTTGTGTGTCTGCCTCTGACAACAGCGATGCCATTTGCAACCTGTGCCAAAAGAAACTGAGTCGTGGGAAGTCCAACACCCACCTAGGTACAACTGCTTTGCGTAGGCACATGATCGCACATCACAAACGCCTATGGGATCCACACATGAGTACAAGCAGCACACAAACTCAAAGCCGCCATCCTCCTCCTGGTCCAGCATCTTCAGCCACGTCAACCACTGCTGTCCTCCTTGCCCCCTCTCAACCATCCGCCACTCCGTCTCTCACCTTGAGCAGTTCCTGCTCATCTGCCCACAGTCAGGTGTCTGTCAAGGACATGTTTGAGAGTAAGAAGCCAATGTCAGAAAGTCACCCCCTTGCCCGGCGTCTGACAGCTGGCTTGTCTGTACTATTAGCCCGCCAGCTTTTACCATACAAGCTGGTGGAGTCTGAGGCATTCAAAACATTTGTAGCTATTGGAACACCACAGTGGAAGGTACCCGGACGAAATTTCTTTTCACAAAAGGCAATCCCAACCTGTACTCGATTGTGCAAAAGGAAGTAATGGCATGTCTGGCACACAGTGTTGGGGCCAGGGTCCATCTGACCACTGATACCTGGTCTGCAAAGCATGGTCAGGGCAGGTATATCACCTACACTGCGCATTGGGTAAACCTGCTGACGGCTGCCAAGCATGGAATGCGTGGCTCTGCAGAGGAGTTGATGACACCGCCATGACTTCCAGGCAGGCCTGCTGCCACCTCCTCTACTCCTCCTACTCCATCCTCTTCCATAACCTCCTCGGCTGAGTCCTCTTCTGCTGCTGCTGAGTCCACCCCCACAGCTCCCAGGTACTATTCCACATCCCGGATACGGCAGTGTCACGCCGTCTTGGGTTTGACTTGCTTGAAAGCAGAGAGTCACACCGCACAAGCACTCCTGTCCGCCCTGAACGCACAGGTGGAAAAGTGGCTGACTGCGCAGCAACTGGAGATCAGCAAAGTGGTTTGTGACAACGGAACAAATTTGTTGGCGGCATTGAAGTTGGGCAAGTTGACACATGTGCCGTGCATGGCACATGTGTGTAATCTGATCGTACAACGCTTTGTGCATAAGTACACAGGCTTACAGGACGTCCTGAAGCAGGCCTGGAAGGTGTGTGGCCATTTCAGGCGTTCCTACACGGCCATGGCGCACTTTGCCGATATCCAGCGGCGAAACAACATGCCAGTGAGGCGCTTGATTTGCGACTGCCCGACACGTTGGAATTCAACACTCCTGTTCGACCACCTGCTCCAACAAGAAAAAGCCATTAATGAATATTTGTATGGCCGGGGTGCTAGGACAGCCTCTGGGGAGCTGGGAATTTTTTTGCTACATTACTGGACGCTCATGCGCAATGCCTGTAGGCTCATGCGTCCTTTTGAGGAGGTGACAAACCTAGTCAGTCGCACCGAAGGCACCATCAGCGACATCATACCATTTGTTTTCTTCCTGGAGCGTGCCCTGCGAAGAGTGCTGGATCAGGCCGTAGACAAGGACGCTTTACAGACGTGTTGTTGATGGAGGACATGCGGAGCTTTTTAAGTCCTACGCATCGCCACAGCCTTTTGGGATCCACCCTCAGAGAACGACTCGACCGACAGGTAGCAGACTACCTCGCCTTAACTGCAGATATCGACACTCTGAGGAGCGATGAACCCCTTCACTACTGGGTGTACAGGCTTGACCTGTGGCCTGAGCTATCCCAATTTGCAATAGAACTTCTGGCCTGCCCCGCTTCAAGTGTCCTGTCAGAAAGGACCTTCAGTGCAGCAGGAGGTATTGTCACTGAGAAGAGAAGTTGCCTAGGTCAAAAAAGTCTAGATTACCTCACCTTTATTAAGATGAATGAGGGATGGATCCAGACGGGACTGACAGTGGGCGATACATCCGACTAAAAAAGGCCTGATGAGATGAGCTGCCTTGGGCTAAAAATGGTCCACACGCTGCTGTATTTTAGCTCTGAATGCCGGTTGACTTGCGTGACTCAGCCGCCACCAACTAGTGTTCAAGCCGCAATGTTTTAGGGCAGTGCTCCCCAACCTTTTTATCGCCGCGCACCGGTAAACGTTTGATCCACGTACTGGTCCGTGGCCCGGGGGTTGGGGAACACTGTTTTAGGGCACTTTCTGCCTGGGAAACAAACATCAATTCTTCTGGCCGCTGCTACAGCAGCGGCTGCAACAATACCTAATTTTTCAGGCATGTGTACATGCCTAATTTTTCGGGCCTCTGGTGCTGCACTGTGGTTTCAAAAACCAAACCAAAAAAAGGCACATAACAGGGATTAAACTGATAAGAATAATACTACTTAACACACCTTATAATAATGCAGAGAGAGGCAACGCAGAGAGAGGAGTCTGAAGAAGAGGAGTCAGAGGAGGAAGGTGGCTTTGAGGAGGTGGAAGACCAAAACAGCAAGCGTCCCAGGGGGCTTGTTGTCACCTTTCGGGGACCCTTGGTGTTGTACGTGGCTGGGTGGAGGAAGAGACCTTCAATGACATCAGTGAGGACAAGGAGCGGGACATGGCTAGCTTGGTATCCAACCTTGTGCAAATGGGGAGTTTGCGGTTGTGCAAATGGACTGTTTGCGGTGCGTTAAACGGGGAGTTTGGTCTGTCACTGTGAAGCGGGCGCAACCCTTACACTACCTGATCGATACAACATCATACAGTAGGTCCCCCCCCTCATTATTTTTATGGCCCCCACCCACCGTGCAGGGGTGGGGGCCGGGGGGGAGGACAGTAGGTCCCCCCTTATCCTTATTTACTGAATATTCCCCTGTATAACAATGTTTGGCATTAAGTGAATATTCCCTATTCTGCTCTGTGTCAGTGTGTATCAGGGGCTCTGAGGACAGGTGTCAATCCATATCTGCCAAGTGACCCTATGTAGGAAGAACAGTCTCTATTCTGCTCTGTGTCAATGTGTATCGGGCTCTGAGGACAGGTGTCAATCCATATGTCAAGGTGTCAATATGTCATATGGGAGTTTTGCCATGGATCCCCCTCCGGCATTGCCACAGTCCAGGTGTTAGTCCCCTTGAAACAACTTTTCCATCACTATTGTGGCCAGAAAGAGTCCCTGTGTGTTTTAAAATTCACCTGCATATTGAAGTCTATGGCGGTTCGCGAACATTTGCGGAAGTTCGCGTTCGCGAACCGAAAATTTCAGGTTTGCGACATCACTAATCACAAGAGAACACCCAAAGCGACCAACGTACCACTTAGCACATCGATCTCCTCCATGACAAAAATAAGGAAGCCATCTCCAGCAGACTGGTCCAGATACAGGATCTCGTGCATGCCTTATAACCAAAAGGAACTAGAACAAAGAACCAGGAACCAAGCATCACAAGAGAACACCTGAAGCAACAGCCGTACCACTTACCAGATCGACCTCCTCCACGACAAAAAATAAGGAAGCCATCGCCAGCAGACTGGTCCAGATACAGGATCTCGTGCATGCCTTATAACCAAAAGGAACTAGAACAAAGAACCAGGAACCAAGCATCACAAGAGAACACCTGAAGCAACAGCCGTACCACTTACCAGATCGACCTCCTCCACGACAAAAAATAAGGAAGCCATCGCCAGCAGACTGGTCCAGATACAGGATCTCGTGCATGCCTTATAACCAAAAGGAACTAGAACAAAGAACCAGGAACCAAGCATCACAAGAGAACACCTGAAGCAACAGCCGTACTTGCATGCCGACCAGACAGGAACAAAAGCAGGACAGGAAAACTGCAAGGTCCACTCCACGAACTCCAAGTGCCTATGGCCATCTGTCAGGGGTGGCGGTACGGAAACCAGGACCCCTGAGTGCCTGATGATAAGTGGGAGTCTTCAGCATGGAAGTGGATTACAGGGCCCGGTGCAGGGTAACCGCACACCCCATGGTGTTGAGCACCAGCCTTTGTGCGGCCACAAACCAAGACCCTGTTGCAGCTTAGTGGATCCCAGGAACTAGGAGCTTGATATGCAGACCTCCCAGGAACTGGATAGGGGGCTCTGCAGCAGACATGTATCCAGTACAGAAACAAGGCAAGGCTAGGATAGTCACCAAACATGAATACAAGACAGAACTAATAGAACCCAAAACAGGACAGAAAGCAGAACCCAGAACATGTGCACAAGACATGAGGAAAACAAGAACTGTGCAGGAGAGGACTGTACATGAACTGGGATTACAAAATAAAACAAGACAAGATATAATAGGCAAAACAAGAGGAGACATAACTAAGCACTATATATGAAAAGTATGGGGATTTAGTTACATTATATGATCATACATTGCATAAGCCTGCCACAACGCCAATGTACCCCATATTCGGCAGGTCCCACACTGCCTAATGTTCGCTATCAGAACCATACTAAACCACAATAGCACTTACCTGCAAGTAAAACACTGCTGCAGGTCCAGACTGAAACAAAAGGAAAATGGAACACAAACGGGTGTGGCAACATAAAACAAACATTTAAAGGAAACCTGGACACTGGGAATTCCAGGGATGGATTACAGGAATGAACCCAGAAAAACCCAGCATAAAGAAAACCAGACATAGAATAGAAAACCAAAAAATCAAGAAAAACTAAACAAGAATTGTAAAAAGAGTACTGGATACCAGAAACCAAAGCCAGACATCTCCACAGAACATGGCATGATGTGACACTATGCCCTGGGGATGCAGACCCTTCCACTTCTACTTTCTCACCCCACCACACCCTCACCCCAATCCCAAGACAGGAAGGTGTCCAGAGAGACAAGCTGGGCAGACCCATCACATTCTTGGGTAAGGCGCAGGAGAGAAATAACTTTAACACAGGCGTTTGCAGCTACAGCGCATGCAGGTTGTTGCACATCTGCTCCATATGCTTCAGAGCCCACACCAAGAGCATGTGCCCGACCCGTCTAACACCTAACAAATAAGTTGGTTCATCATGCACCCCCCCCATCAACTGGGCACCACAGAATTAGCTGGTCCAGGATCTTACCCGAAGGCTCACACAGGTCTCACGACCTCCCTCTCACTCTTCAACTCACTCAACCTACACCAGGTTCTACCCGCATCTATGGCATCACGTACGGTGGTCCACCGATTGTCCTCAAATCATACGACGACACCACATCCAGACCATGTCCCATCCCAGTTGCAACCTAACCCATCACAGGGGGCTGCTTACTTGCATTCCAAGTAATAAAAGTTGTTATTGACATTTCGTATCTTTTTACTTTCCCTCCAGATCCCGGAGTAGTTTCTCTCATACCCAATTTATAATTGGTACCCGTGGTGTTGTACGTGGCTGGGGGGAAGAAAATACCTTCATTGAGATCACTGAGGAGGAGGAACGGGAAATTAGTAGCTCGGCATCCAACCATACTATTCCAGTATGTAGGGATACACGGTTAAGCAAGATAGATATATCTTACACCTCAATTACTACACCTCCTCTACTCAGCTGCTAACACTATTTCATTCTCTTAAATTTCAGGTCTCCGGCCAGGCTCCCCCTCCGGCCAACCTCCAATCAGCCAGGACACCATCGTTCCACCGGCGAACCCTGGTTTAAACCAACTATTACTCCATGCACAAACACTCTTTGCTTCTCCTCTACATTCCATTTACATAATAGAGATTCCGAGCACAAGTTGGAAGGCCATTTGGCCTGAATTTGTGGGAGGAGTTATGATCCTATATAAACCCTACCCCCCTACTTACCATTGCCGTTCAAGCTGTTTTGACCCTACCCACCCACACCCTCCTTTACACATTTCACTTTGTAGGCCCTCTTTTCACAGGCCTACTCGTACGTTGGTTTCAGCACACCTAAACCAACTTCACCTCAAGCACACCTCAACCAGAGAGATTAGCCTATAGTACAGTTACCCAGTGTATCATAAAATAATATATAATTTAAAAATATATACACAGCCAGCTTGTGAGAATGCCCCCAGAGCAGAAAAGGAAAAGGGGGGCACATGACCAGGCCTGATAAATCATAGATATGCTGTGGTCAATAGGGGTGACCCCATGGGTTAGGTTCCTGAGGACCTTTCAAGTGTTTTGGTTAACAGGTTTTCTAGATCCACCATGCTGGTTTCATTTGGGACTGGTGGAACAGTTTTTGTTCCATATTTTTAAAAATGTTATTTTAGCAGGGACCTTCTAGACAGGATTGAATATTTTAAGTACATTGTTATTAAGGAAATTATGTTACTATATAAGTTAACAATTCTGATAATGTTATCTTAACCCCTTAAAGGACAGAGGCAATTGTACATGTTCTGATCAAAACAAAATGTAAACAAAACCTGAAATTTTAGTATATGTCTGTTCAACCATAACTTACCTATTTCATATTAAGTGCACCCGCAAGTATTGTATATTATTTTGTTCAGGAGACATAGGCCTTTCATTTCACATCAAATATTTAGATATGTAACTAACATAATTTAATATAAATAAAATATAGCAAAATTGTGAGAAATTTAGATTTTATTTTTTTTTGTTCAGCATGGCATTTTAACTGTAAATGTCATAATACTGTTAACTGTTACTGCAATAAAATAAACATATTTGTAGTCAGCGCTGTTTCACAAGTAAAATAGTACCCCCCATGTCTTATGGTGTTTTGGAAAGTTACAGGGTCAAATATAGCACATTACATTTTTTGACAACTGAATTGAGGTCACAATTGCAGGATGCATGTACATATAAGCTATCATTGGGAGATCCCACAAAGGACATTGAATATAAGATAGAGGATGTACTGTTCATGGGTGTACGAGCAGGCAAAATGGCTTAACCATTTATTAAAAGAATCAGTGGAAATTCTATACGTATGTCAAAAATACACCCACCCTCATATCCAAGATGACACAATTGGAATTTGGGACAATACCTTTTGTCCTTATGACCCTAAAAAACATCTTTAGGGTCATTCTCAACGAAAAGGTACTAGAGGTAATGAGAACAGTACTGACATGGTCCACAATATACAAAGGCCCACCTATAGAATTTGTATTGGAGAGTTTGCAGTTTACATTACAAAATAACTACTTCCGATTTAAACAACAATAGTTTTTACAGATTGCCGGTAAGTTCATGTACACAAATGCATATGTGTATATATGAAGAAAAACATATACTAACTAAATTCCAACAAAATATTCATATATATAATAGGTACATTGTTGACTTGCTAATATTCAAAGGGGAAGCCTATCGGTAGCACATGCTATGGTAGAGTATGTCAACCATCTCCCAACACCTATTAGAATGTTGGCTCAAATTATTATGGGTAAAGTACAGTATCTAGATTTAGAAATCTCAGTGGTGGAACAAAAGGTTTCTTACAGTCTCTTCACAAAGCCAACTTATCGAAACACCATACTGCACTATGATATTGCACATCCAGTGGCACTTAAAAATTATCTTCCCAGGGCACAATATTTATGAGTAATACGCAATAACTCGAATGAAAAGGTGATGGAACAACAGCTCCAACAGATGACGGAGAAATTCCTTGAATGTGGTTATAAAAAACATATTTTAGGGAAGGTGCTTCAGCAAGCAAAGAATGCATTTGCCGCGAAAAATAGGTGAAGAATACACAAAGGATGGTTTTTCCAATGACCTACAACCAAGCTAACCCGAAACTGTCTACTATTGTAAAGACAAACTGGAAAATATTGTCACGCAACGACACCCTCCCCAAGGTCTTTAAGGAACCTCCTTTGATTTGTCAAAGGAGAAACAAGAACCTGCCGGATATACTGGTACACACAGATCCAGTAAACAGTTATGAAGACCATACAAGGATACAAAATTGGGGCAGTGTAAGATGCCTGGGGTGTGTAACATAGTACCAGCCCTAATATTCAATCATCCCCATAAAAATAAGAAATATTGGATTGGACACACAATCACATGCCTATGTGATTTACAAACTTTCATGTACAACTTTCATGCCTATAGAGGCAAGATCGAAAAAACTTTATGTGAAAGGATCAGAGGGCACAGGTCGAGCATAAGAACAGCCTATAGGGGCGGCCACACAGACAAACCGATGGCAAAGCATTTCTTAGAGTTCTTAGAGTGCCGACATCCACTGTCCTCGCTTAAATTTGTCACTCCACACCCAAGTGTGGAGGGGATCATGGAAAAATATTGCTCAACAAGGAGACATTTAGGATTTTCGAGTTGGCACGTGGCACCGAAAGGAAATAATGAGAATATATATCATACCATTCATACATCTAATCCCTTGCAGCATTTGTTTTTAAATATTAGGAGTGTAATACATAGCTTTTATCGTTTTTTTTATAGATTTTGACATATTGAGAGTAACAACTTATAGCTAAAAAGTATTTGTTGCACATGTTTTACTGCACTTTATTAAATTTTATCATGCACTATTCACTTTGAAATTTAACTCACGTTATTGTATGGACAGCCCTAAACTATTTCCACCTCTTAGAATATGTCTATTTATATTGCAATCCAAAGCGTAAACACTTTATACAGATAGACACTTTACCACAAACACTTTATAAGTGGATATTTGGGTATTAATATATGCACATTATTGCTCCGAGTCAGCTTTCACACAAACACTCCCATCATCCTCATCCACCCCCACCTGTTTCTCCTTACACGGCACCTATACAGGGTTAAAATATCTGAATAATTATGTCCCAGGTATAATGCTGATTTAAAATATGCACCTTTTCAGGCACTTTGCACTTTATTCACCATGACATCAGCATGCACGTTATTACGGCACATAGACAGAGCACGCCCAGAGCAAACAGGAGTATGCCGCGAAGGTGGTAATTATCTAGCTATAAATGTACCATAATGATGTTATTGATTTATGCATGATCCTGAGGAAAGTCCAGGACGGGGACTGAAACATCAATTCACACCGTTTTTAAACTTCTCAATTTTTAAACTTCTTCAGTCAGGAATGGAACTTTTATCTTTGAAAGACCGTGAGTGCAGGACAATTTATTTATAAATACTCTGGATATTAAGCCCAGTCTTACAGCACCTGGCATTATAAACATTGGAGCCAGAGTGCAAGGAACTCCAAGAATTATATATATAATCTAAGTACTTATATATCATCTGTAAACAGTTTTACAACGTTTAACTAAATTTTAAAACATTTTAATAGGCACATTCTGACAGACAGCCATTACGGCCATGAGATCACGAGGACCATGAATCTGCTGGAGCCCAGGCAGTAACCAGGATTGCGACCACCAGCAGGGGATCAGTGGGGACCCAGTAAGTATTAAGGACAGAGGTGACGTTCTATGCCACTCT
>OW240913.1:230892729-230920081 GCA_933207985.1 Pelobates cultripes
CCATATCACCAATATGACACGCAAGGGGGCTAACTGTACTATATGGCCTAAAGAAGCTAAAGAGGCTTTTGAGCTTCTTAAACAAATGTTCGCATCTCCTGACATATTAAGACATCCTGACAATAGTAAAACTTTCCTACTTGAGGTTGATGCCTCCGAGACAGGGGTCGGGGCTATTCCTTCTCAGAGAGAGAGGAAGGATGCCCCTTTGCATCCTTGTGGTTACTTCTCCAGAAAGTTATCTCCTACCAAGCGTAAATCTGTCATTGGTAATAGAGAACTCTAAGCCATCATACTAGCGCTTAAGGAATGACGACATTTTTTGGAGGGTTCCAAGGATCCCATTCTGATTATTACTGATCACAAGAACCTGGCATATATTGAGGATGCCAAACAACTGTCTTCTAGACAAGCTAGATGGTCATTATTTTTATCTCTCTTTAACTTCATTATCACCTACAGACCCGGTTCTAAGAACGTTATAGCTGACGCCTTGTCTAGGCAATTTGACGTTGAATCGGATCTAGAACAAGAGACATCCCCTATTATTTCTCCTGAGTGTATTATTGCATCCACTGTCCTTTATTTATCATCCCCTTTGCTCCGTGCTATCATGGCGGTTCAGCCCAGGGCACCTTGCAACAAACCTCAAGATAAATTGTTTATTCCATTGCCTGACAGGAAAGAGGTACTGAAGGTATTCCATGACAATGTGACCACAGGGCACTGGGTATTAATAAAACTGTATCCACCATTTCCAGGTCATTTTGGTGGGAGTCACTCAGGAGGGATATTAAAGATTATGTTGAAGCCTGCTCTGTCTGTGCAGTTTCGAAGGTTCCTCATAAACTTCGGTGTGGTTTGTTACAGCCGCTTCCTATACCCAGTATCCCATGGTCTCATTTATTGATGGATTTCATTGTTGAACTGCCTAGTTCCAATGGGTATACTACCATCCTCATGGTAGTTGACCGTTTTTCCAAAATGGCACACTTAAAAAATTGCCATCGTCTCAGGACCTGGTGCACATATTTATATGTGATATTGTCAGGTTACATGGTATTCCTCAAAATATTGTTTCTGACAGGCGTTCCCAATTTGTGTCATGGTTCTGGAGGGCATTCAATAAACAGTTAGGCATTGAACTGTCATTTTCCTCTGCTTACCATCCCCAAACTAATGGTACAGCTGAAAGAGCTAACCAATTACTTGAGCTGTACTTACGTTGCTTTGTGAATAGTACACAGTCTAACTGGGCTGAATTATTGCCCTGGGCCGAATTTGCAAGGAATAGCGCTACCCATGACTCATCTGGGCATAGTCCATTTTTTGTCAATACGGGTCATCATCCTGCTGTTCTCCATGCTGTGTTTTCTAATATGGCTATCCCTACTCTGGATGATCACCTTACCTCTATTCGTGATACCTGGACTAAGGTTCACTCCGCTCTTGAAACTGCAGCTGCTCGCTTTAAGTTTCATGCGGATAAACGGCAGAGTGCCAATCCAGTTTACCAGGTGGGTGATCGGTTTGGTTATCCTCACGCAACATCAGGTTGAAGGTTCCCAGCATGAAGTTTGCTCCGAGGTTCCTTGGTCCTTTTCATGTGGTTAGATAAATCCACACTGTTTCTTATTCTCTGGCCCTTCCAGCATCTTTACGTATACCTAATCCTTTTCATGTGTCCTTGCTCAAACCGCTTGTTTGCAATCTGTACACAAGTCTGATTGTTCACCCTCCTCCTTTGGTTGTTTCTGGACAGGAGGAGTATGAAGTCTCCGCCATTATTGTTTCCAGGTTTTCTAGTGGTTCCTTACAGTATTTGGTTGATTAGAGGGGGTATGGGCCTGCTGACCGTTCTTGGGTTTCGGCTTCTGATATCCATGTTGGCCGTAAAATTCGTTCTTTTATTGCCAAGTTTCCTCTCAAACCTGGTGGGCGTTCTTCAGGTGGGGGGTAATGTCACGTATTCATCCACACATAAAAATGTGGTTAATGGCATTTACTCTCCTGACAGGAAAAGTTGTGCCAAGCAACAATACTGTCCTGACAGGAAAAGTTGTGCCGAGCAACATTATTGTCCTGACAGGAAAAGGTGTGCCGAGCAACATTACTGTCCTGACAGGAAAAGTTGTGCCGAGCAACATTACTGTAGTGACAGCAGCAATCAAATCCACAAGAGGGTTTGTGCTAAGCAGCAATCATGCAAATGGAAACTGATAATTGCCTTTGGGGTCAAAGGCCGGATACAGCCAATCGGATCCACAGGAGGGGTATTTAGGCCCAGTTCTCCTCTTGTTCAGTGCCCTGTGGTGGTTTCATGCCTATGGTTATCTGAGAGTGTGTTCCTAATCTTGATTTTCTGGTATTTGACTTTGACTTTGGCTTTGTCTTTGTTTTAACTTCCCTAATATCTGGTATCCTTGACTTTTGGCTTTCCCTCATCTTTGTGTCTGATTCTGTGTCCCTGACCTTGGCAAGTATTTTGACTATTCTTGGAGACATTAAGTCCGGCCATTCTAAGGTCCGGTTATACGTTATCCTTAGTCCTAGGTGTGACACAGTACTGCGTGCTGGATCAACTTGTAATCCTGACACAATCCAACCTGAGAATGTATCTAATATTACCAGCACATACCGATACTGCATTACCTTTGGTAATTCAATGAAGTCCGTTTGTAAATTTACAAATGGACCCCATGGACAGGGAGGAAGATTTAGCTGCTTAATCTTAGGCCCTGACCTGCATTGTATTGCAAACAAATAACACATGAAAAACACCCCTGTGCCAATACAGATTCTACGCCCAGCACCCACCATTTAGAATTAATAATTTCTTTCACTGCATCTTTTCCCAGGTTACTTATCCCATGAGTTAACCTGGCAATGTAAGGTAACAACTATGATGGCAATGCTGGTTACCCATTAGGGCCTTCCCATGTCTTTATTTAAATCATTTATTCCTTCTTCATACAATTCATTTACTTTTTGTTCTGGAACTTCAAGGTAAACTCCATCTGCACTGCAGTATATTAAACAGCCCATTTTACAAAGCAAATCTTACCCTAAAAGATTAACTGGACAGGTGGGGCTTAGAAGAAAAGAATGATTACAACTCAAGGGACCCACAGTTACCTTAGTAGAAGTGGACAATTTGTGGGGGATTATGTTGTTACCCACCCCTTTTACATTAACCACTTTCCCTTGACTGTCAAATTTATTTTGCTCTCCCATACATATGGTAGATCTTGAAGCCCCTGTATCAATCAAAAAGGGCATTTGTTTACCATTTACTTCCAAATGTACCATAGGTTCTGGGCCATGGGTCACATGTACACTAAACAATATATCCAGACCCCAATCTTCCTCTACATCTAGTCACTTAGGTTGCTATCTCTCTCTTCCTCTGTCTTTCTCTTCTAATTGCTTTCTTGCCCTCTTTACCTCATTGCAATCTTTTGCTATATGACCATATCCGTCACAATTGAAACATTTTATAAATTTTCTTACATTATTCTGTAGGGGTTAATACTGTCTCAATTAACTGTTTAAGATCTTGTGTTGTGGTGAAATAGCTGGCACACATTATTTTTAAATGTTTTACAAACCCATTTGGATCTTTAGAGGGGGCAGGAAATGATACTTGTAAAGATGCTCTGTCTTGTGGGCTCCACTGTTGCCAAATCCTCCGTGGTCTCCCCTCATTATACATCTGTCCCACTTCTCTAATAGGTAAAATCATTGCTTCACTCTCATCACTCTCAGGCAACACATTGCTACATATTGATAAACCAGTAGTTACCACAACATGATCAACACATCTCTTAGGCAGTCTAGCATCCCTCTCAGGTCTACCACCTCAATGCAACATGACTGAGGCACCAGCTAAATTTTGGGTGTGGTGCATCAATAATCTGCTGAGGGGGGTGACCCAAAGAGGGATTCGTAATTTCATGATCAATCAAAAAATCCTCATCATTATTGTGGTGTATTACCAAACTCTATAAATTATTATGTATGCATACACATATAAACTATGGTCCGTCTACTTTAACCCCTTAAGGACGGAGCCAAATGTACACGTTGTGAATGAAACAAAATGTAAACAAAACCTGGCATTTGCGCTACATGTCTGTCCAACCGTAATTCAACTCTTTCATAGTAAATGCACCCACCCTTATTATATATCATTTTATTCAGGGGAAACAGGGCTTTCATTTAATATCAAATATTTAGCTATGAAACATAATTTAATATGCAAAATATGGTAGAAAATACTATTTTATTTTAATTTTTTAGTTCTACATGACATTTTAACGGTCAATGTCATAATACTGTTTGCTTTTACTGCAATAAAATACACATATTTGTATTCAGTAAAGTCTCACGTGTAAGACAGTACCCCCTATGTGCAGGTTTTATGGCGTTTTGGGAAGTTACAGTGTCAAATATAGCACGTTACATTTGAAATTGAAATTCGCCAGATTGGTTACGTTGCCTTTGAGACTGTATAGTAGCCCGGGAATGAAATTTACACCCATAATGGCATACCATTTGCAATAGTAGACAACCCAAGGTATTGCAAATGGGGTATGTCCAGTCTTTTTTAGTAGCCATTTGGTCACAAACACTGGCCAAAGTTAGCGTTAGTATTTGTTTGTGTGTGAAAAATGCAAAAAACGCCAATTTTGGCCAGTGTTTGTGACTAAGTGGCTACTAAAAAAGACTGGACATACCCTGTTTGCAATACCTTGGGTTGTCTACTATTGCAAATGGTATGCCATCATAGGGGTCATTTTCATTCTTGGGCTACCATAGGGTCTCAAAGGCAACGTAACCAATCTGGCGAATTTTAATGTGAAAAAAATGAAACGCAAGCCTTATATTTGAAGCTGTAACTTTTGAAAACACCATAAAACCTGTACATAAGGGGTACTGTTGTACTCGGGAGACTTCGCTGAACACAAATATTTGTGTTTCAAAACAGCAAAAAGTATCAAAGCAATAATATCGTCCGTGTAAGTGCTGTTTGTGCATGAAAAATGAAAAAACTTCACTTTTACTGGCGATATCATCGTTGTAATACATTTTACTGTTTTGAAACACTAATATTTGTGTTCAGCGAAGTCTCCCGAGTAGAACAGTACCCCCCATGTACAGGTTTTATGGTGTCTTGGAAAGTTATAGGGTTAAATATAGTGCTGGCAAATTAAATTCCCTTTACTTCCGGCATGGGTTGTCAGGCAGGTCCCACTAATTGTAATTAATTAAGATACCTAATTATGTAAAAATATTACATAAATATAGATGTAGAATTAATATATGTGTATATATATATAAGTATGTGAATCTATATGTGTGTGTGTATATAATTGTTTTAAAATATTTTTATTTATATATAGGTATATATATAGTGATATATACGTATATATTTATGTATGTAGATATATATATTATTTCGTTCTACATGTATTTTGATATAAATATATATATATTAATATCACAATACAGTTAGAACGAAATAACACACATCTATATATTTTTTAATAATTTTTTTAAAAGAAATTTAATTTTATTTTTTAACGTATTTACATATTTAATTTTTTTATATTATATATATATATCAATATATATATATATATATATATATATAACAATAATTATATATATATATTTAATCGGTATCAGTCTACGTGTTTATATATATATATATATATATATATATATATATATATATATATATATATATATATATAATTATATATATATTAATAGTAAAATACACCTAGACAGTATATGTGTGTGCATGTATATGTGTATATATATATACTTAGATCATATATATTATAGATATATGATCTAAGTATAATTTTTTTTTTTTTTACACTTATTAATTTATTTTAATTTTATTTCCACCTGTAATTACAGGCAGCCCCCCTGCTGGCAATGCAGGAGGCAGCTATCCTGGCCATGTGATTGTGAGGTCCTCGCAAGGACCTCACTCTCACATGGCCGGGGGGGACCGTGGAGGAGGATCTGCCGTGGGGGGCTCCCTGGGTAAGTAAGGAAAGACCAGAGGGCGTACTATTACGCCCGGCGGCATTTAGAGCCGCCTAAAATAGGGCGTAATAGTACGCCCTCCGGTCTTAAGGGGTTAACAAATATTTATTCAGAGACAAAACAACAACATCATACAAATAATGACACACAATCTAACTATACCAACAACAACAGCAACAACAATCTAACTAACAATAACAACTAAATCTTATAAAATCACTAGATCCCACTCATAGTTCACCATGATAAAAATTAGCCCATGTCTGCCTAAGGGTCTGCTCTGTAGCACAGACAAGAAGGAACAGGAAGGAATAGGGATAGGGGGAAGTGGTTATCTCTTTCCTGACTTGTAAAGGTATTGAGTTGCCCAATTACTATATCAAACGGTAAAGCTTATCCCCCTGTAAGAAAGGCATACATGAGCTTGGTCACCATATTAGTTTGATGACAGAATGTCACCACATTCCCTCACTTTTTCTTCTCTTATGTTGAGTACATTTAAAAATAATTATAGTGAGTGAGAGAAAGAGAATATAGTCAAATAGGGGTTGCATCACCTCACATTCCCCCAATTTTTTTATCGTTTTTTGTTGTTCTGTTTTTAAATTAACCACTGCCCTAGTGGGTTGGTAAGAACCCTGGTAGTTGTTCATTAATATTATATGGTAATGTGTTGATGTGAAGTAGTAAAATCTTGACACAATCAACCCCATACAGCAATTTTCACTAGTGTATGACACAATATGATGTTTAGTTTCGCCTGGGACTGGAATCTGAAGACTGACTGATCTGTGTGCTTGATAGCTGTGATTTTAGAATGATCTCTCCTTAAATATTGTCTTTGCCAATCCATTACAAAGCTTGAGGTTTGTAGATTTAATGACACATGCAAGTTCATGAGTGTAGGGGAAACTCATTGCGTTACTTTACCCTCATTCTGGGCTGTGTCAATAGTTTTACTTGGTAATCTCAGCACTTCTTCATCTGTATAGTATCAATTTTCAGGATAATAGTTTGACGTGTAATCCCAGCACATCTTCATCTGTATAGTAACCATTTTCAGGATAATAGTTTGTCTTGGTAATCCCAGCACTTCTTCATCTGTACAGTAAACTGTGACAGGACATGTCAGTTTCCTTTGCCTCTCTGGGCCTTCCAATTAAAATGTTCTTTGAATCAAACACAGACAATGAAATATGTACAACAGTAATCTTGTGTCAAAGGCTTAACTAGTTTTGTCTAATAAAATCTATTTGCTTGTGGTGTCTTAAGTCTATGTTTAAATTTTAGAGGTAGGTAAAAGACCCACAAATGTCTCCTGAAAATGTGATCTATTTAGACATTAAGGCTATTAATGACAAAAGATACACACACAAAAAACAACCAAATAAAAACAAAGACAAAACATCAAAGATGGAGAGAGAAGAAAAAAAAATAGATTGAATGCTACCATTACACAGTTTTGCAGCATGCACTCTATAGAAAACAGACAATGGTCTGTTGCTATTCAAAAATAAAAAATCAACTTGAGTCTAGGTTTGTTGGTAACCAAATGAAAAAAAAAATGTTTTTAATGTTGTAAACCAACAGAAAGTTACACTATCACTTCTCTCCATTGTGATCAAATAAATCCTTACATTAGCAACAATTCACCTAATCTATGAATTTATAATTATTAATCCAGCATAAAAAACAAATAAAACATAGCTGGCAGTGCAGGTGTGCTAAACTAATAAAAACAAAAATGATTTGGAATTTGGCCCACCTGACTGTAATTAATGAATTTAGAGGCTTATCCTTAATATGAAAAAAATATAACAATACATACTAAGGTCCTCTTTAAACTGGAGGGTTATGAGATAATGGTGAGACAGATAATATATATATAAAAAAAATACATACAGATGTAGAGGACAACAAAAAAATTATGGGAATTATTAATTGCTGGGAACCCTCAATTGACCAGTCTTTCCCTCCTCTCTCATCTGTTCCCTAAGTACTTTCACGTCTGCCTCCAATCTCTCAGTCTGTCTCTTCAGATTCCATTATTCTCTATTCCCTTCCTTATTTCTCCAATCATGCCAATTCCATCTATTGGTCTGATGCTCATCCCATCTATGGTTCCTTCTCCAATTATTCTCCCAATAACTGTTCCAGTTGTTTCTCCGTTTTTCTCGCCAACTGTAATTTTCCCAATTATTGCCTCTCCTTTTTAGCCTCTTCCATTTATTATTATTCCAATTATTATTGATTACCTTAGGCTCCACCCATCTATTTCTCCAATTATCTCCCATTACATTGCTTACTTTAGCACTGTCCCAATTCCTATGGTCCCTCTGTGGATCTCTCTATCTCTTTTGTCAAAGTCCTGTTTTGGTCTCCAGTTCTCATTATCCCTCTTGTTCTGGAGTACATACCACCTCTGCTTTCTCCATTTACCATCTATATCTCTACCAGAGTCGACCTTAAATGTTCTTATGGCTGAAACAGAGAAGGCCTGTTCTGAGGCCTGTTCCACCAATTGTCAGCTCTAGTTAGTACCATTTCTAAGTCTGCTGGTGTTAGATCAAAAAGCCTGACAAATTCTTGACACTCCCAGGGAAGGGCTTCCATTACTTTAGTTATGTGTTCTGGTGAACCCAACATCACAGAGTGCTGTGGCTGGCGCAATGTAGACCAGAACAATAACCGTTGGGCTACCTCTCTAGGACCATCTGTTGGTCTCATAGAAATTTTTGCTATTTCTTTCTCTATGCTGAGAAGATAGAAATTAGTTGCAGCAATTCGTCCTGCCTGATCAGACACACTGTTATTAAATCCCAATAGTCTGCTAGCCAAAGGACCCATAGCATATTCTAACAGTTCTGTCCATTCTTCTAAGTTAAGAACTCCTTTTTTAGCTCTATTTGCTCCCCTCATAAACCAATGTGTAAAGGTGTTAAAGTTGTTAGTTGGCATAATTCCCCACCATTTATGGAAATTTTCTTTGTCTGTGATTGACATAGTCCTTGTCTGCCTAGAGAAGCTAGTAGGCATTTCGCTTGCATTAAAATGTTCAGTTATTATTATAGGGGCCTGTGGGACACAATTTACAATTGGCACATTTCACTTGTGTTTTGTTCCCAACACTGGTTCTTTACTTTCAGATATAAAATAAGACTGGCCTGGGCATACTTTAGGAATCTCCTTATCCCATTTATTTATGTTTTCTTTATTTTTCATTTTATATTCCATAACTAGGTTTTGGAGCTCAGTGATCTTAGCACTATATGCATCTCTCTGTTGTTCTATTGCCTTTAATTACTTCTCCAACCCCTCAATCATTGTGTTTGTTCTTAGGGCAGCTAGAGCTTCCATTCTATTAGTGGTTACTAAATTATCTTGCTGCAATTCGAGTGCCATGCATGCCTAAACCCTCTATTGCAGCAACAACCGCTTGTGCCACCAAGCTTTTCCTTTTCTTAATATAGCACTTTTTGTTAGTAACAATCTGCATCAAAACATCTATGAAACCTTTATATTTTCCACAATTGGGGCCTGTTGGTTCTGGAAGCTCAAATGGTCCATCATGTTTGTCAATGTCATTCTTGAAGTACTGTAGGACTTCTGCAGAAAAATACTTAGTACGTAGAAATGACATTTTAAAACAGAACTCTACCTGAGTCTTTAATCGAAATAGACCAGCAGATTAAGTAAAAAAAAACAACAAGCTTTGAACAATGTACTTAATAAAAATAAAAAAAATCTCCAAAGAGATTGAACCATTTGAGAAACTTAATTACATTAACCTATTCAAACAAACTCTTGTCTTTTAAAAAAGATAGCAAAAACACAAAACCACCCTTCTGCATTTGTTGGGGGGTTTACAAATAAACAGACTAACTTCAGCACAATGATAATTCCCAACCATATAACAATCTAACATAGGCACCTTTGCTTCATAATAACATTTACCCCATATACAAACTGTTCATTTTCTATTAAACACACTCCAGTGTAAAAATGTAAATGTTAACCTGGCTAAACAATAGCCACCACACTGTATTAGCCCTGATACCTTTATCATGTAAACACTATGCTGCTACCCAGAATTCAAGTCTAAAATTAGTGGTGTATTACTAAACTCGATAAATTATTATGCACGCATACACATATAAACTATGGTCTGTCTACTTTAACAAATATCTATTCAGAGTCAAAACAACAACAACATACAAATAATGACACACAATCTAGCTAACTATATCAGCAACAACAGCAGCAACAACAATCTAGCTAACCATAACAGCTAAATCTTGTAAAATCACCAGATCCCACTCACAGTTCACCATGATAAAAATTACCCCATGTCTGCCCAAGAATCTGCTCAGTAGTAAAGCCAAGAAGGAACAGGAAGGAATGGGGATAGAGAGACTTGTAAAAGTATTGAATTACCCAATTACCATATCAAGGGTAAAGCTGTAAGAAAGGCAAACATGAGCTTGGTCACATGACCCCTGGTCACCATATTAGTTTGATGACAGAATTGTAGCGGAGTAGCAGGGGTTAATCCAATAGTTCTCCACTGGGAACAAAGATTCAGCATACAAAATCACAGGAACACAGCATAATCCACCTCCCCAAGGACTAGACGACACATAGTCTGGGAGTCAACTGTCAGCTTTATTCACAGGTCTGCTTTTATGCATTTCTCCCATGCAAGGGAGGTAACTTTCACAATTATTACAGTACCCAATCATATCGTGGTCACCTCCCATCCCTCTCCTCCCCTTAGATTAACAGTTAAACAGATTAATAGGTACAGAGTTTTCCCCACTTCGTGGATGTCCCCTAAATACCAGGTGTACAGGGTTAAATAGCGGTCCCCTGGTAAGTCTGATCTGGGTGAGCAACATACTCAAATTTCACCCAGATCGGACCAGGGGTTCGGGAGTTACAGCCATTGAAAGATTTGACAGACCACATGGGCTCAATAGCCGAAAACAGTTCCATGACTTCTGGCCCTGCAGTCGGTCTTTTCTAGTGAATAAAAAGTCCAGAATGGCTTAGGCATCCAGGCATCTGTTACCGTTCGTATGAATCCCATTGCTCGTGGGATTCCACCTACCGAACGCCGGGGCGTTCGTGTGTTTGCTGGAGGTCTTAGCGGTACTTGGTTAGCCGAATGCCCGGTTTGAGTTCCAGGCGTTCGACGACCAAGTACCGCTGTTCGTGCGTAAGATGGCGTGTTCAGTAGGCGAAATGGCGGCCACACACACTTGCACTTAATTCACTTCGCTACATTGTATCTGTTAGTTAATAGGAGACACACGACCACCCCGGGGTGGTCTCTCGTTCGGTAGTTTTGGGGCATTCGCATACAGAACAGCATGAATAGCATTATAGTCTGTTCGTGAATTAGTCTCTGCCTTAGCACCCATTCGCTTGTAATAATTCCAATGTTCATTCGCACAGAGTAGTTAGTATTTCAGTGGCAGGGTTTGCCACAATGCTCCCCCAGAACCAAGCCGGCATACACAGTCTGATCCCAATGGATCGGCTTGAGGATGTCGGTGAGAGTGCTCACAGCTCATTTCTCTAGCTCTGTCTGTCGGGACAACCCGTCGGCATTTCCATTTTGCTTCCCCGGGCGATACTGGATGGTGAAATCAAAGGGTTGTAGCGCCAAGCTCCATCGTAACAGTCTAGCGTTGTCCCCTGACACCCGGTTTAGCCACACCAACGGGTTGTGATCTGTGAGCAAGGCAAATTGTTGTCCATATAAATAGGGCTGCAGCTTCTTGAGGGCCCACACCACCGCCAGGCATTCCTTTTCGATGGCGGCATAGCTTACTTCCCTGGGTAGTAGTTTCCGGCTCAAGTAAGCGACTGGATGTTCGCCGCCATCTGCCCCAACCTGGCTCAGCACTGCTCCCAATCCAAACATAGAAGCGTCTGTGTGAATGAGAAAGCGTTTAGTTGGATCGGGAGTGGCAAGTACAGGTGCATGAATTAGGGCAGTTTTCAGTTCTTGCCCAGTCTGCTCACACTCTGGGCTCCAGGTAACTATATTTTGGGCAGGTTCTTCTTGGTGAGGTCGAGGCTTAGCTAGGGCACTATAATTGGGCACAAATTTACGGTAATAACCGGCGGTCCCTAAAAAGGCTAGGACCTGGGTTTTCATGCGAGGGGTCGGCCATTTAGCTACGGCCTCTATCTTGGCAGGTTCTGGTTTTTGCTGCCCACTTCCTACCCTGTGGCCTAAGTATTGCACTTCAGCCATTCCTACATGGCATTTGCTGGGTTTTAACATTAGACCTGCCTCCCTGATGCGATCGAGGATAGCCCCTATATGGGTTAAATGCTCGTCCCAGGAGTTGCTAAATATCGCTATATCATCTAAGTAGGCGCAGGCATACTCCTGAGATCCATCCAGTAACCGATCTACCATCCTCTGAAAGGTAGCCGGTGCATTCTTCATCCTGAATGGCATTACCTTAAATTGGTATAGCCCAAATGGGGTGACGAATGCGGACTTTGGGATGGCATCCCCGGCTAGTGGGATCTGCCAGTACCCCTTGCACAAGTCTATTGTGGTGAGGTACTGGCCCCTGGCCATTTTATCTAGGAGTTCGTCGATTCGGGGCATAGGGTAGGCATCTGAGATAGTTTTGCCATTAAGCTTCCGGTAGTCTACGCAGAAGCAGGTGGTTCCGTCCCGCTTCGGTACCAGAACTACCGGAGAGGCCCATGGGCTATCCGAGTGTTCTATCACTCCTAGCTGCAGCATTTCATCAATCTCCTTCCACATATGATCTCTTTCAGACTCTGGTATGCAGTAGGGGGTTTGACGAAGAGGGTGTTGCCCTGGGGTTTCTACCCTGTGGGTGGCCAGCGGGGTATATCCGGGCTGATTGGAAAAGGTATCCCCTTTTTCTCTAATCAGCTCTAGTATCTGAGCCCGTTCTCTAGGGCTCAGCCTGTCTCCTAGCTGTACTTCCCCTAATTCTGCGTCTGTGCCCGCTGTGCCCTTCTGGCAGGTCCGGTAGAGGTAAATTGTCTGGGTCCTCGGCGGCCGAGGCACATTTGGCATTTACTTCCTCGGCCCGTTCGTGATACGGTTTTAACATATTGACATGGAACATACGTTTACCGCCCGCTCCAGTACATGGGCTTATTATATAGGTGGTGTCACATACTTGTTCTACCACCTTATAGGGGCCCTGCCAGGAGGCCTGCAGTTTGTCATTTTGGACAGGCTTCAATATTAACACCTTTTGTCCCACTTGAAAACTGCGGTCCCGGGCTCCCCTATCGTACCACCTGCGCTGTCGTTGTTGGGCCGCCTGGAGATTGGACCATACCGTCTGGATTAAGGTCTCCAAGCGCTCCCTGAACTCTAGCACATATGGGACGATAGGGGTACCATTACTGGTGACAGTTCCTTCCCAGTGTTCCCGGATGAGGTCCAAAGGACCCCGCACTCTCCTTCCGAATACTAATTCGAACGGAGAGAACCCTGTGGACTCCTGGGGTACCTCTCGGTAGGCGAAGAGCAGATGGGGAAGAAACCTTTCCCAGTCTTTCTGGGTATCCATGAACGTACGGAGCATTTGTTTTAATGTTCCGTTAAAGCGTTCACAGAGCCCATTGGACTGGGGGTGGTACGCTGAATTTACGATAGGTTTCACCCCACATGTTCTCCACAACTGGTGAGTAACTTCGGCTGTGAATTGGGTACCCCGATCCGAGATAATCTCCTTGGGAAACCCCATTCGGGGGAATATCCGGATCAGGGCGTCCACTATAGTCTCCGCATGGATATTAGTTAGGGCCACTGCCTCGGGATACCGGGAAGCATAGTTTACCACCGTTAAAATATACATTTTCCCGGAAGGACTGGGTTTTGCTAGGGGTCCAATTATATCGACCGCCACCCTACTGAAGGGCTCATCTATTATGGGAAGGGAGTGCATTTTTGCCTTGTATCGGTCCCCTCTCTTCCCTACTCTCTGGCACGTATCGCAAGTTTGGCAATACTGACGGATATCTTTGGAGACCCCTGGCCAAAAGAAGTTTTGGGTCAAATGATGCTTCGTCCTACTGACACCTAGATGTCCTGACAAAGGAATATCATGGGCAATACGTAATAACTCTTGCCTGTACTTTTTAGGAACGACTAATTGCGTGATGGTCATGGGTACTGATCCTGCTACCACCTTCTCGGCATACCTATACAGTAATCCTTTCTCCCAAGCATATCTCTCTCCCTCCAACCCCCCTGATTCTGCGTAACCCTATCCCAGTATACCTGCAAGGACGGGTCGGTGACTACATCAGTACCAAATTCTAAGGGGGGAGCCCATGGGACAAAAGGGGGTTTGGGGCTGTTGCTTACCTGAGCCTCAGAGTGTTCGGAGGATGCGGTGGTGCGAGCTTGCTGCCGGGTTATAACGGGTAGCGCTTCCTGCGCGGGGTGCTGAGAAACAAAAGCGGAGGTCAGCTCCCCCAAGTCGTTACCCAGGATGACATCGGCTGGTAAATCCTGCATGAGGCCCACTTCCACATTCCCTGACCCCGCTCCCCAATCCAAATGTACCTTGGCAGTAGGAATTTTGTAAATAGCTCCCCCTGCCACCCGGACTGCCACATATTCTCCAGTGAGCTGGTTCTTTGGAACTAGGTGATTACGAACCAAAGTTATGGTGGCCCCAGAGTCCCGCAGACCCTGGAGGCGTTTTCCCTCTACGTGTACCCCTTGGCGATGCCCCTGTCAGTTGTCCGAAGCCGCATGGATCGGGTTGACTTCGTGGAGCATGCCCAAGGGCTCTTCAGTGGACCCGGTCCAGAAGTGGGGTTGTCGGGGCTCACTCTGGTAGCAGTGTACAGCTGCCCGGTTTGCAGAGAAATTGGTTGGATTATTCCATTTGGAGCGGTTCTTGTTCCTGGGACAGTCTCTCTGTATGTGGCCCTGCTGGTTGCACGTGTGACACCGGATGAAAGATCGGGTATTGTTGTACCGTGGAGGGGTTTGGTAGTTCCCACCACGGGGACGAAGTGTTGGGGTGGTGGTAATAGTGGGAGGTGTGGTAGCAGCTCCCGGGGTGGGCCGTGACTGTGCCCGCTGTGCCCTTCTGGCATCTTGATACTCGTCCGCCAACCTGGCTGTGTCGGTTAAGGTGCGTGGTTTCCGATCCCTCAGCCAGTTTTGTAAGTCCGGGGTTAACCCCTGGAAGAATTGTTCCAGTAGCAGCAATTGCAGCATATCCTCTACTGTCGTTGCTTGTGCCGCTTGCACCCATCCCTTGACAGCCCTAGTTAAGCGGTGTGCCCACTCCATGTGGGAGTCTCTGTGGCAAACCTAGCCACTTGGACATTATTTAAGTACTATCGCTTTAAGGGTTGCCTGTATGATTTTCGTGATGTGTGTGTTCCTGAGTGTAATGTGATTGTGTAACACTGTATTGCCTGCATTAGCTATCTGCCGAAAGCAGATAGCTGATTTCCTTTCGTTTCACGAACGGCACCTTTGCGGGCCATTCGTGAACCGAATGAACTATCTTTTAATAACCCACACACTAAGAGACGTGTGGCGCTTGTTAACCGATTGCAACAATGTTGCTATCGGTAATTAGAGGCTCTCCTAGGTGGCCGTCATTCGACTACCGACCATGCGGCGGTCGGCCATCTTGGATCCTTTGTTCCCTCAGCGGTGTTTGGTCGTCGAGCGCGTGGTACTAAAAAAGGCTACTCGACGGCGCGAACACCGCTGAACTTCCAGGCCGTTCGGGAGCTCCGGGCCGTTCGGTATTTTATTCCCTATACTTCAATCGGTCTTTTGAATGTGTGTTTTAATGAATGTGTTTTTCGTGCGGCGTTCGGTTGTTTTAGCTGGGATCTGAGCGGTAATCTCACAAATGATGCGCTCAGACCCCAGCTATCTACCGAACGTCCATTCGTGCCAATAGACCAAATAGTTGAAAAACTGTATATTTTAAAGTAAATTTCCGATTCTGCTGCACGGAGGGATAATCCACTTAACGGTACATTCCAGTGGGAGGATCCCTCTCGTGCAGCAGTGCCTGATGGGAGAAATGCTCTGTACTGTAAGTTCCCCACGTAGTCCATCCCTGGAATACCCCTGGGATAGGACTCAGGAAACCCCTTGCATGGGGAATTGTATAAATTGTGGAGCCTGTGAATAAAGACCTCAGTTGACTCTCAGAACTGTGTTTCGTCCGGTTACTGGGAGATTTGGGATATTGCCTTGCTCTTCAGCGCTTGACTGTGGATTACGTTCTGAACCAGCGGAGATCGTGGGATTTATTATTGCCGCTCCGCTACAGTCTCTATCTGTCTTTTGGCTTTCTCTGAACCGCTGCCGGTATGCCTCTGGGGTGATGGAATACCTCGTTAAGATCACCTGCTTCACTTTCTGGTAGTCCCTGCTGTCCTCGTCTGGCATTGTGCGGTAGGCTTCTGCTGCCCAGCCCGCTAGTTTGCCCACCAGCAGGTACCCCGATCAGTAGTGCTAATCTCATGCAATTGGCATAACCTCTTGAAGTCATGCAAGTAGCCATCGATGTCCTCGGTTTCCACATCATTTTTAAAAGCATGGTAAGGAATTTTAGGCTTCCCTTGTACTATGCGGGGTGGGGTTGGGGACCCCTCTTTGGACCTCCGGTCTGCCTGCTGCTTTGCCATCACATATTCGTGGACATCTGCCATAATTTCCATGGTTTCTATGGGAGGTGTTCCTGGGAAAAAGGCCAGTCTGCTTTGGAGTTCTCTTCCAAACTCTGTCTGTGTGTTGTCCATAAGAGGTGCTGCAGCAGCTGCCCGGTCTCCCTCCATGAATTCAGCAATAAGGTTAGCTTTGGCTTTATTGCTGGCAATAATTCCCCTTGCTTCCAGTAGTTCTTTTAGTGTGGTCCGTTTCAAGCTTGTATAATCTATCCCCATTCACTATCCGTTCGGGTATATTCACATACCCTTTCCCTTCGGTTCCATATGAATAGAAGATTTCCCCGAATGGCTCAATCTGCCGAACAACGGTCTGCTGTGAGGTTTGAATCCCGTTGCTTGCCACCAATTGTAGCAGAGTAGCAGGGGTTAATCCAATAGTTCTCCACTGGGAACAAAGATTCAGCATACAAAATCACAGGAACACAGCATAATCCACCTCCCCAAGGACTAGAGTACACATAGTCTGGGAGTCAACTGTCAGCTTTATTCACAGGTCTGCTTTTATGCATTTCTCCCATGGAAGGGAGGTAACTTTCACAATTATTACAGTACCCAATCATATCGTGGTCACCTCCCATCCCTCTCCTCCCCTTAGATTAACAGTTAAACAGATTAATAGGTACAGAGTTTTCCCCACTTCGTGGATGTCCCCTAAATACCAGGGGTACAGGGTTAAATAGGGGTCCCCTGGTAGGTCTGATCTGGGTGAGCAACATACTCAAATTTCACCCAGATCGGACCAGGGGTTCGGGAGTTACAGCCATTGAAAGATTTGACAGACCGCATGGGCTCAGTAGCTGAAAACAGTTCCATGACTTCTGGCCCTGCGGTCGGTCTTTTCTAGTGAATAAAAAGTCCCGAACGGCTTAGGCATCCAGGCATCTGTTACCGTTCGTATGAATCCCCTTGTTCGTGGGATTCCACCTACCGAACGCCGGGGCGTTCATGTGTTTGCTGGAGGTCTTAGCGGTACTTGGTTAGCCGAATGCCCGGTTTGAGTTCCAGGCGTTCGACAACCAAGTACCGCTATTCATGCGTAAGATGGCTGCCGCCACGTGTTTGATAGGCGAAATGACGGCCACACACACTTGCACTTAATTCACTTCGCAACATTGCATCTGTTAGTTAATAGGAGACACACGACCAATCCGGGGCGGTCTCTCGTTCGGTAGTTTCGGGGCATTCGCATACAGAACAGCATGAATAGCATTATAGTCCATTCGTGAATTAGTCTCTGCCTTAGCATCCATTCGCTTGTAATAATTCCAATGTTCATTCGCACAGAGTAGTTAGTATTTCAGTGGCAGGGTTTGCCACAAGAATGTCACCACAATTATAATCGGATGATGTTTAATTTTTTTTTTTTTAAATTGTCCAGTGAGGGAAACAAATGCCCCTCCTGTTGCACCTGACTGGGGGGAACATTCTTGATTTTTCTTTTCAACTTCCACATGCCACAACATATATGCAGACCACTCCAGTTTTGAAAGACATTTTCCATTTAACAACATTAATTAACTTTGCCCATTTCTTTGAATACATATAACTTGAAAGGCCACATTTCCGTTTCATTGAATAAACTGGGTTATCACTGGGTATACTGTCCCCATGATCAAGCTGCTTGCCATGATTCAACCCCATTCCTGTTACTGTTACTTGTACTTTTACACACCACTGTATCACCTTTTGAGAGGTGGAAAGATCACAATTTTCAGTTTTTATACTCACTGACAACTGGATCTTACACAAAAATCTCTTCTCAAATTATGTTACAGTTTACCAAAACTAAACCATATACACACAGTTATACAATTTTAGCACAATACACCTTACTCAAATGCTATGTTTAACTTATGAGTTTAAACAATTAATACGAGACAACTTAACTTCACCTTGCTATGTTTAGACTTGTTGAAATTAAGACAATAATACAAGAAAATCCAATCTCACTTTGCTACGTTTAGACTTGTGGGATTAGATTTATGTGGCTAACCACAAGCACTCATTGATATGTGTCAATATACTTTAAAAAACACTCCAAGGGGCGGAGCCTGCACCTGAACCGGAGCGGACGCAAGTCGCATCAGCTCTGATGCAATTAATCTGAAAATACCCCAAAACACTCACTCACATGGGCAAATCACCTGAAAGCACAGAGGGCGCAACCCCGACACGCCACATGCCGTTCTTCTAAGCGGCCAGGCGCCAAGGAATAAGCGGAAAACCGGGGGCTACCACACCACCCAAAGCCTGGACCTGGCAGCACTGTTCGACGCCTTCACACCACCGGGTACGACAGGAGAAAGGCCAGCACATCAGGCCGCAACAGCCGCCGAGATGGGACGCAAGTCCCAAAAATCACCCCCACACACCATAAGGGGCGCAGAACATCGAAAATATGCTCCAGAGGCAGCCACTACCAAAAATGGCGCCGCCTGGGAACAACAAGGCCACGGAAGCACAGGAGAACCCTCCACCGACCGAGACTAACACACAGCCTGCCCAGTCACACACAGGGCTTACCACACAGGCTACAGAGGATGGATCAGCTCCAGTCACCCAGAGGGTGACCCAGAGGGCTAGCCAGGTATGGTGTGACCCCAGAGACTTACAGGAAAAAGTTTCGGGCATTACGAAAAGGGGCCGAGACTCCTATACCGAATGGGCCTTTAGGATGTATCGGGCAGCCCAAAACTGGATACAAGGCTGTCAGGCCACGACGCTAGAGGAGGTTCTGCAACTCTTCTTGCTGGAACAATTTTTTTGATCATACTCCTGCAGACAGGGTCGGACTGGCCCAACGGGATACCGGGAAATTTCCCGGTGGGCTGTCAGCACCTGGGGCCGGGCAGAGCTCTTCTGGCAGCCGCAGGGGGAGCTGGCTGTTCTGTCTCTGCTCCCCTGCCCTCGCGCGCTACATAGAGACCGGGGCCTGAATATGACATCATATTCCGGCCCCGGTCTCATTAAGCTGCGCGCTGGGGCGTGGGTGGCCGCAAGAAGAGTCAGCTCCCCCATGCGGCCACCAGCACAAAGGTAGAAAGTATGTGTGTCAGTGTGAGTGTATGTGTGTGTGTCTGTGTCATGGTGTGTGTGTCTGTCTGTCATGGTGTGTGTGTCTGTCTCATGGTGTGTGTGTCTATCTGTGTCATTTGTGTGTGTGTGTGTGTCTCTGTCTGTCATGGTGTGTGTCTGTCTGTGTCATGGTGTGTCTGTCTGTGTCATGGTGTGTGTGTGTGTCTGTCTGTGTCATGGTGTGTGTGTCTCTGTCCATCACGGTGTGTCTGTCTGTGTCATGGTGTGTGTGTGTGTGTGTGTGTGTGTCTGTCTGTGTCATGGTGTGTGTGTCTGTCTGTGTCATGCAATGTGTGTCTGTGTCATTGTGTGTGTGTGTGTGTCTGTCACATAATGTGTGTCTGTCTGTGTCATGGTCTGCCTGTGTCATGGTGTGTGCATGTGTGTCTGTCTGTGTCATGGTGTGTGTGTGACTGTGTCACAGTCTCTCTGTGTCGTGGTGTCTGTGTGTCAAGGTGTGTGTGTCTGTCTGTGTCATTTAATGTGTGTCTGTTTCACAGTGTGTGTTTGTGTCACAGTCTGTCTGTGTTATAGTGTGTGTGTGTGTCTGTCATGGTATGTGTGTGTGTCTGTGTCATGGTGTGTGTGTGTTTCTGTCTGTGTCACGGTGTGTGTGTGTCTGTGTCACGGTTGTCTGTGTCATGGTGTGTGGTATGTGTCATGGTGTGTGTCTGTCTGTGTCATGGTGTGTCTATCTGTGTCATGGTGTGTGTGTGTGTCTGTCTGTGTCATGGTGTGTGTGTCTCTGTCCATCACGGTGTGTCTGTCTGTGTCATGGTGTGTGTGTGTGTGTGTGTGTGTGTCTGTCTGTGTCATGGTGTGTGTGTCTGTCTGTGTCATGCAATGTGTGTCTGTGTCATTGTGTGTGTGTGTGTGTCTGTCACATAATGTGTGTCTGTCTGTGTCATGGTCTGCCTGTGTCATGGTGTGTGCATGTGTGTCTGTCTGTGTCATGGTGTGTGTGTGACTGTGTCACAGTCTCTCTGTGTCGTGGTGTCTGTGTGTCAAGGTGTGTGTGTCTGTCTGTGTCATTTAATGTGTGTCTGTTTCACAGTGTGTGTTTGTGTCACAGTCTGTCTGTGTTATAGTGTGTGTGTGTGTCTGTCATGGTATGTGTGTGTGTCTGTGTCATGGTGTGTGTGTGTTTCTGTCTGTGTCACGGTGTGTGTGTGTCTGTGTCACGGTTGTCTGTGTCATGGTGTGTGGTATGTGTCATGGTGTGTGTCTGTCTGTGTCATGGTGTGTCTATCTGTGTCATGGTGTGTGTGTGTGTCTGTCTGTGTCATGGTGTGTGTGTCTCTGTCCATCACGGTGTGTCTGTCTGTGTCATGGTGTGTGTGTGTGTGTCTGTCTGTGTCATGGTGTGTGTGTCTGTCTGTGTCATGGTGTGTGTGTCTGTCTGTGTCATGCAATGTGTGTCTGTGTCATTGTGTGTGTGTGTCTGTCACATAATGTGTGTCTGTCTGTGTCATGGTCTGCCTGTGTCATGGTGTGTGCATGTGTGTCTGTCTGTGTCATGGTGTGTGTGTGTCTGTGTCATGGTCTCTCTGTGTCGTGGTGTCTGTGTGTCAAGGTGTGTGTGTCTGTCTGTGTCATGTAATGTGTGTCTGTTTCACAGTGTGTGTTTGTGTCACAGTCTGTCTGTGTTATGGTGTGTGTGTGTGTCTGTCATGGTATGTGTGTGTGTCTGTGTCATGGTGTGTGTGTGTGTTTCTGTCTGTGTCACGGTGTGTGTGTGTCTGTGTCACGGTTGTCTGTGTCATGGTGTGTGGTATGTGTGTTTTTACTCACCTTTCCCCCCCCACGTCGTGCTGGTCTCCCCTTGACTGGCCTTGCCTCTATGGCTGAGATCATCAAGCTTGATGATCTCAGCCAATCCGCAATGACACAGGAAGCACCTCTAGTGACCGTCACTAGGAAGCAATGTAAACACTGCCTTTTCTCTAAAAAGTCAGTGTTTACATTGAAAAGCCTGCAGGGACAGGCTATAGACACCAGAACCACTACAATAAGCTGTGTGTGTGTGCGTGTCTGCTAGTGAGTGGGCTTGCTTGCGTGTGCGTGCCTGCTACTGAGTGAGCTTGTGTTTTTATGTCAATGACCTTATGTATATCAGTGAGATTGTTTGTCCATGAGGCTGTGTATCAATCAGCTTGTGTCAGTGAGTGTCATGGAGTAACACTTCTGGGTTCGGCACTCAGCTGTGAGGAGCCAGACCCTGCCCCCCTCTGACACAGCTCTGACGGTATTTAGGGAGACTGGGCCAGAGAGAGGGTGCTTGGTGATTGTGTGTGAGCTGCCTCTGCGAGCTCCACAGGCTCAGCTACTGGGAGCTACTTCCACCAGACTTACCTCTCCACAAGCTCAGACAAGCTGTTCCAGCCTTGGAGCCATAAAAATATATATTTTTTTAAAAATAACATAAAAATACAAAACTTTTGTATTTTAATAATAAAATAGCCCATTCGACTATTCTCTGGATAGCTCAGATCTGAGCTCACAAAATATATACGAATGGCGCTCAGATCTCACGAATGGTGTATGTCACAAAAGTAAAGTCTATTCGAATGTTTTTTTTTTTTGTATGAATGGATAAGATAACTGGCGCCTCAGCGGGATTCGTATAAGTCAGTAGCCGATTATAATTTCAGGAGTTTTAGACCTAGGTCCCACTGAGCATTCGACGACACAAAGATGGCCGCCGCCTCGTGAACGGCGACCTCCTTGGGATAAGTACTTAGAGTGCGGTTAACCGCAGAAACCACCACTTAATTTAACGCCAGTATCTAGGTGGTCATTGTTCGACTGTTCTTTCGTGAGGTGGTCCAGTACTCCGTTCGGTTAATTGTGTACGAATGGTGACCACCCTGCTGACAGCCAATTAGGCTGCGGTTAACAACAAACCGCAGCTCCCGGGAGGTTAATTGTCGGCACACTCCTGGGGTAGCGTGGTCCGCTGTTTCTTTTGGTGGTTTCGAGGTCAATGGGGCACATGCCAAGGACCGGGTGGTCGGTCATTCGTATATACCAATGACTTGTAGAATGGGTTTGCATAAACCAAAGTATCAAAGTGAAACAAAAGTAGCTGAATGTATCTGACAGAGGGGATCTCTGTAACAGTGCGTGGGTCAAAGAGAGATTCATCTGTAGCGTCCAGAAACACCTCCTCATCCAGTTAGGAAATAGGCGCCATTTGCGTAGGAGGAACTTGAGAGTCTCCGTGCCACATGGCGTTGTCAAACTTGTCCTCACCCCACCTGTGTAACGAGAATATACCCCAACACGCAGGATTCAGCTAAACAGAAGACAACACAGAGGAGAGATACGTCTACCGGACCTTAGAATGGCCGGACTCGACGTATATGAGAGGAGACAGAGTCAGGAACGATCCGAAATCAAGGGCACAGAGAGACAGCGTAAACTAGGACAAGCCGGGGTCTGGTACACAGTAAACAACAAGCCGACAACCAGAACAGATAAGGATAAAGAGAAAACGTAGTCAGAAACAAAGCCAAGGTCAATACGGAGAAACACAACTGAACATAACAAGCGCTAAAGGGAACTGATACAGAAACCACGATAGGGCAGGGAGTAAAGGGAGATGTAAGTTTAAATAGCTTCAAAACTAATGTGATTGGCTCCTGTCATATCCACACCCCCAAAAGGTAAGTGTATGGGGAGTGTGGCATGACAGGGGCCAATGGGAGCCTTTTGATAATTTAGGCTCCCACTGTCTCTTTAAGAGCGCGCCCGAGACTCGCGGCGCGCTCTTAGATTCAGGCGGGACACGTGACCGCTTCTCGCGGTCACTGCCCGCCTTGCTAGTGGAGCCGTCGGATGAGCCGCGTGCGGCTCGTGCAGCAGCAGGACCGCACGCGGCTTGAAGAGAGGACAGCGGCCGGCCCCTGAAGAAGGTGAGTAACGCTACAACCTGCCCTCATCTTCCAAGTGTCTGCCCGCCATTTGTCTAGCCTAGAAAGGGGTGGGGGAGGTAAAAATTCCTCCTCCTCGTCGAAGAGGCGTCTCAACCAGGCGGGCGAGTCTGAGCCTGTCTGACTCTTGCGCTTCGCAGGAGCCTTGCCCTTCTGGGCACGTGGCTCAGGGCCTTCACCTTTCCAATAGCCTTTAGGCGCTATTGCCCATTCCCTACTGGGGCAGTCCAACTCAGCGGAGCCTTCTGCCGTGTGGGGGGTACCTGTCCTGTGGCACTTGTGGGAGGGCCCTAGCCAGGGCTTTCTCCACAGACACAGCCACTGCTGCATTAATCATGGTCTGTAATGCTTGGTTTTGGTTTGAGGGATCCATAGCAGGAGAGATCATGTTTACAGTGTGACACCTACGGAGAATAGCTAGGGCAGTACCCCAAATATCACGGCAGTGGTAGGCTGTGTATATAAATATATGTATATAATAGAAAAACTGGGGTCACTCAGTGGCAATGGCACAGCCAAAGCAGGCCAATCCTGTGGCACAAACAGAGCAGGCCAATCATGGGGCACAGGCAAAGGAGGCCAATCCTGGGTACTGTAGCAGGGGCAGAAACTGAGCACCAACATAAGCTCCTGGATAGGTGACCCCACAGTGTATAAACTTGTCCCCTCAAAGGTAAATATCCCAGTACTGGGGTGGGTGGGGGAGAGGGTATCCTGATGATCCCCCTAGAATCTGCCAGGAAAGAGGGGCTGTGAGACAGAAACTTAGGTTTAAACAGTGCCTGCTGACATCAAGTCCCGCCAAAGGAAAGAACAGACCAGTACCTGGGCAGGAGACAGATCCTGGGTGAGGAGGGGGTGGAGTAGCACAGGTGACCATGCGCCTAAAGAGAAATCTGAGAGCTACAGCTCCCACATGGCATCCCAGCTCCCACTCCCTCGCTCCCAGCGTGCGTGGGCCGCAGCAAACTCCGGCCATGGCTCGGTGACGGGATGCAGGTGTAGGAAGGAGCCGACAGGCTCCCCATCAGGTTCCCGCGCTTAGAGAGTGCGAGGTAAACAGGAAGAGAGTCAACACGTGGGGCCGCCGGAGACTTACTTCGTGGCCACGACGCTCGGGGAATCGAGGGAAGCGGTTAGCAGGCAGTCTCCCGTGATTCCCGAGCGGGAGAAACACACAGAAACCAACACTAACAGTGAGGAAAATGGAGAAGAGAGGTTAGAAATAGAGTTAAGTGGACACCTCGATGTTCAGGTCTGGCGGGTTCAGCCGAACTTTGAAAAAAAGTCCGGGTTCGGGATCGAACTTGACCCCGAACCCAAACCCCATTGAAGTCAATGGGGACCTGAACTTTGGGCCCAAAAATGCCTCTAAAAAAGTCCTAGAAAGGGCAAGAGGGCTGCATAAGGAAGTAAAATGGAGGTAAGAGTAGGACAAGTGCCCTGCAAACAAATGTGGATCCACTGACTCATTTGACTCTATGCCAAACCGCAATCTCAACGTTCTAAGTGGTTCCCTGGGTGGCCGTTGATTAGTATGCACGAACACGTGGCGGCGGCCATCTTGTTTTCTTGAACGCGTCCAGCGGGATTTGGTCGTTGAGTGTCTGGAACTATTTTCGTACACTCTATCTCCTGAACACTGTTGAGACTTCCAGGACCACTTTGATTCGTGATAATTCATCCGAAGAAAGCGGCAATCAGTAGAAACACTATACGAATGGAGCAGCACACAACCATCACACGCACGAACGTTTATGGGAACATTCAATGCACGAAAGAGATGCAGAAATGGGACTTCCATCTATCTCCCGAACCCCTGAACCGATTTGTATGATTTTTTTATATGTTGTTCCCCTAACTATGGACTATCAGAAAATATGTTTTATGGGGTCTGGATATGGTTTGGGGTATTTCTGAAAATGTGTAAAAATTTTCATTATGTGACTTTATGTTTATTGGCTGTTCACTTTATTTCCCTGTACCCTACAAGGTCCACATGGGTGTCAACCTTGTTGGGAAAGTTGCATAAAAGGCCAGCCTGGCCCATTAACATTTCAATTCTGCTTAACCCTCAACACGTAGCCTTGTCTCGTGCTTGTAGGGAACCTGCTTCACAGCTTATCACTAGCTCTTGTAAGAGTTCTACTACACCTTCAACTGCTGGGTCGACTGAGATGACATCTGGAGAATCTTGCAGCACAGTTCCTCTCAAGGGAAAAGGACATCTCTAATGGCATGCACCCCTCTGATACTCAGGGTGGCCGTTACAATATCTAATAAACAGGTCTCTCTATATATCATTTGTGGCGAAAGTAGCTTGGCCACTTGTACTTGGAGGGGCCTGCTTGCCAGCCTCCTGCCCACAGACTATGGGCCCTGAAGGGATACCTGTAAAAGACTACCAAACTTGACCGACTGTTAGCACTGATTTCCCTGGAACTATTTTGGGAATAGGACTATGTGTATGGTTGGTCAAAACTATGACTTCCAGGAAATTCCTGAACTGATCTCGGTGATTTTTGGATATGTTGTTCATCCAGATTGGGATGAACTTTTATGGGGTTTTATGTATTTTTAAGGTACTTTTTGGGTGTTTTTTATGTTTTTTTGTGCTTGAAGATAATTGAGTTAGATTAGTACAGTTCATGATTCAATTATCTCCCAAGTATAGAGGAGGAATTCTATTGTTTGTGCATGGGAGTGTCTCACTGTATGACTCTGTTTTTATTGGTTTGTTCGCTTTGTTTCCCTGTGCCCAACAAGGTACACCTGGGTGTCACCCTTGTTGGATACTTGCTTAAAAGGCCAGTGTGCCTCCATTAAAATTCTGTTCCTGCATACCCTCAAAAGTGATGTACCGAACGGTTCGCTGGCGAACGGTTCCTGGCGAACATAGCATGTTCGCGTTCGCCACGGCGGGCGAACATATGCGCGGTTCGACCCGCCCCCTATTCGTCATCATTGAGTAAACTTTGACCCTGTACCTCACAGTCAGCAGACACATTCCAGCCAATTAGCAGCACAGCCTCCCTAGCAGACCCTCCCCCTACTGGACAGCATCCATTTTAGATTCATTCTCAAGCTGCATGCTTAGTAAGAGGAGGGAAAGTGTAGCTGCTGTTCATAAGATAGGGAAAAGCATAGCTAGGTTAGGGATAAGGGTATGCTTTTTTTGGATTTTTTTTTTCTATCTAATGTAAATGCACTTAGTTGTCTGCCACTGCTGCCAGCTTCTGTGTCAGGCTCACACAGTGCCCATTTCCCCAGTCAGTGCCACCAATTACATCTGGTGTCACAATAGCTTGGATTTAAAAACAAAAAACTTTTTTCACTGTTATAGATTGAATAGCAGTCAGTTGTCTGCCACTGCATACTGTGCCCATTTCCCCAGTCAATGCCACCACTTACATCTGGTGTCACATTTCCACAGTCAGTGCCACCACTTATATCTGGTGTCACAATAGCTTGGATTTAAAAACAAAAAACTTTTTTCACTGTTATAGATTGAATAGCAGTCAGTGTCCTTAAAGCAGGGGTGTTACGCTAACAGTGGATAC
>OW240913.1:230920181-230932678 GCA_933207985.1 Pelobates cultripes
ATTGAATTACTCTCCAGGATAGAAGACTCTGAAACTGGTTTGGGCCAGAAAGCCATGCTTCATTTAGTCACAAAGGACTTTCCCTTAACTTTTGAACCCCTGGTCTGATTCGTGCCATTTTTAATATGTTGTTCCCCTGAATGGATTGATTATGAAAATGTATGTTTTATGTTTGTGACATGTATATTTTAGAAGTTATAAATATTGTGTAAAAACTGTATTCCTCTGCCGGTGATAATGAGATTACCCATTGTGTTCAGTAATCATATTACCTGCAGAGGGGAGGATTTTGTGTGGGAGTGTCTGGGTGTATTGTACGGATTGATTGGTTGTTTTGTAACGCCCTGTGAGCTGTACTATGTTTGTGGATTGGGAATAAAAGAGACTGTATGTGACAGTACAGAGAGATTCTGCTTGACCCTCAAACCGATGTGTCGTCTCGTTTTTGGGGGGAATTGGATTGTATGCTGACTGCCAGGAGTGTAAGCGGATTGTATGCTTTTCCTGTTCGGCTGATTCCAGTGTTCGTGTGTTTCCAGTTCGGGAGTTGGTGAATTCGTACAGTTTGCAGTTCGGGAGTTTGGTGCTTGCAGTAGCTGCTGGTCTATGGGAAGGGGATTATCGCCTAAACGGTTTTCATCCTCTTGTGAGAGAAACGGTCCGTTACAATTGGTGGCAAGCGGCGGGATTATTCCCACAGCCCAGAAGGACAGCTACAAGACAACATCAATTCTTCAATTACAAATTGAGGGCAACGCTAGTACCCGTACAGCGACCCTATCTACAAAGGAACCAACTTCGGCAGAGCAAACATGGCACCCAGCTACACTCAGGAGGAGTTTGACAGAGAGTTTAAATTACGGCTGGCTCTCTATGGATCCTACACCCCCTCGGATGAGTCCGTGCAGCGCGTGAGGAGACACGTAGCAGAGTACCTGCAGGTCGTGGCAGATTGCGCCAAAGGTATCGTCCGCCCTCCCCGGCGGCAGTGTGTACCCCAGGGAACTGAAGGTGCCGTCCTTCCTCCCCAGCGGCAGTGTGTATCCCTGGGAGCTGAAGGTGTCGTCCTTCCTCCCCAGCGGCAGTGTGTACCCCAGGGAGCTGAAGGTGTCGTCCTTCCTCCCCAGCGGCAGTGTGTATCCCAGGGAGCTGAAGGTGCCGTCCTTCCTCCCCAGCCAGTGTGTATCCCAGGGGCTGAAGGTGTCCTTCCTCCCCAGCGGCAGTGTGTATCCCAGGGAGCTGAAGGTGTCGTCCTTCCTCCCCAGCGGCAGTGTGTATCCCAGGGAGCTGAAGGTGCAGTCCTTCCTCCCCAGCGGCAGTGTGTACCCCAGGGAGCTGAAGGTGCCGTCCTTCCTCCCCAGCGGCAGTGTGTATCCCAGGGAGCTGAAGGTGCCGTCCTTCCTCCCCAGCGGCAGTGTGTGTCCCAGGGAGCTGAAGGTGCAGTCCTTCCTCCCCAGCGGCAGTGTGTACCCCAGGGAGCTGAAGGTGCAGTCCTTCCTCCCCAGCGGCAGTGTGTACCCCAGGGAGCTGAAGGTGCAGTCCTTCCTCCCCAGCGGCAGAGTGTCCTGCAGGGAGCAGAGACCATCAGTCTCGCACCCCAACAACAGGACAAAATAATGAAAGGGGAGACAGCTGGTCCCCCTCTCCACCAGCAGAGAGAGTGTCAGGGAGAGGAGCCTGATACCCCCTCTCCCCAGCGGCAGTTTACAGTTCAGAGAGAGGAGCTTGTTACACCCTCTCTCCAGCGGCAGCCTAACCCAGCAAGGGGAGATGTTACACCCCCCAACAGTGCAGATGGGACCGTAGTCTCTGCACTTACAGCACAAGGGGTAGGGACAGTCGGTCCTGTTCCCCAGCCACAGAGCGGTGTATCCAGAGGGGAGACAGTCGGTCTCTCCCTCCCACAACCAGGCTCCCACCAGGCTACTTCCGTGGTAGCACTGGCATCAGGGCAGAGTACCGCTGGTCTCTGCCCACTCAGCAACCCACCAAGGCAGCCTAACAGTTGCCCACACAGTCATGGTGAGGCACCTGGACATGGACAAAGTTCTCCTCTACCCAGGTGTAGTAACCAGTTATTGTCGGTGGGCTGTACTGCTGTTTCTGTTTTGTTGGTGGGTTGCTGGACTAACCAGGGCACTGACCGGCAGGAGGTCAGATACCCTGTTAGTCTAGTTGGTAAAGGGGAGAAGTGTGGCGAAACCAACCTCGCCACTGTGAACTGGAGAAGCCTGGTTGCTCGCCTGCTCCCTTTGGACTATGGCCCTGCAGGTTAACCCGTTTATTTCCCCTGCAGAAAGGCTTATTTGTGTGATCTGAGTGCCATTCATCTAATAATGTGCACTCAGATCCCAGCTATCTGGGGATATGTGAAATGTCTGTGTGTTATGTGTAAATGTGACTTTATGTATTTTAAAGTGTTTTGTGTCTTTTGCAACCATGTGCTTAATGGAGTCTTGTGTCTGTCCTGGGAGATAATTGAATTACTTATCTCCAGGATAGAAGACTCTGAAACTGGTTTGGGCCAGAAAGCCATGCTTCATTTAGTCACAAAGGACTTTCCCTTAACTTTTGAACCCCTGGTCTGATTCGTGCCATTTTTTAATATGTTGTTCCCCTGAATGGATTGATTATGAAAATGTATGTTTTATGTTTGTGACATGTATATTTTAGAAGTTAGAAATATTGTGTAAAAACTGTATTCCTCTGCCGGTGATAATGAGATTACCCATTGTGTTCAGTAATCATATCACCTGCAGAGGGGAGGATTTTGTGTGGGAGTGTCTGGGTGTATTGTACGGATTGATTGGTTGTTTTGTAACGCCCTGTGGGCTGTACTATGTTTGTGGATTGGGAATAAAAGAGACTGTATGTGACAGTACAGAGAGATTCTGCTTGACCCTCAAACCGATGTGTCGTCTCGTTTTTGGGGGGAATTGGATTGTATGCTGACTGCCAGGAGTGTAAGCGGATTGTATGCTTTTCCTGTTCGGCTGATTCCAGTGTTCGTGTGTTTCCAGTTCGGGAGTTGGTGAATTCGTACAGTTTGCAGTTCGGGAGTTTGGTGCTTGCAGTAGCTGCTGGTCTATGGGAAGGGGATTATCGCCTAAACGGTTTTCATCCTCTTGTGAGAGAAACGGTCCATTACACTCATCAACATGATTCTAACATAAAGCATGAATTAGCTTGTAGTGAGGATGGTGCCTTGTAAGGTATGTAAAGGGTGATTCATTGGTGCCTGCAAGTTATTCAGATAGGCATCTAAAGTCTTTACTGGACACCGTCTATTAAATGTGGGGTAATAGGGAATTGTTTGCCCAGGTTGATTTGTCTTGGTATGTAGTAGTGAGAGTAAATAGTGGTCTTCATGTTTGATTATATGGGCAACTTTAATACAGGACCTTCAATGGTAGTTAATTCCCTGGGCCTAAAGAAGCCGTAAAAAGCTAAATATATCATGACTTTTAAGGTCTGATTGGTCTTGGGTTCAAATGGGGAGTTATTCAAAAGGTCTGACAGTGACCTGAACAAGCTCCCATTAATAGGTAATCTTTGTGGTATTTGTGTTGTACTGCACATCTGGATGCCTTTTAATAAGGTCTTGATTTGGTAGGATGACATGAAGGTTTGTTTCTTTGGGAATACGGTCTGCATGTGGTGTTGTAACCCTGTGAGGTAAAGTTTGATTGTGTTGTAGGACAGATCTAAATTCAGGTGGCAAAAGGAAGCAAAATCCACCAAAGATTCCATTGTGAACATATCTACCACCTGGAAGTCCCTAGTAAATTTTACAAAAATATTGAGAGCTCGTTTGTATGCCCGCTTGGTGTTTTCGGACAAAGCGCATTGCAACAGCATTCTGCCGTGTGCAAGGAGTTGGCCTAACCCAAGATGAGCTCTTGAAACTGAGGGGCCGGAGTTGCTACCGTGGAGGCATTGGAATGTAATAGGCGATTGCTTGGTGCTACTTCTAAGTGCTGTTTCTAAGTGTGTAGTTGGAGATATTCTGGAGAGTTTTACAGAAGCTTCAACTGTCTAAGAGTTGTGCTAAGAGCTTTCTTTTCTACTGTTACAGGTAAGAGTCAACTGTAGGAAAAGGTTACTGATTGCACAAGGTTTGAATTCCTGTTGGTAATTATAAGGCATTTGATTTGATTAAACTAGTTACTTGCTATTGATTGCTGGTTAATTAGCTATTGTTTGCAAATAAGCAGAGGCCTACCCAGGTGTTAAACATTCCTGAAAACAGAAGCGGGACAAATGGTCAGCTGCTGTGTTGTGAACACCAGGCACATGTGTGCAACATATAAAGAACTGATGAGTTGCCGCAAGCCAAGTTAATCATCTAACAAAACTCATAATGACTAGCTAGAGAGGGGTACTGGCCTTTGTTGATGATATGACAAGTTGCTTGATTGTCTGAAAAACAATGCACCGTGTGTCCTGACCAGGAGTGTCCCCATGTTGCTGCCACTGCCACAATAGGGTAAATCTCCAGCAATGCTGAAGTCTGATCAAAGTCTGTTCTGGTCTCGTGCGGCCAACTGCCCCACAACCACTAGTCACCACAGATGGCCACAAAACCAGTAGAAACCCGGGGGTCAAGTCCTGGGGACAAAAGTGTGGGAACTCACCCAAGAGTTCCATCAGCTCAACATGGTTATAGGGCCCTGTGTTTGCTTTGCACAGTGCAAGTGATTTTAATGACACACATGCTGGTGTGTTCTCTGTGATGCCCCATAAGTGGGATACCAAAGAAGAAAATTGGACAAGGCTGGCATGTGTTTTGAATTGGCTATTCGAGGTAAAGTGTGTGTAAAGAACTCTGTTTGTGGCGTACTATGTGTAGCTATAGGCTGTAGTTTGTGTGTGCTGACAGGGCTGGTAGTATGTGTATAGGGTCTGAAGAGTGTGTGAGTGTATGTGTATGGTGGTTGCATTTTTTTTAATAATTTTTATTAAAGTTTTAAAATTTTGTATAACAAGTAATAATAATACAAACATTGTATTAGCGGTAGGAAAGGAAGGGGAACTTGGAAATGGGAAGGGGTATCCATCCATCAATAGGCATAACAATGTATATGGCAAAAATTTTGTACATCAATGCACTTTAACAATAAATATATCAAAGACCATAAACTGTTTTAATTTTTTCTTCCCATTTATCCCAATTATATTTTAATATTGGGAAACCATGCATATTAGCTCTATGATAATTTGTGTGCCTTGTTTTCTAGAATCAAATTAAAAACTTCTCTGAGAGATTGCACATTTTGGGACTTCCAAACAGGATGTAGCAGCGATCAGAATGTGGCCTATGATTTTTTTATCTGATCTAATAACGGACTATGGCTAGTTCCGAAGTTAAAATACTAATGGTTCTGTCCACTTTAATAATTAGATCATAAATCATTTTCCAATATTTAGTTAATTTGTGGCAGAACCACCAGATATGGGCCATATTGCCCACACCTCCACAGTCTATCCAACACCGGTCAGAATACATATTGTTCATGTTTGTGCAATCTAGACAGAGCCAGGTACCAGCGATATAAAATTTTATAATGATTTTCAAAATGGTCGGTGCAATACGAAATACCTTTTAAAGCTTTAAAAAAAAACGAACCATTCTTCTAAATCGTACTGGGCACCCAACTCCGTCTCCCATGACAACATATGTTTTAATTTAACTAAGATCTTGGCATTATAAAACGAATAACATAAGGATATCATACCTTTACTAGGTATGATAAAAAAACTTTCTCTAATGAGATATCTCAAGTGATTTATAGTTTTTATCTGTTTCAGGTACCTGGTATAGTTCTTTCAATTTGTCAATGATTCGCATACATTCTAGTTCACATACATTTGTTAATCCATACTTAAACTTCAATTTTTCCAAAGAAAGAATAGCATTGCCATAAAAAAAAAAATATCCAGATTAGTTATAGAGCAATCCTTTAACAGTTCTATTTTTAAGGATGGTATATAATCTTTCAAAAATCTCAATAGGCATTGCTCTATATAAACTGGGAGAATGGTCATTTTTAAAAACAATGTCCCTGGCCTTAAGCGTAGTTTTGGTAGATAAAAATAATTTTGTAATTCCAGGTCTTTTCTTAGGCTTTAACCAAGGTAACTCTGACAATCTAACTGGTAAAATTTTCGATTCTTCTATTTCCATCCATCTGGGTTTATCCAACCTGGTTATTAAAGCTCACAACCACTGCAGCGTTAGTGGCAAAATAACATTTGCGGATATCGGGGACACCGATACCGCCATTCGATTTATGGTGCTGCAGGGAAGTGAGCCTTACTCGGGCAGGCTTGTTCCCCCAAATGAACTTCAGCATTGTCGAGTGAACTTTATTAAAAAATAATAATGGGATGGACAGAGGAATGGTCCTTAAAAAAATATAAAATTTTTGGAAGTATCAACATTTTAATAGATGTGACCCTCCCCAGCCATGAGAGCTCCATCCTGCCCCATCTCTCCATCTCTTTTTGTAAGTCCGACCATGCTTTCCTCAAGTTGTGATTGTGCATATTGACCAAATTTTTACATAAATTAATGCCAAGATATTCCATATAGTCAGTTCTCCAATCAAATAAATATGATTTCTTAAGGGCAGTGGTTTCCAAATTATTTAAATGAAACGGAAGGGCCTGAGTCTTAGACTCGTTTAATTTGTAGTACGATAGCTCGCCAAATTGAGTTAAAATGTCCTTGAGGTGTCTCAAAGATTCTTTTGGGTTTTTGACAGCTAGGATTATATTGTCTGCAAACAGGCCAATTTTGTGAACGGATTCTTTAATAGCAATTCCTACAATTTGTGGGGTCGTTCTAATTAGTTCGGCCAGGGGTTCTATCGTTAAAACAAATAAAATTGGAGATAAAGGGCACCCCTGTCTCATCCCATTGGTTAGAGAGAAAGTTTTGGATGTGAAGCCAGAAGCTGAGACATGGGCGGAGGGTGCACAATATAACACCTTAATTGCTGTGATAAAGGATGATGGTATGTTAAACCTGTCTAACGTTCTCCATAAATATCCCCAATGTATCCTGTCAAACACCTTCTCTGCGTCTAGAGATAGAAGCAAAGAAGGCGTTTTGGTCATATTGATGTGCTGAATCAAGTTTATGAATCTTCTAGTTCCGTCTGGTGCCTGTCTATCCTGTACAAAACCCACTTGATCCTTATTAATTAGCAATGGGATTAATTTGGTTAATCTATTTGTGAGAACTTTAGAATAAATCTTTGAATCATTATTAATCAGAGAAATGGGCCTAAAGTTAGGGCATCTATCAGGAGATTTTCCCCGGTTTTGGCAAGGTGACTATTCGTGCGCACAAGGACTCTTCCGGCATCTTTCCCCCGGACTCCTAGGAATTGAACATTTTAGTCATATGGGGAATTAAAATTTCTGGAAAAGTTTTATAATATAAAATAGTGAATCCATCGGGAACAGGGGCTTTTCCAGATGGCATAAGTTTGATCGCCTCAGCTATCTCTTCTGCTGATATTTCACATTCTAAGCTTTCTAAATGTCCTGGAGACAGACAAGGCAATGTCACTCTGTTTAAGAATTTATCAATTATTGTTGCAGAAGGCTGGGGAAGGTCCGAATTACATTCTACATTATAAAGTTTACTCTAATACTCTGCAAGCATATCACTAATTTTAGTTGGATGAAACACTTTTCGCCCCTGATCATCAAGTATATATGCTATTTTTGATTGGGCATTCACATGCCGGAGTTTGGATGCCAAAAGAGTTGAGGCCCTGTTGCCTTTTAAGTAAAAGGTTTTCCTGAGACGTCTCACCATGAGAGATGTACGATCTAAATTAATTTTGTTAATTTTAGCCTTAATTTCTCCCTATCATTGCTGATAGGGAGGACGATGGACCAAATTTATTAGCCTGGTTCAAATTGTACAATTCTTTTTCCAATGTTCTTAAATTATTGCTATTAATTCTCTTCAGGTGAGACGGGCTAAGCACGCTAAGAATAGTCAGGAGACAAGCCAAGTAAAGAGAGCCAGAAAACGGGAGAACGAGAAACAAGCCGAGGTCAAAGGAGTGGAGAAGACAGGATAATCGGAATAACAAGCCAAATAATCAGTAACCAGAGAGCAAGACGAGAACACTACGCTACAGGTATCACAAGACCACAACAGGGCACTGAGGGACAGGAAAGGTAAGTATAAATACCCTTGGTTTAATTCTGATTGGATAACTTCCAATCAGAATTAACAATCACACGTGGGGGATATTTATACCTCCCACTGTGATTGTGGTACTGTTCCTTTTACATAATTCAGTGACCTCCCAGCGTGCAGTGTTATACATGCTGCCGCTGGGGGGCATGAAGGACGCGGGCGGCGAGCGGCAGAGAGGAGACGCCGCTAGCCGATAGGTAAGCAGAGGGGAAACCGCGGGCGGCGATGGACCGAGGGTGAGTGCTGCAAGTGGCGTGCAGCCTCCCCTCCTAGCCGCCCGCAGATCCCTGACAAAAATGACCTCTTAACACAGCCTTATGCACATTCCAAGTCACCTCACTAGGAACCTCGGATTAGGCATTTTCCAAAAAATAATCATTTAAAGCTTTCTCTGTCAATGACCTGTTCACAACATCATTTAACAAATAATTGCCTAATTTCCAGGTTCTGTTTGCGGCTGATGAAACAATTTCATCAATATGCATTATGATTGGAGCATGGTCGGACCACTTTATGTCTAAGATATCAGAATTCAAGATGTGCGGGATTAAAGCACCCTGGACCGTAAACCAGTCCAGCCTGGAATACATATTTTTAGAGACAGAATAATACGAAAAATCTCTTTCATTCTCATGCATCAGTCTCCAGCCACATTAAATCATGTATCTGGAGCATTTGTACGCTAATCTGTCACTGTCCCCTCTATGCTGTTGATCACGTTCTTCCCTAGCGTTATCCATCTCTCCATCCATGACAAAATTCGTGTGGCCACACATTACCAAGTCCATCAATTTTCAAAAAAACTGCAACTGACCGGTGTTTGGAAAATACATGTTCACAATAGTATATTCAATAGTATGATGAGTGATCCTATCCATATTAAATACCTCCCGTCATCACCTGTTATTACTTTGTTTGTCAAACATGCTACATTCCTGTGAAAGAAAATTGATGTACCTCGAGACTTGGATTTATAAGTGCAATGGTATTGGACTGGGAAAAGCTTTGACATAATTTTATGGTCTTTATCATCTTTAAAATGCGTTTCCTGTATACAGATGACATCTGATTTGTTCGATTTTGCTTCTTTGAATAATAATCGTCTCTTGTGGGCGGTGTTCAGGCCTCTCACATTAAATTACATATATTTTAAAACCATGATTTATGGAACAGCAATACCTGGTAAACGGTAAAAGAACATTCAGCTTTGTGAGAGTCCAAGCAACTGCCTTGCAAGAGAGAAACATGCAGGTCCAACAATACTGTCAAAAGAAACTCAAGCTGTGTACACAGGGCCGCCACCAGAAATTTTGGGGCCCCTGACACAGCACAAGGTCTGGGCCCCACCCTGTCCGCCCACAGGACTCCTACCTAGTCCGCTGCAAATGATGCAGGACTGAATGTGGTGTGTATAGTGGAAGTGAATTAGAATGTGTGTAATGGATGTAGTGTTTGTGTGTATTAGATACTGTTTGTGCAGTGAACGCAGAGTGTGTTTGAGTAGTGGATGTAGTGTGTGTTTGTTTAGTGGATGTAGTGTTTGTGTGTACTAGATGCAATTTGTTTAGTGGATGCAGTGTCTGTAGTGGATGTAGTGTGTGTATTAGACACAGTGTCTCTGTATAGTGAATGAAGAGTGTTTGAATGTGTGGTGGATGTAGTGTGTGTACTGTGAATACAGGATGTTTGTGTAGTGGATGCTGTGTGTGTAGTTAATGCAGAGTGTGTGTCAGTGTAGTGGATGCAGAGTGTGTGTCAGTGTAATGAATGCAGTGTGTCTGTCAGTGTAATGAATGCAGAGTGTGTGTGTTAGTGTAGTGAATGCAGTGTGTGTTAGTGTAATGATTGCAGTGTGTGTTAGTGTAGTGTATGTTAATGTAGTAAATGCAGAGTGTGTGTTAGTGTAATGATTGCAGTGTGTGTGTTAGTGTAGTGTATGCATGCAGTGTAAATGGAGCATTCCAAAAATGTTGTTATTCCCCCCCCCCCTCCCTGTTTCTTACCTGGTTCAGGAAGGGGGGAGATACCATGATCCCTGGTGGTCCGGTGTCATTGTGGTTCCCCCCGGCTCCCTGTACTTGCAGAGGGGGCCTAGCGGACTGCAAGTGTACTTACAAGCTCTTCCCTCTCTGTAACTCCTGCTATGTTTAAATATGGCTTAATCCAGCCTCTAGTGGCTGTCTCATTGACAGCCGCTAGAGGCGCTTCCACGCTTCTCACTGTGATTTTCACAGTGAGAAGACGCTTGCGTCCATAGGAAAGCATGGAGAATGCTTTCCTATGGACTGGCTGAATGCGCGCGTGGCTCTTGCCGCCCATGCGCATTTAGCCGATGACGTCGGAAGGAGGTGGACAGACCCCAGCGCCGAGGGAGCCTGGTGCTGAAGAAAGGTGAGTGTTTAACCCCCTTCAGCCCGGCGGCAGTGGGACCCTGAGGGTGGGGAATTTATAACAAAATCATGGTTATCCACAATAATTTTTCATGCTGTCCTTTGTTTTTTAGTTAGATTATGTTTACATTTGGAATTACATATTGTTTCTTACTCCTCTTGCACTAATTCATTGAATACTTCAAGGTACTTCCTCTTTTCTGCCCTTGGATAAAAATTGGATTTCTGTTTGAAACCTGTATATATTTGATTACTAAGTGTGTCTGAGATCATAGTGTTATTAGTGATATCCACAACGGAGATGTGATATTCTTTTTGAGTGGAGTGTTATTTCTCAAAAAAATCTCAGGAACATGAGCCTCACCACTGCATTCATTATTGACTGTAACGGCGCAAGTTGGAAGCACGTAAGACCACTGAGAAGCGAATTGCAGTAGTCAAGGTGAGAGGACAGTGGCATTAACCAGCATCTTAGCCCTATCTGGAATTAAGTAGGGGAGGATGTGCGCAATGTTTTTGAGAGGGAAGCGGCAGGATTTGGCGATTGACTGGAAATGAGGGGTTAAGGAAAGGTTGGTGTCAAAGAGAATACCTAGGCTGCGAGCTTGTGTGGTGGACCTGATGGTAGTGCCATAAACTGTTTTGCATTCTTTTGGATCCATCGCAGAACCATATGTGTGCACGGCTGATCAGGACTAACTTGGATTTTTTTCAGCCTAGATTACTATGACATACCTCCCAAATGTACCTACTTGGGCTCAAATACCTCTCTTCTGCCCTAATGTCCCTCTTTTCTAGGAGCTCCATACTCCCACTCACACCCCTAATATTGTCCATTGTTATTTATTAGAAATATTGGCTGGCAGGCGAGGTTACTATGTTATTTTAGTACAAATAAGAATTCCAGTATATAATATAGTGAATTTTAAAATGCCACTAAATGCTTTTTAACATACGTGTTGTTGGTAATTATTATGTGTTTGTATATGCACACTTACATTCAAAGTGTAATCAAAGTAAGTTTTTTTATATTTTGGACTAAATAGAGGAGCTGTAAATGTAACAGAACTGGACTATGTTGCCTAACATTTTTAATTTACTTTGAATTACTGACAATTACCTATATATATATATATAACCCTGCAGGGCTGCCATCAGAAATTTTGGGGCCCCTGACACAGCTCAAGGTCTGGGCCCCCCGGTGCCTGCACCCGAGTCCATCCGTCCCCCCCCTGAGTCCACCCACAGGGATGCAGTGTCTGCAGGGCCGGTGCAAGGATTTTTGCCACCCTAGGCAAAAGTAAAGTTTGCCGCCCCCCATGTGACATCACAATGCCCCACCCATATGATCTGCCATGTTAACTAACACCAGTGCTGCAGTGCCGCCGTGTTTACATTAAAAGGCCTGCAGGGACAGGCTATAGACACCAGAACCACTACATTAAGCTGCAGTGGTTCTGGGGACTATAGTGTCCCTTTAATGTGAGGCAAATTAGAGATTAGTGCCACGAATAATATACTAGATTGCCTACTTACAACCAGATGAGGATGATGATGGGCTCTAGCTGCAGTCTGGCTCCACTGGTCTGGTGTAGAACAGGCTCTCTGGAGGCGGTTTGTAACTGTAGTCACAAAAATCAATGTTCTGGGAGAACGGGAAGCAGCTCCATTTTTTTGAGGGCCCTTTACACAGCTCAAGGTCTGGGTCCCAGGGTCCACCTTTATGTTTCACGAATGAGTTTGTTCACAGGGGTGTATGTGTGTGGGGGATGTCCTGATTTGTGTAAGGAATGCATTGTGTGGATCTGTGTTTGTATGGGATACAAGGTGAGTTTGTGTATGTATGGGATGCAGTGTGTGTAAGGGGTGCATTGTGTGTTGCTGTG
>OW240913.1:230938601-231076092 GCA_933207985.1 Pelobates cultripes
ACCAATCTCATACCCATCTCATGTTATTCTTCCTCTAAATTCTGGAATGCACACTGATGTCTACAACCTTATATCTCTCATTCCCTAAACGTACTAGTCTTAACTGAAACATGGTTCTCCTCCTCTGACACTGCTACCCCTGCATCTTTATCATTTAGTAGTCTTCAGCAAACCCACCATGTACTAACTCAAGGAACCACACCAATCTCATACCCATCTCATGTTATTCTTCCTCTAAATTCTGGAATGCACACTGATGTCTACAACCTTATATCTCTCATTCCCTAAACGTACTAGTCTTAACTGAAACATGGTTCTCCTCCTCTGACACTGCTACCCCTGCATCTTTATCATTTAGTAGTCTTTAACTTACCCATAACCCAAGACACTCTGAAAGTAAAGGTGGTGGTGTAGGGTTTCTGCGCTCATCTCACTGCTCCTTCAAACCTCTACCCACCACCCCTTCTTTCTCCTCATTCGAAATATATTTGATTCGTCTTTTTAAACACATCTCTGCTAAAATTTCCGTTAGTTATCGCCCCACTGGTTTCCCTCTCCTCTTTCTTGACCACTTTGCTGCCTGGCTTCATTTATATTTCAATGCGAATTCTCTGAGACTTCATTCCTATTAACCCACCCTTGACCTCAGTGGGCCAATTCTTCCACCCTTGTAGCCGGCAATACCCGTGATCTTATTTTTTCTTATGCATGCACAGTCTCTAATCTCTGCAACACTTCATTTCCTCTCTCAGTTCACCACCTCTTATCATTTGCTCTAGAGAGCCCCCTCACCCAATAACCTCAGCTTAACCCCCCATAACTCAGGAAGTAGCGGAATTCTATTAACCTCCAGCAGCTGTCAGCTGATATTGATTTCCAACTCTTATCCATCCCTACTTTCTCCTGTCCCTCACTGGCTATCTCCTCATATAACACTACCCTTACCTCTGCCCTGGATGCTGCAACCCTGCTGCTAACATGTACCTTGAGAAGGATACACCCCTAACCGTGGCACACTAGATAAACACACTACCTGCAAGGATACTCCCGTTCTGCTAAACGTTGCTGAAGGAAGCCTTGCACCCAGTCAGACTTTCTCCATTATAAATTCATCTTGTCATACTTTTCCTCTCTCATTAGGTCATGCTCCCACAATCCCATGCATCTTTTTGATACCTTTAACTCTCTTCTACGCCCTGCTGTGGCCACCCCCAAACTAACCTTACAGCCGATAGCTTTGCATGCTACTTTACCAACAAGATTGAACAGCTAAGGATATAATTCTTCCCACCTTGCCATATTTCTCAACCACACCTAAATCATGCTATTCCTACCCTTCAGACTTTCTCCCAGGCTACTGAACAAGAGGTGGATGTGTTTCTTCTTTCCTCTCACCCCATCACTTGCCCCTTGATCCTGTCCCGTTTCACCTTATCAGATCTATCTCCCCTTGTGCTCACTTGTGCCTTCCTTAACACACATCTTCAACTGCTCTTTTTCTTCTGACGTTGTCCCTGCTGTCCTTAAACATGCTACTGTAGTAGTTGCTTCCTCAGTTCCAACTCTCTCCTTGCCCCCTCCACTCTACTGAGATTGCTCTTATTAAAGTTACTAAAGACCTAATTGTAGCTAAATCCAAATGGCACTACTCCATATTAATTTGTCTTTACATCTCTGCTGCCTTTGACACTGTTGACCATGCTCTTTTACTCCAAACTCTTCAATCACTCAGTCTCTGTGACACTGTCCTCTCATGGTTTTCCTCCTATCTCTCCCAACACTCATTCAGTGTCAACTTTTCTATTGATACCTCCACCCTTTGTCCTTCCTTGGTTTGCACTCCCCAAGGCTCTCTTACTGGTCTCCTTCTATTTTATCTTTATACTCTCTCTCGTGGCAAACTTATTACCCCATTTTGATTCCACTACCACCTGTACACTGATGACACCCAGATATATCTCTCCCTGCCGTCTTGCAACGTGTTACTGCTTGCCTTTCTTCCATCTCTGTTTGGATGTCCTCCCGCTTTCTGAAACTAAATCTCTCTAAAACTGAGCTCCTTGTCTTTCCTCCTCTTAATACTGACCCTCCTCTTTCGCGCTTCCTTCAAGTTAGTGACACCCACATCCTTGGAACCGTGCGGTCTTGGCATTATATTTGATTCTGGCTTCACCTTGGAGCCTCTCATCCAGTCTGTTACCAAATCCTTTCAGTTCCACCTTAAAAACATTGCCCGCATCCACCCCTTTCTTATGCAAGACATCACTAGGGAGCTTGTTCATGCTCTAGTAATATCTCCTTTACATTGTATTGTAACCCTCTCCTAATTAGTCTTCCCAGAAGCTATACTGCCCCGCTACAGTCTGTAATGAATGCTGCCGCCAGACTGATTTCCTCTCTGGTCATTCTCCGGTCACACCACACCCGTCTGTCAGTCCTTACATTGGCTTCTTGTATATTGTGGCGAAACCGGCCTCGCCACGTGTGCTTGGAGGGGGCTGCCTGCCCGCCTCTTGCCTTTGGACTATGGACCAGACTTTATGTGAATGTGTTAACCCAGGTAGCTATGCCATGGAGCCCATTCGTGTAGTTAAAGACTTCGGCTCCATGGCAATTGAACTGTGTGAATAGTATCTGAGCGCTATTCAGTAGTTTTGTGCGCTCAGATCCCAGCTATCTGGGGATATGTGACATGTCTGTGTTTTATGTATAAAATGTGACTTTGTGTATTTTATAATATTTTAATGCTTTGTGCTCACCATGTGCATAATGGAGTCTTGTGTCTGTCCTGGGAGATAATTGAATTACTTCTCAATTCAATCTCCAGGATAGAAGACTCTGAAACTGGTTTGGGCCGGAAAGCCATGCTTCATTTAGTCACAAAGGACTTTCCCTTAACTTTTGAACCCCTGGTCTGATTCGTGCCATTTTTTAATATGTTGTTCCCCTGAATGGATTGATTATGAAAATGTATGTTTTATGTTTGTGACATGTATATTTTAGAAGTTATAAATATTGTGTAAAAACTGTATTCCTCTGCCGGTGATAATGAGATTACCCATTGTGTTCAGTAATCATATCACTGCAGAGGGGAGGATTTTGTGTGGGAGTGTCTGGGTGTATTGTACGGATTGATTGGTTGTTTTGTAACGCCCTGTGGGCTGTACTATGTTTGTGGATTGGGAATAAAAGAGACTGTATGTGACAGTACAGGTAGTTCCTGTTTTAACCCTCAAAGTGAAGTGTTGTCTCATTATTGGGGTAAGGATTTATTGTATGCTGTTCCAGTTTGACTGCTAGGAGGGTAAACCTATTTGTATGGTTTCCTATTCAACTGTCTACAGCATTCATATGCTTGGGAGAATTTATTTGTTTCTCCGGTTCGGTGATTGTGGTGTCTGCCAGAGTGCTTGGAGTCCTCAGGAAGCGCTAGGAGCATCCTTCAACGGAGGTACCCAGTCGGGGTGCCAGGCGATCCGTTACATATATGTAGGAGTCAATTCAAACTACTAATCCATACTAATTAATTATAGCGCCTCTTATATCTCTTCCACATATCCATATGTATAGGTATGCCCCTTTTCAGTCTATATGTTCTGGGAGGCCAAGCACAGACAGGCATGGCATCTTTGATGACTCACAGGCTGACATGCAGAGCACATAGGGCAAATGAGTTGGAGAGCCGGAGACCTAGGTGGGTGAACAGGGCAATTAGAGATGAAGTGTCCCCTTTCCCCACAGTAAAAGCATAGTCCATGGCCCCTCCTTCGGGCTCTTTCTTTGGGTGACTGTCTGATTACGGTTAGTCCTATTTCATCAAGAATTTCAGGGGACTTGGTAATAGTGTTATAGCCCATTTCCTGACAGGGTTGTAACCTATGCGGATAAACTGAAAAGGTTCTGAGAACAGAGGTTTTCTATGTCTTGACACATTGAGACTCCATGGATTTTATAAAGGTATCCCAGGAATCCAGAACTGGGCTTTTCGTAGTCAGAAGCTGATGTGCCCATTCCTTAGGTTTCCCAGACAACAGGGTGATTGCTGCTCTCACTTTTATGAAGTCTGTGGCATAGGTGTGTGGCTTCAGGGAGAAGAGACTATTCACAATCAATCTTGAACCTCGCAATCAATCTTGAAAGCATCATACTTTGAGTGGTTTCCTGAAAACTTGTCAGGTAGGGCAACTTCTGGTTATGTCAAAACAGGTTCCTGGACACAGTGTACTTTTCCTTTAAGTGACACAAAATCTTGCTGTAGTCCATGCAGTACCTGGGTTAGCTGGGACACTTGCTGGGTCAAGGCTGTGAGGGTTGTGCTTAATTCTGCACACTACATATGGTCAGATCGTTATGTCAGAATCTTACCTGGAGGTGGGAGTCCGTAGTCCAGAGTTAAGGCACACTCTTGCAATTTAACACAAACCAAGGAGACTCAAGGTAGAAATCTTCAAGGTTGTGAGAGAGTGCACTGGAGCTTTACATGAAAAGTGCTTCTGGAAAAGCTGTAACAGACAAAGGAAATCCAAGAGAGTAGTCGGGTACAGTAGCAATGGTCAAGGCAGGTGGCAGTCAGGCAAATACGGTAAACAGGCAGAGGGTCAAAGCAGGAGTCAGAGGAACAAAGCAGTATCCACGAAGGTGAACAAAATGATCTGACAAGGAGGAAGTGGCAAGGCAGGGCTTATATTAGCCACTGAATCAGGAACCATGAACAGGTGTGAAGCAGACCAGGCCCAGAGACATCAAAGGATGAGAAAAGAACCAAAAAAACCCAGAGAAGTGGCGACAAGGTAATGTCACGACTCCAGGAGCAAAACACAAAGAAAGAGTACAACAGAAAGAATTGCAATACTGGTCCTTAGAGTGGCCGGGCTATGCAAACTAGAGAGTAGTCAGAATAAACACCAAGGTCAGAGGAGTACAGAGATATGGAACAACGATAGAACATGCCAAGGTCAAGGATCTGGGAGAGCAGGACAAATAAGAGACAAAGCGAAAGACAGTAACGAGCAATGAAACGCGTGAGTAAACATGCTATTGGGCTATCAAAAGACCACAGCATGTCAACAAGGTACGGAGAGGTAAGCGTAAATAAGCATAGGCTATTTCTGATTGCTTAATTTCCATTTTGAATTAACCACAACACGTCGGAGGTACTTGACCTTCCCACCTTGACCCTTGACGTCATTACCGTGCTCCGTGCATATTTAAACACGCTGCACGTAAGCCTGAAGCCTACGTGGAAGGTAAACGGAAAGGGTGCCTGACAGTGGGTCCATACAAAGTCATTTTTTCACAAATGTTGAGATTTAGAACCCAGCACCAAACCCTCCATCAATCAGATGGAGCCTAATTAGAAAGGCTCCAGGAGGAGAAGAGAAGGGGCAAACCTAAAAAACACTTCATTGATGTCTGATTGTGTTATCCAGTTTTCCGTGCATGAGCGCTGACATGGCACCTGGAACTGAAAAAATGCAGAGGAAAAGGCAAATTAAGTAAATAAACTGATGAAAATAGCAATTTTACCCCTTAATGCCATTACGTAATTCTATACTGTCCTGCATTTACTCACCTTTAAAGCCATTGTGGTTGTTGTAGTAGCAGCTTTCAGCCCTAGGAGCTACTGGGGGACTGCATGACATCCAAGGCAGTCTGCCTCCGGTGAATCAGGCTCATTATAAAAGGACTGAAAAAAGGAGATGACCTCCAAAAAATAAATAAGGAGATCTAAAGCTGACAAAAGACGTAAATAGACAACACTAATGGAATAGTATCTAGAGACTCATTGTAGTTATGGTATAGCAAACGGTGGGGGAACATATACAACCTTCAATTGTATTGACTAGTGCCCTTGAAAAATAAAATAAAAATAATGGACATATGTCTTTATTTAACCTTACTACAAATATCACAGAACACTAAATTCGCTCCCCTCTCATGGCTAAAAAATGGTACTGTATTTACCTAAATTATATTGCCAGGGGCAGCGACAAAGGTTCCTTCCAAATGTGTGGAAATAGACAGAAAGTAGAGAGTCTAGAAATAAGCTGTGAAGTGTATATGGTGGACCGGGTAATACAGGATAGTGGATATATTATAAATCGCCTACAACTCCTTCTCATCTATTATTCCCAAAATACTGGGCTAAAAGGTAGATAGTAGTAATCCGAAGGGAGGCTCTCCAAACCACTTATCACTTGCAACCCTAAATCTCCTCCAACACCTTCATGGGTGTTCTAAACTACCCCCACTCTATTCCATTAGTGTTGTCTATTTACGTCTTTTGTCAGCTTTAGATCTCCTTAATTTATTTTTTGGAGGTCATCTCCTTTTTTCAGTTTATTAGCTTATTGGGGTGGAAGCCCATGGTGGAGCTGGCACCACCACCTGACCATTTGCCAGTGTTTTTTTGCCTCTCATACTTCTTTTTCCATCTTGGAAGCTGATTGGCTAAACAAGGCTATTCACTATTTATCATTATAAAAGGACACAGACCAATTGAAGGGTTCAATGTCATATATAATGTCATAATGAGGCAACAAGAAGCTAGGAACAGTGAAGAGATTGTAAAACACCACTAGGGACAAGTATTGTGACATTACCCCACTTTCAGGACCAGCCCCTAGGTGGACAGGACCAGGGCATTGAGGAAACTTGGCATGGAACCTACGATGCAGGACCGGAGCATGGCTATCAGAAGCCGGAACCCAAGAACATTCTTCTGGACCATAACCCTTCCAGTGTACTCAAAACTAGGTATCCACAAGTTCCTAGATCTAGTATTTCTCCTATCCATCAACCAGAACAGTAGCAGGAGGAGGGGGGTCATTGTGCGGTTGCACAGCAATGGCTTCAAAAGGGAGGTATAAAACACGTAAGGAATACAGAGATTATGAGGTAAGTCTAAAGTATAAGGATCATATATGGTCTGATAAAGCATTTTGCGTAGAGTGCCAAACCTTATCACCCACTTGATAGGAAGGTGCTGCACCACAGTGCCGCTCAGCATAACGTTTCTGGAGCATGATGTTTTTTTGTAGTATGGCATGAACCTGCCCCCAAACTGTTGGCAATGATGCCAAATGTGAGTCCAATCCCAGCATCTCTTTATCAACAAAGGAGGAAGAGAGTACTGCGGGATGAAAGTAATAACTAGCAAAGAAGGACTGTGACCAAAAGCTTCATTATCTGACTTTTTGCGAACTCAGCCTAGGGAAGAAGATCTGCCCAGTTGTGCAAATATTGTTTCAAAGATTTATTGGCACATTCAACGGCTGCATTAGTTTGTGGCTGAACAGGTGATGAAAAGGATAATGTGATTTTCATTTCAGCAGAGAATCAACTCCAAAATCTAGATAGATATTGTGTATCCCTGTCTGATACTATAACCTGAGGAATGCGGTGCAATTGGAATACTTCATAGAAACATAGAAACATAGAATGTGACGTCAGATAAGAACTATTCGGCCCATCTAGTCTGCCCAATTTTCTAAAGATTTTCATTAGTCCCTGGCCTTAGCTTATAGTTAGGATAGCCCTATGCCTATCCCACACATGCTTAAACTCCTTTACTGAGTTAACCTCTACTACTTTAGCTGGAAGGCTCTTCCATGCATCCACTACCTTCTCAGTAAAGTAATACTTCCTGATATTATTTTTAAATATTTGCCCCTCTAATTTATGACTATATCCTCTTGTTTTGGTAGTTTTTCTTCTTTTAAATATAGTCTTCTCTTTTACTGTGTTGATTCCCTTTATGTATTTAAATGTTTCTTTCATATTCCCTAGTCTCATATTTCCTCCAAGCTATACATGTTAAGTTCCTTTAACCGTTCCTTATAAGTTTTATCCTGCAATCCATGAACCAGTTTAGTAGCCCTTCTCTGAACTCTCTCTAACGTTTCAATATCCTTCTGGAGATACGGTCTCCAGTACTGCGTACAATACTTCAAGTGAGGTCTCACCAGTGTTCTGTACAATGGCATGAGCTCTTCCCTCTTTCTACTGCTAATACCTTTGCCTATGCAACCAAGAATTCTGCTAGTCACTCAGCCCTTCTACCCATAGGGGTAGCTCTACAATTGGTGGCAGGCGGTGGGATGGTCCTTTCTACCCAGAGAGAGTGCTACCCTGATGAAGAGTCAGTATGACAAATTGAAAATGCTAACTCTGAAGGACTTGAGAGCCGAAGAAGGTACACCAGCAACCGTCCACGGCAGGAACTGATAGCTGAGCTGGTCGAGATGGATCGTGTAGCAGCTATGACTGAAACCAATGTGCCGAGTGATAGAGATGTAGAACTCATCCAAGCTGTTCAGAAAAGATTGGCAGTATATGGCCCTAACCCCTCCGAGGAACTCATCAATAAAGTCTTCGCCGCAGCTGAAGCAGAGGCAAGTAGACACAGTGAAGATCAGCAACTCGAACTCGCAGCCCAGCAACCTGTCAGCGCTCCTGTGTCCCCAAGCCTGGGTCCCACAGAGGGGAAAAAGATTCTCTTTGCAACATTTAAACAGTTCCATGAAAATGACAAGGAAATTGATGGATTCCTGGCCGTTTTTGAACGGCAATGTGCCCTACACCGGGTACCCACTGAGGAATAGGTTACCATCCTGTGACAAACTCCCCTTTTTAAGGAAGTTTGCCATGAGTTTTTGGAGGGGCCTGCTTGCCAGCCTCCTATCCTGGGACTATGGGCCCTGTAATAACCCATGTTCAAAAGTACTGTTTCTGCCCCTTGGACTTTTATCTGGAAGAGATTAAAACATGTGGCAGCTGCCATCTTAAATTGTCCAGCAGTGTTTTATCATCGAGTGTATAGAACTGTTTTGGGCATGGTGTCATTTCCATGGTGGGACAAAAATAAGACTTCCAGGAAATTCCTGAAAGTCTGAACCGATCTGGGTGATTTTTTGATATGTTGTTCACCCAGATCGGGGCTATCTGGGGATGTGACTGTGGGGATATGTTGTATTTTGGGGTACTTTTTGGGGTTTGTAAAAATGTATGTTTTTTTCTGCTTAGAGTTAATTGAGTTAGTGCATTGTCTTTGTTAATTGTATCACAGGCAGAGGGGAGGGTTTGTGTACAGTAACTGGAAGTGTTCAAATGTAAAATTATGTTTTTATTGGATTGTGCATTTCATGTCCTGTGCCCCACAAGGTCCACGTGGGCGATAACCTTGTGGGGAAATACTGTATAAAAGAAGCAGCTGTACCATTAAACCTTCAGTTCTACTTGACCGTCAACTTGCAGCCTTGACTCGTGTTTGGAGGGGACAGCTATAATCACTACAGGGATTGCTATGCTCTTCATACTCCCTTAGCTTCATTAAGCTATTGTAAGAGCTTGTTCCTGTTTCTGCTTCACTATTTGGAGAAAGAGAGGTTCACCCACTGGAACCTGGAGCCTTGTCGTAGGTCCAGGGTGGGTAGGAGACGGCGAGACCCCAACCAAGCTGCGTGTCATGAGGTAACACTTCCGGGTTCGGCACTTCCGCGATGCGTAGCTGAAACCAGCCAGTCGTTTTCGCAGGAACCGTGCTTTACATTCCTCACCACCGATAAGTTAGAGACACCAGGACAAAGTCCCCTTAGACAGCCCACTTACCGGATACCTGAAGCTGTCAGAGAAGGGATGAGAGGGGAAATGTTGAGGCTTGGAGTCATTGAGCTGTCCGATAGCGCTTGGGCATCCCCAGTAGTCCTAGTACCAAAGAAGGACGGAACCACTCGGTTCTGTGTGGACTATCGGCGGCTAAATGATAAGACCGTGACATACACATACCCCATGCCCCGAGTGGACAAGCTGTTAGACCATATCGCCAGGGCACGGTAACTGACCACCACAGACCTCTGCAAGGGGTATTGGCAGATTCCCCTGGCCAAAGAGGCTATCCCCAAGTCTGCTTTTGTCACCCCGTTTGGCTTGTATCAATTTAAGGTCATGCCATTCGGGATGAAAAATGCCCCAGCCATGTTCCAACACTTGATGGATAATCTCCTCGATGGCATCCAGGAATTTACATGTGCGTACCTGGATGACATTGCAGTCTACGGTGACTCCTGAGAAGAATACTTGCGGCATGTAGAGATGGTACTGGATCAGATTCAGGCCACTGGCCTGACTCTGAAGCCAGACAAATGCCATGTAGGGATGGCAGAAGTCCAGTATTTGGGACACTGAGTAGGGTGTGGGAAGCAGCGACCCGAGCCCGCTAAGATCAAGTCGTCGCTAACTGGCGCACACCCCACAACAAAACACAAGTACTGGCCTTCCTGGGGACCACAGGGTACTATAGATGGTTCGTACCACAGCGCAGTGGCCAAACCTCTGCCCAATTTGACGAAAAAGAATCTGCCCAGACAGGTCCTGTGGTTTCCTGATTGTGAGAATGCCTTTCAAGCGCTAAAGAATGCCTTAATGAATGTTCCTGTCCTGGCTGCCCTAGTCCCTAACAAACATTTCATTGTGCACGCTGAGAACACCCTGTCACCTATATCAGTAGAAAACTGTTACCTCGAGAAGTGAGCTATGCAGCAATACAAAAAGAATGTTTGGCTTTGGTGTGGGAGCTGAAAAAACTGACACCGTATTTATATGGGAGAGAATTCACACTGATGACAGACCACAGTCCATTAGTGTGGTTTAACCGGTTCGCAGGGGACAATGGATGTTTTTTTAAGATGGAGCTTGGCCCTGCAGCCCTACAATTTTACTATTCAGTATCGACCCAGGAAACAAAATGGCAACGCAGATGGATAATCCAGACAAACAGAACTCAGCCCCTAAGCAGAGTTCGGATATCCTCAAGTTAACTCAAAAAGGGTTAATCCGGGTCTGCCGGGTGTTCCACAAGAAGGAAGCATTGTGACAGTTCATCTGTCTCTGGGTTAGAAATTCGTTATTTTGTTTGTTTGTTTGTTAATTCACAAAAAAAAAAACTTTCATTCCCTTCAACAAAATTGCACTTCGGATACAGTCGAAGTGTCAAAGTAGTCGAAGTGGCCACCATTCATTTAGTCGAACACGTGGTGGAGGCCATTTTATTTAGGTCAGCTGTGTTTTTCGTCAAGTTCATGGAACTCAAATAGGACACGTGACGGCACGAATGTTACAAACTGCCATTTGTAACTGTTATTTTATTTGACAAATTGCCCTGCTTCCCTGTGCTATGGAGAAGCCTAATTGCCAGCCTTCTGCCCCATGACTATGGACCTAGTGTGTATGGCGATTTGACTGTATTTGTGGGATCTGAGCGCTGTTTGGATATATTGAGCGCTCAGATCCAAGCCATCTGGGGATAGGTTGAATGTGGGGGTTCTGTTCAGTATGATAGGAGTTATGCATTTTTGTGTCTTTTTGTGTCTTTTGCTAACATGTGGTTAATGGAGTCTGCCTCTATCCCTGGATAATTGGATTACTTTCCCCATTGTCCAGGATAGAGGGCTCTGTAAATCCGGTTTGGGCCAGAAAACCATGCTGCCAGCTAGGCCCCAAAAGATACTTTTGCTAACTTTTGAACCCCTTGTCTGATTTGTGCCAGTTTTTAATATGTTGCTCCCCTGAATGGATTGATTCTAAATATGTATTTTTATGAAGATTGGATGTGTAGTTTGGAAGTTATAGTACATGGATAAAAACTGTATTTTTACTGCCTGTGTTTAATTATGTTAACCCATTGTGCAACATAATTAGATCACAGGCAGAGGGGAGGAGTTTTGTGTGTAATTGCTGGGAGTGTTTCTGTAATGTACATTTATTATTGGTTGTTTTATACCTCCCTGTGGGCGGTCCTGTATTTGCAAGACTGTAATAAAAACCAGGCTGGGTGTGCCAGCACCTCAGATCTTCTTGACCCTCTAACTTGCAGCCTTGACTCATGTTTGTAGGGGACAGCTATAATCACTACAGGGATTGCTATGCTCTTCATACTCCCTTAGCTACTGAGCTCTTGTAAGAGCTCTTGTTCCTGATCCTGCTTCGCTCTGCAGAAGGAAGAGGTTCACCTACTGGAGCCTGGTCGTGGGTCCAGGGCACAGAGCAGACGGCGAGATACCAGCCCAGCAGCGGTGGTTCGTGGAGTCTGCAGTACTTATGGTGGCTACGCAGTAGTTATGGTGTCTACGGTGCTGATGGTCCTTTGGTGAGCGCTAGGAGCATCCTTTTCTACGGTCCAACTTCCAGCCAGCCTGGAGGCAACTGTAACAACGAACACCTCTGAACTTTACCTTCTCCGCGACTTCGACTCTTCGACGGGAGTCGAACGGCATTCGTCAATTCAAACGCCACTTTTAACATTGACTATGTGCACAAACAGTTCCTGTTCGACTATTCAAACTAAACTTAGACATTGTAGACCGGCTGCACAACCTAATTCCCTGGAACTGTTTTGGGCATGAAGTCATGCTTGCGGTCGGTCAAATTTGACTTTCAGGAATTTCCTAAACCCCTGTTCTGATCTTGGTGATTTTTGGATATGTTGTTCACCAGGGCTATAAGGGGATATGCTCAAAAAGAGTGTATATATACACACATTCACCCGTGAACAAAGTAATCTGTGTGAACAAAATATAAAGAAACTCAAACTTAACTTATAGGTACACAGCTTCCCAAGGTTATTTCCCAGCCAATAACCATATAACAAAACTTTGTAGATGATTGGAATTTTTAGGGAACTCTGCTACAACAGAGGAAAAAGAATAGTGCAAATATTGTTTGATATTATAATGTGGTATAATGGTTCTTATGCACTCACAAATTCCAAGTTGAGAGAGAGTATTAAAGGTGCCTCCCCACGATGTAGATGTTTTTTTTTTTTTTTTTTCTCTCCTTGAGTGATAGCCGATGGGGTATCAGGGTCAGCGAGATGATCCAACAAACTCCAACCAGATGAATACTCCAAAGGCAATTTATTCACTCTTAAAATCAGGAGGTGTACAAACATAAAAACATAAAAACAGATATATATAAAAAAAAAGGCCACCGGTCCTACGCGTTTCGTCCTTATATAGCAGGACTTCCTCAGGGACTTCTTTCAATAAAACAACAATCAAATGTACAATAACCAGCTAACAAAGGCATCCTAAACACACTCTCAACCTAACAGTCTTATATAGGGCTAATCCCTTCAAGTCATAATTGGAATAGTGGGTGTTTCCTCTCTTCTGGGCTTCTATTCATCATCCAGTATCTCCTTCCAGATGTAAAAACTTTGCCCATGATTGCAGGTTCCTCCCGCATACTTTATCCGAGATTGCAGATTCCACGCCAGAGGTCCAATATGGCCGTGCGTTCCACTTCATTAATCATAGAAGTTATAACCTGTAAATCCACTATAGTTATCAGCGGTAGTGATACCCAGAAAATCTGAAGAGGACTATTAGACATCACCAAAACATAACAAAAACAATAATATATCCTCTGTATCTAGTAAAATAATAAAATTATAAACAAAATGAAACTGAATGTAATAACTTCCTATCCAAGCTATCATTCAGTGAAAACGTGAATCAATTTAATAAAATTCACAAATCATTCTACATTCCATAATTAGCAAATCTATTTACACAACCTTCTATTTCCATATATACATAAATTTTAAATTAGATCTGTGAATCCATATGTGAACTCCATAAACCTTAAAGTGACATAATTTCATTACATAACCATATTGTGCTTGCATCATCAATTAATTCCAATCAGTTGTTAATTTACCAAATGAATCACCAAATTCATTACTCATGTAGGGAATGCCTATAAATCTCCCTTTTACCTTAATATATCTTCTAAAACATAATAAAACCATGACTGTGATTCCAAATTGTATTCTAATTATTTCATCCATTTTAATTTTGGGCAATTGTGTCATTTACTTAAATTATGCTGAACTTGTTATAGTTTTCTTTTTCTCCATTACTTTTATATCTCCAAAATTCTAGAGAATTAAAAAAAAAAAAAAAATAAGGGGGGATATAACTTTTATGGGAATATGTGTAATTTTGGGGTACTTGTGCCATATTTTAAAAAATTATGTTTTTTTTCTGTTAAAGTTAATTGAGTTAGTCCTTTGTCTTCAGTAATTATATCACAGGCAGAGGGAAGGGATTGTGTACAGTATGTGGGAGTGTTATTCATGATCACACTGTTTCTGACTGGCCTGTATGTTTTATGTCTGGTGCCCAACAAGGTCCAGATGGGCGTCAGACTTGATGGGAAAATTTCATATAAATCAAGCGTGTATCATCAAACCTTCAGAGTTCTTCACCCTCAATACTGAGTTCTGTCTCTTATTGGGGGAAGCTGCTACAGTGCGTTGCAAAAGTATTCACCCCCTTGACTTTTGACCTATTTTGTTACTTTACAGCCTTAAGTCAATGTTTTATTAATCTGAATTTTATGTGATGGATCAGAACACAATAGTCTAAGTTGGTGAAGTGAAATGAGAAAAATATATACATAAAACTATATTTTAGAAATAGAAAACAGAAAATTGGCATGTGCATATGTATTCATCCCCTTATGAAGCCCATAAAAAGCTCTGGTGCAACCAAATTCCCTCAGAAGTCACATAATTAGTGAAATGATGTCCACCTGTGTGCAATCTAAGTGTCACATGATCTGTCATTACATATACACACCTTTTTTGAAAGGCCCCAAAGGCTGCAACACCTAAGCAAGAGGCACCACTAACCAAACACTGCCATGAAGACCAAGGAACTCCAAGCTATACATGTTAAGATCCTTTAACCTTTCCTGGTAAGTTTTATCCCGCAATCCATGAACCAGTTTAGTAGCCCTTCTCTGAACCCTCTCTAAGGTATCAATATCCTTCTGAAGATACGGTCTCCAGTACTGTGTACAATACAAAAATGAGGTCTCACCAGTGTTCTGTACAATGGCATGAGCACTTCCCTCTTTCTACTGCTAATACCTCTCCCTATACAACCAAGCATTCTGCTAGCATTTCCTGCTGCTCTATTACATTGTCTGCCTACCTTTAAGTCATCAGAATTAATCACCCCTAAATCCCTTTCCTCATATGTTGAGGTTAGGACTCTATCAAATATTCTGTACTCTGCCCTTGGGTTTTTACGTCCAAGATGCATTATCTTGCACTTATCCACATTAAATGTCAGTTGCCACAATTCTGACCATTTTTCTAGTTTACCTAAATCATTTGTCATTTGGCTTATCCCTCCTGGAACATCAACCCTGTTACATATCTTAGTATCATCAGCAAAAAGACATACCTTACCATCAAGACCTTCTGCAATATCACTAATAAAAATATTAAAGAGAATGGGTCCAAGTACAGATCCCTGAGGTACCCACTGGTGACAAGTCCAAGCTTTGAATATATTCCATTAACTACAACCCTCTGTTGCCTGTCACTCAGCCACTGCCTTACCCATTCAACAATATTGGAATCCAAACTTAAAGATTGCAGTTTATTGATAAACCTTCTATGTGCAACAGTGTCAAAAGCCTTACTGAAATCTAGGTAAGCAATGTCTACTGCACCACCCTGATCTATAATTTTAGTTACCCAATCAAAAAAATCAATAAGATTAGTTTGGCATGATCTCCCTGAAGTAAACCCATGTTGTCTCTGATCTTGAAATCCATGTGTTTTTAGATGTTCATCAATCCTATCCTTTAACATGGTTTCCATCACTTTCCCCACTACTGAAGTAAGGCTTACTGGCCTATAGTTGCCCGACTCCTCCCTATTACCTTTCTTGTAAATGGGCACAACATTCGCTAACTTTCAATCTTCTGGGACTACTCCTGTTAACAATGATTGGTTAAATAAATCTGTTAATGGTTTTTCTAGTACACCACTAAGCTCTTTTAATAGCTTTGGGTGTATTCCATCAGGTCTCATTGACTTATTTGTCTTTACTTTTGACAGTTGAAATAGAACCTCTTCCTCTGTAAACTCATGTGTAATAAATGGCTCATTTATCCTTTTTCTCAACTGAGGTCCCTTTCCTTCATTTTCATCTGTAAATACAGAACAAAAATATTCATTGAGACAGTCAGCTAGACCTTTATCCTCTTCTACATACCTTCCTTCTTTTGTTTTTAATCTAACTAATCCTTGTTTTACTTTTCTTTTCTCATTTATGTATCTAAAAAATGTTTTATCCCCCTTTTTTACTGACTGTGCTATTTTCTCTTCTGTGTGTGATTTGGAAGCTCTTATAACTTGCTTGGCCTCTTTCTGCCTAATCTTATAGATCATTTTGTCTTCCTCACTCTGGTTTTTTTTATAATTCCTAAATGCTAACTTTTTGTTTTTAACTATTTTGGCCACATCTGCAGGGTACCACAGTGGTTTCTTGAATTTTTTGCTTTTACTGACAAGCCTAATGCAATTTTCTGTTGCCTTCAATAGTGCAACTTTTAAATAATCCCATTTCTCTTGGACTCCGTTTAAATTGCTCCAGTCTGATAATGACTCCTCTACACATATTCTAATTTTAGAAAGGTCTGTTTTTCTAAAGTCTAAAACTTTTGTTTTTGTGTGGTGTGACTCAGTCACTGTTCTTATATTAAACCACACTGACTGATGATCACTGGATCCTAAATTTTCACCTACAGTAATATCTGATACCAAATCTCCATTTGTTAACACTAAATCTAGTATCGCCTCTTTACGAGTTGGCTCCTCAACAACTTGTTTTAGAGACAATCCCAATAGGGAGTTTAGAATATGTGTGCTCCTGGCACAAGTAACTAATTTTGTTTTCCAATTTACATCAGGAAGATTAAAGTCACCCATGATGATAACTTCCCCCTTCATTGTCATTTTAGCTATTTCCTCAACTAGTAGATTATCTATCTCTTCAATTTGTCCTGGGGGCCTATAAATCACACCTACATGAGTTACTGTGTGATTACCAAATTCTAACGTAGCCCAAACGGACTCTATGTTTGCCTCAATAACTTTTATTAGGCTAGATTTTATGCTATCCTTCACATACAAGGCCACCCCTCCCCCTTTCTTGCCTTCCCTATCTTTCCTATATAAAGAGTACCCTGGTATTGCTATGTCCCAGTCATTTTCTCATTGTACCATGTCTCAGTAACAGCGACTAAATCTACACTATCAGTTGCCATTATTGCCACAAGTTCATGGATCTTATTCCCTAAACTGCGAGCATTTGTAGACATGACTCTAAGCTTATCATTTTTTAACACACTTGCTACAGGCACCTTCTGTCCTTGTTTTGGGGGACAATTGGATTGATGTTTTATCACCCTTTTGCCCCCCGCCTAGTTTAAATACATCCTAGCAAAACCGCTGAACTGCTCACTGAGAACATTTGTTACCTTTAGAGAAAGATGCAAACCATCTTTTGTGTACAGCTTATCTCCATTCCAAACAGAGCTACCATGAGAAATAAAGCCAAATCCTTGCTCCCGACACCATTCACCAAGCCAGGAATTAAAGTCCCTAATTCGCATCCGCCTGTCGTTCTGAGTGTTATGCACAGGCAGAACTTCAGAGAATGACAGTGTGGAAGCAACCTGCAGTGGCGTACATACCAGGGTCGCATGGGTCGCGGCTGCGACCGGGCCAGGCCCACCAGGGGGCCCGGCCGCCCCTGCGACCCGGTATGTAGCCACAGGGCCAGCCTCTTCCCCGGGGGGCCCAGGAGCCGACCACCCCAGGGCCCCCCGAGGCTGGCCCTGCTGACCCCAGGCAGGCGAGTGGCCGGTCGGGCAGGCGGGCGCGCGAGGGAGCACTCACTGCTTCCTCTTCAGCTCCCTAGCGCACCGCACTGATACCGGAGCCGGAAGATGACGTCATCTTCCGGCTCCGGCATCCCTACGTGGCGCGCGAGGGAGCTGAAGAGGAAACACTGAGTGCTCCCTCGTGCGCCCGCGCGCCTGCCCGACCGGCCACTCGCCTGCCTGGGGTCAGCAGCACCACTGGACCCCAGGGAATCCCCCCAGCACTCCAAAAGGTAAGGAGGCTGGGGGGATTACATTTAAAAAAAAATAAAAAATAGTGTTTGAGTGTGTGTGAGTGTTAGAGTGAGTGTTAGTGTGTGTGAGTGTTAGAGTGAGTGTTAGTGTGTGTGTGAGTGTTAGAGTGAGTGTTAGTGTGTGTGAGTGTTAGAGTGAGTGTTAGTGTGTGTGTCTGCTAGTGTTAGTGAGTGTTAGTGTGTGTGTCTGCTAGTGAGTGTTAGTGTGTGTGTCTGCTAGTGAGTGTTAGTGTGTGTGAATGTTAGTGTGTGTGTCTGCTAGTGAGTGTTAGTGTGTGTGTTAGACTGAGTGCTAGTGTGTCTGCTAGTGAGTGTTAGTGTGTGTGAGTGTTAGAGTGAGTGTTAGTGTGTCTGCTAGTGAGTGTTAGTGTGTGTGTCAGTGTGAGTGTTAGTGTGTGTGTCTGCTAGTGTGTGTTAGTGAGTCTGTTTGATGTCTGTTAGTGAGTGTGTGCTTGTCAATGAGAGTGTATGTTTTGTGAGTGTGTATGTATGTCTGTCGCTGACTGTGTCTCTGTCAGTAAATGTGTGTGTATGCGTCTGTAAGTGTGTGTGTGTGTGTGTGTGTGTCTTCAGCACTTACCTTTCTCCAGCGCTGGGGATCCCTCAGCCTCTCAGCTCCGAATGCGACTGCGCACGCATTCAAACCGCCCATAGGAAAGCATTACTCAATGCTTTCCTATGGACATTCAGTGTGCTCCTCTAGCAGCTGTCAGTGAGACAGCCACTAGAGGCTGGATTAACCCTCAGTGAAACATAGCAGTTTCTCTGAAACTGCTATGTTTTCAGCTGCAGGGTTAAAACTAGAGGGACCTGACACCCAGACAACTTCATTGAGCTGATGTGATTTGGGTGTCTGTAGTGGTCTTTTAAAGGACCACTATAGTGCCAGGAAAACATACTCGTTTTCCTGGCACTATAGTGCCTTGAGGGTGCCCCCACCCTCAGGGGCCCCCTCCCGCCCAGCTCTGGAAAGGGGTAAAACTTACCTTTTTCCAGCGCTGGGCGGAGAGCTCTCCTCCTCCGATCCTCCTCTTCTTCTCCCTGTCGGCTGTATGCGCACGCGCGGCAAGAGCTGCGCGCGCATTCAGCCGGTCACATAGGAAAGCATTCATAATGCTTTCCTATGGACGCTGGCGTGCTCTCACTGTGAAAATCACAGTGAGAAGCACGCAAGCGCCTCTAGTGGCTGTCAATGAGACAGCCACTAGAGGATTAGGGGGAAGGCTTAACCCATTCATAAACATAGCAGTTTCTCTGAAACTGCTATGTTTATGAAAAAATAGGTTAACCCTAGCTGGACCTGGCACCCAGACCACTTCATTAAGCTGAAGTGGTCTGGGTGCCTAGAGTGGTCCTTTAAGTGTGTGTGCATCTGCATGCACTGGCGTACATACCGCGGTCGCAGGGGTCGCAGCCCTGTAACCCCTGCGACCAGGTGCCCACCGCCATGTGTTGCGGTCCGGCCCGCGCGCGCGGGGGGCCCACAGATCAATTTTCGCACCGGGGCCCCAGGGGTCATGTGTACGCCACTGGCAACCTGCCATATATCATTGGCAAAAACACTTAAAACTTCCTTAATCTCTGAAACCTCATTGCAAGCCAAGTCATTTGTCCCTAGATGGACAAGTACATCCAATTCCCCTTCCTGCTTTGCTTGCTTAACAATATTACAGATACGTCTCCTGTCTCTGTGAGCAGTAGCTCCGGGAAGACACCTCACAAGACCATCATTGTCCATCTCCACACCTCTTATAATGGAATCCCCCAACAACAACTGCTTTCTATTAGGCCTCACCATAGTCTCCAAGGCGGTCTCCACAACACCACTAGCCTCAGTGCCTCTCTCCACAACACCACTAGTCTTAGTGCCTCTCTCCACAACACCACTAGCCTCAGTGCCTCTCTCCACAACACCACTAGTCTTAGTGCCTCTCTCCACAACACCACTAGCCTCAGTGCCTCTCTCCACAACACCACTAGCCTCAGTGTGTCTCTCCACAACACCATTACACTCTGAAAGTGCAAAAAATTAATTATGAAGAGCAACAGACTGTGCAAAATGCCTTTTACCCACAACTCTAAGTCTACCAGATCTTACAGTAATCCATCTGCCTTTCCTAGTATGTCTCTGCGGCAGTGGCTTTGCAGCAGTTCCAGTCTGAGTTTGTTCACCAGATAATTTACAAATCTCAGACTTCAAAAATACAATCTCCTGCCGCAAGATAGAGAACTGTCTACAGATTAGACAACAACCAAACCTCCAAAAAGTGGAACGTGAAACAAATGCATAGCAATTGTTACACTGAACTAAGTTTGCCATTCCAATTAGGAGAATACTTTAAATCTAACAAATCTTAACTTTGTATTTATCCTCCTGAATACCTCAGATTACCTCCAGAATATCTCCAACTTCACACTTAGAAACAGCACTTAGAAGTAGCACCAAGCTATATTAGACAAGCTAATGACAACAAGCCTTATATAACTCCTAAAATCACCACCCACTAGGAATGTTTAACACCTGGGTAGGCCTCTGCTTATTTGCAAACAATAGCTAATTAACCAGCAATCAATAGCAAGTAACTAGCTTAATCAAATCAAATGTCTTATAATTACCAACAGGAATTCAAACCTTGTGCAATCAGTAACCTTTTCCTACAGATTAATCTTACCTGTAACAGTAGAAAAGAAAGCTCTTAGCACAACTCTTAGACAGTTGAAGCTTCTGTAAAACTCTCCAGAATATCTCCAACTACACACTTAGAAACAGCACTTAGAAGTAGCACCAAGCTAAAGCAACACTTGAGTTGTTTAAGGGGAAACATGTAAATGTGTTGGAACGGCCTAGTCAAAGCCCAGACCTCAATCCAATAGAAAACCTGTGGTCAGGCTTAAAGATTGCTGTTCACAAGCGCAAACCATTCAACTTGAGGGAGCAGTTCTGCAAGGAGGAATGGGCAAAATTCCTAGTGGTAAGATGTGGCAAGCTCGTAGAGACTTATCAATAGCGACTGGGAGTTGTGATTGCCGTAAAAGGTGGCTCTACAAAGTATTGACTTTAGGGGAGTGAATAGTTATGCATATTGACATTTTCTGTTATTTTGGCCTATTTGTTGTTTGCTTCACAAAAAACAAAACAAAAAAAACAACATCTTCAAAGTTGTGGGCATGTTCTGTAAATTAAATGATGCAAATTCTCAAACTATCCATGTTAATTCCAGGTTGTGAGGCAACAAAACACAAAAAATGCCAAGGGGGGTGAATACTTTGTAAGGCACTGTACATCACAATCACTAGCACTTATAAGAGCCATTCCTGCTTCTCTTACAGATGACTCTGGGATTACTACAGCACCTCTCACTCTTGGGTAAAGGACGTCTCTGGTGGTGAAACCCCTTCTACCCCTAGGGGTACCACTACAAGTCTGTTCTTCTAAAGTCTAAATTTTTTGTTTTTGTGTCGTGTGACTCAGTCCCTGTTCTTATATTAAACCACACTGACTGATGATCACTGGATCCTAAACTTTCACCTACAGTGATATTTAATACCGAATCTCCATTTGTTAATATTAAATATAGTATGGCCTCTTTACGAGATGGCTCCTCAATGACTTGTTTTAGAGACAATCCCAGTAGGGAGTTTAGAATATGTGTGCTCCTGGCAGAAGCAGCTATTTTGGTTTTCCAGTTCACATCAGGAAGAGTAGAGTCACCCATAATTATAACTTTATTGTCATTTTAGCTATTTCCTAAGCCAGTAGATTATCTAACTCTTCTATTTGTCCTGGGGGCCTATAAATCACACCTACACGAGTTACTGTGTGATTACCAAAAGAAGGCAAAAAAATCTAGTCTGAAGCGCTTCCACTTTTTCAACAAACTTGGAAAAAATTCCTTCTTGACCCTTAAATAGTAGTTATATGTCTCTTCGGATCAAGCAGATATTAACCCACTAATTAGAAATTATATCCCTGTATGTTATGTTTTTGCAAATATTTATCCAATTGCAGTTTAAACATCTGTATGGACTCTGATAAAACCACCTCTTCAGGCAGAGAATTCCATATCCTTATCACTCTTACTGTAAAAAAAAACTTTTCTTTGCCTTAGATTAAATCTCCTTTCTTCCAGCCTAAATGTGTGACCTTGTGTCCTATGTATAGCCCTGTTTATGAATAGTTTCCGAGATAATGGTTTGTACTGGCCCCGAATATATTTGTAAAATGTTATCATATCCCCTCTGAGGCACCGTTTTTCTAAACTAAAGAGATTTAAAATTTGCATTGTTTCTTCGTAACTAAACTGCTCCATTCCTTCTATCAATTTTTTAGCTTGTCTCTGCACTTTTTCTAGTGCCATGATATCCTTCTTTAGAACAGGTGGCCAAAATTTGAAAAAAGTCCAGGTTCGGGCTCAAACTTAACCCCGAACTTGACCCGGAACCCAAACCCCATTGAAGTCAATGGGCACCCGAACTTTTGGCCACAAAAATGGCTCTAAAACTCCTGGAAAGGGCTAAAGGGCTGAAATAAAATGGAAGTAAAATGGGGGTAAGAGTAGGACAGGTGCCCTGCAAACAAATGTGGATAGGGAAATCACTTAAAAATAACCTAAAATAAGTAGCCGCTTAGTAGACAACTCCCTAATTCCCACGGTATTAGGGAGCTATCTACCAAAAGGCTGAAAGACCTAAATTGGTCTTTCAGCCACATTTGCTAATACTAAGTAATGATTACTTAGTATTAGTAAATTCAGCCCCTACTCGCTTTAACGCGAGTTGGGGCGTGTTTAGTAAACAGTGAGCAGCCAGTGGCTGCTCACTGTAAAAAAAACAAAAAAAAGCTATTGCCCCCACCCCTGTGTGATGGGTGGGGGCCCTAATAACAATAAGGGGAGGACCTACTGTCCTCCCTCCCACCCCCACCCCTGCATGGTGGGTGGGGGCTATAAATAAAAAATGGGGTGGACCTAATGTCCTCCCCCTGGCCCCCACCACTGCGTGATGGGTGGGGCCCTAAATAACAATAAGGGGGGGGACCTAAGGTCCTCCCCCCGGGCCCCCACCCCTGCACAGCGGGTGGGAGCCCTAAATAACAATAAGCGGGGGGACCTAATGTCCTCCCCCTGGCCCCCACCACTGTGTGGCGGGTGGGGGCCCTAAATAACAATAAGGGGGGGACCTAAGGTCCTCCCTCCTGGCCCCCACCCCTGCACAGCGGGTGGGAGCCCTAAATAACAATAAGTGGGGAACCTACGGTGACGGGTGGGGGCCCTAAATAAAATGTCCTCACCCGGGCCCCCACCCCTGAGCGGGGTGGGGGCCATAAATAAAAATCCCCCCCAGGTGACTAAGGGTCCCCAAACCCTTAGTCACCCTCTCCCCCCCAAAAAACTAACCCCTACCTACCCCCCTCATCCTAAAAATAATGAGGGGGGGGACTTGTCTAAATACCTGTAAAAAAATAGACTTACCATTTGATGTCTTCTTTCTTCTAAAATCTTCTTTTTTCAGGCCCAAAAAAGGCCAAATAAAAAACCATAATAACCGACGCACTTAAAAAAAAAAAAAAAAACTAAACGCAAAAAAAATAAAATAATCCATCTTCACCCAGGGAGGGCTCCGCGCAGACTGAGCTCTGCAGGCCGGGGGAAGGCTTATAAAGCCTTGCCCTTCCCTGCAATTAGGCTCAAAGCACTCTGATTGGTGGGTTTAAGCCATCCAATCAGAGTGCTCTGACAGGTAAATGAAGAGACTAACACTACTTTTTATTGATATTGTGGTGTTTACATTTGTTTCTTTTTGCTATAAGTCTCTACATTTACCTGTCACAGCACTTTGATCGGTTGGCTTGAAATCCACCAATCAGAGTGCTCTGTGTCATTTTGCACAGCGTGGGAAAGTTCTTTGGAATTTTCCCACTCTTTGTATAATGACACAGAGCACTCTGATTGGTGGATTAATAAGTTTAAAATTTTTAAGTTTTAATAATGTTTTAAAATCAAAAACATTATAACGTGCCATTCTAAGAAAATAATATACATCATTAATTGTCCATGTGAACTGCTATATATTGGACTTACCATTCGTCCTTTACAAATTAGAATACAAGAACATATCAGAAATGTGAGAAATGGATTTTTAAAACACAGAGTATCTCTGCACTTTAAAAACTTCAACAACAGTGACCCAAGTAAAATAATTTTTTGGGGAATCCATAAAGTGACCCCTAACTGGAGGGGAGATGACTTAATAAAAAAGGTGGGTCAAGCAGAGATGCACTGCATATTCAATTTAGACACCTTACACCCAAGGGGTCTAAATAACGATTTTGAACTTTGTCACTTTTTATGAAAAATGTTTAGAAAATAATTTTGTAAGGAGATTTTTTTAAAAAGCCTTTTGAGGAATGGAAGGGAAAAGAAAGAAAAAAGGAAAATATTTTTATAAAATGTATTCATACCATCCAATATATATATATATATATATATATATATATATATATATATATATATATATTTTTTTTTTTTTTTTTATTATTTATTTATTTTTTTTTTAACATAGATTTTTTTATTTAAATATGTACTTTTTATATGTAAATGGTACTGTCATGTGGTCCTTTTGGAAAGCTTGATGATTCTTCTTGCACTTTAATATTATGTGATGATTACTTTTGCACTTTAATGTTATGTGATACACTGTACATACAGTTTTGATTAAGTGAATGAGGATAACTGTTTTTTATTGGTTTTTCTATATTTTTTAGTTTGTGTGTTTATAAACAACACAGTCTAACATATATTTTTTCTGTTCACCCATGAGAAAAATACTTGAGGGACAAAAATGACTATGCACAAAATAGAGTGAGGACATACTCAAAATATAAAAACCCTAAGAGTACGAAATACTTTAGACACACTGAAAGAGGGGCGTACAACAAGACTCCCTACACATACAAAAGACACATACAAAAGACCAAATAATGACGTCCCAATTAAGAAACGAATTAATAGCAACAACCTCGATAAGATTAAATCCGTCAAGAAGAATGAATATAATCTAAGTTTTATAGAAAGGAAAACCTTGAGAGAGCTTAAAAATGACACCTCACTGGTAATTAAACCAGCGGATAAGGGGGAGGGATCGTTCTTCTAGAATGAGAGGACTACATAGATAAGTCAAATAGATTGCTCAATGACACTAAAACCTATGTAATACTACACAAAGATCTGACCAATGATATTAAGGTACACTACCATAAACTAATTGATAAAGGGAAATTGGAAGGCATCCTTAACAAACAAGAATCAGAGTTTTTAAACATTCAACACCCCAATATTCCAATATTTTATTACCTTCCAAAAATTCACAAAAGCATCACCAAACCACCTGGACGGCTGTTCATTACAGTCATTCGTTCCATCTCTAGTAGACTCTCTCAGTACATTGATAGATGTCTACAACCCACAGTCCAAAAATGTCCCAGTTACCTTAAGAACACCATGAACATCTTACAAATTCTGGGACAAACTACATGGGACACTGACTATTTTTTGGTCACGGCAGACGTAAATTCGCTCTACTCAATAATAGAACACACTAAGGGCTGTGAGGCCACCAAATATTTTCTTGAAAATTCAGGAGAATTTCCTGAGTCACAAATAGGCTTTATACTGGAGGGTAACAATTGGATCCTTAACAATAATTATTTTTGGTTTAACGGTAATTTTTATTTTCAGGTCTGTGGAACGGCGATGGGCACGAGGTTTGCGCCTAGCTACGCAATTCGGTTTATGTTCTTTTTGGGAACATAAATTAATCTTCGCGGATTGTAGATGGGGCACAAACCTGGTGACCTATCGCTGTTACATTGATGACATTTTTTTCATTTGGAAGGGGAGTAGCGAATCTCTGTACTGTTTTTTTGAACATTTGGAAAACAATGAGAGGGGTATTAAACTCACTAAAAATACAGTAAGAATTCAGTTAAATTCTTAGATTTGAATATATATATTGAAAATAATACTATTAAGACAAACACTTTCTTCAAGAAAGTGGATGTCAATAGCTATATCCAACAAACGAGCTCCCACTATTCACCTTGGCTTTTAAATGCACCAAAAGCACAACTATTAAGAGTAAAAAACAACTGCACGGACACAAACATGTTCCAAAAACAGGCTCAAAAAATCATTAAAGATTTCTCTGAAAAGGGATACGGTAGAGAACTATTACAGACAGCTTACCATGAGGCATCACTTAGAGATAGAAAGGCTCTACTAGAATGTAAACAGAAACCAGCTACACTTGTAAATAATGATAGATCTTTTATATGTGATTTTAATGTTCAGGGCAACCAAGTAAAGAAAATAATTTCAAAACATTGGCCCATCTTAAAGAGTGACGATACACTTAATACACTTTAACCAGACAAACCTAGAAAAATATACCAGGGAGTACCCAATCTACGTAATAGTCTCACAAACCACCACATGAACAAAAAGACTACTAATCCATTTAATGAACCAATGGGCTTTTACGGCTGTGGAGTATGTGGAGCATGTAGGAACACGAACAGTAGGAAAAGAGAAATTAGGGAATTCATACACCCAAAAGATCCCCCAAAAAGTTTCAAAATCAAAAACATTATAACGTGCCATTCTAAGAAAATAATATACATGATTACTTGTCCATGTGGACTGCCATATATTGGACGTACCATTCGTCCTTTACAAATTAGAATACAAGAACATATCAGAAGTGTGAGAAATGGATTTTTAAAACACTTTTTGTATCTACCCACTTTAAAAACTTCCACAACAGTGACCCAAGTAAAATAAAATTTTTGGGAATCCATAAAATGACCCCTAACTGGAGGGGAGATGACTTAATAAAAAAGATGGGTCAAGCAGAGATGCGCTGGATATTTAATTTAGACACCTTACACCCAAGGGGTCTACATAATGGATTTGAACTTTGTCACTTTTTATGAAAAATGTTGAGAAAATAATTTTTTAAGGAGATTTTTTTAAAAAGCCTTTTGAGGAAAGGAAGGGAAAAGAAAGAAAAAAGAAAAGAAAAAAGGAAAATATTTTTATAAAATGTATTCATACCATCCTATTTTTATATATATTTATATATATATAATCTTATATATATTTATATATATATAATCTTTTTAACATAGATTTTTTTATTTAAATATGTACTGTGATAAAGTGAAGGCAGATAGGCCTTTTAACCCCAGGGGAAGTACGTGTAGTTTGTGTGTTGCACAACACAAAGCATTGTTTAGTTATGGGCCCCTGGAGTGGAGCATTTGGAGAGAAGGGTGGGCCAATGCTCCACTCCACAGTTTAGTGGTTTTCTGGGGAGACATAGATCCAAGCCAGGGTTTTTTGGACCGTCTCCAACCCACTGCTCAGCTGCAGTTAATGAGCTGTTGCAGTGGGAATAAACCCCTCCCGGCTAGGCAGGAAAAGGAGAGGGATTGCTGGCTTCCTCCCAGGAAGCAGGTAGGAGAGAGGCTGTTCTCTCCAGATAGAGAGTCAAGGAGACTAGGCACTGGGAGTGCAGAAAGGAAGCAGTCAAGGCTGGCTTGGAGCACTGGGAGTGCAGGAGGAAGCAGTCAAGGCTGGCTTGGAGCACTAGGAGTGCAGAAAGGAAAGCAGTCAGGGCAAGGCTGGCTTGGAGCACTGGGAGTGCATGAGGAAGCAGTCAAGGCTGGCTTGGAGCACTGGGAGTGAAGAAAGGAAAGCAGTCAGGGCAAGGCTGGCTTGGAGCACTGGGAGTGCAGAAAGGAAAGCAACAGGCTAGCTAGCAGAGTGTTGCTATCTAATAAGGTTGGTGCAATATGTTTTTGTTAGTTTAACCCTGATAGAGAGGGATATACAAAGTGAGTAAGTGCTCAGACGAGCTAGGTTTTTGTTTAAAGGGAAACCTGTTATATTTATATTTTCATTTGCTGCTGCCTCATATGTAAACTTACAAATAAAGTGCCTGGAATGAAGTTGCATTGAAAGACTGTGCATGTTTTTGCCCTAGAGGACCGTGCTACCTGCAGACAAAGATCACAATATGGTGGAGAATGCTGGCATAGTAGCACATTGAGGGTCTGTGGGTGTGCCAGTCATTCAGTAGTCTGCTTGAGGACTTTTTATTTTTGCAGACCTGTTTAAAAAAAAAAAAAAGTAGCACTGTACCTTTTAAGACTCTTACCTGCTTGGTGCTATAATGGAGGACCTGCTGAAGGCTCTGGTACAGGCAACCGCTGTACAACAAGAGACAACTGCTATACAACAAGACACCAACCATTTCCTGGCTGCATAGCTTAAGAACCTGAGGGACGCTCAGCAGGAGTATAGAGCTGCCCTTACTGATGTTTTGCAGATTGCCCCCGGCAGGGTGTGTGGGGACAAGGGACCCCGTAACCAAGCTACTGACATCCTGCATAAGATGACAGAGGCAGTAGAAGAAGTCTTTAGCAAGCTGAAAAGCATGGGGGCAGCAAAGCATGATATTGAGAAACACACAGAAGAGAGAGAACAGGAATTAGAAGGCAAGAAAGATAAAATTGAGCCTGAAAGTAGTGCTAATGTGGAAGAAGGTGAACAGCCAGATGAATCCTCCAAGGACCAAAAAGAGAAAAGGTTAGTAAACAGACCTGCAAAACTAAAGGAAAAAGCAGAATTGTCAAGAGACCGTGATGGTAACACTGATGGCATGCACCAAAGTAAGAAAGGGCAGAAGAATCAGAAGGGGGAGCGAGGCAAACTGATTACTGAAGTTGACAAGTGTTTATTTGAGAATCAAAACGTTGCAGCTTCACGTGAAAGCCTCAAACTTGCTGTAAGTGGCATCACAACAGATAAAGCGATCTTGGGAAAAGAGTTGGAAACAAAAATATTTTCATGCTCAGAAACTGAATCTTGCATGTTTCAAGAGAATGCTGGAAAGACATTTGAAAACAGAAAGGTACTGATAAATCTTCCCAAGGTAACGAAAGAAGAAGAAGAGGAGAATGACAGGAGCAGTGCCTGCAGTGTGGAAAACAAGGACCATTAAAGATTCCTCTGGACCGGAAGATGAGACTCAATCATGTAACGATGACACAGTGCCATCTGCTACATGTCGGGATGTACAAGAGGCAATCAGGCCACGGAGGTGCAAGTATTTTGATGCAAATAATGAAATAGAAGAAGAATCAGAGGATGATGAGGATTATGTTCCTTCAGAAGACTGGCAAAAGGAAATAATGGTTGGTTCCATGTTCCAGGCAGAGATTCCAGTTGGCATCTGCAAATACAAGGAAACTGAAAGAGTGTATGAAAATGATGACCCGTTATTGTGGAACCCAGATTTTATAGTGGAAACAAAAGTTCTAGATTTTCTAAGTGAAGCGTCCAGAAGGACTGGTGAAGAGAAGGGAATAGATGCAATTCCAGGGGGATCACATATAAAAGAAAACGAAGCAGGAGCCCCTGATGTACACCCAAGTGAACAAGTTAAAGGCATGAAAAGCAGACTGACTTGGGGAGTCAGAGAAGACCACCGCAAAAGAGCTGAGCTTAATAGAGAGAAGCAAAGCACCCCAGCTGAGTATAGCAATGCGGTGCACTGTTTAGTAGCCGAGGCTACCCAAGAATGTCGACCAGCTGTTGAACAGTTTGGCAGAGAAAAGAAAGGCAAAGTAACTGCTTCTGATCTAAGCCAAGAGAGAGCGACAGTTACAGAACCAAATGAAGCTGTGGTGATAAGATAGGCACGTCCGCACCTAAGCCCGACCAAGGCGAAAGTTACAAAGCAGGTGACATTGGCGCAGCTAAATTAAATATTTCAAATACATCTGGTATTGCTACAAAAACTTTGAAGGATTGTTTGGGAGCCATAGAACTGGATCTGCTGGCAAAGACTACTGCTACAAGGCCTGGGCGCACTAACTACCTGGAACAGCTGCCAGACTCTGGGAACACAGTAGTGGAATTAAAGGCGGGACTTGGACTGCCTGACTGGCTGTTTGATACCGGGGCTGTCATGATCCAGCGAGAGGCCATGACTGCATCTCTGGACACCCCCAAGGGAACAGGGAGACTGCCAGACAGCCCAGAGGAAAGCATTTCTGACATTGAGAGGTGGCCACTCAAGGCCGAGCAAGCGGAGGATACCCCTGGGGAGGAAACCAGGCAAAGGAGAGATGAACTAAGCCAGGAGTCTGGGCCTCAGGTAGAACAGCACTCCATGCCAGGCCAGGCCGAGCATGATGGGATGGAGCTGGGATCAAAGGCTGCATTCATGCAGGAGGAGGGTGCTCTAGACAGCCTCCTTGGCCAACCCCCTGAGGATATAGAGATGAGACCTGTAGCATTAACCGTAGAAAGCAAGGAAGGTTCCCAGGGATTCACAGAACAGATGGAGGATGTTGTGAAGCCCTTCACGGAGGGACCGGTTCCAGTGGAGGATGAGCTGTTGACAGAACCAGGTCTTGAAGAGGTTGAGCACCCAGCAAATTCGTCTTATGAAAGAATTGGACGTATAAGTGATATAGAAAAGTTAGTTACACTCAAAGCTTTTGTAAAGTTTGCGTTTGAAAGTAACTCGGACATTGAGAGACTATCAAACCAGAAGCTGCTGTGGATGTGGAAGCAGATGATGATTCAAAGGAACTTGGCTACTAAGGAGCCACACAGTACTGATCCTCAGCCTAGATCCACTAGCAACCAGATAAGCGGGGAAACTGGAAAGCAAGGACAAAGACTGGGACAATATACCTATGATGGTAGAACGTACCTAAAAGTCCCATTTTGGCTACGAGACCAGACTGAGAAAAACTGCTTCAACTGCCACATGCAAGGACATATTACATATAGGTGTCCTAAGAGTGAAGAGACAATACAATGTGACATAGTAATAAGGGCTCTGTATAGGATTGTATTGACTTGCTTAAAGATGTGTATGGTGACTGGTGGTGGTGTTACAGCACAGCTAAAAGTGGTGATGGTGGTAGGGTAGAGTGCACAAGCACTAATTAATTGAGGGAGTGAGGCTACTTTGAAAAGTGTTCTGCTCCAGCCAGAAAAATGTGGTTTAAGACAAGTGATTGATATTGTGGGTACACATGGTGACACCCGCACATACCCCATGGCAGAGGTAGAGTTTGTCACAGAGGTAGTAAAAGTTAAATGCCCTGTAGTACATGTAGCTCAAACGCAAGAGCGTATAAGTAAGTTAAGTAAAGAACAGCGAATAGATGGAGCCAAATTAGATACACAATAGAAGTGGGGGTTAACCCCTAGTGGGAAATGAGAAGAACAGAGGAGGGTGTATCTAATGCATGATGCAAAGTATGTGCATCAAAAAAGTTCAAGATAGCCAACGGATAGCCTAATATATAGGCCAGATAGAGCCACTAAAATAAAAGAACAAAAATAATAAAGATTTATTGAACGAAACAAATATGTAACCCAAATACGTGCTACCATATAGACACCAAAAAATTAAATCTTAAAATGGTTACTAGACGAATCTGTAAAAATAGATACAAATCGTCTAAGTATGGTAAAAACAAAGTATAATTGCAGATCAAAATGTGAGAAACTGTTACTGTCAGTGGTGGCTGGTAATGTGCCAGGCTAAAGAAGCGGAGTACCCATCTGATAAATCGGTAATCAATTATGGAGTCTAACACTTTAGATATCAATAATAAGCTTATGGACCATATGGGTCCTAACAGAAAATGAATATAGGTCAGTATAAAGAGCTGTTGCTATCCATAGTGGCTGGTAATATGCCAAACTCAAAAACCAATCTGATGACTCAACAATTGATTATGAGGTCGGTCACTTAAAATATCAATAATGTGCTATTGGACTATATAAGTCCTCTAAATATCTGAGACACTTATATTAGTAAATTAATAAAGCCATAGATATCAGCAAAAAGGAAGATAATTGAATAGACATTGGGCTGATATCCAAACAGAATGGCTAGAGCAGTGATCTAAATAAAGAAATTCCGCTTGTTAACTAGATGTAAAGAGTATATATATAAATCAGCATCAGCCTATGAATAACTGAACCAACAGTAGAGCACACGTTAAGATATCAAAGAGGGAGAGGGTAGAAGAAAAAAACATGTGTAAATAAAGTCGCAATGGACGGTGCTACAAAGTATCTTGTAAAAGTAGCATACAGTGATGCAGAAAGCTGTTAACCATATGAGGAAAGGTAACACCCTCTATAAATATGTGTCCCGTGCCTTCGAGGGCACCTAGCTCCAACCCCCCAGATATCTATTTGTCAGGATAGACCTAAAAAAGGGTAGAATCTGCAAAAATAATGAACAATATATACATTAAATAAGAACATGGAGTGTAAACAGCGCGGTCGCTAGTCTGTGCGCTGCACAAAAGATCCAAAGAGTGCAGCACACCACAGTCCTCTGACGCGCGCGTTTCGCTACACCTAGCTCGTCAGAGAGGAAACGAGGGGTGCATGAGCACCGGGTTTAAAATTGCAGAGGAATCACTTGATTGGTCTGGACAGGCAGTTCCCAATTGGTTGCCTGAAATGACGTAACGGCAGGCCCGGACTGGCCATCGGGCACACCGGGCAAATGCCCGGTGGGCCGCGGTGTCCGTGGGGCTGAGGCCGGCAGGGGAGGTCCCAGGATCTCCCCTGCCGGTCTATGCAGGGCCGGCACTCTCCTAGCGCCGGCCCCGCTGTTTGCCACGACGGGCCGGTGGGGGATCAAGGATCTCCCTGACCGGCCCACATGCGGCCGCCGGCGGGGAGGGAGGGAGGGAGACAGCCAGCTAGGCTGGAGAGAGGACCCGGCGGAGCTCTAACTTGCAGCTCCGCCGGGTTCCTCTCGCGAGATCCGGCGCGTTGCCATGGCAACGACCGGATCTCGCGAGAGTGAACTCTAGCCTCACAGGCTAGAGTTCACTCACCCACGAGGACCACCAGGGAACACCGCGTGCCGGTCCCCCCCCTCCCAGGCTAAAGGTAAGAAGGGAGGGGAATAATGACTGTTTTTTTTATTTTTTTATTTAGCCCCCCTACACACACAATAACATTTATACAGCACTCTCACACCCATCACACACAGCACTCTCTCACACCCATCACACACAGCACTCTCACACACACACAGCACTCTCTCTCACACAGCACTCTCACACCCATCACACACAGCACTCTCACACCCATCACACACAGCACTCTCTCACACAGCACTCTCACACCCATCACACACAGCACTTTCACACACACAGCACTCTCTCACAGCACTCTCTCACAGCACTCTCACACCCATAACACTCACAGCACTCTCTCACAGCACTCTCACAGAGCACTCACACACACACACACACAGCACTCTCTCACACAGCACTCTCTCACACCCATCTCACACAGCACTTTCACACCCATCACTCACACACCGCACCCCTCACACACACACATACTGCACCCCTCACATACACACAGAACCCCCCAACACACTGCACCACACACATACACAATACTTCCATATACACTACACTACACTCTTAAAGGACCACTCTAGCCACCCAGACCACTTCAGTTAATGAAGTGGTCTTGGTGCCAGGTCCTTCTAGGGTTAACCAATTGTTTTATAAACATAGCAGTTTCAGAGAAACTGCTATGTTTATCAATGGGTTAAGCCTTCCCCCAAAGCCTCTAGCAGCTGTCTCATTGACAGCCGCTAGAGGCGCTTGCGTGCTTTTCACAGTGAAAATCACAGTGAGAGCACGCAAGCGTCCATAGGAAAGCATTATAAATGCTTTCCTATGCGACCGGCTGAATGCGCGCGCAGCTCTTGCCGCGCGTGCGCATTCAGCCGACGGGGCGGATCGGAGGAGGAGAGCTCCCCGCCCGGCGCTGGAAAAGGTAAGTTTTAACCCCTTTCCAGAGCCGGGCTGGAGGGGGTCCCTGAGCCACATATGCATCACATTACACCACAAACACAACACGACTAAAACCGACCTTATTACACAATACCACACCACGACCAGCTCACTCTACACACACGCAATACCACAAGCAGGCTCCAAACATATGCACAATACTCTTTCCTGGCCTTTTGTCTCCTGGTATCCATTTATAAAGACACCAGAGACAAGTTGCAAGGAAACACAGTGCAAGCATGTTATTAAATTTGCTTGCACTGTGCAGAACAAATACAGGACTTTTTTCTCATGCTAGAGCTCTTCAGCAGAGCTCTTCAGCAGAGCTCTGCGCATGGTCTGCCCTGGAAGAGCATTGAACCAACATGCTCACTTTGAGAGGAGGCGTGTTTGTCATTGGTGATGACAAAACACACCTCCTCTGCCCCGCCCCCTTTTTAGTGGGCCGCTGTGTTAAAAAAATGCCCGGGCCGAATTTTTCTCCCAGTCCGGCCCTGCGTAACGGAAAACATTTAAGGAGATAGAATAATCTTTTCGGGTAAAGTAATTAACCCATTGGTAGCCAGATTGAAATATACAAAACCAATGGAGGTATATCATACAGACTAAATGACTGCAAAAATATTAGTAATGAAGGCAGATGTGTTAACACAATGTTGAAAACGTTTAAATATATTCTGAGATATCTAAATGGGTAGAAATAAAAATAAAAATAAAACACCCATAATAAGACCTAAAAACGATCGAATTACATAAAGCATCATTGGGACGAATTATTATAAATCATACCATTCAATGGTCAATAATATAAGTATGATATTATTCAGAAAGCCACTAGGTCTGGTACTATAGAGGATAATATATAATAAAAAGTAATTAGCCTTGTATAATACATGGTGTCTATACATATAATAATATAGTTATGCTAGCAACTTCATAATGATCTGAATAAACAGCCAAAGAACCGGCGACGGCTCCTATTGATCATAAATGTAACAAAAGAAGAAGAAAAATTTCAAGGGTTTCTTAATAAGTCTTAGATGGGGACTTGTCTAGATAGATGAATCCACCACATCATAGATATGGAATAAATAATGATAAGCTGAACTAAAATAGTATCTAATATATCTGAATAGGACACAATAAATAATTAGTTTATATGGCTACCCCTTGAAACACATTCAAAGCCCAATTTAAAAGTCGGTCACTAATAATGGCTATGGAAATTATATTAATATATGAATGAACTATACCGATTGATGCTCAATTATTAATGTATGAAGGGGGTAAAATTGAATTCCTCATTGAGCCCATCTGGTGATAATGTCTTTAGGATGTATATCCATCTGGACTCTTTCATGAGTAATATTTTATTAAAATTACCCTTCCTCGTATTTAAAATGAGTTTTTCCAGGGCCTGGAAAGTTAGTTTTGTGGGGTCCGCCTCATGATAATTGCAGACGTGATTGGCTATTGGGGTTGAGATGTTCAAATTGGTGATTGAACAGACATGTTGAAGTATCCTCCGTTTAAATTGCTGGTAGGTCTTTCCTACATATTGTATACCACAGCAACAAGTGATTAAATATATCACCCGTGTTGAACTGCAATTAATTAATTCTTTAACCATATATTCATTTTTAGTCCTAGAGCTTCTGACAGTTTTTGTTGGTTTAATAAACTAACAGGCTTTGCAGTGCCCACATCGAAATACTCCAGTAGTTTGTTTTAGCCAGGTGGATTGTAGTGACTTGACGGGTTCTGTGTGGCTGTGGACAAGAATGTCTTTCAAATTTCTTGCTCTACGAGCAGTCATCTGGGGGAATTTTTCAATACTGTCACTTAGATCCATATCATGTTGTAGAATGTCACTCCTGTTAATAGACAGGGCTCGTTGATAGGATCGTTTAAGCACCCTGTTAGGATAACCCTTCTTTTTGAACATTAATCTCAATTTCTTTGCTTCCAATTGGAAGGTTGATTCGTTAGAGCAATTTCGTCTCGCGCGGAGATATTGGCCGTACGGTATCCCAGATTTTAATTTTGTTGGATGATAACTTGTCCAGTTTAGTAAGCTGTTGGTTGCTCTGTCTTTTCTGAAAAGTGTGGTTTCAATTTTACCATCCTCCTGTATTTGGATATCTAAATCCAGAAAGACCAGATGTTCCGAATCTATCACATGTGTAAGCTGAAGGCCAATGTTATTGATGTAAAGTAGATTCACTAGATCTTGAAATTGTTTGATCGACCCCAACCAAAAGACCAGTATGTCATCAATATATCTATGCCAACTATAGATATATGTGTCATACTGGTCCTTGGTGATAGCTGGTAAAATGGTCTCTTCCCACCAACCTAAATATAGGTTGGCATAGCTAGGGGCACAAGCCGTGCCCATAGCTGTACCCTTCAACTGTAGGTAGTATTGACCATTGAATACAAAAAAATTATGAGTGAGGATGTATTCTAGTAATTTGATAATGAAATTACTCTGTGCAGATGTAAACTCCGGTGACTTGTTCAAAAAATAGGAGGTAGCTTGTATGCCTATGGTGTGTGGAATGTTATTGTAAAGAGCTACAACATCCAGGCTACCTAATAGGCAGTATGGAGGTACCACCAGATTTTCCAATAGTATCAATGTCTGTTTTGTGTCCTGGAGATAGGACTTTAAATTAACCACTAATGGATGTAGTAGTTTTTCGAGAAATTTGCTACCTCTTTCTGTGATTGAACAATTGCCTGACACAATTGGTCTTCCCGGTGGTTTTTCTAAATTTTTATGAATTTTGGGAAGACAATAAAAGGTGGCAATGGTTGGAGTCATATTTGGAAGGATATATTTTAATTTGTCGTTACTAATAATGCCTTCCATTTCTTAGATTTCCAAAAGAGATTTTAATTCGGTTAAGTATTCGGTGGTTGGGTCTGTTGGCAGATGGCGATACACATCAGTGTTTTCAAGATGTTCCATGCACATCTCAATATAATTAGCTTTATCCATCAGTACGATGTTACCACCTTTATCTGATGACTTAATGACCAAGTTAGATTCTCGACTTAATTCTACTAGGGCCCTTCTTTCTGCCAGAGTTAGATTGTCTTTATAAGAGGTAGGGGGATCTAAAGACTCAATTTCATTAGTAGTCATTTTAATGAAAAGGTCTACACTGGAAATTTCCTTTAAATTGGGTGTAAACCAACTTTCTGGTTTAAAATTCGTGAGAGGTTGAACTGAATCTTGTTCGTCCAGTAGAGAGAGTAATATCTGATATTGTTGATAATCCGTATAAGAGAAATCAGCATCTTTGGCTTGTTTTTGAGTTTTTCTCTTATGCACCACATTCAGAGCTAGTTTACGGCCGAATAGATTGGTATCTTTAATCCAATCAAACTTGTTGAATTTGGGGGTGGGTACAAAGGACAGACCTTTTTCCAATAATGATAAATGATGTGTTTTTAATGTGAATGTTGACAAATTCACTATTTGATTTTGATCATTATTTATTGAGTCAGGTTTGTCCGTTTGTCCGGTTTGTAGCCCCATTTGTTTCGGTCTCGTAACCTGCCCCCTATTGGAACTGGCCAATCCTCCTCTAAAAAAGGAGCGTATAAGTAAGGCCAGGTTTCTGAGTACCTTGGACCTGGTCATAAGGTATTGGCAGGTGGGGGGCGTGGCCGACCGTAGAGCGAGACGGACATGTTCTAAATCCTCTCCTCAAGACTAAATCCGACGCGATCGGAGAACTACGCGGACCATGGGGAACCAAAAAAATCACCAGCTGATGCAGGGTACCCTGGGGAAAACTCCGACGACCAAATCGGGCACCCTCACCCGTTTCCTGAGAGATAGCACGGAGCGAGACACGGAGGCCGCGGCCGCGGCCTCCAAGATGGCGGGAGCAGACCTCATGGCGGAATCCCAACCATCCAGCCCGCAACCATCGGAGTGCTCTCTGAAATCATTGGAGACCAACCCGGACCTGGATATTAGAGATCTCTTAAAGAACCTACCGTCGAAAACGGACATGGAGCGCATGATACACAAATTGGAAGCCTCCCTGCATTCCAAGATGGCGGAAATGGGTACGGAAATACAACAACTAAATTTGAAGGTGGGTGACTTGGAGGAAGAGAGAGACCTTATGAGGGCTCAAATCACTAACATTTCCACCACTTTGGACTCCCACATACAATTCATGTCTGCCACCCAGAGGCACATTGATGACCTAGATAATAGGGGACGCAGAAACAACCTGCGCATAAGGGGGGTGCCTGAGTCCCCAAACGAAGACCTAACTTTCATCTTAGCAGAGCTCTTCAGGCTACTGATAAGAGATGTTCCTGCCAACCTCCTGTTATTAGACAGAGCACATCGCTCCTTGCGCCCCAAGGGTACCTCCCAAGACTCCCCAAGAGACATCATTTGTAGATTACACTACTTTGAAACGAAGAATGGGGTAATGAAAGCACTAAGGGAAACCTCACAGCCGTTACTTTTTCATGGTAATCCCATACAAATATACCCTGACCTCTCCTGGTATACTCTTCAGGCTAGGCGGGCCCTTAAGACAATCACCGAGCTGCTGCGCAATCGGAGCATCAAGTACCGCTGGGGCTTCCCCTTTGCCCTGATAGTGAACTACAAGGCCACCGTCACCCAAATAGCATCTATTCTCGATGTTCCTCCCTTTCTCCGGGCCCTGGAGCTTCCGGACATGACGATAATGGATTGGAACTACCCGATACCCCACCAAGACAACATGCAAACAGCCCATCGACAGAACTGGGGTACCCCTGCAAAAACGAGCAGAAATGATCCTGGATTCACCTCCCCACAAGCAAGACGGGGGAGACAACCCAACACCCCTGCCCGCAAACGAATGGCCACTGGCGACTAGCAAGCTCTCTCATGGCCAGGCACCCGTACACAGGGATACAAAGATTGGCTACATATACAACTTCCAAAGCCGGACAAAATATCTGGAGGACTTCCATACTCCATCTCTTCAATGAACTGCACAAAAGCCCTCATGAAGACATCGGCCTCTGAGAACCACCTAACCATGAGGATGGCGGACCGTGAAGGTGACACCGAAACACTGCATGATATAAGGGACGGAGGTCCCTCTCTCCATAGACTCCAAGGCCGGGCAACGGACACTATCCTTTCCCACCTACCAGATGTGAGGGCAAGTATGCTCCACCTAACATTATGTACTCTGATACTATTGAGACGTTCTTCTCCCTCTGGCCCTAGCTATGATTTGTTCTGTCCACTAATGTAACTACCAGGCTTTGTAACTACGGGTCTCTAAGTTTGGCTTAGCCTCTAAGAAATGAGAACTATTGATGTAGGTTCTACCCAGTTATTACTAAAAAAAACACTTTTCATACCTAACTTAGGTTCCACAATGGAGCTCTCCAAACGAATACTAAATTTTTGAGGATTACAAGTCCCGGGTCTCAGGCGCACCCCAAGACCACACAACCCCATTTTAGATTCGGTCCTATCTCATGCGCCGAGATAGGACCAGATTCCCCCTCAGGGAAGATCATTTACCCACTTAGGAGTGGACACCTCCTCAGACCTATCCTCTTCCCCATTTTCACAACTGATACCTCACCTGTATCGTGAGGCTGATAGAGTGATAAGGTCACAGCGAGTCGTTATCACTTGAGCCATCCTACCCTAGCCAAGCAGAAGCCAGTAGATAGTGGCCCACAGAGGGCTGGGAGGGTTTTGCCACTGTCCGAGCACTATATCGTTTGTTTTTGTCAACTGTTTTAACATCTTCACTGCTTACATTCTGTATTTTATACTGTTTTATACTGTTTTATACTGTTTCCTCAAAGGTTCAGATCTTACTGACCAGGACCACCCACCTGACACGACTACAAGCTAAGGAGACACCAGTCACCTCCCCCTTAGCCCCTACCGGTGGAGGCCTCTGTGGCAGGACAGACTCCACTGAGCTATCCAGACAGACCCTCTCCCTCTTTCCCCCCCCCCACCACCCACAGGCTAACTCAGAGACAAGGTAACCTAACTCTATACAAGACGTACACCTATTTACTGACTTTCCACGCAAGTGCTGGGATACTGAATTAGGTACAATACACACAGTGGTCATACTAGATACGGTACGGTACACGAAATCTCAATCACGTCTCTCTCTACAGATATCTCCTCCAACACTTTCCCCCGAGATGGCTACTATAACACTCCTCACGCAAAATGCCAGGGGCCTCAATACCCCAGAGAAGAGATCTATGGCCCTAACGGACTTTAACAGACATAAAGCGCATATCGTTTTTGTCCAAGAAACCCACTTCCGCAAAAATACCCCTACTAAATTGCAAAACAGGGACTTCCCAAGAGGATACTTTAGTCATTACTCAGAAGCGAAAGCACGAGGGGTCGCCATACTAATTCACCGTCACACCCAATTCACTTTCCAAGACCAACAACAAGACGATTCCGGCAGGTTCCTTTTTGTAAAAGGAAAGTTAGGAAACACCCAAATCACGCTGGCTAACATCTACCTACCCAATAAGAAACAGGCCCAATCCCTCAAAAAGATATTAGAGAAACTCTCACTATTCCATGAAGGAGTGGTGATCCTGGGAGGAGACATCAACACTTCTCTAGACGGAGCCCTAGACTCTACTACTACCTCCCACAAATACCAATCCCAATTAAGACTGCAAATGAAAAACATTCTCTACGACGCTCAACTATATGACGGGTGGAGAGCGATCCACCCTACGAAGAAAGATTATTCTTTCTTCTCACCTCCCACGGGGACGTACTCCCGTATAGATTCTTTCTTCCTACAACATAGATACTTGCCTATGATACAGACGTCCGCCTATGGACCCATCACATGGTCTGACCATGCCCATCTCACGCTCACATTGACCATACCATTCCTACCCAACCCCTCGGCACAATGGAGACTGAATGATCTCCTCTTAAACCCCCCTGACACCCTTGCACAAATTAAGAAGACGGCCACCGACTACTTTAGGGAAAACACGAACGCGGACACTGCTCCCATAATGACATGGGAAGCTCACAAAGCAGTCCTCAGAGGGGAATTAATCCGAATAGCCTCCAACCTGAAACACAAGAGGGAAAAGTCTATCATCAGGCTCACTAGGGAAATCAAAACTCTAGAATGCAAACACCATGACATATCCACTCTGCAGGACTATTCCTCGCTACAAGCCAAACGGACTGAATTAAACACGATTCTGACCCTACATGCCAAGAGGAAAATGTCACTGACAAAAAGCACTTACTATATGCAGGGAGGCAAGGCTGGGAAACTCCTAGCACAGTCGCTACAGAAAGAACGACAATCTACCTTCATTTCTGACATTAGAACTGACACAGGCAAGATAACCAACCACATGCCAGACATAATGGGAGCATTCCACAAATTCTATACCGAACTATACAACCTGAATTCGGCGCCCCCTACACCTCAAGACATAATAGATTTCCTAACACCTAGAATCAAGCGCACCCTCCCTGCCAACGACTTGGCGTTCCTAGACGACCCAATCTCGGTGGACGAATTCCTTCACGTGACCAAGACCATCCCCATAGGCAAAAGCCCAGGCCCAGACGGTTACTCTGGGAAATATTATAAACTGCTGGCGCCAATCCTGGCACAACCCTTTATAGATGCATTCAACACACGACACCTCTCGACCTGTATTCCGCACACTGCCCTTGAGGCAACCATAACCTTGATACCAAAACCGGGTAAAGATTTGACCTCATGTGGCAGCTATAGGCCCATATCATTGATAAATCTAGACATGAAAATCCTTACGAAGATTATGGCCACTAGACTCAAACCCCTACTCCCTGGTCTTATCCACCATGATCAGGCTGGCTTTGTCCCACACAGAGAGGCAAAGAACAACACCACAAAAGTCATTAACCTTATCCACTGGGCCCAAATACACAAAATTGACAGTGCCCTTCTGGCCATTGATGCTGAAAAAGCTTTTGACAGGGTCAGTTGGGCACTGCTGAAACACACAATCCGCCTACTGGGCTTCGGCTCTCGCTGGCAGGAGTGGATAGACGCCATCTACTCACGGCCAACAGCCAGACTACGAATAAATGGCCAACTGTCACAAGCAGTGGCCATTACAAATGGAACGAGACAAGGCTGCCCGCTCTCACCCCTCCTTTTCATACTGGTGCTAGAACCTTTTCTGCAGGGGATAAGAGACAACACACACATAAGGGGCATTTGCATAGACTCACAGGAATACAAGGTCACGGCTTTTGCGGACGACCTCCTGTTCACTATAGCAAATCCATCAGTGACGATTTTCCACATAATTACCGAAATGGAAAACTATGGGAGACTCTCCAACTTCCGGGCGAATCTATCCAAATGTGAACTACTACCTATACACACATCTGCCTCACTCAATACTAGGCTGAGAACAGAATACAAATTTACCTGGGCCTCCAAGTCCATTAAATACTTAGGAGTACACATCCCAAATGATTTGGAATGTACCTATAAGTTAAACTTTCTTCCACTGATAGAGACCATCGGCAAAGACCTACTAACGTGGCACAAACCATGCTTTGGGTGGTTAGGCAGAATTAACATAATAAAAATGAACCTCCTCCCTAGGGCGCTCTATCTTCTCCAAACACTCCCCATTGCTATTCCCCATTCCTTCTTTCAAAAAATCAGAGCCATCTTTACGAAATTCATCTGGGCACACTCAACCCCTAGGCTAGCTTACTCCACACTGACTAAAAGCAAAGAGCAAGGAGGGGTAAATCTCCCAGATATAGAGCAATACCATCAGGCGACTCAGTTGCAATGGATCTATGAATGGACAAAGCCCACTCATGCCATGCCATGGACGCATATAGAAAATGCGATGTCCAAACATACCCTACGCAACATCTGTTGGCTGCCCGACGCCCGCCCACAACTTCGAATGCTCTCCCCCAAAACACATCCGACAATAGACCCAACCCTGAGAATTTGGCACAAACTAAGATATAGTTCGGAAATCTCGCCGCACCCGTCACCACTGTACCCAATCACCCACAACCCCCTCTTTCAGCAAGGGGACTCGGGACAGGCATTCCACACATATCACGTAGGCTCTACCTTGCAATTAAGGGATATGGTACACGAGGGCGGGATTAAATCCCTATCCCAAGTGCTGCCGAACCCAACACACACGGTAGTCCAGCAAATACGCCACCACCAACTGACGAATTTCATCAGAACTCATAACCTGTTGCCCAGCGGGGATAGACCACTGACCAAATTTGAGCAACTTTGCACTTCTCATTCGGTCACTAAAAAACTACTCTCCACTTTGTACTCCCTGATCGACGACGCACGATCACGGACTCTCCCAGGGTACACGACAAAATGGATGGAAGAACTCAAAATTACACTCTCACCACAACAATGGCTATCCATCCTAAAAAAGGTTCATACCTCTTGTATTTCACTCTCTACCCAAGAGAGTAACTTTAAGAGAGTCACCAGATGGCATTACACACCTGCGAAATTGCATCTGATACACACCACCCCCACAGACCAATGTTGGAGATGCAACCAAGCGGGGGCTCACCACGCACACATTTGGTGGCAGTGTCCACTAATCGCTAAGTACTGGTCCAGAATCCACACGCTCATTCAAATCATATTCCACACCACGTTCGCATTAGCCCCAGCTAACTATCTATTCCACATTCCCCCACATGGCTTCCTGAAAAAAGATGCAACTCTCTTCATCCACCTGACTACAGCAGCATCCCAGTTAATACCCAAAAACTGGAAACAACCCAAACCCCCATCAGTCAGGGAATGGATACAGAGGGCGGAAGATACGAGACTAATGGAAGCTATAGCACAGTCTAAACTAGGAAACCACTTGAAACACACTGAGGTTTGGAACCCCTGGATCACATTTATCAAAAACAGGACAACGTTGACGGGCAGGACTGAGGGGGAGAGGGGTGGGGGTACTGGAGGGGGGTTGATTCGAATTGGCCAACAGAGCACCCGGAAACAGGCACCAACGAAGTAGTAGTTATACAGTAGCCCTAACAAAGCCAACGAAACCCCACCGACCAAGACTCAGACCGGAGTGACGACTATAATTAACGCGCAGTTAAATCTAATGACTGTGACTCAAAAAATACATAAGATGGCTAACACAGACTGAACGAGGTACAGGCAAACATATGACTATTAGTATTACTATTACTCACATTACAACGCAGCTCTCGAGCCAATTCTGTAGACGAGGTTACCAGTATGCGACTAAATACCACACGAACCTACCTAACTATCGACACCAAGCGCCCATCTAGCACGAGTAAGATTCTAGTTGACCGTACAGTTGGGACAATTACACTCTGAATTTTGCAAAAGTCATAACTCTGTCATTCATTGTATCCCTGAGTTTCATGTTCTGTACATTAGCTTGCAATATCCTAATTGTTTACCTCATTACCGATGTTATACTCAAAATGTATCGAAATGCGTTTTATTCGACAAAAAATAAAAATTAAAATTAAAATTAAAAAAAAAAAAAAAAGGTATTGGCAGGTTCCCCTGACAGAGAAAGCAAAGGGAAGGACTGCGTTTTCTACTCCCAAGGGGTTATGGCAACATAAAGTACTGCCATTCAGGTTGCATAGTGCACCAGCCCCCTTTCCGCATATGAATAGGATACTTTGGCCCGACGGAGAGAATGCCGCTGCCTACCTTGGTGATGTGACGATTCACAGAGTGGACTTGGAAGCACACCTGATGAAGGTCCAGTTAGTTGTGAATAATGTAAGGGCTGCCGGTCTGACCGCTAACACTAAGTGTTATCTAGGATTTGAGGCAGCTAACTATTTGGGTTATCCACTTGGGTGGGGGTTCCTTAAACTACAAGGGGGCAAGGTAGCAGCCATCTACAATAGGCCACTTCCTGTAACTGAGGAGCAAGTCAGGGCTGGTACAGCCCTATGTGACGTGAATGTTCATGGTTTGTGTTCTAAGGTTGCTCGACCCGATGGGTCTGAGCTGGGGGGGAGGATATGTGATAAAGTGAAGGCAGATAGGCTTTTTAACCCCAGGGGAAGTACGTGTAGTTTGTGTGTTGCACAACACAAAGCATTGTTTAGTTATGGGCCCCTGGGGTGGAGCATTTGGAGAGAAGGGTGGGCCAATGCTCCACTCCACAATTTAGTGGTTTTCTGGGGAGACATAGATCCAAGCCAGGGTTTTTTGGACCGTCTCCAACCCACTGCTCAGCTGCAGTTAATGAGCTGTTGCAGTAGGAATAAACCCCTCCCGGCTAGGCAGGAAAAGGAGAGGGATTGCTGGCTTTCTCCCAGGAAGCAGGTAGGAGAGAGGCTGTTCTCTCCAGATAGAGAGTCAAGGAGACTAGGCACTGGGAGTGCAGAAAGGAAGCAGTCAAGGCTGGCTTGGAGCACTGGGAGTGCAGGAGGAAGCAGTCAAGGCTGGCTTGGAGCACTGGGAGTGCAGAAAGGAAAGCAGTCAGGGCAAGGTTGGCTTGGAGCACTGGGAGTGCAGAAAGGAAAGCAACAGGCTAGCTAGCAGAGTGTTGCCATCTAATAAGGTTGGTGCAATATGTTTTTGTTAGTTTAACCCTGATAGAGAGGGATATACAAAGTGAGTCAGTGCTCAGATGAGCTAGGTTTTTGTTTAAAGGGAAACCTGTTATATTTATGTTTTCATTTGCTGCTGCCTCATATGTAAACTTACAAATAAAGTGCCTGGAATGAAGTTGCATTGAAAGACTGTGCATGTTTTTGCCCTAGAGGACCGTGCTACCTGCAGACAAAGATCACAGTACTTTTTATAAGTAGATGGTACTGTCATGTGGTCCTTTTGGAAAGCTTGATGATTCTTCTTGCACTTTAATATTATGTGATGATTATTTTTGCACTTTAATGTTATGTGATACACTGTACATACAGTTTTGATTAAGTGAATGAGGATAACTGTTTTTTATTGGCTTTTTTAATTTTGTGTGTTTATAAACAACACAGACTAACATATATTTTTTCTGTTTACCGATGAGAATTAAGTGCACAAAACACTTTTAAATACCATTTGTTATTTTTGCTAGCTTATTACCAGAGCTAAAATTCCCCCTATGTAACAATTAAGTGTTCTTTTTATGTACAAGCTCCGTTGTTATGTATTGTACTTTTAATACTTCTGTTTTTCTTCTTAATTTACCACAATGGACATTATGAATTACTGCCTGGAGCTATAATGCAAGCGGGTACCATGGCAGTTTATAATATGGCGATTTCGAATACCGGATCTGCAATCGGATTGGACAAGAGACACACAGGGAGACCAATCATGGACTAACCACCAGTTACAAAACTGGCACAAGGCGCACAGAAGAGGATACTGATTGAAAAAGCCTGCTGGTTCAGGCGAAACGCGTCTCGGACTGCTTTGGACGGCAACTTCATTGTTTGGACTTAACATTTGTGGTATTTTTTATTTTGCTAATTTAATTTACCTTATATTTTAGTTAATAAATTTATTCAAGTCCCACATCTTGCCAGTGTCCTCTGCTACAAAGAAGAGTTGTGCCCTCTTAAAGGCACAGTGCGCATTATTCTGCGAGCCCAGTACTTTGGCTCTCAACAAGGTGAGCAGTGACTACCTTACTTTATTCACGTTTTTAGTGAGAATAACACACTATACTTTGTCTTATCTCTCCCTTTACTCAACATCTCTACACTGAAGAAGTTTTGGTATTCTTTTAAAATACCTCTACGCATGAGATTTGAGCCTATCCCCCATAAGGTTCTGCACCATGTGAGTGTGCTTCATACGAAAAATATAATATTCTACTTGTTTTAGACATACTGCACCATATTTTGACTATTTTTTTCTCTCTTAGACACTCTGTTTTAACTATATTCCCTTATTTAAGGGTAAGTGTATAAATTTAGCGCTCCACTGTTTTTTTGTTTGATGTGGTGGGTCCTCTCCACTCAAATAATATTTCACTATCTGGTGTGCATGTTTTTGTGTTAAGTAACACGAGTGTTGAGCAGCTTTTTTCAAACTTTTGATGTAAATTTACCTTTAGCGCCTTACATTGACACAGCACCTTTTGTTTATCTCTATTGTGAGGAACTGTATCAAATGCCTTGGCAAAATCCAAGTAGTTTACATGCACTGTAACACGCTCACCTTGTAACATATTCGTCCTCACCTTGCCATATTTGCGCTCAGCGGCCATGCGTCTGTGTACCTGACTCCTGCAACATGTGCGGATCCACACCAAATTATAGCTCCACATCCGCCCACGTTGATGACGACGTTGGCATGCGTGTGACGTCACGCGGGAAACATGTGCACACGTTCTGGGGTCAAAGGCCGATTTTCAGCCAATCAGGTTTGTAAAGGGCTTATTTAAACGCAATTTTACTTTTCCTCATTGCCCTGTCATGGTTTCCATAGAGGTTGTCCGAGAGTGTGTTTCTGAGCGTTTATTTTATGGTTATTGACTTTGGCTTTGTTTTACTTCCCTGTATTCTGGTATCCCTGACTTTTGGCTTTCCCTCATCGTTATGTCTCCTTCTGTGTCCCTGACCTCGGCTAGTATTCTGACTATTCTTGGGTATGTTTAGTCTGGCCATTCTAAGGTGTGACACAATTCAACTAGTAATCCTGACTGATCTATACTTCTACTTCTTCGTAGAATGCAATTAGGTTAGTTTGACATGACCTTTGTTTCATAAAACCATACTATCTCCGTACCTCCTCCCCTGCATTTTGATGGGAATATTCAAGAATGCCTGGGATTTCTGAATCAAATTAGGTATCATTTTGAGGCCTCACCGGGATCTTTTCCCTCAGACAGAGCTAAGATTGGTTACCTAATGAACCAATTTAAAGGTAAAACCTTAGCTTGGGCCAATCTGTTATGGGTGAGTAATCTGAGTATTGCACATAATTACCAGGAATTCCTTGCGGAATTCAAATTTACATTCGAACCATTAGGCAGGGAGGATGATGCCTCCACTGCCCTAATGCATATTAACCAAGGGAACTTGTCTATCTCAGATTATGCCATAGAATTTCGTACCTTGGCTTCTGAGGTAGACTGGACTAATAGTGGGTTAATCTCTGCATTTAAAAAAGGATTATCTGAAGCAATTCTGGACAGGATTGCTGCCAAAGATCTACCCCAAAAATTTAAATGAGTTTATCACATTTGTCATGCAAATTGATAATAGACTTAGAACCAGAGAAACTACCAGAAAAAGAGCCAGATGTATGGCTATGTCATTAGCACCTTGTTTTTCCAGACCTATTGTTTCTGACCTCCCTGTACAGTCCGAATCCGAACCCATGCAGTTGGGAGTCACTAGACTGTCAGAGACAGAAAGACAATATAGAAGAAAATAGGGTCCTTTTTATTCCCCTGACCTTCAGACTCACCACAAACATGTTAAACAAGTATTGCAAACTTTACTTAAGAATCAACTTTATTGTAAATTGGAAAAATGCATCTTTGATAAGACTAAAGTACAGTTTTGGGGGTATAACATTTCTCCCTCTGGTTTTCAGATGGACCCACATAAACTAGAAGCTTTTTGACATTGGCCATTACCCAATGGACTAAAGGCCTTTCAAAGGCTTATTGGGTTATTACAGGAGATTTATCAAAGGGTTCTCTTCTGTGACAGCCCCCATCACCAATATGACACGCAAGGGGGCTAGCAGTACGATATAGACTAAGGAGGCTAGAGAAGCTTTTGAACTTCTCAAACAAAGGTTTGCTTATGCTGACATATTAATACATCCCAACACCAGCAAACCCTTCATACTGGAGGTTGATGCCTCCGAAATGGGGGTAGGGGCTGTTCTCTCTCAAAGGGAGAGTCAGGATACCCCTTTGCATTCTTGTGGATAATTCTCTAGAAAGTTGTCTCCTGCTAAGCGTAATTATGATATTGGCAACAGAGGATTATTAGCCAAATTTAAAACGCTTGACATCTTTTAGAGGGTTCAAAGGACCCCCTTTTGATCATTACTGACCACAAGAATTTGGCTTATATAGGGGATGCTAAACGACTATCTTCTAGACAGGCTAGATGGTCTTTGCTCCTTTCTCGCTTTATCTTTCTGATAACTTACAGGCCTGGTCCCAAAAACGTGAAGGCAGACGCCTTATCTAGACAGTTTGATACTGAATCAGTACAGGAACAAGAGGCATCCCCTATTATTCCTCCTGAGTGTATCATCGTTTCCACTGTACATTGTCATCTCCTCTGCTTGGCGCCATACGAACGGCTACCACATTGGAATAGGTACTTAGAGTGCGGTTAACTGCAAAAGCCACAGCTTAATTGAGAACACACGCCAGTATCTAGGTGGTCGTCGTTCGACAGTTCTTTCATGCGGTGGTTCGGTACTCTGTTCGGTTATTTGGATACGAATGGTGACCACCCTGATGCCAGCCAATTAGGCTGTGGTTAACCACAAACCGCAGCTCCCGGGAGGTTAATTGTCAGCACCAGGGCCATCCTTAGGCCTTTAGGCCCCTTCATCCACTTATGATGTAATGTTTGTGTTGTCTGTGTATGTGATAGGCGTGATGACTGTGTGTGATATGTATGCTATGTTTTGGCTGTGTGTGATATCTGTAATGGATGTATTAACTGTGTGAGATATGCGTGTATTGGTTGTATGTGATATTTGTGCTGGGTTTATTGGCTGTGTGTGATGGGTATTTAATTCAGATAAAAATATGCATTTAGGCCTGTGTGTGAATTCAGGTGCATATTTTTGCAGAGTTATGTGCACACAGTCCCACAGTCAGATGCACACAGTTATACATATACACTGTCAAAGACACCACATGCACATAGTCACAGGCAGATAGTCACATACACAGGATCAGGCAGAAACACACAGGTACAGTTACAGGTAGATAAACACACTCACACACAATTACAGCAGGCAGACAGCCACACACACACACACAGAGGCAGACAGCCACACATACAGTCTTACACACACACAGGCACACATACAGTCTTACACACACATACTTACATGCACACCATCACACACACGCAGCCACACACACACACACACAGGCAGACAGTTACACACAGGCAGACAGCCACTCACATACACAGGCAGACAGCCACACACACACACACAAACACAAACACACACACACAGGCAAACACACACACACACAGAGGTAGATGGCCATACACACACAGGAAGACATCCACACACAGGCAGACAGTCACACATAGGCAGATAGTCACACAGAGGCAGATAATTACACATAGAGGCAGGCATTCACACAGAGGCAGGCAGTCACACACAAACACATACAGGCAGATGGCCATACACACACAGAGGCAGGCGGCCATACACACACACAGAGGCAGACGGCCATACACACACACAGAGGCAGGCAGTCACACACACACACAGAGGCAGGCAGTCACACAAACACACACAGGCAGGTAGTCACACACACACACACGCAGGAGGCCATACACACACAGAGACAGGCAGCCATACACACACAGGCCGACAGCCACACACACAGGCAGACAGCCACACACACAGGCACACACAGGCAGACAGCCACACACACAGGCAGACAGCCCCTCCACACACACACACAGTCACACACACACACAGGCAGATAGTCACCCACACAGACTCTGTCAGACAGTCACATACACAGACACAGGCAGACTGTCATACCCCCCCACGGCAGACAATCATACACACACACAGGCAGACAGTCATGCACTTACCTCTGTTCATTCTGAGGAGTGGAAGCAGTGCAGGAACATCCTGCTTTCCCTGCAGTAGTTAACCGGCACTTTTAGCTCCGCACCCGCAGTCAGTTTAGCCGGCCATTTGTGAGCTATGCGGCCGTATGGCGCCCCCTGCTCCATGGCGCCCTGTGTGGCCGCACCGCTCGCACACCCCTAAGGCTGGCCCTGGCCCACTGTTCATCGTTTCTTTCGGTGGTTTCAAGGTCAACGGGGTTAACTAGCGGCACACGCCAAGAGCCGGGTGGTCGGTCATTTGTACATACGAATGACTCGTAGAATGGGTTCACATAAAACAAAGTATCAAAGTGAAACAAAAGTATCTGTATGTATCCGACAGAGGAGATCTCTGTAACATGGCTCCCTCCTTGTGGAACACTCTTGCAGACACTGTCTGACCCCTTTTCGGGGCAGACTAAGGCTGTCCAGAACTGAAGTTATTCTGGAGCCTCTCCCGATGCAGTGTAGGGTGCGAGTCACAGCCACGTGGCCAGGGAATATCGTGTCCCACAATCAATATCTCACGCCAGTACAACTTCCCTCGCACCTATATAAATGTCTCATTATCTAGTCCCCCACCCCCAGTCTCTGCCTTCTCTCTATATTTCTGTAGAGTCAGGTCAGACCTGGTCTCTGTCTCGAAGGTGGCTGGGCTGGGCTGTCCCGTGGTATGGGGGTTTGGGGCTGAGGCATAGTCGGGATAGGTCTTACCTGGGTCTCCCGCACTGGTGAAGAGTCCTGCTGAGTCCTGGCTTGTGCCCGAGTAGTCACAGAATGGGTCTAGAAGTTGTAGGATGGAGCATATGCAGATGGCATTGGTCCCAAATCATTGCCTAGCAGGACTTCGGCAGGCAGATTGTTAATTATGGTAAAACAAAAAAGGAGGAAGAGTCTGCGCTAATTCAATTAAGTAGCAACCCTAAAAGGGAAATCCCTCACGAAACCCTTAGGTAAGAAATGCAAGAAAAGAGGGGGTCAAGGGCTGCGCTTAGGTAAAAAAAATTAAAAGTATATAAGATCGTATATTAATAAAAACAGTGATAATAAAATCAAATAAAGTTCATCCGGATTTGTGAAAAGTATAAATGAAAATTATAAAATAAAAACAGTCTCACTGGTATGCAGTACCACGATAGTAATCCTCAAGTATGGCTCCGTCCGTGTAGTAGGTAGTCCATATATGTGAAGATAAAAAACAAAAGAAAAAGCTGCCAATGGTGAAATATTGTATATCCTGATGTGGTATATAGTCAAAGGAAATATATTTCACTCACATTTGGTGGAGCTTTTTGCCAGCTCTGGGAGAAGAGACACTTAGTGGTTTGATCCCCACTAACGGATATACTCGGATGGTCCGTCTGTCCGGCTTGGAATTCCAGTGGTATCGGCTAGGATCTACTTCAAATATGCGTTAATTCCTTAATGCTTGGAAGATAGGTCCGCCTTTCCAGTATCGGATAGTAGTTGTCCACGGAGTATATATGAAACAGCAAATAGTGCTCTCAGTATGAACAACAAACTGTTTTTATTAATATACGATCTTATATACTTTTAATTTTTTTTACCTAGGCGCAGCCCTTGACCCCCTCTTTTCTTGCATTTCTTACATAAGGGTTTCGTGAGGGATTTCCCTTTTAGGGTTGCTGCTTAATTGAATTAGCGCAGACTCTTCCTCCTTTTTTGTTTTACCATTTGTATAATTCCCTCTAGAGTCAGCAGCTTTTTCAATCTCTTTTTTCACCATGTCTATATTTGAATATAGCAATAATTATGTCATTGATGTTGAAAATGTATTTGACACAGAGGCAATTAGCCCAATCCAGATTAATTACCCCAGTTTTAATCAAGAAGAATTGTTTATTAAATTAGAAAGATCTCTTACTTCAGAAATCAAATTAAAATGGGAAATAGCCACTTTAAAAAAATATACCGATGAAAGAATTACTCCCCGAGGCTTAAGATTACTCAAATTACCCACCTCCGACCAAGATGACCCTGAATTCATGGAGGAGTGGAATAATAAGTTGGAACTATGCACCTTAGGCCTAATGGAGACTTTAATAGTAAAAAAAAGCAAAACATTATCCATTCTAGATTCAGAGATTAATAATCTGAAAGAAAAACTATTACCCTTCACTGAAACACAAGCTTACAATCAAAACTGTATATTAATTCAAAGTAAGATTGAAAAAGTCGAGACAGATACAAAACACATTAAGATAAAAAAATACATTAGGGATAAAACAGATTATCATCTAAATAGAAGATATACTACACAAAACCACAATGATCATTATCAAACCAACAGGCATCATACCAGGACTGACACATTTCCTCAAACAAGAAGAATCACTACTAATACCCGCCAACAAGACCACCACCAAAATCACAATCAATATCATAACTACACAAACAAAAAATTCACACAAATCCCAACGATTCCATAAGCCACAAACTGATTTTTACCCTGGACCTACAGTTGAACCTTCAGTTAGACCAAAATACCAGTCATCTCAAACTCTTACTCACTATAAACACAAATATACACACTCTCCACCAACTAAGAAATATACCACCAATTCATACAAGAGAAATTTTTCACCAAAACCTCCAAGATATAGATATATCAATGACAGAATTGAACATCCCAAATCACCCAGTATCCCTTATCACTCTAATAGATATCAACTACTGTCAATTGATTCCGAATTCGAAAATGAGGATCATTTTTTAGAAATTTGCACTCACCCAAGCACTTTAAATCAAACACCTCACCCGTCACAATCACAAAAAAGAACCTTAAGTCTAGAGGAAGAAGAAGTGGTAGACGGGAACAAGAGAGAAAAATTAGAAAGACAATAAATCCCCCCACAAATTCAAATAGTGGGATTTTTAACCTTTCACAAAAAACTCTCACTATAGCTCAACTGTCGGTCTTAAATAAAGGTCTTAAATTTGCCCCCACCAATTCTTTTAAATCCTTCGAGGCTTTTATTGACATCAACAAGTTTGTCCGGAAAGCAGCCTTAAAACGTTATTTTAATGAAAAAACAGAAGAAAATTCCATTTCCAATCCTACTGACAACAGTGCAATTTTATCTCTTTCTTCCTCCCCTAAAAAACATATTATTAACATGCATTTTAAAGAAAAATCCAAATTTTATCCAGCTTTTATGAAAACTGCCCCACTAACTGTTTTTGAGAAATTGGTCACACAGGATTTAAACAAGTTACAGACTAAAAAGTACGATACACAAATTTTAACAAACAAAGAAAAAAAAGCACTTAAAGAGCTTCAAGATGACAATGATATTGTGATAAAACCTGCCGATAAAGGTGGTGGTTTAGTCATTTTATCTAGTGCCATGTATATAGAAGAAGCGCACAGACAACTTAATGACCCTGACGTTTATGAAAAACTCTCATCAGACCCTACAAAGACTATTCAAAACCTCTTTTTAACCTTTCTCAACAAAGGTGTATCTCAAGCTATTTTAACTAAACAAGAGTATAATTTTTTGAACACAAAATTCCCCAAAATTCCGGTAATATACTTCCTACCAAAAATACACAAAAAATGTTACTAATCCCCCAGGCAGACCAATAGTGTCAGGAATAGGTTCACTTTTATGTAACCTATCCCAATACATAGACACTCTTCTACAACCTGCTGTTAAAACTATGAAATCTTATCTCCAAGACTCTATGTCCCTTTTAAACGTTTTAAAAGATTTTAAATGGGACCCCAATTTTATTCTGGTCACCTGTGACGTCCAATTACTCTATACCATTATACCTCACAAAATTGGATGTGAAGCTATTAAAAATATCTTAATAAAGGAAGATAGAATTCCGGAGCAACAAATCAATTTTATCTTAGAGGGTATAAATATTATTTTAACAAATAATTATTTTTGGTTTTTAGATTCCTTTTACCTCTAAAGAAGAGGAACTGCTATGGGTACCAGGTTTGCCCCAAGCTATGCCAATCTGTTTATGGCAGATATGGAATCTACAGCTATCTGTAATGGAGAAAATTTAAGGGCAAACCTGGTCTCATATTTTAGATATATTGATGATCTCTTTTTTATTTGTAATGGGTCGGAAGACAATCTTATCTCTTTTTTTAATGTTCTCAATACTAATAACAGGGGCATAATTTTAACCCATGAATTTAGTAGAGAACAAATAAACTTTTTAGATCTCAATATATTCATAAAAAATGGTAAAATAAACACAAAAACCTTTTTTAAAGAAGTCTGTGTCAATACAGTAATCAATAAAAATAGTTGCCACTACAAACCTTGGCTTGATAGTGCTCCGAGAAGCCAATTTCTTAGATTATGCAGAAATTGCACAGAATTGGAAAATTTTGAAGAACAAGCGAATGCCCTCAAAAACAGATTTATAGAGAAAAACTACCAAGAAAAAAATCTACTCGAAAATATTAATGAGATAAAAAATAAAAATAGAGATGAGCTTCTAAAGTATAAACCCAAAACCAAAAATGACTCAATATCTCTCCCTATCATTTTAAATTATACCAATAAAAGTAAAGAGATCAAAAAGATCATCCAAAAACACTGGCATATTTTAGAACATGATGAAAAACTTTCTAAAATTATACCAGAAAAAACGAGTATAATTTTTAGAGGGACTCCTAACGTCAAATCTATCTTAACTACCAACTTCACCAAAGAAATCAAACCCAGGAATTTTGTAACCTTCTTTCCCCAATCTTTAGGCTTTCACAAATGTAAAAATTGTATTGTGTGCAAATCAGCTGATCCTACAATGCCACCAAAAATAATAGAATTTACCTCAAACAAAACCAAAATTACTTTTAAAATCAAAGAATTTATTACATGCAACACCAAGAATGTTATCTACCTATTGGAATGTCCATGTGGCTTCCAATACGTTGGAATGACTACAAGATGTTTAAAAGTCAGATTAGGTGAGCATTGTAGGAATATAAAAAATGGTTATTTAAATCACTCTCTATCCAAGCACTTTTTAATTCACAATAAAGATCCTAAAATGCAAAATATATGGGAATAAAAAAATGTTCCCTACCCTGGAGAGGAGGAGATATAAAAAACATCTTAGGCAAAACTGAGATGGAATGGGTTTATAAGTTACAGACCCTAACACCAAATGGACTTAATGCAGAATTTGATTTGCACAATTTTTTATGATATTCTTATTTTCAACTTTTTATTTTATTTTATTCATTTTATGTAATCATATCACCATTTTAACTTTATGTTACCATTTTGATCTTATATTTCAATATCATTGTGTTATGCTTAGAAGATTATGTTTCTATTTATAATAATCTTTCTCATCATCATTCCTGCCATTGTTTTTATTTTAATCTTTATGCAAAAAAATGTGTGGGGCATTTTAACAAATACTTTTCCTTTTAAAAGTATGTTTTTTATGTTTAAAATAGATTGAAAGTATGTATTCCTTAATAGGAGCGCCCAGTGACCGGCAGGACTCTATTTCCCATAGAGCATTGTGTTTCTAGCCGGCCACTGGGCACTCCGTGTACACCAGGAAGTGTTCTCGTCTATTAGCCGATTTGCGCATGCGCGCAGTGTTCCGATCATGTGATCGGAACAAAGTGTAATTTAATCCTTTTAAAAGCTTCGTTTTAAATAAATTTTTATACAGTGAGCTTTATTAGGCAATTACAAAGGCATCTATATGGTTTTAATACTATTTTGAGATGTGTTACGAGATCGAGATTAATAATAATGAAACTCTTTCCAAACTCTGTTTAAAGCTTCGTTTTCAAAATAATTAAATTTTTTAAGCCTATTAAAACTCATATGAATATACCTACAAAGTTGTAATGTCACTTTGAAATGTATAGAAAGTTTGGTTTTAACACTTGTTTGTGATTGGTGCACAAAAAATTTTGGCGCCAAATTCAACTTCTGTAAACTTATATATTCAGTTCCTTGCCAGGTGTACTGTTCTTTTACCATTTTGAGAAAACCCCAAAGGTGAAACGCGTAAATGGTTTTAATAAGTGTATTTTAATCAATAAAAGTTATTTTTGGTTACCTTTTATACTAGGACCAATTGTATACTTATTTTTATTGTATTTTATACACTTTCTTTTACCCCTGGCATTTTATATATAACTTTTTATATATATATTTTTTTGTATTATCACAAACTATTTTATAGTTTTATCCATCCCTTTTTTATTTTTATTTTTTATTTTATTTTTAACTTGAAAGTATATTCCGTCCAAAGAAATCCTTAGGTGGGGATAATTCCACCAACGCTGTGGCAATAGAGCAGTACCTATCTGCTCTATTCTTGTAAGTATAACTCACTTAAAGATATTACTTTGTTGTTCATACTGAGAGCACTATTTGCTGTTTCATATATACTCCGTGGACAACTACTATCCGATACTGGAAAGGCGGACCTATCTTCCAAGCATTAAGGAATTAACGCATATTTGAAGTAGATCCTAGCCGATACCACTGGAATTCCAAGCCGGACAGACGGACCATCCGAGTATATCCGTTAGTGGGGATCAAACCACAAGTGTCTCTTCTCCCAGAGCTGGCAAAAAGCTCCACCAAATGTGAGTGAAATATATTTCCTTTGAATATATACCACATCAGGATATACAATATTTCACCATTGGCAGCTTTTTCTTTTGTTTTTTATCTTCACATATATGGACTACCTACTACACGGACGGAGGCATACTTGAGGATTACTATCGTGGTACTGCATACCAGTGAGACTGTTTTTATTTTATAATTTTTATTTATACTTTTCACAAATCCGGATGAACTTTATTTGATTTTATTACCACTGTTTTTATTAATATACGATCTTATATACTTTTAATTTTTTTTACCTAAGCGCAGCCCTTGACCCCCTCTTTTCTTGCAGATTGTTCATTATCCCCACGTTCACAGTCCCTTTCCTCGCTCCCTAATCAAGGTGCACCTTAGCAGTAGGTATCTTGTATACATCCCCCCCGGCCACTCGAACAGCCACTGTTTGTCCTGATCGCTTGTGTTCCGGGATCAAGTGGCTCTGGACCAAATTAATTATAGCGCCAGTGTCCCGTAGCCCCTCTGTAGAGTGGACCTCCAGCCATACTGTGATGCTGGCGGTTGTCGGAGGATGGATATACTGGGTCAGCCTCGTGAAGGGGTCCTAAGTATTCTTCCATGGTACCCTCCTGGTTGACAGAAAGAGCCTGGGCTGGCCGAGCAGGACCAGAAGAAGGATTATAGCTCTGGGAGGTATGGTGGTTGTTCAGTGGACAGCTGGCCATAAGATGCCCGCGTCACTTACACCGATAACATGTGGGCCGGGGACGATCTGGTGTGTTGTTACTGGGTGGTCCTGAGTACCGGGTGGGCCCCGCTGGCACAGGAGCCCTGAAGTCGTTCGGTAGTTTTCCTTGATTTTGGCCCGAGCCGCCGGTCGGTATTTGGACAATTCGTGTAATCGCGAATCATACTGTTCATCAGCTAACTTGGCCGCCTCATTTAGAGTAGTGGGTCGACGGTCTCGAAGACCATTCATTCCCTTGTTGATCCATGCCATTGTAAAATTGTTCCAAGAGAAACAATTGTAATATTTCCTCACCGGTTATTGCTTGGCACCCTTGGATCCAGTGTGTAGTCGCCCTTCGCATCCTATGGGCCCATTCAGTGTGGGTGTCATTTGGCTTTTTCTTACTGTCCTTAACCTGCACATATTGTGTCACCTCCTCTGGGGTTAGTATCCGAAATGCATCCAGGGCTTGCCCAGACAGTTTCCCGGACAATATAATGGGCCAATCCTCACTGGGAATTTGATGAAGTGCACACTGCAGCTCAAAGTCTGCTAAATACATATCTATTCCCGTCTCATTCTCCAGAAAAGGTCGGAAAGCCGTGTAAGGAATCTTTCGCCTCCTGGTCGTGTCTGCAGGGATGATGGTCGGAGCTGCTGTGGGAGCTTGCTGTGCTGCGAGCAGGCTGAGTTCGTGAGCTTGGGTTGCTTGTAGCTCAGCTCTGGCTGCTTGCATCTCGTCCTCCACCTGTGCTATTGTTTGCTGTATCAGCTCTATAGAGGGGTTTGGTCCGAATAACGAGAGCCTCTCCTGAACCACCCTGGTCTTTTCATCACCAGCTGTCGTCGGGGTGTCTGCCATGGTGAAGCTTTAATCCAGCTCTGTCAATTTTGCGATCAGCTCCCTCCTAGGTCGATTGCTTACGTTCCCACCTCGGATTTCTAGCAGATCCTTTAAGGTGGCACGCTGTAATTTATCATAAGCGTTCTCCATCCGCTCTGTATCTTTCCTAGGAATTCCAGGACGATCCCGCCACTGCCACCAAATGTTACGGTTGCCTCCAGGCTGGCTGGAAGTTGGACGGCTTGGATATCCTGGTTCCCGAACTTGGAGCGAGGGAGGGCCGCTCCGATCAGCATACAGTATTAATTCCTGGAAATGTAGAAAATCACACTAGCTATAGCAAAGCTAGGATACACCTTTCCCTACAACACGAGTGGAGCCTGCGAGTTGAGGGTAAAACAAACTGTTTTAATGGCACTCATGCATGGCAATTTATACAAGTTATCAGGTCAGAGGACAACCCCTCTGGACCTGATGGTACACTGGACAATGCAATGTCCCAACCAATAAGGATAAAGTGCATTTTTTGAAAACACTCCCCCCTTCCCTGGAGATAATTAACCTAATTATCTCCAAGTACACATGAAAATACCACGTTTTATTCCCTACATAAAAATAACTTAAAAATACATAACTTTTATATTTTAATAGTAAAATATTCCATTCAACCATTCTCTGGATAGCTCAGATCTGAGTGCACAAAATATACAAATGGCGCTCAGATCTCACGAATGGTGTGCAAGAGTCATGAAAGTAAAGTCTGTTCGTATGGTTTTTGTACGAATGGATGGAATAACTGGCACCATAGCAGGATTCGTATAAATCAGTAGCCAATTATAGTTCCAGGAGTTTTAGCCCTAGGTCCCGCTGAGCATTCGACGACATAAAGATGGCCGCCTCCTCGTGTTCAACATACGAATGACGACCACCTTGGAATAGGTACTTAGAGTGCGGTTAACCGCAAAAACAACAGCTTAATTGTGTCACATCCTGTTCCTAGCTGCGGATCATTCTGGCAATGGCTTCTGGTATCCAGTGCTCTTTTTGCTTTCCTTTCTTGGTTTTTCAGTTTTTTTGGTCTATGTCTGGTTTTCTTTGTTGCTGGGTTTCTGCGTCCATTCCTGTAATCCATCCCTGGGATTCCCAATCTCCAGTAAATGTTTGTTTTATGTGCCACACCTGTTTGTTTTCCATTTTCCTTTTGTTTCAGCCTGGACCTGCAGCAGTGTTTCAAGTCTCTGCCCTTTCTTGTGCTATTGTGGTTTAGTATGGTTCTTTTAGTGAACATTAGGCAGTGTAGGACCTGCCAGATATGGGGTACATTGGCGTTGTTGGCAGGCTTATGCAATGTAATGTGTGCTAGTGAGTGGAGCAATTTATACCATATATAAGACAGAAGAAAGAGTATATATATATATATATATATATATATATATATATATATATATATATATATATATATACAAACTGGTTTCGATTTTAAGTGTAACTTCCAGCAATAATGGTATATATGTAAAGAAAAAAGGGAAAAAAAGCAATGATAGTGCAGATTGTATAAAAAATATATAAACATATATATTTATAACAATTCATAAATTGTGAAGTATCACTTTAAGAAATATTTGGTGAAACCCCAATAGGAAAAAGATGACATAAATTTATTATCTGCCACATGCAGAAAAAGCAGTACATATATACATAAAATAGAATAATAAAAAATGATGATAAAAAATAGGGTGACAAGCCCCTTACTAGATAAGGTGGTGAGTTTGACACATATATGTCAACTCACTATCAGAGTTCAATCATTAGGGTGGTAGGCTGCTCGTCCGGCGTTCTTCCTGTTCGGCTGCTAGAGAATCTCCTCGTGTCGTCATGCAAAGGGGGAGGAGCTTACAGAGACGTCATACAACGGGGGAGGAGCTTACAGACCACGGAGTCCGGAGGCGTTTGTTTTCTGGCAGCAGACAATACACGAGGAGATTCTCTAGCAGCCGAACAGGAAGAACGCCGGACGAGCAGCCTACCACCCTAATGATTGAACTCTGATAGTGAGTTGACATATATGTGTCAAACTCACCACCTTGTCTAGTAAGGGGCTTGTCACCCTATTTTTTATCATTTTTTATTATTCTATTTTATGTATATATGTACTGCTTTTTCTGCATGTGGCAGATAATAAATTTATGTCATCTTTTTCCTATTGGGGTTTCACCAAATATTTCTTAAAGTGATACTTCACAATTTATGAATTGTTATAAATATATATGTTTATATATTTTTTATACAATCTGCACTATCATTGCTTTTTTTCCCTTTTTTCTTTACATATATACCATTATTGCTGGAAGTTACACTTAAAATCGAAACCAGTTTGTATATATATATATATATATATACTCTTTCTTCTGTCTTATATATGGTATAAATTGCTCCACTCACTAGCACACATTACTTTCTCTTTTTGTTGGAGTTTTGGGATTACACCAGAGTGTGAAGCAATTTTGAAAACAATTTTGAAAACTATTTAGCTCCCAGGTTACATCTGTTTAGGCTTGTGCAATGTATGATCATATAATGTAACTAAATCCCCATACTTTTCATATATAGTGCTTAGTTATGTCTCCTCTTGTTTTACCTTGTATTTATTGTCTTATTTTATTTAGTCTTGTAATCCCAGTCCATGTACAGTCCTGTCCAGTCATGCCCATGTTATGTTCTTGTTTTCCTCATGTCTTGTGTACATGTTCTGGGTTCTGCTTTCTGTCCTGTTCTGGTTCTGGGTTTTTCTAGGTTGTTCTCCTAGTTCTGCCTTGTTTTCCTATATGGTGCCTATCTCTAGTCTTGCCTTGCTTCAGTACTGGATACACTCCTGCTGCAGAGCCTCCCTATTCAGCTCCTGGGAGGTCTGCTTCATTCCAAGCTCCTAGTTCCTGGGATCCGCTGTAGCTGCATCAGGGTTTTGGTATGTGGCTGCACAAACGCTGGTGCTCAACACCAGGAGGGCGTGCGGTTACCCTACACCAGACCCTGCTAATCCACCTTCACACTGTGACTCCTACTCTGAACATCAGGCATACATGGGTCCCGGTCCTCGCAACGCTGCCCGGACAGTGTCTGGGTCCTGGGCACTGGACCGCCACCCTGACAAATTGAGGACACACGCCACTATCTAGGTGGTTGTCGTTTGACAGTTCATTCGTGCAGTCGTTTGGTACTCTGTTCGGTGGACCGGCGCACCGCCTACCACGGCCCCAAAGGCTCGCACCAGATACACTGCGAGACATAGTGCGATTCCACTACTTCAAAACCAAGGACGCAGTACTGGCGGCGGCAAGGAAAGTGACAAACCTGCCTATACCATATGAAAACGTCCAACTATACGCAGACCTCTCGGCTATGACCATGAGTAGGAGACGAGAGTTCGTAACGGTCACAAAGACACTAAGGAACAACAACATTCAATATCGCTGGGGATACCCGACCAAGATTATCGTCTGGAGGAACGGAAGAACACATACAGCAAACGAACCGGAGGTGGGCATGCGGCTCCTAAAGGAATGGGGCCTTTTTCCAGTAAGATCCCCAGAAAAAACGCCAGCAGGATCGCCAAAATGCCTGCAGAGAGAATGGCAGATGGCGGGGTCAACCACCCTATCTTAATAACACAATGGGCCCTCTCAACAAGGACTGTAGTATGTCTTAAAGTGACTGTCCTGTTTGCTACTTACAAACTGAACTGACAAACTGTTGTGAGTATAATGCATATGCACACATGTATAGAACTATAACACCACAATTCTAGCAGCACACACTCGAGACAAAGACAGGTTGAGAGGGAAAAAACACAAGATTTTCAGAGATGGGCAAAACGGGAGCCGGGGAACATAAGAGCAAAGGAAGGCCCTAGACATCCAAAATACTGGATAGGTGGGTTAAAGCGGCAGTACGCAAACAAAAAGTAAAATTCATAGACCAAGGTTACGCTCCTATCTACCCAAAGGGCCAGGTATGATAGCAACCGTTCCACAGGGGCAGAGCACTCATGAGAAAAGGGCAGCAAATCTTGATCCGATAGAGGTCGCAGATGCCGTGCTCTCTCCGTCAGATGAACCCCTAGGACTTGAGAGCAGAGACGGGACAGTCTGCCCGGCTCGCACTCAATTCAGCTAATGCGCTGAAAAAACAAATGATGCTATGTATATACTTAATTTTGTTACACCCTCCTGTTTTGTCACCCCCAGTTACTTCTCACTTTACCTACCCCTGGGCAACACCAACAACATATGCTATACATAATCACTCGAACTCGCACGCACCACAAATGCATCCTAAAAAAGGATTAAAATGGCTAATGTAATGAGAATCTTAACCCTGAATGTGAAAGGCCTCAACAGCCCCCATAAACGCAGAATGGCGGCGCATGAAATGGACAAGGCTAAAGCAGCAATAGTGTGTTTGCAGGAAACACACTTTTGCATCCGGAACCCACCGAAATTCAATGTCAAACATTATACTCAATGCTATCATGCCTTAGCTCCGACGAAATCAAAGGGAGTAGCCTTATATTTCCATAGTGATTGGGCGTTCGCCCTCTCCAAACAATACGCCAGATGGGATGGGAGGTTACTGATTCTGGTTGGTTCACTGAATGGACTGAAACTGACAATAGTTTCGTTATATGCCCCGAATGACTCGCAGAAAGCCTTTTTAAACATGGCCTTCCGTACCATAGCACAACATAGAGAAGGTCACACCATCATCTGCGGGGACTTTAACTGCACTCCCGACCCCTCCCTAGACATTAGAAGGGTAAACGATGAATCGCCAAAGCCAGCCTCCTTGGCCCTAGGCCAACATCTCAGTACCCTTATGCACGAACACGATTACTATGAAAGCCTTTTTAAACATGGCCTTCCGTACCATAGCACAACATAGAGAAGGTCACACCATCATCTGCGGGGACTTTAACTGCACTCCCGACCCCTCCCTAGACATTAGAAGGGTAAACGATGAATCGCCAAAGCCAGCCTCCTTGGCCCTAGGCCAACATCTCAGTACCCTTATGCACGAACACGATTACTATGACACGTGGAGGAACTTAGAGAGAGATTTCACCTATTACTCGCCCGTTCATATGACATACACCAGAATAGATTGATGCCTTCTTGACACTAAAACACTACCGTTTGCGCTAAGTATACACATTGGACCAATCACGTGGTCTGATCACGCTCCACAAATTGTAACAATAAAGATCCCGTACCCAGCTAGGGGACGAGGCACATGGCGTCTCAACGAGCGCCTCCTAGACACTCCAGGAAACCTTATCCAAATACAAGCCCAGGCAAAGGCTTACTTTGAGAACCACGCAAACTGCCAGACGTCGATAACAACCCAATGGGTAGCCCACAAGACAGTCTTAAGGGGCGGCATTATTCAGCTAGGGGCGAGGGCAAAAAAGCAATACAACACTGAAAAAACACAATTAGAACGAGATCTAATCACACACGAAGAGGCACATAAACAAAAACCCACAAGCAGCATGAACGAAAAATTAGCAGACATCAGAGCAAAACTTAAATCACTTCAGTTAATAGAAACTGAAAAGAGGATGCGGTTCCTCAAACAATCATACTACACAATGGGCAGCAAGACGGCGAAGCTCCTGGCTAGAAAGGTTCACCAAACTAAACTACAAATAAAAATACCCTATATCACCTCAGAACGAGGAGTAAAATTATATAATCCCCAGGATATAGTCAATGAATTAGCAAGGTATTATGAGTCCCTCTACCAATTAGACAGAGACCATAGTACACATCAGCCAAATGAATCGGAGATAGAGCGCTTCATTGAACAAGTTGACCTACCATGTCTGTTTCACGCACAATGCTCCTCTATGGAAGAACCCTTCTCAGAGGAGGAAATAGCGGAAGCCATCAAGACCATACCCAAACACAAAGCCTCTGGCCCAGATGGCTTATAAAATTATTATTATATAAAACTATCCCCACAATTGGTCACCCCCCTCACTAGACTCTTCAACAACATAAAAGACTCAGGGATAATGCCCAAGGAAATGCTGGAAGCCTTCATTGTAACACTGCCCAAACCAAACAAACCTCCCACCCAATGCGCCAACCTACGCCTGATTTCCCTACTGAATGCAGACACAAAACTGTATGCCAAACTGATAGCAACGAGACTCCAAAAAATACTCCCGGAACTCATTTCCGCAGAACAAGTGGGTTTTGTACCAGGGAGACAGGTGGGGGACAACACACGACACTTTTTTAACCTAGTAGACTGGGCAAATCTAACGTCTCAGTCTGGTCTGATTTTGGCGCTGGACGCTGAAAAGGCTTTTGATCGCCTCCATTGGGACTACATGTCACTGACACTAACAAGAATGGGTTTCACCCCAAAAATCCTGGCAAGCATCCTTGCCCTATACCGACACCCAACGGCCAGAGTGTTCAGCACAGGCTTCATATCCAACCAAATAGAGATAAGAAATGGCACAAGGCAGGGCTGCCCCCTTTCGTCCCTCATTTTCATACTGAGCCTAGATCCCTTGATTCGCCTCATTAAACATGACTCGGCGATACAGGGACTCCATACACCAGGGGGCACACAGAAGATGGCACTATCCTCCCTACCATAACTTCTGCACAGACTCGACACATATAGGCAGGTATCTTACTACAGAAACAACACAATGAAGACACAAGCATTGCCCATTAATTTGCCAAGCGCTACAGTCATATCATTAAAAACACAACACTCCTTTGATTGGCGCAAAACCTCTCTACAATACCTAGGGACCAAGCTCACGAAAAATACCCAAACCATTATACGGGAAAACCATTACCCGGTCATACAAAAACTTAAAGTCACACTCGAGAAGTGGGAGGGGCTTGATGTGTCCTGGTTAGGCCGTATCAATCTTGTGAAAATGATGGCACTGCCGCATATATTGTACCTGTTCCGAACCCTGCCCATCGCTCTACCGAACAAACTACTAAAACTCTTTCAAAGCACAATAAACGCACACGTGTGGAAGCAGAAGCCCCTGAGAGTGGCAAAGGGTACCCTAGGACTCCCAAGTACAGGTGGGGGACTGAACATGCCAGATATCAAGGATTACTACAAGGCATCTGCACTGGCACAGGGACTTCGACTCCTGCGCCCCACAAACACCCTCCAAAGTCCCATATCGTTAGCTACGGAGAGTGCCTGTCTAAATACCCACGATTTGTCAAGTTATCTATGGGCAGGGGAGCAGACACAGATGGTGGTAGGAAAACAGCTGTAGAGCTCAAAGTTCTTATTGATGGCCTGGAATAACTGGAGCCCACAAATCGTAGACTCCAAAATGCTCTTCCAATCAGCACCCCTGACAACATTAGAAATACTCTCCCCTGACCTGAAGATGAATCGATGGAGGGAGGGGGGTGCAAACAGGGTCCGGGACATTTTAGAAGGGGATACGGTTAAGCTATTCCCCGATCTGCAAAGGGATCTACAATTGCCAGCGAGGGATATCTTCCTATACCTCCGGGTGAAAAACATAGTACACTCACACATCCGTAATGTCACCAGTCACCCCTTCACACCCCACTTAACGATGACACAGGTACTCTCCACCAGGCACATAAACCCACTGTCAGCATGCTACAAAGCACTGATCACCGCGACAGCCCCTGATAAGCTGTCATACATGACACAGTGGGAAGGGGAACTGGGACTCCAGATCCCCACGACAGACTGGCTGACAGCACTGACAATCACGAAACGGGCATCGCAAAGTCTTGCGATCTGGGAAGCCTACTGCAAGGTATTAATGCGGTGGTATCTGGTACCACAAAGACTAGCACACATGTACCCGGGCACGTCCGGGAAATGCTGGAGGTGCAACACAAGCGAGGGAACCATACTTCATATCTTCTGGGCTTTCCCCCTTCTAATAGACTACTGGGAAAAGGTTCACTCCCTCATACTAGGTAGGACAGGGTTCACACTGCCCATGAAGCCAGAACACTACATTCTTCACATCGCACCCGGTATTGCCTCCCATCCACACAGAAAAGTAATCCTTAACATACTCACGGTAGCGAAAATAATGTTGGCCGGCAGTTGGAAGAGTAATCAAACCCCAGCCGCAGTTACTATAACTAATAGAATGGACATGATTAGTCAATATGAAAAAATGGCAAGAAGAGTAAACGGCTGTAGTGAGAGATATGACAGACAATGGAGCAGCTGGCCGGCTGAGAGTTAAAAGGCCAAATAGGGGCAACAAGGTCACACATAGGGTCAAATCCAAGAAACCATAATAAAATGCAATACGTGTTGTCTAGGGCACCCCCTTACCCCTCCCTTTTCCTTCTGTAACCCCTCCCCCACCCCCTAGCTAAAGGTTATACAACAAAAGCAATGCAGATATCTTAACAGATGTGCAGCACAAGTAGTGGTTCCTACTCACACCAAAATAACACGAAACACGAGCGAGGGACGAGCCACATCACACGAAATAAGTGCTCCTCAGTGTGGAAAGACCAAGATCATACACTCGTGGAAGCTGACACAAAGACTCCAGGCTTGCATAAGGAATATGTGGGGCAAATCTTTGGAACAGGGAACCCACAGATGCGTCTGTGATTGGAATGGCATGTCAAAAATGCACTGCGCTGCAAAATGTCTGATCATTTGTTTTGCATCAATAAAAAAGATAAATGAGAAAAAAAGAGCTGTTCCTGTTCCTGCCCTCTGGATTCTAAGAAAGGTCTACCTACTGGAAGCTGGATCCTGGTCTTGGGTCCAGAGTGGGTGGAAGATGGTGAGACCCCAACCAAGCTGCGGTGGTTCGTGCGGTCTGCGGTGATTATGGTGTCTGGTGGAGTGCTCGGAGCCCTTGGGAAGCACTATTAGCATCCGTCAATGCAAGGTACCCAGTCGGGGGTGACAGGCGTTCCGTTACATACATTAATTTTCTTTAACTGCTGTATCCCCTTTTCTCGAGTCATCCAATCACAAGTTACCTGCAAGGTTTTTGCAGCAATCATTTGCATATCTCTTGCCATTTAAAATTTCTACCTTTTCCTGGTATTCATTACCTAACAGACCCAACTTACCTACACTTTCATTTTTTGTTTTTTTAGAATTGATTTACTTGAAAACTTTGGGGTTTGTTTTGCATTCTATGGCGATCAATTTCTCATTTTCTAGTTTAGCCACTTTAATTGCTTTTTTGCAAGCATTATTGTCTTCCTTATATCTTATTTAAGATGCCTCTGATTTGTCCAATTTAAATGCTTTAAATACCCTTTTCTTATTTTAATCTAGTGTTTTACTTCTCTAGTAAGTCACATTGGTTTCATATTTGTTTGAAGAGTTTCCATTTATCCTCAGTGTTTTTTTCACTTAGGAGTTTATGCCAGTCGGTATGTTGTAGAGTTACCTTAATCTTATTGAAATTGGCTTTTTACAAATTATACATTTTAGTATACCCCACGTGCTTTTGCTTTTTTGAGTTTATTTCACAATTTACCATATTGTAATCCATATTTCTCAAATTTTCCCCTACTTGAATGTTGGTCAAAGGATCAACATTGTTTGTTAGAATGAGATCCAGATAAGCATCCTTTCTAGTTGATGATTGTACCAAATGTGACATGAAAACCTGATTCCCCTTGCTGAAGTACTAGTCCCTCTATACCATTTTATGCCTGAGTAGGTCAACTTTATAATAATAAGGTGTTACCCAGACAATTTGATGTAACAGCTGTTCTTCTTCATCAATATTTACATTAGGTGGCTTATTTCCCAGTGGAGAATTACAAAAGTCCAGAGAGCAAATTGAATATTGCCAGTATTGATTATTATTTACTTTTACTTTTTTGTTTTACATTTAAATTATTAAAAAATATAATTTCTAAGAATAGTTTTTATCTGGTTTGTGCTATCAAAAGAGAGAGGTGGTATGGTCCTTAACCATACACTGTGCATCTATTGAGCCATTTTAGGCTCCATTCTTGTGAGTGTTCAGTCGACCTTACTAAAGGTATATCTGTAACTATATAGTACTACTCTATGTATTTGTTGAGCCATATTATAGGAAAAACTAAGAAGAATTGATGGATCAAGAAGGGTATGGTTGCCTACACAGACACCACTGCTGTTCACACCAGAACAAGGATGTTTAGCTCAATATTGTGTCAGTGTGCCATGGTGCACGCTGAACCCTGCAGACCACAAGGTGTGACTGCCCCTTTGAGAGACCTGGCTGGATTTGAACTCACCAGGGGGCTTCAGTATCTACATGTATTTGTCTGCTTCCTGACTCCTAGCTTGGATGGTGAGTGCTGACCCACCTGCAGCCCCTTACCAATTAGGGTCAGCTGCTTCTTATCAGCATGCTATAAAAGCCAGCTCTGCCTGAGGCATGGTATCTGGTTGTTTTTGTTTGTTTTTTCCTGCCGGATCTTTGTTACTCTGCTGACTGATTACCTGGACTCTGACATCTGCCTGCCTTAATGACTACGATACTCCGCTACCAGCCCTGACTTCTGCTTCTCATCTGACCCTGCCTTTGTATCATCTGTACTGCGCTTTGGTTTTTGCCTTCTCCTTGTGCCATGTCCTGCAACTGGGCTCCAACTCCTGGTAAACTGTGACATAACCAGATCTCTACCATGGAACTCGCGGAGATGATGAATGTCCTGAGTACACTCACACAACAAGTGACCTTCCTGTCCCAAACCGTAAGTGAATTGTAACGTGGTTATGCTGAGTTAAAGGAGAACACACACCATGCTCCTGAACCTGATATTGCATTACCTGACAAATTCACTGGGAAAAAGACTGAACTGCGATCATTTATCACAGCCTGTAAATTGATCTTCACTTTAAAACCATCCACAAACCCCAATGATTATGTGAAGGTTTGCACTACTATTTCCCTGCTGTCGGGTAAGCCCCAAACCAGGGCACACCAACTCCTGCACTCCAACAGTCCAATACTGGACTCATGGGACTTCTTCACTGCAGCAATGCGTACATTATACAATGACACCCTGAGACCCTCTGCTGCACGCACTGCCCCCCATTCCCTTTGGCAAGAACGAAGACCCGTGGAGGACTACACCACGGATTTCCAGGAATTGGCTTCTGACACTGGTTATAACAAAATCGGCCTGATAGAACAGTACCAACTGGGTCTATCTGAGGCATTAAAAGATGAACTAGCCAGAGTTGGGGTACTCACTTCTTTGGAAGATCTGTTCCTTCTGGTCACCCATAAAAAGAGAGTAGGCGCGATTTGAAATCAATGTTCCAAACCTGCTGGTGAGACCTATACCCCTATCCCCACTATGGACATAGAAAAATCCATGCAAATTGGAACACTAAATACCATGCTCACAGTAAATGAAAAGGCCAGAAGGAGAGCCAAATGCCTTTGCTTCTGTTGTGGCAAGGGAGGCCACTACATCAGCTATTGTCCTGTACGTCCTACTCACCCTAAACATGGCCATGTGGATACTCTGTGTCACCATCCAACAAGTCCTCCATTGCACCTTTATTGTTTTACTCTGCATGCTACCAGACCAAAAAGACCACCTAACCAGACCAATGGCACCATAGTGGTCCCAACTACTGTTCCGGAGTCTCAAAAGGAGGCTGTCTCCCCTAAGGTTTCCTGCTCCAACACAGAGACTCTGTCCCCAGACCGTGTAATTGCCTCCATTGGAACCGTGGTCCGCAGAAAAGATCTAGAGGCTTTTGCAAGGGCTCTTAAGGCCAGAGCCGCATCCCTTCAGATGGTTTCTGCTCCTTGCCTCTCTGCCTCCACTGCCATTTCCAAGAATGTGGACAACTTGCAAAATGTTCCAACACTCTCGGATCCTGATGGTTCAGATGTCTACACAGACCTGAAGTCCCTGTCTGAGTCTAAACTGGATCCCCTTTACAATGAACAGTCCAGGGATTCTAAAGCACCAAACTCTTCAGAGCCTCTCACTATCAAAGCTGGTCTTATAAATAAGTAAAATGAACCAATCCTACAGAAAAAAGCTAAAGGTGTTTACTGTAACGCTACCAATTCTGAACTGTCCCCTGATCTGACAAGAACTTACATTGGCTCTATCATCAGAAAAGAAGATCTTGATTTATTCAAATCAGCGATACTTACCAGAGATAAAAAGAAGAAGAAAAGGCGATGTTGATTTGCTCTTTATTATCTGACTGAAGAAAATACCTGAAAATAAACTTGCTTCCTTTGTTATTGGTTTACTGCAGCTGTCTGCCCCCAGGGTTTGCTCCTTGTGGGGGGGCTCTATCATGATGGACCCCAAACCCTGCAGACCACAAGTCCCCTTTAAGAGATTTGAACTCACAGCTCCTGCATCAAAGTCAGGTTCTCTACCTTGCTGTCCACCAGGGGTCTTCAGTATCTACCTGTATTTGTCTGCTTCCTGACTCCTGGCTTGGATGGAGCAGTGCTGACCCACCTGCAGCCCCTTACCAATTAGGGTCAGCTGCTCCTAATCAGCACACTATAAAAGCCAGCTCTGTCTGAGGCCAGGTATCTGGTCGTTTTTGTTTGGTTTTTCTGCCCGATCTTTGCTACTCTGCTGAATGATTTCCTGGATTCTGATCTCTGCCTTCCTTACTGACTGTGGTATTCCGCTACCAGCCCTGACTTCTGCTTCTCGTCTGACTCTGCTTTTGGATTACCCCTTCATCTTTACTGTGCTTTGGTTTTTGCCTTCTTCTTGTGCCATCTCCTGCAGCTGGGCTCTCCTGGTAAACTGTGACACAGTGTTCCATTGTCACTTATTTAAAATCATTTTTTTTAAATAAGGTTTTACACTATTTTGTGTGGGTCTTTTTTTTTTTTTTATGTTTTAAAAGTATACAACTATATTGTATTGTGATGGCATTTCAGCTAGGCCCAAAATTTAGTAGGCCTAAAATCTCCATGTGGCATATAAAAGTAAAGGTTTCTGTTGTGTTAGTTAGTTACATGTAGCTAAGATACAGTCATCAATGTACTGAGCATGTGCAAGAACTGAAACCACATTCCATTCTCCTCAAGGGCCATGTTGCCATATAAGGTAATCTTGTGTATCCTGTTTGCTGATTGAGGATGCATAGCTTATAAAAAGTCTCTACTCCATGTGCTCAGGGCTCAGATCTTTTGAACAGGAGTTCAGATGAGACCCGGTTGGTTAAAATAAAAACCTGTACTTCCTGAAAAGACCTGTGTCCTGACTCTCTGTGCTCACTGTATAAAAATTTATTTAAAACGAAGCTTTTAAAAGGATTAAATTACACTTTGTTCCGATCACGTGATCGGAACACTGCGCGCATGCGCAAATCGTCTAATAGACCAGAACACTTCCTGGTATACACGGAGTGCCCAGTGGCCGGCTAGAAACACAATGCTCTATGGGCGCTGGGCGCTCCTATTAAGGAATACATACTTTCAATCTATTTTAAACATAAAAAACACACTTTTAAAAGGAAAAGTATTTGTTAAAATGCCCCACACATTTTTTTGCATAAAGATTAAAATAAAAACAATGGCAGGAATGATGATGAGAGATTATTATAAATAGAAACATAATCTTCTAAGCATAACACAATAATATTGAAATATAAGATCAAAATGGTAACATAAAGTTAAAATGGTGATATGATTACATAAAATGAATAAAATAAAATAAAAAGTTGAAAATAAGAATATCATAAAAAATTGTGCAAATCAAATTCTGCATTAAGTCCATTTGGTGTTAGGGTCTGTAACTTATAAACCCATTCCATCTCAGTTTTGCCTAAGATGTTTTTTATATCTCCTCCTCTCCAGGGTAGGGAACATTTTTTTTTATTCCCATATATTTTAGCATTTTAGGATCTTTATTGTGAATTAAAAAGTGCTTGGATAGAGAGTGATTTAAATAACCATTTTTTATATTCCTACAATGCTCACCTAATCTGACTTTTAAACATCTTGTAGTCATCCCAACGTATTGGAAGTCACATGGGCATTCCAATAGGTAGATAACATTCTTGGTGTTGCATGTAATAAATTCTTTGATTTTAAAAGTAATTTTGGTTTTGTTTGAGGTAAATTCTATTATTTTTGGTGGCATTGTAGGATCAGCTGATTTGCACACAATACAATTTTTACATTTGTAAAAGCCTAAAGATTGGGGAAAGAAGGTTACAAAATTCCTGGGTTTGATTTCTTTGGTGAAGTTGGTAGTTAAGATAGATATGACGTTAGGAGCCCCTCTAAAAATTATACTCGTTTTTTCTGGTATAATTTTAGAAAGTTTTTCATCATGTTCTAAAATATGCCAGTGTTTTTGGATGATCTTTTTGATCTCTTTACTTTTATTGGTATAATTTAAAATGATAGGGAGAGATATTGAGTCATTTTTGGTTTTGGGTTTATACTTTAGAAGCTCATCTCTATTTTTATTTTTTATCTCATTAATATTTTCGAGTAGATTTTTTTCTTGGTAGTTTTTCTCTATAAATCTGTTTTTGAGGGCATTCGCTTGTTCTTCAAAATTTTCCAATTCTGTGCAATTTCTGCATAATCTAAGAAATTGGCTTCTCGGAGCACTATCAAGCCAAGGTTTGTAGTGGCAACTATTTTTATTGATTACTGTATTGACACAGACTTCTTTAAAAAAGGTTTTTGTGTTTATTTTACCATTTTTTATGAATATATTGAGATCTAAAAAGTTTATTTGTTCTCTACTAAATTCATGGGTTAAAATTATGCCCCTGTTATTAGTATTGAGAACATTAAAAAAAGAGATAAGATTGTCTTCCGACCCATTACAAATAAAAAAGAGATCATCAATATATCTAAAATATGAGACCAGGTTTGCCATTAAGTTTTCTCCATTATAGATAGCTGTAGATTCCCAATCTGCCATAAACAGATTGGCATAGCTTGGGGCAAACCTGGTACCCATAGCAGTTCCTCTTCTTTGGAGGTAAAAGGAATCTAAAAACAAAAAATAATTATTTGTTAAAATAATATTTATACCCTCTAAGATGAAATTGATTTGTTGCTCCAGAATTCTATCTTCCTTTATTAAGATATTTTTAATAGCTTCACATCCAACTTTGTGAGTTATAATGGTATAGAGTAATTGGACGTCACAGGTGACCAGAATAAAATTGGGGTCCCATTTAAAATCTTTTAAAAAGTTTAAAAGGGACATAGAGTCTTGGAGATAAGATTTCATATTTTTAACAGCAGGTTGTAGAAGATTGTCTATGTATTGGGATAGGTTACATAAAAGTGAACATATTCCTGACACTATTGGTCTGCCTGGGGGATTAGTAACATTTTTTGTGTATTTTTGGTAGGAAGTATATTACCGGAATTTTGGGGAATTTTGTGTTCAAAAAATTATACTCTTGTTTAGTTAAAATAGCTTGAGATACACCTTTGTTGAGAAAGGTTAAAAAGAGGTTTTGAATAGTCTTTGTAGGGTCTGATGAGAGTTTTTCATAAACGTCAGGGTCATTAAGTTGTCTGTGCGCTTCTTCTATATACATGGCACTAGATAAAATGACTAAACCACCACCTTTATCGGCAGGTTTTATCACAATATCATTGTCATCTTGAAGCTCTTTAAGTGCTTTTTTTTCTTTGTTTGTTAAATTTTGTGTATCGTATTTTTTAGTCTGTAACTTGTTTAAATCCTGTGTGACCAATTTCTCAAAAACAGTTAGTGGGGCAGTTTTCATAAAAGCTGGATAAAATTTGGATTTTTCTTTAAAATGCGTGTTAATATGTTTTTTAGGGGAGGAAGAAAGAGATAAAATTGCACTGTTGTCAGTAGGATTGGAAATGGAATTTTCTTCTGTTTTTTCATTAAAATAACATTTTAAGGTTGCTTTCCGGACAAACTTGTTGATGTCAATAAAAGCCTCGAAGGATTTAAAAGAATTGGTGGGGGCAAATTTAAGACCTTTATTTAAGACCGACAGTTGAGCTATAGTGAGAGTTTTTTGTGAAAGGTTAAAAATCCCACTATTTGAATTTGTGGGGGGATTTATTGTCTTTCTAATTTTTCTCTCTTGTTCCCGTCTACCACTTCTTCTTCCTCTAGACTTAAGGTTCTTTTTTTTGATCGTGACGGGTGAGGTGTTTGATTTAAAGTGCTTGGGTGAGTGCGAATTTCTAAAAAATGATCCTCATTTTCGAATTCGGAATCAATTGACAGTAGTTGATATCTATTAGAGTGATAAGGGATACTGGGTGATTTGGGATGTTCAATTCTGTCATTGATATATCTAGACCTTTGAGGTTTTGGTGAAAAATTTCTCTTGTATGAATTGGTGGTATATTTCTTAGTTGGTGGAGAGTGTGTATATTTGTGTTTATAGTGAGTAAGAGTTTGAGATGACTGGTATTTTGGTCTAACTGAAGGTTCAACTGTAGGTCCAGGGTAAAAATCAGTTTGTGGCTTATGGAATCGTTGGGATTTGTAAGGTGACTGTGTGAATTTTTTGTTTGTGTAGTTATGATATTGATTGTGATTTTGGTGGTGGTCTTGTTGGCGGGTATTAGTAGTGATTCTTCTTGTTTGAGGAAATGTATCAGTCCTTGTATGATGCCTGTTGGTTTGATAATGATCATTGTGGTTTTGTGTAGTATATCTTCTATTTAGATGATAAGTGCATACCTGTTTGTTGGAATAATCTGTTTTATCCCTAATGTATTTTTTTTATCTTAATGTGTTTTGTATCTGTCTCGACTTTTTCAATCTTACTTTGAATTAATATACAGTTTTGATTGTAAGCTTGTGTTTCAGTGAAGGGTAATAGTTTTTCTTTCAGATTATTAATCTCTGAATCTAGAATGTATAATTTTTTGTTTTTTTTTTAATATTAAAGTCTCCATTAGGCCTAAGGTGCATAGTTCCAATTTATTATTCCACTCCTCCATGAATTCAGGGTAATCTTGGTCGGAGGTGGGTAATTTGAGTAATCTTAAACCTCTGGGAGTAATTCTTTCATCGGTATATTTTTTTTAAAGTGGCTATTTCCCATTTTAATTTGATTTCTGAAGTAAGAGATCTTTCTAATTTAATAAACAATTCCTCTTGATTAAAACTGGGGTAATTAATCTGGATTGGGCTAATTGCCTCTGTGTCAAATACATTTTCAACATCAATGACATAATTATTGCTATATTCAAATATAGACATGGTGAAAAAAGAAATTGAAAAAGCTGCTGACTCTAGAGGGAATTATACAAATGGTAAAACAAAAAAGGAGGAAGAGTCTACGCTAATTCAATTAAGCAGCAACCCTAAAAGGGAAATCCCTCACGAAACCCTTATGTAAGAAATGCAAGAAAAGAGGGGGTCAAGGGCTGCGCTTAGGTAAAAAAAATTAAAAGTATATAAGATCGTATATTAATAAAAACAGTTTGTTGTTCATACTGAGAGCACTATTTGCTGTTTCATATATACTCCGTGGACAACTACTATCCGATACTGGAAAGGCGGACCTATCTTCCAAGCATTAAGGAATTAACGCATATTTGAAGTAGATCCTAGCCGATACCACAGGAATTCCAAGCCGGACAGACGGACCATCCGAGTATATCCGTTAGTGGGGATCAAACCACTAAGTGTCTCTTCTCCCAGAGCTGGCAAAAAGCTCCACCAAATGTGAGTGAAATATATTTCCTTTGAATATATACCACATCAGGATATACAATATTTCACCATTGGCAGCTTTTTCTTTTGTTTTTTATCTTCATATATATGCACACCTACTACACGGACGGAGCCATACTTGAGGATTACTATCGTGGTACTGCATACCAGTGAGACTGTTTTTATTTTATAATTTTTATTTATACTTTTCACAAATCTGGATGAACTTTATTTGATTTTATTATCACTGTTTTTATTAATATACGATCTTATATACAGTCTGCCTATGTGCGACTGTCTGCCTGTGTGTGGATGTCTTCCTGTGTGTGTATGGCCATCTGCCTCTGTGTGTGTGTGTATTCAACATCCATACCACTCTATGTGTATATATATATATATATATTAAAATACACGTAATCAAATATTTGATCAGTTTTTTTCAAATACCAAGAAAATGTTATTTGGTTTGTGATGGTTAAACGTATTAAAACCACTTATACAAAGGTAGAGTTAAAATATAAATACCTTCAATATTGTATCTGAGTGCTTTCTTAACTTTTAGAACTTTTAGAAATAATAAAAAATTCAAATCATCTTAAGCTACACCCAACAGCCCCTGGTAATATACTTAAACAATTAAGATTCTCATTGTTAAGCATCGAATCTCACAAACGTAACTTTCCACAATGGCTGTCAGATCTTGGTAAAAAAAAAAAAATGTTTTCTAAGACAATATTTGGGGGTTTCTGGTATTTTAAGCCACTAATAACTGTAGTTATTATATTTACTAATAATAACTAGCTAATAAGTTGTCTTCTCCCTAACAGGTCAAAGAAAGATAATTAACGTCATATTTCCAATTAGCAACTATTCTAAATATATTGAGAGATTTTGAATAAAGGAGTATTTTTTTACATTTAAAGAGAATGTAATTTTACATACCATTGTGAACAAGAGCGGTAAATACTTTGCTGCTGCTTCAAATTATTCTTTATATCTAAATCATATACAAGAGTGTTTATCTTTAAAACAAAACACTAGAAAGATTAACTATGTTACTATTTCATCTATCATTATTATACAAACTATAACAAATGTAAAGATTTTTCCACAGATTTTACCTGTTAACATTTTTAGCACAACAGCACCTGATGTCAGTGAGATGTCTATCACTGCGATGTTACAAAGATTCTAATACGGCAAAAAGAGGCATTCTTGAGAATCCACTTCGATTGCTGTATCAACATAACATTTACTATAACGGGATCCATGTCACTTAAGACAATGTCTTGGAAATTATGTCAATTAATTGATTCTGTAAAAGAATATCGGAGAGTATCCAATCTATACACATCATAAACGGTGTAAAAATGTTTCATGGAAAAAACAAAATAAAAAAGACAAAGACAAATACCAACGCCATCACCACGGTGATAACAGATGATGCTGATTCAACCAATTCTAGCCAAATATTTGGAAAGCTGGACTCTACAACCTATACTCCACAACAAATACCCGGGTATTCTACAAACACAACCTCCAGCAATGTATCTAAGGAATGTAAACTTCTACAGGTCTTTAAAGACTTTGGATTACAAATACAATTACTACTTTTTACTTTGGATTACAATTCGTATCCGGATCTATCCAAGAATATCTTACTCTGGAACTTGGTGTTCTTTTCAATTCTTTCCCAGACAAAAGCTTTGCTCATTTTAATCAACCACCTTTACAGGCAAAGATCACACTACGGATAATTTACTGTTACAACAATGATCAAAGATGCTGGCAGCACAAAAAACCTAAAGACAGTTGGAGAACTTTGGTTTACTAATTTAAGGAAGAAATGCGCTACAATGCCCACAGTTTAATGGAGAGGGTGTTAAGGGCAAATGCAAATATTACAAGTTTTAGAATGAAATGTTGTATTTCTTAAACTGTGTACTTTGTCTTTAAGAGATATTGCAAACTGACAAGGTGTTAGAAATGGAACATATTGTTTTTCATAACTGTTTCTTTAAGCAATAAAGTCCCAGACGAATTACAATAACAAGAATGCATAAACAAGCTTCAAGGCTATACTACGACTCTTGCAGTTCACAATATACTGTGGTAACCCCAAGTTAATGGAACTTCCCCAAATCCGGGAATCTCCCACGACTGTACACTTACGACTTAGTATAAACAACAGATAACCTATTCAGACTTTAAGATGCCATCTTGAACTAAGTCAGGAAAATTTCCATGACGTATGCACCCTTTAGTTATGGCCTTGTATGTTTGCTAAGTTAAGGGAGGTCCTAAAATGAATAAAGTAAAAAAGGTATTTTTTTTTTTTTTTTATATATGAACTACGGTAACCCCAAAATGGAGACACCTAAGGTATAAATAGGTGTACTTTTAAATGTTAAGACACAGAGGAGAGACTTGGAGACAGACGCTGCTCCATCTTAAAATGACAGAGAGGCTGACATGATGACATGTTCAGAAGGGTATGTTAACCTATTAATGATATTTGCAAGCATGTAATTTAATCTTATAAACTCTGCTATAATGGATTTTATATTTTTATATAATAAATATCCAAAAAGACAAAACGATTGCTTCCAAGACAATCCTTATTTTATATTGTATTCTCAATTATTTATATATGTTAAATAGAGGATCTCTTACACTATATAAAATTATGGCTAAGATATCTGTATGGTTAGCCCTACTAAGTTCTATGCTTTAAGACATTATAGTGGTAACCACCAGCGGTTACAATTACTTACTCCCAGGCACTACGCTCACTTCGAAGACAGAGACATAGTTAGACTAGGACACCTTTACCCCAATGGTAAACTCCTCCAATACGCAGAGGTTCCTAATCCGGAATCCTTAACCACCCATGACTACTTTCGATATCTCCAACTCCGTAGTTTTGCAGCATCAGACACGGTTCGCTTGGCAGCCACCTCGGCCCTGACAGGGTTTGAGAGGGACACCATCAACTCACCGGCCAGAAAGAGCCAAATATCAAGCCTCTACACATCCCTAACCACACATCACACCCAAATAGCACTCCCATACATCGCAGCATGGGAGAGTGACTTGGGGCCCCCCACTGACTGGGCAGACATTTGGACAGCCATCAAATCCATCTCCACCTGTGTAACCCATAAGGAACAGGCCTACAAAATGCTTTTCAGGTGGTACCTTACCCCCTTCCGCCTAAAGGCAATGCAACAACTTCCCACCAACTTATGTTGGAAACTGTGCGGCGAGGCTGGCACGTTTCTCCACTGCTGGTGGACCTGCCCCAAAGTCGCCCCCATATGGACAACGCTGACCACACTCTTAACCAGATTACTTAACAAACCAGTACCTTTAGACCCTTGGGCCTTTCTCATCTCCAAACCCATCGACATCTTCACTCATAACGAAAACAAACTCATTGCCAGAATAGCCCTGGCCACCCGAAGGGCAATAGTGGAAACATGGTCCACACCGCGCATCCCAACCCAACTGCAGATACACACTAAAATAACTGACAGCGTAAACATGGACAAGCTGACTGCACAAATACATGACACGCCCAACTCATTCCACAAAGTGTGGGACCCATGGCTGGAGGGGAACAACACCCTCCCTTGGTGACCTGCGGCAATCCTACCGACTAACACCACCCAAGCACAACTACAACACGATGCAAATCTGAGGCTCGACCCCACCTACCGCCCTTAACCTTCCCCACCCCACCAAGGGCGTTGGGGGGGTACCCAGGAGGGCAGCACCATCCTGCCTGTTCTTTCCCACAATACCCCTCACCCCAGTCTCCCACACACTCACCTTATCCGCCCTATCGCCCCCTTGAACAGTGAAAATGACACACCCACGGGGCGCCGCTGATTAAGCCTCTCACAACAAACCTTTCCCGGACAGCAACCCCCAAACCAGCCACCCCCCAACAGACTCGGGCTAACATCTCTGGCTCAGTTGACTCTTCAGTCATACCTCTCCCCCTAGCCATACCAGACTACAAATCAGACCACCGCCTAATCCGAGACCGCACGAGATACCACCACACACCGGTCCACCACAGGCGGTGTAATACACACTCTCGGAGACTCCAATGCAAGACTTTCCCCTGGACAACTCGAAGCTATTCCCCACTGTTCTTTCCCAACAAACCATTTATTGTTTCTGTAAGATTGTATACTTGTTCTACAAAAACGAAAATAAAGAATTATCAAAAAAATAAATAACTAGAAAAGCTACAATTTCTGGGGAAATTGTGTGAAGTGTTCTTGCCTCCACCTGTAGTCTACAACTGGAGTGAGCGGAGTAACTGTTATCATTTACATAGCACATTTAATTGCAACGTTGTTGCACAGTTACATTAACCCCTTCAGGACGGGTGACGGACGAGGTCCGTCACACAGGGGAGACCCTTAACGACGGGTGACGGACCTCGTCCGTCACGCGGTAAAATTAACCCCGGATCGCCGCTATCGCGGCGATCGCGGGGTTAATGGTGCTCCCGGTATGCCTCTGCATTGGAGGCATACCGGGAGCACCCGGTCAAGCTGCCCAGCACATGTGCTCGCTCTGACCACAAGTCTGAGCGAGCACATGTGCTCTGTATACTCACCTACCGGCTCCCTGCACTTCCGGGTTCTGTGTGAAGTGCAGGGAGCCGGATCAGTGATGATCCTGCCCCCTGCTGTTAAAAAAAAATAAAGTTTATTTAAAGTCCCCCCTTACCCATTTTAATAAAAAATTAACCCCTTCCCTGCCAATTGATCACTGACTACAGTGATCAATTGGCAGGGATTACATTTTACTATGATCTGATTTTTTTTTTTAACCCCTGAGGGTTAATTCTTTTTTTTTTTTTAACCCTCAGGGGTTAAATTAATTAAATTAATTAAGTAAATTATTTTTTAATTATATATTTAGATAGCTGGGGTGGGTGGAAGTTAGTGGGGAATTGGGGGATCTGGCGTTAGGCTAACTAGGGGTTAACGTTAAAAAAAGTTTTAAAAGAAACTTTAAAAAGTTAAAAATTAAGCTTAAAAAAATGTTTTAATAACATTTAAGTAAAAAACAAAACAAAAAAAACACACTTTACCTAGTCCAAATAAAAATTAACCCCTTCCCTGCCAGTCGATCACTGCCTACAGCGATCAAATAGAGATCACAGTATTATACTGTGATCTAATTTTTTTTAACCCCTGAGGATTAACTTTTATTTATTTTTTTAACCCTCAGGGGTTCAATTTATTTAATTAATTAATTTAAATATTTTATAACTATATATTTTGCTAGCTGGGGTGGGTGGGAGTTATGGGAAAATGGGGAATTTACTGTTACTGCTGCGTACTGCTAGTTAGGGGTTAACGGTAAAAAAAAAAGCTTAGAAAAATGTTAAATCTGTAAAAAAGTTTTAAGAAAGTTTAGGAAAGTTTAAAAAAAATTTATAAGCAAAACAAAAGTTTAAAAACTAGTTTTTAAAAGTAAAAAAGTTATAAAAAGTGGGTAAGTGTAAAGAGGGGGGCGGAGCGATGACGTGACGTGCACGTGGTGACGTCGCGCGGGTGAGAGGAGCAGAGGAGGAGGAAGCAGTAATGGACGCTGTAATGCTGTAATGCTGCCGACCCTTGAGCCGACCCCTGAGCCGGTGTTCGATGTTTGAGTGAGACGTGAGACGTTCCCTGAGCCGGTGCTGGAGTGAGACGATAAGAGCGACCGCAGAGGTTAATCATATTGCGGTGAATTATACTGCTAACTACACTACGGACGCGAGAATTAAGCGAGATTGGTGGTAAGGCGGTCGAACGGAATTAAGACTGCAAGGGAGTAAAACGAAGACGGAGAGGAATGTTGAAAGGCTACAACGCTATAATACGGTGACAGCGGTAACAGCGCAGCGACCTGAGAAAACACAGAGAGGCTTGATAATTCTACCGCTCTATATACAGAATTCAAGAAGTACAGTAAGGCATGTGAGGTACATGGCAATATGATAGGATTTATCAATTGAATGTAGAATGTAGAATCCTATATTGAAAGCCGACCTAACATTAGTTCAGATGGACATTTTTTTTTTTTTTTGCCTACACGATCAGGCTAATTGAAATCTAATTGAAATCTGCTTTAGGAAGTTTGAAGTGTGAACAAACAAAGTCAGACGAAGTGAGAAGTGTGAAATCAGTGATATGAGTGATAAAATAAAAGTTGGATTTGTTAAAACTCTGTAAAATACTCTGTAAAATACTCCGAGAAGTCAGAGAAGTCTGGGAAACAGGAATAGCTTCTTAAAGCTCTTTAAGCCATATTTAAAGTTATTTAAAGCTAACTAAAGCTAATTAAAATATAAGAGCTTTGCAAACAATAAATCCTTAAAGCTTTTTAAAGCTGCTTAAAATCTCGCATGCCTAAGTAACGACAAAGATACGGAAGCCTAAGAATAATTTGAATATTTGAATAGCTGAGATAATTGGACATATTTTGCACTATTGCAGGTATACAACTGCATCTACTGTCTCTACCCACAAGTAAATCAGAAAACATGGCGGCAAAAAAGGGGGAAAATAAAATAAACACAAGGAAGGATAAAGATAAAAAAGTCGACTCTAAATTTGAGTCTAAAGCGGAATTAAAATCTGATAAACGCTTGTCAAATTATTTCTCTGCTCAAGAGAAGGATAGGAGACTAAGCCAAGTGGGCTCTACTAAACCTTCAGAAGAAGATATGGTGAATACTAGCCTTATGGAGACAAATGGTCTAAACTCATACAGCAATTCCCCTCCAAGTGACCTCCTTAATATTGATAGAGTCACTCTTAATAACTGTTTTGACTCACAAATGGAAAAGATAAAAGGTGAGATGCAACTTTTTACAACGACCTTTAAAGAAGAAATAAAGAAAGTAAATATAAGAATGACATCCATCGAAGAGAAACTGGAATGTTCAATGCTTAGAAATAACCTTATGGAAGATAAAATTAATTCCTTGGAGCAGAAAATAAATAACTTGGAAGCTAAGATGGTTGATTGGGAAGACAGGTCACGGAGGAGAAATATTAGGATTAGAGGAATCCCGGAAAGTATATCCAACCAAATGTTAAACGCTTATCTGACTGAGCTTTTAAACTTTCTAGATATGCATCTGCAAAATATTCCAATTATATTTGAGAATGTTCATAGACTGCCAAAAGCAAGAAGCCTACCAGCTCATATCCCAAGAGAAGTTATTGCAAGTTTTCATTCTCTTTACCTGAAGACCAAATTCAACCAAGCTTTAAGGCTGAAATCTTTAAAAGACTCAAAATTTGAAGAGCTAAAATGCTTCAATGACCTATCTCTGGCTACTAGAACTGCAAGGAAGAAATTTCTAACTTGCACAGGCAAGCTTAGAGATCACAACATAAGCTACACATGGCTATTCCCTACGGGGTTAAAGTTTTATTATAAAGACAATCTAGAAGCCTTTAAAGAGGTTGATAGTTTACATCAATGGTTATTAACAAATAAGATGATATGAAGCTATTGGGGATAAAACGGATGAGGGAAGCGGAGGTTATTTAATTTTTTATTTTTTTATTTTTTTTTATATAGTGAAGAGAAACACTAAATAGTCTAACCAAACAAGGGGAATATTAAGTACCACAATAATTGTAAAACTACAAGGGTAACTTTAAAATTAGGGACATATATATATAAGTGAAATAGGGATATTAAGCAGAAATATAAATTAGAATATAAGGTTAGATAGTATATCCTAGATTATAATGAAATTATGTTGCACGGGGGAACACAACATGACACGCGTGTAAATAATATTACACACTAGTTTTTTAATATACGACTAAACAGGATACAATATTTCTGTAGAATATTAGAGCAAATTAATATGAGATACAAAGAAAATTCACGGGATGCTTGAAGCAGTGTTAAGTATATATAATATATATAGCACTAGTCAAATTAACCACTAAGATAAGCACGATTGATTAAAGATATGAAGTCTCTTGAGGACTGTAATAGATAAGCACTTTATATATTAGATTTCTAATTTTTGAATATATAAGATTTGCACTCTGACTAAATGATTGAGTAGATTATGTCGGTCAGATTGTTTTAAACATACGTATTATATACAGCACTGAATCTAAATTAATCACTGAGATATGCACTGATGATTAAAGTTGTGAAGCCATCTTAGGATGGTAATGGATAAATAGTAAGGGAAGAAGGTAATAAATTCTAGTCTTTGGGTAAGGGGGTGATACCTCTTTTTAAGTTATTATTATCATCTTTCTTTTTTTTTTTATATAGAGCTTTTATTTATGAGGCTCTCGGGTCGATAATTAGGTATAATTCTCCTCTGCTTCCCTCCAACCGCTAACGCGGTTGAGTTTGACTGATTTATACCTTGGGTAGGTTACGATCAGTAAAGGGCTTTGGGATGGCTCCCATGAGAGGAGGGGTAGGGAGCCTTCAGGGGTTTAATGTTTTATGTACGTGCTGTCGTTTTGTTATGGTCTGGTCATATTTGGTCTTTTACATGAGATTGGCTCTATATGAGTTGCCCAATTCTAAATATGATTAATTTAGGTAAAAATAGCAAGCCTGAACTAAGGGGGGTAGATCTAATAAAAAATTTTAATATTTTCTCTAGAGTCTTGGAAGATGAGTTTACTCCCTATAGCTGGACACAAGGGAGATTGTTCAACTCTAAACTGGATTAATAATGATAAAAATAGTAACTTTGAACCTTAGAGGTTTAAATTCACCACAAAAGCGCAATATCCTTCTTAGGTTTTTGAAAGATGAATCCATTTCCATATGCGGGTTGCAAGAAACACATTGGGAGCAAAGAGGAAAAATACGTTTAAATTCTAAAGATTATCCATTTATTTTTTCCTCCTCCTTATATGATAAAAAAAAAGAGGGGTTGCGACCCTCATTTCTTCTAGATTAGCCTTTAAATTTATTTACCAAATACAGGATCCAGAAGGTAGATATCATATATTAATTTGCGAAATAAATAATAGGATTTATACGATAGTGAATCTTTATGCCCCAAATTTAGCCCCGATTAAGTTTATTAGGAAACTAATGGATATAGTAGATAGAAATAGACAAGGTATGGTAATCTATTTAGGGGATTTTAATTGTATGCTTAACCCAGAACTAGATAGGAGAAGCTTAATTAACGATCAATATAATAAACAGCTAAAAACCTCTGCTAAATCCTTTAGCAACTTGTTAAAAAATAGGGGCCTTTTGGATCTTTGGAGGATTTTGCATCCTATGGAATATGACTATACTTGCTTCTCTGGGGCTCACCGGGTTTATTCCAGAATTGATTTAATAATATCAGACCCAAGCATATCCAAAATGCTTAAAAAAGTTTTTATTAAAAATATTGCATGGTCAGATCATAATGCGGTAATGATGATTCTGGATGATGGTTTGAAGGATAATAGATCAAATTGGAGATTAAACGATCGTCTATTAAGTATTTCAGAATATTTAAAACAAATTAAGTCAACTACAAATTTATTTTTTGAAGAAAATACTAAAGATGACTTACCATTACCTATTATATGGTGCGCCTATAAGTGTACAATTCGAGGACATTTTATTAAGATGGGGTCCCAGGAAAAAAAAAAGAAGGGAAATAATCTTACGCACCTGTATATACAACTAGATCAATTAGAATATATAAATAAAAATAATCCATCTATAGATATTACTAAACAACTCTCTATCATTAAAGAGAGTATTAACGATTTATTAATCCAGAAAGCAAATTTTTCATTAGAAAAATTACGAAGGACATGGTACTACAGGGGGAATAAAGCGGATAAATTACTCTCGAATAGGTTAAAGAAGGATTCTACCAAGATGAGGGTAACTAAAATCATTCAAGAAGATAAGGTTCTTTTGAATCCATCAAAAATAGGTCAGGCTTTCCAAGCATTTTATACTAAACTATACAATCTTCCAGACAGACATTCCTCAGTTAATCTCTTAGAATACTTAGAGAAGTTAAATCTGCCAAAAATAACGAAATCTCAACTACAAAATTTAAATGACCCTATAAACCTGGAAGAGGTCAACCAAGCCATAGATAGATTGAAAATCTCTAAGTCTCCAGGTCCGGACGGTTTTACAAATAAATTTTATAAATCTATGAAAGAAAACTTAGCAAATACCTTAAGGGATATATTTAACGAGTTTATGTTGAAAGGTAATATCCCGCCGGAGATGCTGAGAGCTAACTTGGTCCCTATTCTCAAACCACAAAAGTCCTCAGAGTTAATAACCAATTATAGACCTATCTCGTTATTGAATGAGGATTTAAAACTTTACTCCTCAATAATGGCAAGTAGATTAAATGGAATTATGATAGATATAATCCATAGGGACCAAGTGGGCTTTATTTCCAAACGCTCTTCGGCATATAATGTCAGACGTCTCATAGATGTAGTGGATTGGGCCCAATCGAGGAAATACTCCCTCCTGATCCTGTCTTTAGATGCAGAGAAAGCATTCGACAGGGTCAGGTGGGACTTCCTCGATGCGGTCCTACAAACTTTTGGCTTTTTTGGGAAGATAAGAAAAGCAATACTGGCCTTGTATTCGACTCCTTCTGCAAGAGTTGTGGGAGCGGGATTCAGCTCAGATTTTTTCTCGTTGAAAAACGGGACGAGACAGGGCTGCCCGCTCTCACCTCTTCTCTACTTATTGACAATAGAAGTTCTAGCGGTAGCAATAAGGAAAAACGAGGCAATAAAGGGCCTTAATTTCAAAAATGACTGCATTAAATTAACAATGTATGCTGACGATATTGTATTAACCCTAGCAGATCCTTTAAACTCTTCTATTGCTTTCTTTAATACCTTAGATGAATACGCTTTACACTCAGGCTATAAAATTAATGTCAATAAGTCGACTGCATTACTAATGAATACCCCTCAGAATACAAGGGCAATACTTAAGCAGAGATATGAATTTAATTGGGCGGAGGTTTCTTTTAATTATTTGGGAATTGAAATAGCAAATGACGTTAATATTATCATGGAACTCAATTTCCTATCTCTTCTTAGAACTACGGCAAAGAAACTAAAAAAATTGGAAAAATTTAGAGATCTCATGGTGGGGCCGTATCAATGTAGTTAAATCTTATATTATCCCAAAATGGGTTTATCTATTTAGAATGGTGGCATTACCGTGCCCGGACAGCTGGTTGACCCTAGCTCAATCCCTATTGAATAAATTTATATGGTTACATAAGCCCCCAAGAATATCCCAAAAACGCTTAGCCTTAAAAGTCAAAAAGGGGGGCCTGGGGGTCCCTATTCTAAAAGACTTCCAAAATGCTGCGACCTTTACACACGCAATCATTACTCAACTAAATGATAGCAAGAATGAGATATGGTATAAAATAGAACAAGACCTTATTTCAACTGAGGGTCCACCGATAGAGTTGTCTGTGCTCTTTTGGCCCCTAAAATTACAAACCGATCATAGAGTAAGCCCCATTTCATCAAGTGTTATTCTGAACAATGTTCTAAGGGGGTGGAAAAAAACTAAAAATTCACTAGGTCTTTATAATAAGTTAATCCCTTCCCTTTCTTTAAGAAATATGGCTTACTATATGACTAATTTTAACGTAAAAAGCTGGATTGAAAAAGGCATATACAAATTTCAAGATTTAAGGGATAGAAACGGATGGATGGATTTCCAAACTTTAAAACAAACATATAAAATAGACAATAGGGAGACTTTCAATTACCTTAGACTAAAAGGCTTTTGTCATCAATATGTTACCACAGAAAGGTGTGATCGCTTAAGGGACATAGGAAACATCCTCGATAGGGATTCTCCAAAAAAACTATTATCTATGGGATTAAACCTATTACAAAAAAACTTAGATGAACCCTTAGAAGCTATAATTAATTCTTGGCAAAGAGATTTGGGAAATCAGATTACTTGTAACCAATGGAGAGAAGCTTTAAATCTTACCTATAAACATATCCACTGTCTTAATCTGGTGGAATGCCATTTTAAAATCATAAATAGGTGGTATATGGTCCCCAGTAAAATCAAGAAGTTTAGTAATTCAGGTAACGCCAATTGCTGGAGATGCAATGTGGAATGTGGGAACTATCTACATATATGGTGGGACTGTAGGTATATACAGAAGTTTTGGAAAATGATCTTATCTAGGATAAAACTTATTACTTTGATTGATTTACCTTTGGTACCACAGATATGCCTTTTGCAATTAGATATCCACCAGGTTAGTGGTAGTTCACTACCGGTTATCTTGCATATACTACTAGCCGCGAAACTTTCTATTGCAAGGTATTGGAAAATGGAGCTGGTGCCCTCCTGGCCCATAGTTAAGGAACAAATTAAATATCAATTGAAAATGGAAGCTGGGTTAAATATAAAATATCAAGAACGCTATAACTCCTGGTTGGTGAAGTTGGAGGCTGTTGTTGACTTATAGATATATGTCCTAAATTTCTCTGGGCCTAAGTTGATATTGATACTATATTAAGAGTGACCTCATATGACCATTTGATGTGTTGTCCTGTCATGTCCTTTTGTATGTGAGTTGTTTACAGTGAGATTTTTAAACAACATAGGTGTTTTACTAAACGTAACTATACTACTTCAAACTTTTGTGGAAAAAGTAATGATGTTAAGGATGTTATGTGTATCTTACTGTACATGTTTTATACGGGATGTTTTGTTAATTGTATTTTTCTCTGTTGTTAATTCTATTGTGTTAAAAAAAAGAAAAAAAGCGGAGTTGATGTCTCCGAATAAAGATTATATATTAAAAAAAAAAAGTTATAAAAAGTAAAAAAATACATTTTAAAAACGCTCATTACCACTACACCTGGGCAAACTAGAGAAAAAATTATCCCACGCCAAGGTTCAAAATATGCCTTTTGAATTACCCCAGGGTGTAGTTTAATAAATAGTATGTGTTTGTGGGGAAGTTTCAATAACCAACCGTCTAAACTACTCCAAATTGGAACATGGACACAGCGTAAAACTTCAAAGTTAGAAAAAACTGAATGGCTGCGTCTCAAATGCGCCCCTTCAACATCCACATATACCTGGCAAAGGTACATACGGGGGTATTGCTGTACTCAGCCGACATAGCTGAGCAACATATGAAGTATTATACAGTCATAGTACACATAAGGTTTGCAAAATATGCTGCGCAAACTCACTTTGTATGTCAAAAAGGCAGAAAAAAATGCTTATTACCACTACACTTGGTACAAGCTAGCGGAAAAATGATCCCACGCTAAGGTTCAAAATATGCCTTTTGAAATACCTGGGATGTCTTCTTTAAGAAATGGTATGGCTTTATGGGGAATTTGGATTATATAGCCTGGTAAAATACTCTAAAATGGGACATAGGCACAGCATAAAATTCAAAGTTTGAAAAAACTGGAATGGCTGTGTCCCAAATGTGCCCCTCCGATGTCCACACATACCTGGCAAAGGTACATACGGGGGTATTGCTGTACTCAGCCGACATAGCTGAGCAACATATGAAGTATTATACAGTCGTAGCACACATAAGGTTTGCAAAATATACTGTGCAAACTCACTTTGTATGTCAAAAGGCAGAAAAAACGCTTATTACCACTACATCTGGTACAAGCTAGCGGAAAAATGATCCCACGCTAAGGTTCAAACTATACCATTTGAAACACCCTAGGGTGTCTACTTTAAGAAATGGTAGGCCTTTGTGGGGTAGTTTGAATTTAAAACCTGCGAAGATGCTTGGAAATTGCACATAGGCCCAGCGTCAAAATTCAAAGTTTGGTAAAAACGGATATGGCTTGGTCTCCTATATGGCACTGTAGCTTCAGAAATAGTGCCAAAGACATTCATTGGGGGTGTCATTTTACTCAGAAGACTTAGCTGAGCATAATTTGGGAGGTTTGAACTTAGTGGCACATATGAAATATACAAAACGCCCAGCAAAAATGCAATCCGTATGTAAAAAAATGCACAAAATTATTTTTTACCACATACTTTGGCATATATTGGTGAAAAAATGGGGGCATGTTAAGGCACAATATGCACCTTATAAGATACCCTGGAGTGTCTACTTTTACAAATGGTAGGCCTTTGTGGGGGATTTTTGAACAGCCAAACTGTTATAATACCCCAAAATGGAAGCTAAGGCTCATTAAATCCATCTCTCAAAATTCTACTGTGAATACTGAAAAGGACAGGTATCCTGTATGGCACCGTAACTTCACGAAATAGTGCAAAAGACATACAATGGGGGTGTCATTTTACTCAGCAGATGTAACTGAACACAAAATAAAACTTTGTACAGGAATAGCACACACCAACTTTACAAAATATACACGAGAATTTCTCTGTTATAAGTTTGTGTGCCAAAAACCAAAAAGAACACAATTTTACTCCAATATTTAGCAGAGGTTGGCGGTGAAATGGCTACGTAGAAAGTGTCAAAACAACCTTAGGTAAATAGCCGTGATGTCTACTTTATATAAATATATACTTTTGTGTGGCAATTTTGTTTTCTTTTATGGCTATTAAGCTTACAAGACAAACATACCAAATTCTAAAATCGCTCCACATTAAAAGTTTATTTTACTCCTTGTGCTTTGTGACCTGTAACTACAAAAAAAAACTTAAAATCCCAGACACATTATATATTCTGTAAATCAGAACAAATAAATAAATTTATTTTTAATTACTTTCCTTAACCTGCACTAATTATGCACACATTATTATTGCAAAAACTGTAAAAAAAAAAACAATATTTTTCATTTTTTTTGCATTTTCTGTATTTTTTTTTATAATAAGTAAGCATTTATATATATATATATATGTTATATCAAATTAAAGCCCTTTCTGTCCTTTAAAAAACAGTATATAATATGTGTCGGTGCAATAAATGAGAGAGATGCAAATTGCAGTTGAACGCAAACAGCAAGAAAATGCAAAAATTGCTTGTGTCATTAAGCGTAAGTCAAGCTTCTGAAGCTGTGTCCTTAAGGGGTTAAACCATACATTTATAAAAACATTAGCAGGTGTTCAAAAGGCCCTGTCTATGACATCACTTGCTGCTGCAGCTTGACACAGGTCAGAGTATTTTGGTGGTTGCCATCTTCAAACGGTCGTATCTTAAAAACTATAACTCCTACAGTGAAGAGCTTTATATTGTGAGAATCACAAGACCCAGACCTACATTTTGATGCATAGTATGTCTCTGAAGTATTAAAATTGAAGGCACAGTCGCAGTTTAGAAATTGCACTTCAAATTTGAGCTTTGCAGAGTGAAGTTTCAATGAATGTCAATGGACGGCGTTGGTTGCAAACAAATGGTCATATTGTGAAAACTATCAGGACTACAGCTTAGCCGTTGACATGTTTAGTGGCAGCAGGGATAGCTGAACGTGATATAAGATTTGTGTAGGTGGGCCTGAAAATAAGGGAGTGGTGGCAGTTTAGAAATCATGTCCTGATTTTTTTAGCTTTTGGCAGCTCCCACTCTAGCTTTGCCATTCATTCCTATGGGACAAATTGCGCCACAAAAACGACGATATTCCGTGAACCATTCGGCGAAACATTCCACAAAGTAATAGCAATCCGATCGGGAACAATCTGCACGTTTTGGTAAATTTTGGTCTATGTAGTGTAAAAACTGTGGGAGGAGTTGGGGTGGCAAATTTGGCTATAATAATAAGAATAATAACTAGAAAAGCTACAATTTCTGGGGAAATTGTGTGAAGTGTTCTTGCCTCCACCAGTAGTCTACAACTGGAGTGGGCGGAGTAACTGTTATCATTTATATAGCACATTTAATTGCAACGTTGTTGCACAGTTACATTAAACCATACTTTTATAAAACATTAGCAGGTGTTCTAAAGGCCCTGTCTATGACATCACTTGCTGCTGCAGCATGACACAGGTCAGAGTATTTTGGCGGTTGCCATCTTGAAATGGTCGTATCTTAAAAACTATAACTCGTACAGCGAAGAGCTTTATATTGTGAGAATCACAAGACCCAGACCTACATTTTGATGCATAGTATGTCTCTGAAGTATTAAAATTGAAGGCACAGGCGCAGTTTAGAAATTGCACTTCAAATTTGAGCTTTGCAGAGTGAAGTTTCAATGAAAGTCAATGGACGGCGTTAGTTGCAAACAAATGATTATATTGTGAAAACTATCAGGACTTGCTATGCAAGAACATTAATAAGAATAAGAATTTGGCTATAATAAGAATAATAATATATATGTGAGATAACAATAAGTAGTCTTGCTATGCAAGAACACTTAATAATATATATGTGAGATAACATTAAGTGGTCTTGCTATGCAAGAACACTTAACTAGAAAAGCTACAATTTCTGGGGAAATTATGTGAAGTGTTCTTGCCTCCACCAGTAGTCTACAACTGGAGTGGGCAGAGTAACTGTTATTATTTATTTATATAGCACATTTAATTGCAACGTTGTTGCCCAAAGTGCTTCACAGTTACATTAAAACTTACATTTATAAAAACATTAGCAGGTGTACAAAATGCCCTGTCTATGACATCACTTGCTGCTCCAGCTTGGTATAGGAGTATTTTTGGATAACTGAACGTTTTGATATAAGATTTGTGTAGGTGGGCCTGAAAATAAGGGAGTGGTGGCAGTTTAGAAATCATGTACTGATTTTTCAGCTTTTGCCAGCTCCCACTCTAGCTTTGCCATTCATTCCTATGGGATGTTTTGGTAAATTTTTGTCTATGTAGTGTAAAAACTGTGGGGGGGGGGGGCGGGGCCTGACCGCTGAACTGTGAGGAAGCATGTCTCACCAGCTCCTGCAACTCAGGGCAACCAAAGCGGATTTAAGACTCCAAAACGGCACTAAATTGATTCATCACGGCCACCAGGCGACAGGCGACAATGGGGCGCACAAACAGACACCACACAAGAGACGATGCCCCTCAGGCGCACCCAGACTCAAGACGGAGCCTACCAGCATGGCGGGCGCAGGGAAGACGGCCACTGCTGCCTGTACCAGCCAGGTACTGGCCTCCGAGCCCTCATTCCCCCCCCCCCTGGACCGGCGGGGGTCATCCCGGTCCACCCCCTTACGATCCCCTTGAAAGGAGATGAGCGGATGAAACAACCATGCGGTATGGAAACTGCAGACAAGGCCGACGAAATGGCAGACGGCAACCACACCTCGGCCCTTCACAAGGCCAGACGAGACACGGAGCTCCGGCTCACCCGCATATTCGACTCCTTCTGGGAGCAGCTGGAGAAACTTGCGTGGCCCGCGGAGCAGGGGACCCAGCCGGATGGCAAGACACAAGAACCAGCACGTGGGACCCGGATGGGAGTACTGGCATACACCGCCGGCTCCCTACCCGGACCCCACAGGCGCCCGAGAAAGAACGCCCTGCTAGCGGAGACCCGAAGCCTCACTAAGGGCAACCACAGCCGGACCCAGGTAAAACATACTGGGGGCGCTGCAGTACGAAGGCGGCGTGAAGACCTACCCTACTGTCCCCCCCTACCCTAGGTCCCCCCCCTCATTATCAATATTGCCCCCACCCGCCGCGCAGGGGTGGTGGCGGGGGGGACAATAGGTCCCCCCTTATTGTTCATTTTTAGGGCCCCCACCCACCGCTCAGGGGTGGGGGCCGGGGGGGACAATAGGTCCCCCCCTTATTGTTATTTTTAGGGCCCCCACCCACCGCTTAGGGGTGGGGGCCGGGGGAGGACAATAGGTCCCCCCTATTAGTATTTAGGGCCCCCACTGGGGGGACCCTTTTTTTTTGTTTAATAGACATGCCCCTACTCGCGGTATTGCGAGTAGGGGCACAATTTACTAATACTAAATAATTTTTACTTAGTATTAGTAAATTAATAGGGGGCGGACCGAACATCGCTATTTTCGCCTGGATCTATTCGCCAGCGAACCGTTCGGGACATCACTACTCACCATGAGGGCCGCAATGGCACGACGCCACAAGCACAGACTCAGCCTACAGAGCCACATCGTACCTACCACAGCAGATGCCGGCCTACACTCAGACACTCCACCCACGCATCACCGGACTGGGAGAACTGCAGCTCACATCACAGCAGCAGCAGATGGTACAAGGGGAGCTCATTGCTTTTATTTTTATTTATTTTTTCACTAATTTTTCATAACTCAGATGAACTCCCACAACTGTCTGTATGCAACCGATCCCTGCACATCCCTTCCAACAGCTCACATAGGGGACCATAGAGATCAAGTGACTACATATTAAGTATGAATATGCATAGACTAACTCAAACCCACGCAAGTCTCCTTGATTACTCAACACACAACTGTTTGCATTAGCATGTGGAATATGTAATGATGCCACCTTATGCTGTAGGCAAGCTCTAGCATTGTTTTATGTGTTTTCTTTCTTTCTTTCTTTCTTTAAAATTCTTATTTCATGCAACACAGCATATATAAGAGTAGCGAAACCTGTATATACAACACATATGGTCCAGATATCATTATAATGCAAAACACATCGCAACACTACAACTACACTAGCAAAGATGAACGAGCCATGTTAAACGTGGACCACCCTATCTTATGCTAACGTTCTCGCTGTTTGGCCTAAAGTTGTTTTACTTATATAAAACTGTGCAATCTCTCATGCCACTGTCAAACCTAACCACATCTTCAAACACGCTGCTGGACATCGTCGGAGACCACCACCGACCACTACTACAGGCACCAACCCTGTGGCTGATGGGGATCGGTTAAACAGCCTGACCTGGACTTGGCATCACCCACCAAAGACAGTGCACACTAGGTCCACCACACCGTGTATGCTTAGAGGATGACTGCACCTGAGCTAGCCACTCATTAGCAAGTAATAATCTTGATTAATCAAATACAATAGCCTAAGATGCAACAAGCTGAAACCAATAAGCAATCACAAGAATATTCTGTAACAGCAACATTTTAAAGCACCAAACATATATTATTCTGTGTTGTCTAATCTGGCACCTCACTATTCAAATTCAGCAAACAAAATAACATTTAGATAAGCAAAATTATTATATAAAAAACGTGCAATGCTCAGTAATGCTCAACTAATGTCAGACTATGGTTGTAAAATGCTATCCCTAGCTGTTGTGGCATTAAAAGCCAGCTATGATCTTCCTATGCACACTTAACAATGTTAACTGCTGTATGACTCTCCCTAGCTGTGTACACATAGTCTAACTTTTATATGTATTATCTCAACTAGCTCCTGCTATACTGCAAACCGTACTTATTCATTAAGTCTACGAGAATATAGCAACATCAGAATTGAAAACTTAACGTTAGTCAATCTCACTGTAATCTAGTTAAGCTTAATTTACCAATCTGTCTAGTTATGCATGTTTAAAAAACAAAAATTGTGCGAATTCTCATGCCACTTTTACACTGTTTTGACTCTTGAAATATGCTGTTGTGGCGACTGTTGACATGTTGTAATCATCTGCACAGCAAAAATAAAGAATGAAAAAAAAACTGTGGGAGGAGTTAGGGTGGCAAATTTGGCTATAATAAGAATAAGAATAACAATATATATGTGAGATAACATTAAGTGGTCTTGCTATGCAAGAACACTTAATAATAATATATATGTGAGATAACATTAAGTGGTCTTGCTATGCAAGAACACTTAATAATAATAATAATAATAATAATAATAATAATATATATATATATATATATATATGAGATAACATTAAAGGACCACTCTAGGCACCCAGACCACTTAAGCTTAATGAAGTGGTCTGGGTGCCAGGTCCAGCTAGGGTTAACCCTTTTTTTATAAACATAGCAGTTTCAGAGAAACTGCTATGTTTATAATAGGGTTAATCCAGCCTCTAAAGCCTCTAGTGGCTGTCTCACTGACAGCCGCTAGAGGCGTTTGCGTGCTTCTCACTGTGAAAATCACAGTGAGAAGACGCAAGCGTCCATAGGAAAGCATTATGAATTTCCTATGAGACATGCGCATTCAGCCGAAGAGGAGGAGAGGAGGCGGAGAGGAGGAGGAGAGCTCCCCGCCCGGCGCTGGAAAAAAGGTAAGATTTAACCCTTTCCTCGCCATCCAGCCTGGCGGGAGTGGGATCCTGAGGGTGGGGGCACCCTCAGGGCACTATAGTGTCAGGAAAACAAGTATGTTTTCCTGGCACTATAGTGCTCCTTTAAGTGGTCTTGCTATGCAAGAACACTTAAAGGACCACTATAGTGCCAGGAAAACATACTCGTTTTCCTGGCACTATAGTGTCCTAAGGGTGCCCCCACCCTCAGGGACCCCCTCCCACCCGGCTCTGGAAAGGGGAAAGGGGTTTAAACTTACCTTTTTCCAGCGCTGGGTGGAGAGCTCTCCTCCTTCTCTCCTCCTCCGTTCCGCCCCGTCGGCTGAATGCGCACGCGCGGCAAGAGCTGCGCGCGCATTCAGCCGGTCACATAGGAAAGCATTCATAATGCTTTCCTATGGACGCTGGCGTGCTCTCACTGTGAAAATCACAGTGAGAAGCACGCAAGCGCCTCTAGTGGCTGCCAATGAGACAGCCACTAGAGGCTTTGGGGGAAGGCTTAACCCATTAATAAACATAGCAGTTTCTCTGAAACTGCTATGTTTATTAAAAAATGGGTTAACCCAAGCTGGACCTGGCACCCAGACCACTTCATTAAGCTGAAGTGGTCTGGGTGCCTAGAGTGGTCCTTTAATAAATAAAAGCATGCTGCCAGTACAGCCAAAGGGTTATTCTTATATTTATGGGTATCAAAACAGACAGTGTGCTAAATTACTGTTTTATTTATTTATTCTGCTGTAAGAAGTTTAATTACATAATTTTCGGATTCTGGTTGCAAATTTCTGATTGTTTAAAATGTAAATATGTTTAGTAGAATGTGCAACTGTTGGTTGTAAGTTTAAAAAAAAAGTGGTACATTTTGGTAGAATAGATAGTTCTCTAGATTGCCACCCTTTTGCTATTTTGGTTGGTCTCCTCTGGGTTTAAGTCCCAAATGGGTAGTTAAGGTTTAATTATAATTTGTCTTACTTGGCTGGCACTGGGTTAAACGATGATAAGAACACTTTAGCTAGGTAGGTAGGTAAGCAATGATGACTGAGGTGGACATTAGTTGCATAATTAGTCTATGCATTCAGAAGGACTCAAGTCACTGGGTTTATAATATATAGAAAGTTGGTCCAGTAACATGCAGTGAATTTGGAAAAACGGTTAATTCAGTTCTTTGGAATGCAAATTGCAAAGGAGAAGATTTCCAAGCTTAAGGATAAATGATTTCTTGTGTTGTGTGTGTGTGTATATGTATGTGATGTATGTGTATATATATTTATGTATATATATATATATATATATATATATATATATATGTGTGTGTGCATGTATGTATACATATATTTGTATGTATATAGATAAATAAAATAGCAAGCGCTAGAATTGCTGCCAATGGTGTCAGCAGTTTTTAATCTTGGATTATAGCTCCAAAATAAAAGGATTTTATTCCACTGTGACAATGAGTCAGTGGTACAAGTTTTCAGTTTATTGTATTCAAAAGGTTTCTTTGTGATTAATTTCTTAGAAATTAGTATTCTTATACTGGTAACTTAATAGTTGGCAGAAGGTAGTGCATATTCCTAGCTGAGAACAGGACAGCTAATTCTATTTTCGTTTTCATCGTAGCACATTCAGACGTTTGGTACCAAATAATTGCAGAAAATGCAAATTCTTATGAAAGAACTCGAATAGGACACTGGGTATATTTAGGTGTTACCTTGCAATAAGTGGTAATTTTCCATCAATTGACCCTTGTTAACAGAGTTGGTTGTAATATCGAAGCTGCTTTCATACCTGACTAACGTTCAAATAATGATGTTATCTTCAAGCACCTAGTACAGGTAGCATATTTTATGTAGCACAGGAAGCACATTTTATGTGGTTTGGTAAAATAACAGTGAAAGCGTTTATAATTAAACAGTTGTTAAGATGTTATTTTGTAGGTAAATGGTGTGAAGCGCCCTATCCCTTATATGTTAGCATATTACTTGAAGTTTTGGGAATGTTATATTGTTAATTTCGAAGTATTTTTATTTTTAGCAGCCTTTCTTTGGCTTTCTTTGATAAATTGAGAATTAGTTAGTTTTGTTTAGTAGATTTCGAGTGTCAGGATTGCAGTTTTAGAATTTTAATTATTTTTCCCTATAAATTTCAAGTAGGTATTTGCAAAAAAATAAAAAATAAATGCATACATTTCAGATTAGAAGAATGAATTGATTAATTTGTATCGCATCAGTGATGGCGGATTTTGTTTTGTTCAGTCAAAACTTTGCAAGTTTATTTTACTGTCGCACCTGCTGATATTGCCCCCCCCCCCCTTCCCCTGCCTTTTTTTTTGTTTATAATTATGATTGTCCATTAAAACATTTAAAATCCAGTGGTATTTCAATAACACTTTGAATACTTGGTTGTGAAGGTAAAAAACATGCTATTCTTTCAGGTTTGGGCTGTGGCAAAGCAGCTATATTGGATTGGTGCAAATGCAATTAAGAAGATTGGGAGATGGACTCAGACTAGTTTTCAGTTATACGTGTGTGATGATTTGATGTTGTCTCTTCCTCTTATCATTTTTTATTTTCAGGTTCAATAACAAATGTTTGGATTCTTGGTCACTCAAGGGGTCTGGCAGGCCATGCAAAGAAGAAGAGACAGAATATACAGACGTAACCAGATCTTCAATAGGGCCGAGGTATAGTTGATCTGAGATTTTGGAATTATGGTCATTAGGTTGGATTGTTCTACATGGCCAGATACAGCAGTTTTTTAACCATTCACAAAGTGGTAACAGTGTAGGTTTAGTTAAGTCTGTTTATTGCATGGTTTGAGTTATTGGATCATTAAGGGAATTATTTCCTTTAACCGTTTTAGTTTGATCAGAGAGCAAGATGGTCAACTCCAGCTATAGAATAGGGCAAATAGGGAGTAGTGTAGATTTTGTTAAAACACTTCTTATTGCATTATTTAATGATTTAGTTCCCCTTTCCTTCAACAGTTTCATTTTTTTCAGGAGTTGGTCCCGCGATTGCTATGGTTAGAATCGCAAGAGTAACGGTTTGGAGAAGGTGTGCATTACACTGGGATTTTTACATACACCTATATAGTAATGTTCAAGCTCATTTGGCAAATATTGGAGTTAATATACGTAAGTTGGATTTACAAAACATTATGGAAGGGCCTTGGTTGTGGGGGCCTCAGCTGGAGTAGTGTCTACCCCAGTTGAGACAATGGGGCAAAAGTCATACTCAGGGTCCAAGTTCTGAGGAAGGATATGGTGGTAAATGGTTTTAAATAAAACGCGGTTAGATTAGTTATGACTGACTGGTTATTTGGTGGTTAATAAAGTTAAATGTTTTGAAAGTTGGTGAACCATATGTTATATGACACAGGTATCAATTCTGCCCAGATACCTGTCTAACTGACCAACTAACACAAGATTTAAAATTCATCACATTCAAATCCTAGACAAAACAGATTAACTCCTTCATTGCCACAGTGCTTACTGCCTGTGGCTTCTTTATGTATGGTAAACAATATTCGGATAAATAAAACAAGACCACACAATAACCACAGACAACGTTTACTACTTTTTAATGGGCTTGGCCGTGGTGTTTATTTAAAGCTCAAGGGGCATACAACCATAACTTTGTAACCATAACCATATAACATATGGTTCACCAACTTTCAAAACATTTAACTTTATTAACCACCAAATAACCAGTCAGTCATAACTAATCTAACCGCGTTTTATTTAAAACCATTTAGCATCCTAAAATGTGGTGGTGTTTCTGGTGTCAGTGCTGATGTTTTTAAATGTCATTCAGTGTAATGGTTTTTCCATGCCATGCTTGGTCTTGTGATCTATGTACATATATAAAAAATAAAATAAATTGGGCGCAGTATACGCCATACACCTTTTATATCTACAGTTGTATTTGGTACAAGCTGATAGGGCACTCTTTTTTCCACACTATGATTTTTTTTTTTTCATTTTGCAATGTTCTTCACTGCCACTGCTTTTGCTTTGCAAATTGTGTGTGGCTGCAGTTTACTGTATAACTGAACCCTGCCTCCTCTTTGTTTGTGCCAGTATTAGTGTTGCAGGCAGGGTACATCATCACGTAAGATTAATCATCAGCTACTAAAGCCTGTTTATGTTTTTTTATCTTACACTGTGTACTGTGCAAGTTCCAATACAGTGTGATTTTGCTATACACTGTGTGGTAAATCACAATCATAATATAGCGGTATTAAATCCACCAAGCAGCAACCCAATTTTTAACACAAACATAGGGTCAGGAACTCAGATGAAGAAGAAATGTCTCAACCTACTTAGATATTGATGCAAACAAGTGTACTCTTATTGAAGAGATGTACATAGCATGCCTGGAAAAGGAAAGGAGAGAAGCACTGGATCAATAAACTCAAACATGTCACATAGATTAGTGTTCAAACTCAAAGAAATTGGTGTAGATGAAAATTTTTGCTCTTGTGTAGAACATTGGCTTAAAAATAGAGTTGTCATTAATGGTACATTTTCAAGCTGGACAGAGGTGGCAAGTGGTGTTCCTCAGGGTTCTGTTTTGGGACCCCTTCTATTTAACATGTTTATAAATGAGCTTGAAAATCATGTATCAGCGTTTGCAGATGACAAAACTCTGTAAAGTAATATAATGTGAGCAAGGTTTTACTTTGCTGCAGAGGGATTTGTTGCCAGCCTAAGGCACACCTTTGCAATAATCATGCTGTCTCTTCAGCATCTTGATATGCCACACCTGTGAGGTGGATGGATTATCTCGGCAAAGGAGAAGTGCACACTAACACAGATTTAGACAGATTTGTGAACAATATTTGAGAGAAATAGGCCTTTTGTGTACATAGAAAAGTCTTAGATCTTTGAGTTCAGCTCATGAAAAATGGGGGCAAAAACAAAAGTGTTGCGTTTATAATTTTGTTCAGTGTAGATAGACAGAGGAACTGGGCACTCAAATGGCAGATAATATTTAATCTAGAAAAATATAAAGTTATGCACTTCGACAGGGCCGCCACCAGAAATTTTGGGGCCCCTAACTCAGCTCAGGGTCTGGGCCCTCTGGGGCCCGCCTCCAAATACCGCACGCTGGGTCCGCCTCCAAATACCGCCCACAGGAATACACACACAGACACAAACACACTGATACAAAAAGACAGAGATACATACTAACAGACACACATACTGAAACAGACATACACGCATACAGGCATACATACTGAGACATACACACAGGCATACATAGTGACAGACAGACACATACTAACATACATACAGACACACATGCATGAGGACATAAAGACACATACATACATACATACAGACACCGACATACATACATACACACACACAGACATACAGGGAGTGCAGAATTATTAGGCAAATGAGTATTTTGACCACATCATCCTCTTTATGCATGTTGTCTTACTTCAAGCTGTATAGGCTCGAAAGCCTACTACCAATTAAGCATATTAGGTGATGTGCATCTCTGTAATGAGAAGGGGTGTGGTCTAATGACATCAACACCCTATATCAGGTGTGCATAATTATTAGGCAACTTCCTTTCCTTTGGCAAAATGGGTCAAAAGAAGGACTTGACAGGCTCAGAAAAGTCAAAAATAGTGAGATATCTTGCAGAGGGATGCAGCACTCTTAAAATTGCAAAGCTTCTGAAGCGTGATCATCGAACAATCAAGCGTTTCATTCAAAATAGTCAACAGGGTCGCAAGAAGCGTGTGGAAAAACCAAGGCGCAAAATAACTGCCCATGAACTGAGAAAAGTCAAGCGTGCAGCTGCCACGATGCCACTTGCCACCAGTTTGGCCATATTTCAGAGCTGCAACATCACTGGAGTGCCCAAAAGCACAAGGTGTGCAATACTCAGAGACATGGCCAAGGTAAGAAAGGCTGAAAGACGACCACCACTGAACAAGACACACAAGCTGAAACGTCAAGACTGGGCCAAGAAATATCTCAAGACTGATTTTTCTAAGGTATTATGGACTGATGAAATGAGAGTGAGTCTTGATGGGCCAGATGGATGGGCCCGTGGCTGGATTGGTAAAGGGCAGAGAGCTCCAGTCCGACTCAGACGCCAGCAAGGTGGAGGTGGAGTACTGGTTTGGGCTGGTATCATCAAAGATGAGCTTGTGGGGCCTTTTCAGGTTGAGGATGGAGTCAAGCTCAACTCCCAGTCTTACTGCCAGTTCCTGGAAGACACCTTCTTCAAGCAGTGGTATAGGAAGAAGTCTGCATCCTTCAAGAAAAACATGATTTTTTTCCATCACACGCGTCCAAGTACTCCACAGCGTGGCTGGCAAGAAAGGGTATAAAAGAAGAAAATCTAATGACATGGCCTCCTTGTTCACCTGATCTGAACCCCATTGAGAACCTGTGGTCCATCATCAAATGTGAGATTTACAAGGAGGGAAAACAGTACACCTCTCTGAACAGTGTCTGGGAGGCTGTGGTTGCTGCTGCACGCAATGTTGATGGTGAACAGATCAAAACACTGACAGAATCCATGGATGGCAGGCTTTTGAGTGTCCTTGCAAAGAAAGGTGGCTATATTGGTCACTGATTTGTTTTTGTTTTGTTTTTGAATGTCAGAAATGTATATTTGTGAATGTTGAGATGTTATATTGGTTTCACTGGTAATAATAAATAATTGAAATGGGTATATATTTGTTTTTTGTTAAGTTGCCTAATAATTATGCACAGTAATAGTCACCTGCACACACAGATATCCCCCTAACATAGCTAAAACTAAAAACAAACTAAAACTACTTCCAAAAATATTCAGCTTTGATATTAATGAGTTTTTTGGGTTCATTGAGAACATGGTTGTTGTTCAATAATAAAATTAATCCTCAAAAATACAACTTGCCTAATAATTCTGCACTCCCTGTACTGACAGACATACAGACACTGTCATCCATACACACATACATTCATAATGGCATACAGACATAAACAGACATACATTCATAAGGGCATACAGACATACATATATACATTCAGACTGACATACATGCATATATACAGACATACTGACAGACATACATGCATACAGACATCCATACACACATACGTTCATAATGATATGCAGGCATACATTCATACTGACATACAGACATACATATATACATACATAGACATACATACAGACAGACATACATACATGCATGCAGTCAGACAGACAAACATAGACATGCACACAGACATACATACAGACACACACAGACATGCATACAGACAGACATACATACATAGACATTCATACATACACATACATGCATACAGACAGACATACATACATACAGACATACATATACAGACAGACATACATACATACATGCATACAGACAGACATAGACATACATGCAGACAGACATACATACAGACAGGCATACACATACATACATACACACACAGACATACATACACAGATAGATACATACATACATAGACATACATGCCTACAGACAGACACACAGATACATACATACATACATACATACAGGCAGACATACATACATACATACACAGACAGACATACAGACATACATGCATACAGACAGACATAGACATACATGCAGACAGACAGACATGCATACAGACAGGCATACACATACATACATACACACACAGACATACATGCATGCAGACAGACATACATGCATGCAGACAGACAGACAGACATACATACATAGACATACATACATGCATACAGACAGACATAGACATACACATACATACATACACATACAGACAGACATGCATACATACAGACAGACATGCATACAGACACACACACACAGCTCATTTTCCAGCCACCCTCCTGTCTCTTACCTTTTCTTTGCAGGAGGGTGGCTGGGGATGATGGGAGTCGGCGCGGCTCCCTCTTCACTGCCTGGCTCGCCCTCTTCATTGGCGAGCGCGCTCCTCCCGCGCGGAGTGGGCTGGGAGGAAGTGACCACTTCCTCCCAGCAGCACTTGCGACTTTTTTTTTTAAAGGGGCCCGGTCGCGGCCACAGCGCTGACTGGGCCACTGAAGATATAGGGCCCATCGGGTGGCCCTAAGTGTGTGGGCCATCCGATGGGCCCCACATGTGAAACGTTTCCTGTAGTTGCAGATCAGACGTGCACAACGGTCAGGAGTAATTCTTGACCATTCCTCTTTACAGAACTGTTTCAGTTCAGCAATATTCTTGGGATGTCTGGTGTGAATCGCTTTCTTGAGGTCATGCCACAGCATCTCAATCGGGTTGAGGTCAGGACTCTGACTGGGCCACTTCAGAAGGCTTATTTTCTTCTGTTTAAGCCATTCTGTTGTTGATTTACTTCTATGCTTTGGGTCATTGTCCTGTTGCAACACCCATCTTCTGTTGAGCTTCAGCTGGTAGACAGATGGCCTTAAGTTCTCCTGCAAAATGTCTTGATAAACTTGGGAATTCATTTTTCCTTCGATGATAGCAATCCGTCCAGGCCCTGATGCAGCAAAGCAGCCCCAAACCATGATGCCCCCACCACCATACTTCACAGTTGGGATGAGGTTTTGATGTTGGTGTGCTGTGCCTTTTTTTCGCCACACATAGTGTTGTGTGTTTCTTCCAAACAACTCAACTTTGGTTTCATCTGTCCACAGAATATTTTGCCAGTACTGCTGTGGAACATCCAGGTGCTCTTGTCCAAATTGTAAACGTGCAGCAATGTTTTGTTTGGACAGCAGTGGCTTCCTCTGTGGTATCCTCCCATGAAATCCATTCTTGTTTAGTGTTTTACATATTGTAGATTCGCTAACAGGGATGTTAGCATTTGCCAGTGACTTTTGTAAGTCTTTAGCTGACACTCTAGGATTCTTCTTCACCTCATTGAGCAGTCTGCGCTGTGCTCTTGCAGTCATCTTTACAGGACGGCCACTCCTAGGGAGAGTAGCAGCAGTGCTGAACTTTCTCCATTTATAGACAATTTGTCTTACCGTGGACTTATGAACAGCAAGGCTTTTGGAGATACTTTTATAACCCTTTCCAGCTTTATGCAAGTCAACAATTCTTAATCGTAGGTCTTCTGAGAGCTCTTTTGTGTGAGGCATCATTCACATCAAGCAATGCTTCATGTGAAAAGCAAACCCAGAACTGGTGTGTGTTTTTTATAGGGCAGGGCAGCTGTAACCAACACCTCCAATCTCATCTCATTGATTGGACTCCAGTTGGCTGACATCTCACTCCAATTAGCTCTTGGAGATGTCATTAGTCTAGGGGTTCACATATTTTTCCACCTGCACTGTGAATGTTTACATGGTGTGTTCAATAAAAACATGGCAACATTTCATTCTTTGTGTGTTATTAGTTTAAGCAGACTGTGATTGTCTATTGTTGTGACTTAGATCATGATCAGATCACATTTTATGACCAATTTGTGCAGAAATCCATATCATTCTAAAGGGTTCACATACTTTTTCTTGCAACTGTATACATAAGACACATAGTCATGCGTTTAGACTGGAGAAGAGAAGATTTAGGCAAAGAAAAGGTTTTTTTACCCTAAGAACAATAAGGGTGTGGAATTCTCTGCCTGAAGAAGTGGTTTTATCAGAGTATGTACATATGTTTAAACAGCAACTAGATGTATACTTGCAAAAACATAATATCAATTATATAATTTTTCAGCTTTCAACTTCTTGATTCAAGGATCAATCTGACTGCCATTCTTGGGTCAAAATGAATTTTTTTTCCCCTAGTTTGTTGCAAAATTAGAAGTGCTTCAAGCTGTTTTTTTGCCTTCTTTTGGATTAACAGCAAAAAACAAATGTGAGAAAGGTCAAACGTGATAGACACATGTCTCTTTTCAGCCTATGTAACTATGGTCCTTGTTTTGACAGCGCCTCAGAGGCTCCAGTTGCCTGTTCCAGCCATGCTGTATACATATCTTTTCAAAAAAGGAACATCAATATCCAGGTGAATTGAGATGTTTCTTTTTGTGGTGAATTCTGGCTCCTATTCCATGTACATTTTATCAGTGATAGAACGTGCCAACATCACTCGCAAGGTACGCCCTACATTATTATTAGTTGCAGGGTTAAGTTATCTCCAGCTGAATTTCTTTTTAAAGCTTTGTCCTTGTTTTACTTAAAATTAATACTGTTCCCAATTTATTAATACCAATATAGCAAAAGGAAAAAGATTCAAATTTTTCACTTCAAAATCTTTCACTTACAATTTTTTTAATTCCCTTATATATGGGTCTAATTTTGCCAACTCAGAATTGTCTAGCCATTAGGCTCAGTATGTAGGCAATATTTTAGTTGGTTTTAATGTCAGCACAGTAGTAGGTGCCATTTTTCCTTCTTTTTTGGTCAGAACAATTTCTTTCCCCAATTTTTTTTCTTCGGTAACAAGATACTGATGAGTCAAAATTCTGATGCAGCATGGACTAAATTTTGCCCGGCCTAATTCATTTTTTGATTTGGACAAAACAGAGTTTTTATTTATTTTTTCCTCATTCATAAGTCTAAAAAGAAGTAACTAAAAATATGATTGATTGATTGATTGATTGATTGATAGATAGACAAACAGACAAATAGGCAGACAGACAGACAGAGATTTTTTTTTTTTTGATTGTTTGATTTAACTTTTTTTTTTGCATTTCAAAATTGGATAAACACCAGCCATCAGCGCTCCTTTAAAAATGAAAAGGATACCCCAAAAATTATAGTAACACTTTTCAAGGTGCAGAGCTATATGTGTAGCTATGTGTAACACTAGCAGTCATTTTTAAGACAGTTTGAGTTACTCTGTCTATAATAAATTCATAGTTTTTCTTACACTTAAATAGGAGACTTAGCTACAGGCAAATTATGTGGATTTAAAATTTTATTTTTGAAGTAAATAAACATTTTAATATAAAATATGTTGTAATGGCATGGTTTAAATGTTCACATTGAGCATTTCCTGAAGCAATGTTAAATACTTTCCATTAATGTTTGTGAATGATCAGTTTAATAAAATCCCTTCCCGTCCACGTTTTTTAATAATAATTTATTTCTGTATACATTTTCTTTAATGGAAAGTATACTTATTGAAAGTGCATTCAGATGTTAAGTAAATATAAGATAAAGAGAAGGCCAATTATTTATTGAAGTATTTACAGCTTAATTTAAGCACTGTAATTGCCTTTGATTATGAGTGACATTTTCAGTGTAGATTTAAATGGATAGTGTTTTAACCCATCCAGTTTTAAAAATAAATAAGTAAATAAATAAAAACTCTAACCCTGGGAAAATTAAAAGCATGTCAAGTACATTATGTTGCAGAGGGCAGGGATGACGTGACATGAGTGCACATATTCTACCGTCCCTACAAGGTTATGGTCTGGAGTAGGGAATCTCTCGATACCGCGTGGAGGTTTAAACGCTGGGTGACTGACAGAAAACTGTGAGAACATCGAAGTAGCCAACATCAAAATTGCCTTCCATGCCATATCCTTTCATAAAAGGGTAGACCTGCTACATATCTATTTTCTCAACCCTTAGCTATGATTGTGAATTCCTGAGGGCAGCAAGCAGAAACCAGCCTACTTTTTATCGCGTTCACACTATCTCAAGGGGCGCACTCAGCCTGTGACGGTCCCTGGCAGTGAATGGTGACAGCGTGGACAGGGGAGTGGAGCTGTGAAGCTGGGAACATTTGAGCAATGCCCAGGAATGCAGATATGCGGTAACACCAACTTGCTGTACTAAATCAAGTGGGAATAAGCTTTACTAAACAGTAATTTCGGCCAGTTATATTGAATTAAGCAGTTTTTCTAACTTGCTGCATTTGAATGAAGTGGTAATACCAAGTATTGAAGTGAGCATAAGTATGCAGTTGGCAGTGGCGTACATATAGGGGTCACAGGGTTCGCAGCTGCAACCAGGCACGTCACTCCAGGGGGCCTGGCGGACCCCTGCGACCGGCTGCCCGCCACCATGCTTTGCAGCCCCGGCCCGCGTGGCAAACCGCCGGGGCCACCGTCCAACAGCGACCAGGCTCCCTGTGATGACATCACACGCTGGGAGGAAGTGACTGCCCCGGTCACTCCTCCCAGCATACTCAGAGCCACGCAGGAGGAAGCAGAGGAGGGAGTCAGAGTGGGAACTCTGACTCCCATCAACCGGAGCCACCACTGGACCCCAGGGTAGGAAACAGAAGGGTGACTTAAACATTTTGTTTATGTGTGTTTGTTTGTGTGTGTATGTCTGTATGTATGTGTCTGTATGTGCCTGTCTGTGTGTATGTGTGCCTGTCTGTTTGTATGTATGGGTCTTTGTGTGTATGTGTGTGTCTGTGTGTATGTTTGTGTGTCTGTGTCAGTCTTTATGTATGTGTCTGTCTGTATGTATGTGTGCCTGTCTGTATGTCTGTATGTATGTATGTGTGCCTGTCTGTATGTATGTGTGTCTTGTGTGTATGTGTCTGTATGTGTATGTGTGTGTGTCAGGAGGGCCCATGGATCAGTTTTGCACCAGGGTCCATTGATTGTGTGTACGCCACTGGCAGTTGTGTGCCTTTGGGTTCAGATGGGCTGTGCTATTTGTGGTCGTAGGCGGTCAGGATTCTCGTTTGGCACTTCATTGTGGGTTCTTCGGTCATTTGTCCGGTCGTGGTGTAGGGGTTTGAGGAGCAGTCCGGGCTATGGTTCCCCCGTCCTGAAACGGGGGTGGGGGTGGTGAGTTCTCAAGGTGATGTCTTAAGTGGGTCTGGTCGCGTCGCTGGGGTTGTTGTGAACAGGTTCGGGTAACTTGCATCCTAGAGTTCCCATGTCCAGTGAAACGCTTTGGACGTGTCGTGTATCTGTGCTGTCAGTTCATCTAGGTTGCGTGTTTCCTTGATCTTGCGGATGATGGTCGTTAGTTCAGGGGTCCGTTGGTCTGCCCACAGTTCTGCAATTGCTCTACGTGTTGCTAGGGTTATGTGGGCCACTAGTTTGTTTTCATGTCCCGTGAGGGTATCCAGTGGTTTGGTGAGTAGCATTGTCCATGGCTGTGCTGTGATGGGTTTTTTGATCACCTGTTCGATGAGTTCCTGTATTTTGGTCCAAAGCTGTTTGAGTTTGGGGCATGTCCACCAACAGTGGAGGTACGTGCCTGTTTCTCCACACAGTTTCCAGCAATGGTTACTGGGTTTTTGGCCCATTTTGTGTAGTCTGTGTGGTGTCAGGTACCAGCGGAAGATGGTTTTGTAGGCCTGTTCTTTATGCGTCACGCATGTTGTGAGGGAGTTTGTTGCTGCTTATATCTCGGCCCAGTCGCTTGGATCCTCTGGTGGTCCGATGTCTTATTCCCTTACTGCGATATAGGTGAGGTTAACCTGGGAGGTGTGCGATGTGAGTGTGGTGTAGATATCTGAGATTTCTCCCCAACGGAGCGGCGCGTCAAAGTACTGTTTCTTGAATGGTGTTGGTGGTGACGTTCCTGCCTGTTTGACTACTGGTTGTTGTGCTAGGTCTCGCAGTTGGATGTAGCGGAAGTAGTCTGCTGTGGTCAGGGCATCTGAGTTTGGGAGGTCGGGGTATTTTAATATTTACCCCTGTCTGTATAGGTGCAGGAGTCTGGAGATGTCTCTCTGGTCGAATGCGAAGAAATGTTTTGCCGTCATGCCCGGTGGGAAGATTTTGTTGCAGTATATCAGTGTTACCAGGGAAAGGAAGGAGGACAGCTCGTATCTGGGACTGAGTTTGTGTGGGTGATGGCTGGGGAGATGGGCTTTGGTAGAGGCCTGTGTTTGGGAGGTACCCACATGTAGGAGATTGGGTTTTCCCATCCCATGACATCGTGTTCCAAGTCCACCCACCTCTTGGTGCCCAGTGGTGCGTGCCATTGCTGGATGTGGGCCAGTTGTGCTGCATTGTAATATTGGTAAAATTAGGTAGTCCTAGCCCTCCCATTGGTTTGGGGACATACATCGTCGATCTGCGGACTCTGGGTTTCCGTGATTTCCAGACAAATCTGTCTATGGCTGCTTGTAGGTGTTTGAAGTCTGTTTTCTGTATTGGGATTGGCAGTGTCTGGAAGAGGTAGAGGAACCTCGGCAACAAGTTCATTTTGATGGTAGTAATTCTACCCAGCCATGACACGCCCAGTTTGTCCCACCTTTGTAGGTCAAGGTGTGCTGTGGTGAGTAGTGGTTTATAGTTTATTTCGTAGATGTCTCCAAGTTTGGGGGCTAGTTTGATGCCCAGGTATGTGAGACAGGTTGTGGTAATGCGAAAGGGGTACAGTTGCCGTAGGAGGTTTATTTGGGTGTGTTTCATTGCCAGTGGCATCAAGGTGGATTTTGACAAGTTGATTTTGTAGCCCGAGATGGTGGAGTATTTGGCTATTAGGTTGGTTGTGGCTTGTAGGAAGTGTATGGGGTCCATCAGGGTCAGGAGGACATAGTCCGCATATGCCGCGACTGTGTATGTCTCCCGACGAATCTGGATTCCCTGTATGTCAGGGTGGTTGCGGATGGCCGCAGGAGTGGTTCCAGTGAGATCGCGAACAGAAGAGAGGAGAGGGGACAGCCCTGTCTGGTCCCGTTCACAATGATGAACGTCTGGGCCTCGGTGTTTGGGAGTAGGAGCTGTCCTGTGGGGTGGTTGTAGATCGCAGTGAGGATGTTTATGAATCCAGCCGGGAATCCTTGGTGTTCGAGCACTCTGAACAGGTAGTGCCAGAGAAGGCGGTCGAATGCCTTCTCCACGTCCAATGATAGCATTACCGAAGGGATGTTTCAGCTGAGGGTGTACCAGATTGTGTTGTAGGCTCTCCTTGTATTGCCTTTTAGGGATAAATCCGAATGGGTCTGGGTGGATCATTTTGGGCAGGTAGATGTTGAGGCGGTTGGTGCTTTCGTGAGTATTTTTAAGTCCGTATTTAGAAGCGAGATTGGGCAGTAGTGTCCCGGGTCTAAGTGCTCTTTTCCCGGTTTGGGCAGGAGACACACATCAGCCGCGAGCATGGGGGAGTAGTTGGATGAGCGTCGCCTGGAACGTTTTATAGTACAGTGCTGTGAAACCGTCCGGTCACGGACTCTTCAGGGGCTTTAGCGTTTTGAGGACTAGGGAGAGTTTGTCGGCTTTGATGGGTGCTTCTAGTAGGGCTTTGGCCTTGGCTGATAGGGATGGCAGTCCGAGGGGTTCCAGGAAATGCAAGTGTCCGGTAGCATTTGTGGGTGGAGGGGTGGCGTGGTTTTACAGGTTTGTGTAGTAGTGTACGAATTCATTGGCTATTTGGTCCGGTCTGTTCGTTATTTCTCTGGATCTTCGATATCCTCTTGATGTCTTGTCGTTTCTTGAGGCAGTGTGCAAGGAGGGAGTCAGCTTTATTTCCCTTCTCGTAGAAACTTTGTTTGGTCCACATGAGGTTTCTCGCTACGTTCACTCTTGAGAGCTGTTTGATTAGTTCCCGTGTGGATGTGAGCTGAGCCAGGAGCTGGTCCGACGGGTTCTGTTTGTGGAGTGTTTCCAGTCTTGTCAGTTCCGCCAGTGCGTTTATTAAATCTTTCAAGCGTTGATGTTTGAGCGCTGTGGCTATTGCTATCAGTTTGCCTCGGATCATTGCTTTGTGGGCGGCCCACACTATCGTCGGGGCCACATCATCCGTGGTGTTTATTTCGAAGTAGGTTTTGACATCTTCGGTGGCTTTGTCTCGTAGTATCCATGGGTTGAGGCATCAGCGCTATGAGCGTGATAGTTGAGAAATTTGTATGGTCAGCATGATCTCCGCATGGTCGGACCATGCTATATTGCCAATGGTTGTTTGTGTAGCCCAGGGTTGGATGACCTGTGATATGAGGAAGCTGTCAATCCTAGAGTATGACTGGTGTGTGTGGCAGTAGAAGGTGTAGTTCTTGGACGATGGGTGATGTATTCTCCAGGCGTCTAGTAGGGCTGTTCCCTTGATGAAGTTAGTGTAGAGTTTGTTTCTGGTTGGGATCCGTTATCTGTCTGCGTATGTTCTGCGATCCGTGGCTGGGGATTGTTTTGCATTAAAGTCACCTCCAACGATTAGGTATTTAGCTGATAGACTGGCTAAATGGGTTCGGAAGGACTCCCAGAACGTGGCATCTGCGGTGTTTGGGGCGTATATGGAGCATACAGTTAGTGGAGTAGATCCCACGTGTTCTGTGAGGAAAAGAAACCATCCCGATAGGTCTCTGATAGTGTGGATGTCTTCTAAGGGGCAGGAGTTGCGTAAGAAGATGGCTACTCCTTTTGTTTTTGGTTCCAGGGAGTTAGCCAAGTATTATCTTTTAAAGTGTCTATTGATGAGTGGGAAGTGCCTGCGGTCTGTGAAATGGGTTGGCCCAACGGAGTATCCCATGTTGTTTACCCGGTGTATTTATCCCTTTTACGTTGAGGAAGGTGAGGCGTATCTGTAGGTTTGGTGGCGCCATGGTATTGTATCTGACCTTGTGTTTAGGGTTGGGTGAAGGGGTTGGGGGCTGTTTTGTCCCCAAGAGGTGGGTGCGTTCGTCACCCCTTGGTCGCGGTTGGGTGTCCGCCATGGTCGGGTGGAGGGTGCACCCTTGGGGTACTTGTGGGCGGGTATGTAGGTCCCGGGTGTGTTGGGGGGATCGGTTAGTTGGGCCCGGCCCGTGTGGACGCAACAGCTCGCGGTGGCGGGACCCTGGGGTGGGTTGAACGTAAACTGGGCTTATCAATCTGGCCAGTTACCAGTTGGGCGGGTGACTCCTTCTCCTAGTTGGGGGTCTGTGTAGTGGTCACGGAGGTGGTGAGTGTGGTGTGGGAGGCGTGTACAAGTTGTGGCACATCTCGCCCATGGCCTGCTCGACTTTGTTCCTTGTTGACTGAGCCTTGGGTGGTGTTGTGGGGGGTGAGGGAGGTGGGGGGGGCGCTTGGCGGGGGCCCTTGGGGGACGTGCCGCTCTGGGTTTGGGTCTCATTTCTCATTATGGTTGGGATGGTGGGCCATGTTTGTCACTTCGCAGGTATGAAACACAAAATGGAGAAATAAAGTAAACAGAGTGCAGGTCAGAAGTCCGGATACAAGTCAAGGGCTCATGAGCTGCCCTACTGTAACCACCTAATAGGGAGCTCCAATGAGGGGGTAACACTCCAAAATATGTAGGTAATAGGAGTAGGTGATGTGTAGAGTCCCACAAGGGGAAACCAACATCAGGAAAGCTCCACTGTATAAGAAATGAGGAAGGGAGGCCCTACCTTTAATCAATCTAAGGATAAAAAGGGATATGCAAATAAAAAGTATAACTTGAAAAAAAGGGAGATCTACTAAACGGTGCCCACGGGATCAATTGTCTGGAGTACTAGCTAGCATCTATGTTCCAGTTCCCCTAGTGTCCGGCAGACAGGAAGGTAGTGTAAACAAGGTTAGGGAGAGAGAAGAGGCACAGGGTCCCCAGAGAACAAGAGGCCGGGTAATCAGGTCTAAACGCAGATGAAAAGTCTCACACAAAAAATAAATAATTAAATAAATCTCTCAATTCACCCTAAAAGTTACCATGACACCGTGGTCTAACCACTAGTGTCTACCTAAACCAACTCTCCCTACTAAAGTTATAAATAAATAAACACCTAAAAATCAATAACCATAGTGGTAACAAAAATAAAAAAGTGCTACTAAGTGCAGAGATTAAAGAAAAAGAAAACGCTCAACGCGCGTTTCAGCGTGTTCAAAACGCCGTAGTCAGGTGCCACTTCGCAGGTATATCGACAACATTTTCTTTATTTGGAGGGGTGATTTGGTCTCCCTTAATTCGTTTTTGGAATTTTTAAACACCAATGATAGAGAGATTGTTCTAACAAGTCAAATTAGTCAAGCTACTGTTCAGTTTCTGGCACTTGATATTTACATGGAGCAATATACTCTACAAACTAGGACCCACTTCAAGCCAGTGGACGTTAATAGGTATATTGACACCACTAGTTGTCATTATGATCCCTGGCTTCGGAGTGTACCAAAGGGACAATTCCTTCAAGTTTTAAAAAATTGTAGTAAATTGGACCAATTCGATATCCAAATGGAGAAGTTAAAGTCCTTCTTTATTGAAAAGAAATATGATACCTCCTTTTTGGATCAGCAAATTAAGGAAATTAAACAGATCCCCAGACATACAGTCTTAGAATATAAACCCAGGAATGCCATGGAAAATAGGGAAGAAGTACCCCTATTAATTTAAATTATAGTAATGAAGCAAATAAAATCATGACTATCGTGAATAAACATATTTATGTTTATATATATATATATATATATATATATATATATATATATATATATATATATATATATATATATACACATATATATATATATTCATGGCACATATTAGCCACAGATGAAGATCTGACAGATATAATTAAAGATAAACCTAAAATAGTGTATCGAGGCACAAAGAATTTACAAAATATCTTAGTAAGGAGTTATATTAACCCTTCATCCAATGTGAATCATTTTGCTCAACAACCAGGTTTCTATCCATGTAAAATGTGTGGTGCATGTAAGAAGACTAAGTTTCCCAAGAATAAACAGGAATTTTTCACATCAAAAACTACTAGTAGACAATATAACATCAAATCAGTACTTGCCTGTCATTCTTCCAATGTGGTGTATCTCCTCTTGTGCCCATGTGGTCTGCAATACGTGGGTATGACCACCAGACCCTTTAAAATTAGTATACAGGAACACATGGGCAACATACAGAGGAGATACGCCAACCACAGTGTTTTGTCACACTTCTCTGAATACCATAGTGGCAATTCTTCTTTACTCCGCTATATGGTCATTTATCATAAGAAAAAAGATTGGAGGGGAGAAAACTATTTTAAGGAGCTGAGCAACATAGAGGGTAGATGGATTTTTGATTTGGATACTTTGATACCTTCGGGTTTAAATTCTGATTTTGAACGTATTCATTATTTATAACCCTTTTCCTCCTTTTTTGCAGTTCCCTTTTCTTTTTTTTTTTCCCTTCTCTCTGTCTTGTTTTTATGTCTATCCCCCATCTAGCTAGTTACTTGGGATAACTCCTGTCCAGTCTTTTTATAAATTCGAACTTCCGTTGTTATTTTATGGCTTGTGATAAATTGTGATAATTTTTGTCTATCTTTACGCAGATAACATCAGACATCCATGTGTCTGACATTTTTAGTTTTGGGTAAATAATGATAACATTTTGTGAATTTCTGTGAAAAAAATGATCATTTACCTTTAAATCATACTCATGTTGTACCAACATAATTTTTACATATGACATTGCATAAATGTATTTGTATTCTTTGTATTTTTCAGTATAACTTTTATTTGTTTCTATGTGCTATAGTGTTTATATGAATATACTTCCATGGTTTAATCTAATATACTTCTTTGTATATATGATGATATTTTGCCGATATTTTTTGTATATTGAAAGGGCATTTTGCCCTTAATTAAGATGGCAATTATATTATATGCACGCAAGTTGTCCGCAGTATAGGAGGATATGACGTCCAATTCGGTGGACCCGAAGTGACGTGTCAAACTTGCGGGTCGGAAGTGACATCACACGCCGGATCGAAATACCAGCAGGTGAAGAGGATTACCTTAATGTAGAAGATACTTAAGCAGCAGGTTATTACTACATCGGCAGAGACATTGATAAAGACTTTAAAGACGAAACACGTCTGTTTCTGCTTCTTTTATTTTAGATTTTTATATTTATTTTATTCATTTGTTTTAATTACTTTTTAATAAAAAAAAAAATTATACTTCATCTTCTGCTGCCTTTTCATCTGCTGTTCCGTGGTCCATCTACATATCAGTGGCCTATGGAGATTCATTTAGTGATCTTCTTATAGGCATACAAAATGCCTCTCATGCATCATGACCACCTGTTGACAGACTGTCACCTACCGCATGGACCGAGAAAACAAGAGAACTCTCACTGAAACCCACCAACATGCTGATTCCAAGGCATCACAGACTAAGGGCTATATATGAGACTACTGTGCCAACGGTAAATAGGCAGACCTACCAAACCCAGATAAGGGCACTACTACAACACGAACTGAGACAAAACACCACGAAATGGCTGCCCAAGGACTAAATATCTTTTACTGCTCTACACATGAAAGGCCAGGTATCGCTTGCATTTAGGCTGAAATACCCAAGTTCTACCCTCCCCCTAATATGCCTTAAAAGCTCTATATATACAGATACCTTAAGGATGCCACTCATAGTTTAATGGAGTGATAAATCAACGATACAAATGCAGTTGATACTAATAGATAACGAAAGTGATAATATACCGCACAACACTAATAGCCAATATCCCACATGCCAGAAAGAATAAGAGGGAATGTGATGGCATTTAATTATCTGGGTAATGTCAGGGACTATACTAGCTACCACATACAACCTCTGATACAGATTGTTGTAGCCTCCAACGACGTAGTAGAGCAGATAGCCCATTTAACAACCAATGTAACTCCCAACAAGTTCACCAGTGACAATATTAAAAAAATAAATAATAAAAATAATAATATATAGACATATACACTTAAAATCAACATGACAGAGGGAGGAGAACATAGGAATAGGCCCAAAATACTCATGATATGAAAAACCACACATCACCAATGAGATGATGAAATGTATAGATGTTGCTGTTATGTAATCATTATGTTAAACCTAACAATTCAGTATGAAAATACAATCACATAACTTAAAAGAACTCAATACCCCACGTAAGAGGAGGGTTCTCCTGGAGACAATGAAACGAGAACACATTGACCTAATGTGTTTACAGGAGACCCTCTTTAAACATAATAAAATCACGGAATTTGGGACCAGAGACTACCCTATCCAGTATCATGCGACCCACTCCTCAAAATTGAGGGGAGTGTCCTTCCTCCTCCACAAATCCCTCACATTTGAACTATTACAAATAATAAAAGACACGCAGGGACGCTATCTCATAATTTCTTGTAATATTAATATGGTCAGATATATATATTGGTGGGGATATACAGCTAACACAGCAATGTAAAACACTTACCAAATTAGTGTCAGAACACAACTTGTATGATGTGTGGATGTTACACCACCCAAACGAAAAGGGGTACACTTACTTCTCCTCAGTTCATAATTCCCATTCTAGAATCAACGTGATTCTATTCACCAATGACATTCTACAAAGAGCAACGACTATGTTGGTTTTATGTATTCACTAAATGTATTATCCTATTTCAATGTCTCCATACTTGGTAAAAGGCTATTCGCTGTTCTGTTCCTCTATCTCAGCCTTTCAACCTGTTTTATTTTAAGTCCCTAAGTTTCCATTCTTACTTTTCGGCCTATTCAGATTTTTTCCTCTGCATTTAATCCCTGCGAATATGCAGGTGCTAGTCCAATGGTCGCGCCATGCCATTACCGCGCATGCGCGAAAATCTGATTCGCTTGTGCGTATTCTAAAATGTAAGTCCAGTTGCAGGGTCATATTGGCTTCCCCTTTTCAGCATAATGTTTTCTTATAGGTTTTTTCCTATATTAAGTAATTAGATTTGTGTGCAGTTTTCATCTTAATTTGAATTCTCCTTTTTGGTTTTGGTAAGTTTTTCTTTATTGAAGGTATATTACTTATTTTTCTGTATCTATCAATCTCTACTTGTTTAGCAGATATTTTCTTTAAGGATAAAAATAAATCTTATGCAGTTATGGATTCAGATCCCTCTGCTCCCAGAAAAAAGGTCACACTCTAAGAGACATAGGTAAGCCATTCTATTTTTTCTGTCATTACTAAACAAAAGAGTGCCTATCAATAATTGGAATTCCCTATGATGATAGCTCTACGGGAAGAAAATAATCTGGATCATACAAGGGAAGTGACACTAAAGAATTGTTTGTGAGGCATATGATAAGAGATCCTTGTAAAAGTAAAGTCTCTGCACAGACTGTCTGAAAGTGGCTACAGGCCCATCTACCCATGCCCATGTATTACGCAATATTAACAGGAGGTATCTCAAGACGTCATAGAAGGTGTTAAAGCTTGAATCCTCTGGACAATTCCCAGAATGAATACTCTTAGGAATCCTGTGAGATGGATCCATTCAGAGATATGACATCATCAGATGATTCAGCCTATTTCAGTAGTTCTAGAACCCGCTCATTTGATTTCCAGAGTCCTTTTACCTCTAGCCTTTCTTTTTGGATGTCAGAGGGTGTAGAGTATCTTTTCCAGTTCCCGGTCCCCTTAAGATCCTTAATGGAGGAATGGTTCTACACTGAGATAGGTTTTCAACACAAGGGAGTATCTCAGTCTTCATCCATTGGAATTTCAGACACTAGTACCTGGGACTCTGCTTCTAAGTAGCAGATGCAGTCCTTAGACTGGCTAAATGTTCCTCTCTGCCTGTAAACAATGCTGGATCTCTCTGAAACTCCATGGAGTATACATGGTTCTGCTCCTCTCTAAAGCCTATGTGGCAGCTGGCACAGGCTTTCATCTTGCTGTAAGGTTTTACCTCAATCTCTAAGGATCTAAGATTGGTTTGGATAAATTGGAGGAGCATATCAGAGATAAATTTCCTTTGTCTCTTGACAATTTACAAGTCTTAATCCGGGAATAGTCTTCAGCTAAGAAGCCTACGTATACGTGGTTCCTGTCTGGTTAGGGATAGGGAGGAGCTACCCATTGTTGTGCTGCCATGGCCTATTACCAGGAAAAGAAAATTACGGTAAGTAGGAATAAATTTTCCTTTATATAAAGTAGACATCATAGGCTATGTACCTAAGGTTAGTTTGACACTTTTTACATAGCCAATTCATCGCCAATCTCTGCTAAATATTGGAGTAAAATTGTATTTTTTCTTTATTTTGGCATATACACATAGAACAAGGTTTTTTAATGTGTATGTCGTAAAGCTGGTGTGTGCTATTCCTGCACAGAACCCCATATTGTATTCAGCATTATCTGCTGAGTATAACGATACCATCATTGTATGCTTTTGGCACTTTTCTGTGAAGCTACAATGCCATATAAGAGACAAGGTTATTTCAGTTTCTATAGTTAGAATTTTCATAGATGATTTGACGGGCCTGTATCTCATTTTAAGGTATTATAGCAGTGTGACTGTTCAAATAACCCCACAAAGGGCTTTCATTTAATAAAGCAGACACCCCAGGGTATCTTATATTGTGCCTTAACTTGTCACCATTTTTTCACCAATTTATATCAATGTTTGTGGTGGGGGGGGAGATTTCATTTTTACATATATGTTGCATTTTTGCTGAGTATTTCTTACACTTAATATGTACCCCTGTCATAAAAATCCCCAAATTACGCTCAGTTACATCTTCTGAGTAAAACAATATGCCCAATGTATGACCTAGAAACTATTTTGTGACGTTACAGAGCTGTAAAAGAGACGGGAAAAGTTCAGGTTTTAAAGTGTGAATTTTCATGGAGGGTTTTGATGCATCCGTGTCCCAGTTTGGAGCACTTGAGCAGGCTACATATTACAACTACACCATAAAGGCATACCATTTCTTAAAGAACACATCCCAGGGTATTTCAAAATGCATATTTTGAACCTTAGTGTGGGATAATTTTTCCGCTAGCTTGCTCAATGAGAACTCCAAATATGGTCACATTTCCTATTGGCTAAACTCTAGTGTGCCCAACAGTTTAAGTTTATGAAAAGTTTAAGGGTCACATGTAATGAAATTTTACACACTTCCTTAAAATACCCTATTCTTACCTAATTTAAGCTAACACATTTCAATTTAGCTTCCTCTTCTAGAGCTGATCACACATCTCCCACCTCCTGGCAACAGCTAACACAGAGCTAATACAGAGGCAGGCCAGAGGAGCATTAACCACGTGATTGCGGTGATCTGGGGTTAACTTTACCGCATGACGGACCTGGTCCGTCATTCGGCATTAACTGCTTCCCTGCCATGACTGACTAGGTCCGTCCTCCGGCGGGAAGGGATTAAGTTTATCCTTATTCCTTTTACCATGTTTATATTTATGTTTATGGTATATCAATATAATGTAAAACCTTGACAGACAGCAATCACATGCACACTATTGTCTGGCTTCTGCACAAGCCATATGTTATTGTACTATTGCTTACTCTGTCATTGTACAAATAAAGAATTAAATTTTTTTTTATAAAAGCTAAGCGAGAGGCCTAGCGATTTCCCCTATTTTTTATAAAAAGAATTCTAGAACTATCGCCTATTCTTTTGAAGGTTCTTCTAGAGGTCTCTGCCGATAACCCTTTTCCGGATGAAATGCTGTTGGCATCAGTTATTCCTACACTAAAAATACGTAAAGATCCACCACTTTTCACTAACTATAGGCCAGTAGCTCTTATTAATTTAGATATAATGTCATACTAAGTGTGTTTTTTTTTATTAATATATACATTAATATAAAAATACACAGAGTAAAATTACACACGTGTGTATATATACACATATATATTAGGCATGTGCATGAGAACATTTTTTGGTTCGGTTTCGACATTTCCGAAATTCGGGACTTCGGCACTTCGACACTTGGGAAATTCGGTAATTTTGGAACTTCGAGACCTCGGCACTTCGACACTTCAGAACTTCGGAATTTCGGAACTTCTCTTGCAGCCGCTTGGTAGATAACTCTCTAATTCCCACGGTATTAGGGAGTTATCTACCAAAGGGCTGAAAGACCTAAATTGGTCTTTCAGACAAATTTACTAATACTAAGTAAAAATTACTTAGTATTAGTAAATTGTGCCCCTACTCGCTATACCGCGAGTAGTGGCATGTCTATTAAAAAAAAAAAATGGGTCCCCCTCCCGAGCGGCAGGTGGGGGGCCTAAAGTAAAATAATGGGGGAGCCCTAAATTAGAATGTCCTCCCCCTTGGCCCCCACCCCTGAGTGGTGGGTGGGGTCCCTAAATTAGAATGAGGGGGGACCTAATGTCCTCCCCCCTGGCCCCACCCCTGAGCGCTTGGTGGGGGCCCTAAAAACTAATTAGGGGAGACCTAATGTCCTCCCCCCTGGCCCTCACCCCTGAGTAAGTGGGTGGGGGCCCTAAATATTGATTGGGGGGACCTAATGTCCTCCCCCCAGGCCCCACCCTAAAAATAATGAGGGGGGACCATTTAACTAAGTACCTGAAAAAAAAGTAAAATAAAACTTACCATTTGATATTTTCTTTCTTCTAAAATCTTTCTTTCTTCAAATTATAATCCATCTTCACCCGGCGGGAGCTCCGCGCAGACTGAACTCTGCAAGGCGGGGCAAGGCTTTATAAGTTACAGGTAAGTCTCTACATTTACCTGTCACAGCACTCTGATTGGTTGGTTTGAAATCCACCAATCAGAATGCTCTGTGTCATTTTACACAGCGCGGGAAAGTTCTTTGGAATTTTCCCACGTTATGTAATTTGACTCATAACACTCTGATTGGTGGATTAATTAACCAATCAGAGTGTTATGAGTCAAATTAAACAGCGTGGGAAAATTTCAAAGAACTTTCCCACGCTGTGTAAAATGACACAGAGCATTCTGATTGGTGGATTTCAAACCAACCAATCAGAGTGCTGTGACAGGTAAATGTAGAAACTTACCTGTCAGTCTCTTCATTTACCTGTCAGAGCACTCTGATTGGATGGCTTAAACCCACCAATCAGAGTGCGCTGAGCCTAATTGCAGGGCGGGGCAAGGCTTTATAAGCCTTGCCCCGCCCTGCAGAGCTCAGTCTGCGCGGAGCCCTCGCCGGGTGAAGAAGGATTATTTTTTTTAATTTTTTTAATTTTTTTTTAAGTGCGTCGGTTATTATGGCTTTTTATTTGCCCTTTTTTGGTGCTGAAAAAAGATTTTAGAAGAAAGAAAACATCAAATGGTAAGTTTTTTTTTTTTTCAGGTACTTAGTTAAATGGTCCCCCCTCATTATTTTTAGGGTGAGAGGGGTAGGTAGGGGTTAATTTTTTTGGGGGGAGGGGGTGACTAGGGGTTTGGGGACCCCTAGTCACCCGGGGGAGGGGGGGTTATTTTTTTATTTAGGGCCGCCACCCACCGCTCAGGGGGGAGGACATTAGGTCCCTCCTAATTAGTATTTAGGGCCCCCACCCACCGCTCAGGGGTGGGGGCCAGGGGGGAGGACATTAGGTCCCCCCAATTAGTATTTTAGGGCCCCCACCCACCGGTCAGGGGGAAGACATTAGGTCCCCCAATTAGTATTTAGGGCCCCCACCGCCCAGGTCCCTCCCAATTGGTATTTAGGGCCCCCACCCACCACTCAGGGGTGGGGGCCGGGGGGAGGACAAGGGTCCCCCCCATTACTTTACTTTAGGGCCCCCACCCGCCGCTCATGGGTGGGGGCGGGGGGAGGACAATAGGTCCTCCCCTTTTTTTACTTTAGGGCCCTCACTCGCCATTCATGGGTGGGGGCCGGGGGGGGGAATAGGTCCACCCTTCAGGTTAGGAGGGGGAGGGGGGACTTTTTTTTTGTTTGTTTGTGTTTTACAGTGAGCAGCCACAGACTGCTCACTGTTTAATAGACATGCCCCTACTCGCGGTATAGCGAGTAGGGGCATCATTTACCATCATTTAGTAAATTTGGCTGAAAGACCAATTTAGGTCTTTCAGCCGTTTAGGAGATAGCTCCCTAATACCTTGGGAATTAGGGGGTTATCTACTTATTCATTCCTGTCATTACATGACTGGCCAAGTAACTTACATTTTATATGAATGTGTGTTACTTAATTGTTGTAAGTGTTGCAAATGCTTAGAGCTGAATCCTGGCTGTTTGTATACTTTTTATTTAAAATTGTATATAGTGTAACTTTCTTCTTCTTCCACTGGGTAAGTATATTAGTACTTAGGCAATACTGTTCTAAGGAACTTCGGCAACTTCAGAGCTTCGACACTTCAGAAATTCTGTAATTTCGGAACTTCGGGACCTTGGTAATTCGGCACTTCGGCTATTCGGACATTCGGAAGTACCCGAATGTCAAAATTTCCCGAAATTTGTCTGAATTCATATTCGGCCCGTAATGAATTGCACATGTCTAATATATATATAATAACTATATATATATATATATATATATATATATATATTGTATATACACTGCTCAATAAAATAAAGGGAACACAAAATAACACATCATAGATCTAAATTAATTAAATATTATTCTGAAATACTTTGTTCTTTTCATAGTTGAATGTGCTGACAACAAAATCACACAAAAATGTTAAAATGGAAATCAAATTTTTCAACCCATGGAGGTCTGGATTTGGAGTCACACTCAAAATTAAAGTGGAAAAACTTGCAGGAACTGCTGACACACTCCAGGCACATGAGGTCTAGCATTGTCTTGCATTAGGAGGAACCCATGGCCCACTGTACCAGCATATGGTCTCACAAAGGGTCTGGGGATCTCATGTCGGTCCCTAATGGCAGTCAGGCTGCCTCTGACGAGCACATGTAGGGCTATGCGGCCCCCCAAAGAAATGCCATCCCACACCATTACTGACCCACTGCCAAACCGGTCATGCTGGAGGATATTGCAGGCAGCAGAACATTCTCCACAGCGTCTCCAGACTCTGTCACGGCTGTCACATGTGCTCAGTGTGAACCTGCTTTCATCTGTGAAGAGCAGAGGGCGCCAGTGGTGAATTTGCCAATCTTGGTGTTCTCGGTCAAATGCCAAACGTCCTGCACAGTGTTGGGCTGTAAGCACAACCCCCACCTGTGGACGTCGGGCCCTCATACCACCCTCACGGAGTCTGTTTCTCACCGTTTGAGCAGACACATGCACATTTGTGGCCGGCTGGAGGTCATTTTGCAGGGCTCTGGCAGTGCTCCTCCTGTTCCTCCTTGCACAAAGGCAGAGGTAGCGGTCCTGCTGATGGGTTGTTGCCCTCCTCCACTTCTCCTGATATACTGGCCTGTCTCCTGGTAGCGCCTCCAAGCAAACCTTCTTGCCACAGCTCGCATTGATGCGCCATCCTGGATAAGCTGCACTACCTGAGCCATTTGTGTGGGTTGTAGACTCCGTCTCATGCTACCACTAGAGTGAAAGCACCGCCAGCATTCAAAAGTGACCAAAACATCAGCCAGGAAGCATAGGAACTGAGAAGTGGTCTGTGATCACCACCTGCAGAACTACTCCTTTATTGTCTAACCCACAACAGCATGTGAAATTGATTGTCACTCAGTGTTGCTTCCTAAGTGGACAGTTTGATTTCACAGAAGTGATTGACTTGGCGTTACATTGTGTTGCTTAAGTGTTCCCTTTATTTTTTGAGCAGTGTATATATATTATTATAAAAATAAATAATAATTAAAAATAAATATAAAATGTAAAAATAATTAAAATATATATGTATATATATATAAAAATAATACGAACTATACATAATCACATAAATAATTTCATAAATATACACGTAGACTTCAAAAATATAAATATGTATATATATTTAAATTCAACGTGCATATTTATGTAATATTTTTACATAAGTAATTTTATTGATTGCAATTTGGGGGACCGGCCTGACAACCTAGGCCGAAAGTCCAGATAATTTAATTTGATAGCACTATATTTAACCCTGTAACTTTCCAATACACCCTAAACACTGTACATGGGGGTACTGTTTTACTTGGTAGACTTTGCTTAACACAAATATTAGTGTTTCAAAACAGTTAAACATATCACAGCGATGATATTGCCAGTGAAAGTGAAGTTTTTTGCACTTTTCACACACAAACTGAACATTTACTAATGATATCATTGTTGTAATACATTTTACTGTTTTGAAACACTAATATTTGTGTTCAGAGAAGTCTCCCGAGAATAACAGTGCCCACCCTCCCCCTCCCCCATGTACAAGGTTTATAGTGTTTTTGAAAGTTACAGGGTCAAATATAAGGCCATTTTTTCACATAGAAATTTGCCAGATTGGTTATGTTGCCTTTGAGAGCATATGGTAGCCTGGGAATGAGAATTACTCCCATGGTGGCATACCACTTGCAAAAGAAGACAACCCAAGGTATTGCAAATGGGGTTTTAACACGAAAACAAATATAAATGCTAACTTTGGCCGCCAGTGTTTGTGACTAAGTGCTACTAAAAAAGACTGGACATATCTCATATTAAATACCCTGGGTTGTCTAGTTTTCAAAAATATATGATTTGATGGGGGTAAATTACATTGGTCGGCTTTAAAAATATTCCAAATAGGACATGAGTGCATGATGACCAGCTGTGAAAATTCCAAGTTGGAAAACTGGAATGCGCACCCGCCAAATAAGGTCTTTTAGCCCCCAGTGAACCCGACACACCAATACGTGGGTGGTATCACTGTACTCAGGAGATGTTGCCGAACACATATTCTGGTGTTCTTTGGCAGTAACCCTTACATTTCTCAGTACATGTATTCTTAAACTGCTATGTGTGTCAAAAAAATCACCAATTATTATTTGTTTTTTTAATTTGGCATAGATTGGTGGTAAAATGGTTGCATGACAAAAGTCAAAATACCCCAAGTTGTCTTCTTTTAAAAGGAGTGAAGGGTTATTTATGGATACCAGACAGATATCAGTGTTACAATGTAACATGCATTAATTTTGAAAAAAAATGGTTTGGAAATAGCAAAGTTCTACTTATATCTATACTTATATCCCTATAGCTTTCCAAAAAAAGCTAAGAACATGTTAACATTGCGTATTTGTAAACTCAGGACAAAATTTTTTAACTATTTAGCACAGGTTTTTTTTGCGGTTGTCGATGCGTAACAGATTTTGGGGTCAAAGTTCGAAAAAGTGTTTGGTTTTTTTACATTTTTACATCATACTTTAAAATAGTTTTTATAGTAAATTATATGATATGATGAAAATAATAGTATCTTTAGAAAGACCATTGAATGTCGAGAAAAACAGTTTATAATAAACTGCCTGGCCAAAAAAAAACGTTGCCACCTCGATTTAACTAAGCAAATAGGTAAGAGTCTCCTATTGGATAGTTACTACATGGGCAATTATCTTTCAGCTGGCAACAAGTTATTTAACCCCAACTGATGCAATGAGTAGCTTCTCATTTCTTAAACAACCATGTCGAAAGACAGATCCCGTGGTCGTAGAAAAGATGTCAATGTGTTCAAAGGACCACTATAGTTTTGAGGAAAACATACTTGTTTTCCTGGCACCATAGTGCCCTGAGGGTGCCCCCACCCTCAGGGTCCCCCTCCTGCCGAGCTCTGGGGAGAGGAAGGGGTTAAAATCTTACCTTTCTCAAGCACCAGGCGGGGAGCTCTCCTCCTCCTCTCCACCTCCTCTTCGGCTGAATGCGCATGCGCGGCAGGAGCTCGCGCGCATTCAGCTAGTCTCATAGGAAAGCATTTCCTATGAGAATCTTTGGGAACCATTGAGAATCTTTGGGATGTGCTAGAGAAGGTTTTGCCCATCATCAATTCAAGATCTTGGTGAAAAATGTATTCTCCCATCATCAATACAAGAGCTTGGTGAAAAATGTATGCAACACTGCACGGAAATAAATCTTGTGACATTGCAGAAGCTTATCGAAACAATGCCACAGCGAATGTGTGCCGTAATCAAAGCTAAAGGCGGTCCAACTAAATATTAGTGTGTGACCTCTTTTTTGGCCAGGCAGTGTATGTGTGTGTACAGTAAATAAGTAAGAGGAAAGTTACAGCTAAACACAAACACTGAAGAAATGTGAAAAGAGCCCTGGTCCTTAAAGGTAAGAAAATTTGAAAAATGGTCTGGTCACTAAAGGGTTAAAGAAAGTTATTGATGACCTACTCAATATTGACCAATAGCGCTTTGTCAGGGGGAGAAGCAATTTAGAAATAAAACTATGCTGCTCTATATGAACTCTTCAGCAAAAATAAGTAATCCTTTTTTTGAATCTGATATTTTTGTAGTAAATAATGGTACTAGACAGGGCTTCCATTTGGCACTCCTGTTGTATATTCTTATCATTGAACCATTAGCTAGTATGATTAGACAGAACATCAATATAAAGGGGAGTAAGACACAAAATGAAGAGATCAAGATCTCTTTTTGCAGATGATGTGTAAACATTCTTATTTTCTGGGTGCTAATCTGCTAAATAGTAAATGTGGGCCCTGCACTTCATATCTGAGAGTCAAATAGAAGCGTCAAATACTGCGATTACAGCGCACTTGTAAAAATTCTAATTGTTTTGGTGCTTATCTGCTAAATAGTAAATTTGGGGCGTGCTCTTCACATCTGAGAGTCAAATAGAAGCGTCAAATAGTGCAGTTACAGTGCAATTGTAAACATTCTTATTTTCTGGGTGCTAATCTGCTAAATAGTAAATTTGGGGCGTGCTCTTCATATCTGAGTGTCAAATCCTGCGGTTACAGCGCACTTGTAAAAATTCTAATTGTTTTGGTGCTAAACTGCTAAATAGTAAATTTGGGGCATGCTCTTCATATCTGAGAGTCAAATAGAAGCGTCAAATAGTGCGGTTACAACGCAATTGTAAACATTCTTATTTTCTGGGTGCTAATCTGCTAAATAGTAAATTTGGGCCCTGCACTTCATATCTGAGAGTCAAATAGAAGCGTCAAATAGTGCAGTTACAGTCCAATTGTAAACATTCTTATTTTCTGGGTGCTAATCTGCTAAATAGTAAATTTGGGGCGTGCTCTTCATATCTGAGAGTCAAATATCACGGTTACAGCGCACTTGTAAAAATTCTAATTGTTTTGGTGCTAAACTACTAAATAGTAAATTTGGGGCGTGCTCTTCATATCTGAGAGTCAAATAGAAGCGTCAAATATTGTGCTTACATTGCAGTTGTAAAAATTCTAATTCTTTAGGTGCTAAAAAGTCAATTTGATGCCTGCACTTCATATCTGAGAGTCAAATAGATGCGTCAAATACTGTGTTTACAGCGCACTTTGACAAATTCCCATTTTTTTGCTCCTAAGAAGTACATTTGGGGCGTGCTCTTCACATCTGAGAGTCAAATAGTGCTGTGACATAGCAGTTTTAAACATTCACATTTTTTGGCTTCTAAATAGTACATTTGCGGCCTGCGGTGCACTTCATATCTGAGAGTCAAATAGAACCGTCATATACTGTGCTTTCAGCGCACTTTTAAAAATTCTAATTGTTTTGGGTGATAAAAAGTAAATTTGGGGTGTGCACTTCATATCTGACAGTCAAATAGAACCATCAAATACTGTGGTTACATCGCAGTTTTACCAATTCCAATTTTTTTTGGTGCTAAATAGTACATTTGCAGCCTGCAATTCATATCTGACAGTCAAATAGAACCGTCAAATACCAATATAACAATATTGTAATTCGGGGGCAATACCCTCACAAGTCAAACTGAGAGGTCAGTTTATAGGGAAAACTGTTGCCTGAATACAATTCTAAAACAATTTCCATATGTCCTTTGCAGACTTTACATGCTGGAAAAACACAGGTGCCAACTGCTGTGGCTTTCTGCCGACCAGCAAGGAGGGCAGGGTTGAGGAGTGGGTGGAAGATGATGTGGAGGATGATGAGGTCCTAGACCCCACATGGAATGAAGGTCATGCAAGTGATGTGTGCAAATTGGAGGAAGAGGCGCTGGTCGCACAGAGACACTAGCACAGCTTAAGATGGAGCAGGGTGCAAAAGCGGAGCAGCCGTCCCCTAGCACTCGTCGGCATGTATTATCTTTAGAATTCCCACAATTATCCAAGTAACAGATGGAGCGATAAAAGGAACCATAACAGATTTAACAAGCCATTCGCAGTTTCGCAAGTCCGGTGACTGGGACCCAGACACTGTCTGGGCGGCGGTCGGACGACCGGGACCCAGTATGCCTGATATTGAAGTTAGGAGTCACAGCGTGGAATGGATTAGCAGTGTCTGGTGCAGGGTAACCGCACGCCCCGTGGTGTTGAGCACCAGCGTTTGTGCGGCCACATACCAGGACCCTGATGCAGCTTCAGTAAAAAGAGTACTGGATATCAGAAGCCATCAGCAGACTGATCCGCAACTTGGAACAGGAAGTGACATTCACTGTAGCGGCTGTGCGCACTTTCTGCATTCTCACCCTGCTGCTGCTCGCCTGTCTGTGCTGCAGCGTAGCGTTGGCCTTCCCGCTCACCACCTCATATGCGATGTCCCCGCAAGGTGGAACTACACCTTCTACATGCTGGAGAGACTGTGCGAGCAACAGCAGGCGATAGTGGAGCTTCAGCTGTAGCACGCACGCGTCAGTCGTTCTGCACTAGACTTGCCCTCCAATTGATCAGAGTTAAAGGATTTCAAGTGGACTCATTACAATTACAGGGCCTCTAAAGAATCCTGTATTGTTATTTGTCGTCACTACCTTTCCGCGTCGGGAGTGGGTCATTTGCGCCCCTGCTGCCTTCCTTGCATGTGGTAGCCATTTCTCAGGCTCCCTCTCCGGAATAGAACCCTGATTCCCTGTTACCCGTTGTCACCATGGTAGGCGCAGAAAGTGGCATCGAAAGTAGATAGGGATGACATACGAATGCGTTGTGGAGCCCATTGAAAAAGTGTTGTAGCATGACGAGCTGGGTGATCTCCTCCGGGAACTTGGCTTCATGGGAGTTGAGCCAGTTCTGGGTGGCCCTTGTGATGCGGCATGCCCACTCCGCATGGGAGTCCTTTCCGGGTCTCCCTAAACTTTCAGCGGTATTGCTCAGGGGTGACCGCATACCGGGCCAGGAGGATTTGGTTAATAAAGGGATAGTCTATGATATGCTCTTCTGGTACAGCCCAGTAAATATACGCTGCCTTCCCCACTAGTTTGCTGGCCAGGATGGTGACCCAGTCACTGGGGTCCACATCTTCTTCTGCTTCCTTGAAGTCTTTGAAGGCATTGTATGGTAGCTTGTGGGCCAGGGTGGTTGTGCTTCCCGGCGCTCTCTGCTCCCTTCTTCCTTCATCTGGGTTCATAGACGTCGCCCTCTGTCTATTGGCAAGGACCTAGGCTTGCACCTCCAAAAAGGTCCTGTTGACAATCTCCTCTGAGGGTGGCTCTCGGTATTATGCCAGGTGCCGTTACACCTCCTTGCGTACTTCCTCCTCATCTCCGGCCCCTGGCTGGGGTTTGTTGCCTCACTGCGTGCCTGGTCGTCCTCCATGAGCGCAGCAGTCAATTCGGCCTTGTTACGCCTACCAGTCGTTATTCCTCTGGCTCCACACAAGACCTGCAGTGTAGGTCGCTTCAGAGCACTGTAGTCCATGGGTCTGTTGGCAAGGACATGGGATCCCGCCGCTTGCCACCAATTGAAGCGGGACCTGGATAACCGATGGTTATCCCCTTTGATTAGAATAGGTCAGACCCATTACCCCAGTAACCGGATGGGACACAGTTCCAGGATACAACGTTTGACAATCTTTATTTGGGTACACAGCTTTGCCTCCTGTTGCCTCCTCCTCCTACTCAGCTTCTTCCTCCTCCTCCTCTACCACCTCCTCATCCGGTCAGCATAACACCTTCACCACCAACTTCAGCGAGACTGTGCGAGCCGCAGCAGGCAATAGTGGAGTTTCAGCTGCAGCACGCACGGGTCAGTCGCTCTGCGGAACAGTTTTCTTTTTTTATATGTCCCAATATTTTGGGGGCTACCCCAATTAATTTATTTATTTTTTTTAAATAAAAAACAGTGTTGCCTACCTCCTCCACCGCGGCTTCCACCTACACTGTCACGGTCACCGCCTCCTCAACCTTTGGGTCACTTAATATAAACTATGTACACAATAGCAGAGGTTTGTGAAGGTAATTTCTCCATGCATCAGGACTGCAAGAAATGCACCGCAGGCTGCAAATGTTTCCTTTTTTATATGTCCCAATATTTTGGGGGCTACCCCAATTTAAAATATATATATATATATATAAAAACAGTGTTGCCTACCTCCTCCTCCTCCACCGCGGCTTCCACCTACACTGCCACGGTCACCGCCTCCTCAACCTTTGGGTCACTTAGTATAAACTATGTACGCAATAGCAGAGGCTTGTGAAGGCCTTTTCTCCATGCATCAGGAGTTGAGCTCAGTTTTAACAACGAAAGAGAATACCCTGCACTCCAACCCTCTCTCAAATGGATAATTCTGTTGATCCTCCTGACAGCCATGCTTTAGATTTTGATTTATGTTCTTCCAAAGCTAAAATCAAAGATTCCATCTAGTGCTATTTTATGGCTCAGCTGTATTTTTTATTTTTATGTTATTTTAAGTGATTTCCCTATCCACATTTGTTTGCAGGGCACTTGTCCTACTCTTACCCCCATTTTACTTCCTTGTGCAGCCCTGTAGTCCTCTCCAGGACTTTTTTAGAGGCATTTTTGTGCACAAAGGTTCGGGTCCCCATTGACTTCAATGGGGTTCGGGTTCGGGGTCAAATTCGAGCCCGAACCTGGACTTTTTTTCAAAGTTCGGCCGGACCCGAACATCCAGGTGTCCGCTCAACTCTAATCATTATCTTTATATTGATAACAGTTAGAGACATGCAGACACTTGATATAGATTTAGCATACTGTATGAAATATAAATTATGCACATAAATATACAACAGATATGAATGTAATGAATATAAGGTCAGAAGGATCCATCTTACTTCTAAAATACTAAAAAATATATAATTTCTTTTTAAGATACTAAAATATTGCATTAGATACTCAAATTCTAAAAAACCTAAAAAATCCACAATGTCCCCAATTCTCAAAAAAGATAGAAAGGAGACCCTAAATATACTTAAAAGGTGGTGAGTATAAAAAATGAATGAATACAAAAAAGGAATTAATATAAAAATACAAGAGAAAATGATAAAATTTTTGACATAAATTTTTTATCAAATTATTGTCAATTCATCTCAAAATATAAACACAATTATTTCAAAATCAAATCAACGTTTAGGCCTCTTGGTTGCATGGTTTTCAATTTATGAATCCAAATGCCTTCTCTTTTTCTTAATTTTAACATCAAGCCTCCTCCTCTTTCATCTAAGATCGAGAAAGGGCCCAGAAAATCACTTTGCCAAATTTCAATGTGTAAAAACATAAATGGACAAGCTGTATATTCGACCCTGCAACTTTCCAAAATCACATACAACCTATACATGGGGGGTACTGTGGTGCTCATGAGACATCACTGAACAGAACTAGGAGTGTTTCAGGGCAGTATAATATATACAGACAATATTATTACTAGTGAAAGTACAGTTTTTATGTGAAAAATGCAAAAAAATAATCTGAGCAGTACCTCATTTTGAATACCCTGGGATGTCTACTTTTTCAAATGGTATGCCATAATGGGGGTAATTTTCATTTCTTGGCTGCCAAACGGTCTCAAAAGCAACCTAGGCACAGCAAACTAATCTGACAAATTTCTACGTAGAAAAAAATATTTATGGACAAGCCGTATATTTGACCCTGTAACTTTCCAAAACCCTATAAAACCTGAACATGGGGGTTACTGCTTTACTCGTGAGTCATTTCTGAATACAAATATGTATGTTTTATTGCAGTAAAACCGAATTTAACCCACATAAATAAATCCCTGTATTCACACATATCTGTTCTACATTCTAATAGAACACTGCCTGCCATTCATACATCTGCACTGCATGCAAAAAAACTGCATTTTATTTTCACTGGCACTACACAAAATATTTCACACATATCAGCATTACACAAAATTATCATAACTTTGATGCATACAATAATACTTTGAAATTACATATAAATGCAATATTGCATTAATATTATTGTGGTAAAACAAATTATCATTCAACTGACACAATTTCTGTAGACACTGAATTTACAAAATGGGAATGTAGTTTGGGCATACAATGTTCACTGAAATTATCTTTTGCTTTTTAAGATGTTTGCTCCACATATTGGACAAAACATGAACAGGCTAACAGGTATACAACCACTGGCGAACATACCACGGTCGCAGCTGCTCGGTATGTACGCCAGTGCCCACATTTTGCCAGCCTCTTCTCCTGGGGGGCCCAGGAGCTGGCCACCTCAGGGCCCCTTGAGGCTGGCAATGACATAATATGTTGGGCACGTGAGGGCACATTTTCCCCTGAGTGCTCTCTGCCCAGCTCCCTCGCGTGCACCGCAGTGATGCCGGAGCCGGAATATGACGTCATTCCGGCTCCGGCATCAATAAGCGGCGCGCGAGGGAGCTAAACAGGAGGATCAGTGCTCTCTCGCCTCCTGCAGGACCAGCCGCCCAGCAGCACCACTGGACCCCAGGGGATTATGGAATCCCCTCAGCACTCCCAAAGGTAGGGAGGCTGGGGGATTAAATAAATAAATTAAAAACTGTGAGTGTGTTAGTGTTTGTGTGAGTCTGTTAGTGAGTGTCAGTAAGTGTGTTAGTTTTTGTGTGTCAGTGTGTGTCAGTGTGTGTGTGTTACTGAGTGTTAATTGTGTGTCAGTGTGTGTTACGGTTACCTCCAGGCTAGCTGGAAGCTGGACCACTTGGATAGTCTGGATCCCAAAGGCAGAGAAAGAGGAGAGCCACTTCGGTAGTTATTCCAAACGAATTCTGTAAATGTAGAGCAATCCCACTAGCTATCATACAGCTCGGATACCCTTTTCCCCACAAAACGAGTCGAAGTTGCGATTTGATGGTCAAGCAAGAACTGTTCTTAATGACACACAGGGGACCGTATTTATGCAAAATCTCAGGTCCAGGGACAGCCCCCTCTGGACCTGATGGGATACAGGGACAATACAAGTGGAGAACCAATAGAAATGCAATGCATCGTTTGAAATCGTCACCACCCAGCCTGGAGATAATGAATCCAACGGTTGTGACAATACAATTATCTCCAAGCGGCCAAAACCCCACGTGTTTTTGCCCCATAGAAAACAGAATAAAAATACATAACTCAACCAGTATTATACATAATTTGTGCCTTCCACCATTCATTACATAGCCCCGGTTGAGGCGAAACAATTAACCGAAGAGCGCTCAGAACCCACAAATGGTACGCTTAATTTCTTCGAAACAAAGTCTGTTCGTGTCTTTGGGTTCTGAGCGTGTGATGGCGGCCATGTTTTGAGGCAGACTAATAGGCCGCGGGACTTCACTCTCAAACTTGTGGAACAGGAACCGGCTAGAAGTCTGCACGAATCCACGCTCTGTCGCTGGATGTCTCCGTTGTTCGGGAGGCGAATGAAGACCACCAGGAGGGGGTGCTTAACCTGTGGTTAACCGCAGAAACCAACATTCTGATTGGAGCCACACGCCAGGCTGTAGTTCGGTACCCGTTCAGTAGTTAGAGTATCGGGCGATGGGGCATGAACGTGGACACCCTGCTGCGGTCAATTAGGTTGCGGTTAACCTCAGACCGCAACTCTCTGGGCGATTAAGTGGAGACACACTCCACTCGTAGGATGGTCGGCCATTTGGTTGTTCCAGGGGTGACCGGGGTTAAGTGGCGGCACACGCCAAGATCCGTTTGTATAACGAATAGCCAGCAGGCCCATAGTTCGGGAGTTAGGTATCAAATCCCAGTACTGTAGTCAAACTCTGGGTGAAATGTAACAAGGAATAACATTCGCTTCTGAGTTGTAGCGATCCAATAACAGTAACCAATAGTTTGTAACAGTGTGTTTCTTGTTATTGTGTGTGTCAGTGTGTGTGTCAGTGTGTGTGTCTGTTACTGTGTCTGTTACAGTGTGTGTCTGTTTTGTAAGTGAGTGTGTATGTGTGTATGTCTGTCAGTAAATGTGTGTGTCTGTTAGCTAGTGTGTATGCGTCTGTTCGTGAGAGTGTGTGTGGTTAAAACCCCTTCAGCACTTACCTTTCTCCAGCGCCAAGCTCCCTTGGCATTGGGGATCTCTCTGCCCCGATCCGCCTCTCAGCTCAGAATGCGAATGCGCGGCAAGAGCCGCACGTGCATTCAAACTGCCCATAGGAATGCATTACTCAATGCTTTCCTATGGACGTCCAGCGTCTTCTCACTGTGATTTTCACAGTGAGAATCGCGGAAGTGCCTCTAGCGGCTGTCAGTGAGACAGCTACTAGAGGCTGGATTAACCCTCAGTGAAACATAGCAGTTAGTGATGTACCGAACGGTTCGCCGGCGAACGGTTCCTGGCGAACATAGCATGTTCGCGTTCGCCACGGCGGGCGAACATATGCGCGGTTCGACCCGCCCCCTATTCGTCATCATTGAGTAAACTTTGACCCTGTACCTCACAGTCAGCAGACACATTCCAGCCAATTAGCAGCACAGCCTCCCTAGCAGACCCTCCCACCTACTGGACAGCATCCATTTTAGATTCATTCTCAAGCTGCATGCTTAGTAAGAGGAGGGAAAGTGTAGCTGCTGTTCATAAGATAGGGAAAAGCATAGCTAGGTTAGGGATAAGGGTATGCTTTTTTTTATTTTTTTTTTCTATGTAATGTAAATGCACTTAGTTGTCTGCCACTGCTGCCAGCTTCTGTGTCAGGCTCACAGTGCCCATTTCCCCAGTCAGTGCCACCAATTACATCTGGTGTCACAATAGCTTGGATTTAAAAACAAAAAACTTTTTTCACTGTTATAGATTGAATAGCAGTCAGTTGTCTGCCACTGCTGCCAGCTTCTGTGTCAGGCTCACAGTGCATACTGTGCCCATTTCCCCAGTCAGTGCCACCAATTACATCTGGTGTCACAATAGCTTGGATTTAAAAACAAAAAACTTTTTTCACTGTTATAGATTGAATAGCAGTCAGTTGTCTGCCACTGCTGCCAGCTTCTGTGCCAGGCTCACAGTGCATACTGTGCCCATTTCCCCAGTCAGTGCCACCAATTACATCTGGTGTCACAATAGCTTGGATTTAAAAACAAAAAACACTTTTTTCACTGTTATAGATTGAATAGCAGTCAGTGTCCTTAAAGCTGGTGTGTTACGCTAACAGTGGATACGGTGACCAGTGCCACCACTTAGATCTGGTGACACAAAGCTTGGATTTAAAAAAACAAAACACTTTTTTTCACTGTTATAGATTGAATAGCAGTCAGTGTCCTTAAAGCGGTGTGTTACGCTAACAGTGGATACGCTGACCAGTGCCACCAATTAGATCTGGTGACACAAAGCTTGGATTTAAAAAAACAAAACACTTTTTCACTGTTATAGATTGAATAGCAGTCAGTGTCCTTAAAGCGGGTGTGTTACGCTAACAGTGGATACGCTGACCAGTGCCACCAATTAGATCTGGTTTCACAATAGCTTGGATTTAAAAAAAAAATAATCTTTTTTCACTGTTATAGATTGAATAGCAGTCAGTGTCCTTAAAGCGGGTGTGTTACGCTAACAGTGGATACGCTGACCAGTGCCACTAATTAGATCTGGTGTCACAATAGCTTGATTTAAAAAAAAAATGATCTTTTTTCACTGTTATAGATTGAATAGCAGTCAGTGTCCTTAAAGTGTTACGCTAACAGTGGATACGGTGACCAGTGCCACCACTTATATCTGGTGTCACAATAGCTTGGATTTAAAAACAAAAAACTTTTTTCACTGTTATAGATTGAATAGCAGTCAGTTGTCTGCCACTGCTGCCAGCTTCTGTGTCAGGCTCACATTGCATACTGTGCCCATTTCCCCAGTCAGTGCCACCAATTACATCTGGTGTCACAATAGCTTGGATTTAAAAACAAAAAACTTT
>OW240913.1:231078003-231134421 GCA_933207985.1 Pelobates cultripes
TGTGTATCAGGGTCCCTGAGGACAGGTGTCAATCCATATCTGCCAAGTGACCCTATGTAGGGGGACCAGTCCCTATTCTGCTCTGTGTCCGTGCGCATCAGGGGCTCTGAGGACAGGTGTCAATCCATATGTCAAGGTGTCAATATGTCATATGTCAGGTGTCAATCCATATTGATTGTGATTTAGGAATGTTAGGTGATTTCTGCCCTTTATGGATTAAAACCAGACTTTGTATCAACTGTGTAATTTTCCATGGGAGTTTTGCCATGGATCCCCCTCCGGCATGCCACAGTCCAGGTGTTAGTCCCCTGGAAACAACTTTTCCATCACTATTGTGGCCAGAAAGAGTCCCTGTGTGTTTTAAAATTCGCCTGCCCATTGAAGTCAATGGCGGTTCGCCCGGTTCGCCGGTTCGCGAACATTTGCGGAAGTTCGCGTTCGCCGTTCGCGAACCGAAAATTTCGGGTTCGCGACATCACTAATAGCAGTTTCTCTGAAACTGCTGTGTTTTCAGCTGCAGGGTTAAAACTAGAGGGACCTGGCACCAGACCACTTCATTGAGCTGAAGTGATCTGAGTGCCTATAGTGGTCCTTTGAGTGTATGTGTATCTGCATGCACTGGTGTGCATACCGCGGTCGCTGGGGTCACAGCCCTGCGACCAGGTGCCCACCGCCATGTGTAGCGACCCCGGCCCATGCAGAGTAAGTGCCGGGGGGGCCCACGGATCACTGTATACAACATATTGACTATTGCACATTATCTCCTGTTTGACTTTATAACAAGGAGAATTAACAAAGAAGCTAAACAAAGCAGTACCATGTTGCATGTGTGCACATGTAATGCACCCCCTTGCTCCTTGCATGTGTGCTCCATGAGTACATTAGGAAGCCATGAACTGAATAAGAGAATCAGTGGAACACATAATGCATTCCAATGAAAATATCTGATATGGAGGAAGTGACGCAACTAAGTTTGTGATGCTGGATGGAGAGCTGCAACAAGTGGAAATCATGATGCATTCCAAGGAAGACATGCAATGTGGATGAATTGACATGATCAGCCTGGGAAGCCGGGAGAAAAATGCTACTGTAAGTGGAACGCAATTTACATTCCACAATAGACAAGAGGCATTCCGTAACTATTTCAATTAATTTTGGAGGTCAACATATGAGTTTAAAAGAAATACAAAACACACGGTGAAAATATTATGAACAAGCACTGGTAAGTGATAAATAGATAGAAAATGGTGAGAGCACTCAATACAGAATAATAGTATTACCCACTATTTTGTAAATATCTGGAGTAGAGATGGCAGTAGGATGCAATATGGCAGAAAAAGGCAGGCTGGTGGAGTCAGTGCAATGCTCTTCATATTTAAGGATTCCTATCATCTGAGAGCCACCATCCTCTCCATCCATTTAACCCCTGGTGGGGTGGGAAGCCTGATTCATCTTTCGTTTGTGAATTTTCTACCTTACATCACCAATTTTGTATTTTAATACTGTATTACACTACGTTATGTTTATCATTATTGTAGATCTACCAAGGATCCGTTTTCCTTGGATTATATTTTCCAGGTTATTTTAAGATTTTTTTTACGTTTACTGGGTGTTTTTCCACTTTTCTTTTTGTCATTGTTTGTTAGGTGTCAGTGAGGTACACCTGGGAACACTTTAAGTTTAACGTACATTACTTGTTTACTACGTACATTACTTGTCATTAGTGTGTATACTTCCTTCTTCTTCATGCATCCACACTCACATTAACCACTCCTAATCTTGTTAATCTCACCCTCTCCAAACTCACCTGCCTTCACTCTGTCACATTCAACCTGTCACATTAACCCCCCTTAATCCTGTCACACTCGTCCCTCCTACCATGCCACAATTGCCCTGTCACACTTCCTCATCAAACCATGTCATACTCCCTCTATCTCTCACAACCCCCCTCCCCCCACCACCCTATCTATTTACCCCCTTTGCCCTGTCACACTCTCCTTGCCACTGGTACCCCTTTACTCACCTTGTCACAGTCACCAGCTGAACACATTCATCAGATACACACAGTCAGGAAACATAGCTTTGCCATAAACAAAATGCACAAAGGCCACAGGCAGACCCCCCGTACACACAACATACTTCAAGCAGCTACCCCATACACATACGGTCCCAGAAAAAAATGTAAACATGCTCACAGAGACATACAATCACACACACAGGGGTACTCTCTGTCAGACACACTCTCAGGCACAGGTAAACAGTGCATCAATGTGTATATGTGATAGTGTGCATGTATTGCAACAATTTTTTAACTTTGGTTTTTGTGGGGCCTCATGTTTGAGTTTCGCCTCATAAAGTCTAAAGCCCCCTCTGAGATCAGGATAACCTTTTATAATTGTACTACACCATGCACTTCACCCAAGTGAATTAATTGGCTCCACTTTTCTGAGTTCGTGAGGGTGTTTTTTAGTTATATGTACCTTTCCTATTAGTACCCCTGCACATTGGAGACTAAGCCATATCAGTTTTTTTTTTTTTTTTCAAACTTTGAATTTTGACGCTGGGTCCATGTGCAATTTATAGAGCACCTTAGCAGGCTGATAATTCAAACTACCCCACAAAGGCCTACCATTTTTTAAAGAAGGTATTAATCACCGTATTAACCTGCATCAAACTCTGGGGCACGGCCTGTCAACTCTGTCTGCTAATAGAATTCATAAGTTCCTAAGCATTTTTTACTTTTTTACACAAGAACTTTAACTAAATGATGTTATAAAATAATTTTTTTCTATTTTTTAAAAATCTTAAAATCTTTTCACCCCTAGCATAACACTAAACTCCCCAACTTCCCATGAATTACCACGCACCCTAATTAACTAACTAAAATTAGAAAAATACAAATAATGAAATAATCAGAGTCAGAGGTAAGAATTGCAGCAGCCTCCTTGGCCCTAAACGTTGTCAGCAACTTTAAAATGGAAGAACTAAATAATAACAAAAAAAAATGTGTGTATATATATATATAAACAATGTGCAACTTATTCTCCCTGGGTGTGAAAAACTTTAAAACAGTTGCCAATACAAAGGCCGGGCTGAGAGGGGTAATCAGGGCAATAAAAGCTGGTTTCGGTCCTTATGCCCCTCTGGTAGCACAACCTGCACCTTTTCTGGGGTGTCTTCTTTTTGGGGGTTGGTGGTATCCAGAAACAGAAGTGACCTGTCTCAACCCTTCTGCTGCTAGGCCTAGGTGATGGTTCCCCACTGTGGCAGCCCAGAAATAAGCTGAAACTGGAAATTCAGAAATGTGGATTTAATGTCAGCATTTGCCTTTTTGTACAGAATAAAGTCATTGTGAGTCGCCATTTGCACAAGGTAAATGCCAAGCTTTTTGTACCATGCCCTGGTCTTCCTCAGTATTAAATAGGGTTGCAGCAGTTGGTCGGACAGGTCAACTCCCCCCATGTGCTTGTTATACTACCTAATGCAGACTGGCAACCGTCTAATTTCTTGTCTGCCACGAACTGCGACTCTTCGAGTGTGCTCAGTATGCTTAGATGTTAGCATGAACACCTCCTTCTTATCTTTGAATTTGAGAGCCAGCCGTTCGTCCTGGCAGAGAGCAGCCGTTTCCCCCCTCTTGAGCTTTTTTTGTGCCAGGGCTTTTGGGAAACCGACACGTGTCTTTCGCATAGTGCCGCAGGCCACAGTTTTAAAGCAATAAAGCATCCTAAGAAGAGGGATGCTATTATAGTTATTGTCTATAAATAAATGATATCCCTTATTTAGCAATGGGTTAATTAAATCCCATACGATTTTTCCACTCGTCCCAATGATATCCATGCAAACTGGGGGATCCAAGTGGCTGTCTTTGCCTTCGTAAACAAGGAAGGTGTAAACATAACCACTGGCACTTTCACAAAGTTTATACAACTTTATTCCATACCGGGATCTTTTGGCCGGGATATATTGTTTAAACCCCAGTCTGCCCTTGTATTTCGTTTGAGATTCATCTACACAAATATTTTTTTGTGGGGTGTACATTGAGCCAAACTGTCTGTTGAAGTGGGAAATAAGGGGACGAATCTTATAGAGATTATCGTATTGAGGATTATCTCTTGGGGGGCACTTCGAATTGTCGCTGACGAACTTTTCTAAATAATTTTCGTCTCTAACTAGCCTAACACTCAATTTCCCAAATTCCCACTAAAGTCCACCCATTCCAGCTAACTAAGGAATTAACGTTAAATTAATTAAATAACAAATTAAATAAAATTAACCCCTAATGGTTAAAAAAAAAATCTAAATTAAAACTTGAGGGTACAAAAATAATTAGATCACAGTTAAATACTGTGATCAGTATACTGATTACTGCAGGCAGTGATCAAAAGGGCAAGGAAAAGGTTAACACTGTTTTAAAAGTATTAAAATGACTTTTATAACAGAGATACACTTTAAGCTAAAATGGCACACAATGTTGCAGCACTGATCTGTCTCTCTCCACTTCTCAAACCACACAGAGGTGGAGGGAGAATAATCAGGAATCATAGCAGCACTGTGATCACTGTGACTGGCTGTCACAGCGATCACATGTGTTGGGACAGCTCTATTGGCAGTTGCTGGTCTGCCTCTGACATCGAGGCACCCAGCAACAGCGTTAACCCCGCAATTGCCGCGATTGCGGCGATCTGGTGTTAACGTTAGTAAATGACGGAGATTTTCCGTCAACGGTCCTTAACGCACAGACAAGCTTGATGGATCCGTCTTTGGTCAGGAAGGGGTTAAACCATTTTGAATATAATTTTCCTTCAATGTAAAGTGTGTCTTTTGTGTCTGCTTTATACAGCAAACAAGAACCTGTTGCTTACCACAAGCATATTTTTAAAAAACTGTCTAGCTACTGCCATATACTTAGAGCATTCACAACTGTATGCATTTTAGTGCTGAAAATTAGGGGCGGTTTCAGAAGAAATGAAAAGAGAAAAATAATCTAATATTGGCTAAGGTTAAGAAATGGATACTCATACATAAGGTGCTCTTAAACAAAAACAATTAATATATGTAATAGCATATTTATCGTGAACAAGCAAATTAGCCCAAGATATATATTTTAATTATATAAATATAGATAGTAAGTTTGGTAGTGAGTAGTCATGGGATTTGACTACTTTAAATGTTTTATAAAATATTAAACAGATATCGCATTAATCATGGCTTCAGGCCCCTTGTAAGACTCTACATATAGTAAATAGCCAAACTCTACCATTTTTTTCAAGGCTCTTTAAATTCACACTAAAACTCCATACTAAAATATATATATTTTTAAAAAAATGGTAATTTAGTCACACCATATAGTGAGATTGTGTTGAATCACGTTACAATTTAAAGGGTATATCCAATCATCTTTCCCTCCAGGCCAACCAACTTGGAGTGCCCCTTCTGACTATAACCAGAATCCAGAAAGTTTCAAGGACTATAGTGGGACTTATCCACAACGCCTCTGGAACTCTAGTTCGAACGCGGCAAACCTCATCTCCTGGTCAACTCTCCCACACAGCTAGAAAACAGTGTTTTTGAGGAAAGGTGCCCTGAACTATGTGGAATAATTAATCCCTGAAAACTCTCACCTATAATTACTGGAATTTCCTTTTCCTAGCCATTTCCATGACAGTATCACTAATGGGGTTAAATCTCAGCAGTCAGGAGAGAAAATGTTAATTAACAAATCTTAATAAAGTCCCCTTGCTCTGTAGAAAACTCAGTTTTATTGTAAAACTACCACTGAAGGGTGGGACATTGAGGCTACCATGGAATTATATATATATATATATATATATATATATATATATATATATATATATATAAACATATACACTTTGAATGTGTGCTTAATTGCTTAGAATAGATGTCAAAACTGTCGCAAAAATATTAACATTAGTAAACAATATATAAATAAAATATTAATATATTAAATTAAAAATAATCATAGGAGTGGTGTTTCCTAATAGGGAAACTATCAGTAAAGATGTATTGTTTAGACGGGTATAAATAAAACCTTTCTTTCTAGATATATGTAACCCTGTAACATCTTTGGTGAATATTAATTGCAAATTATAAAAACATAAAAATAAATACATTTTATTAGAAATGTGTTTAAAAGGAAAAGCCAAAAATAGTGAGAAACACAACAAATAACAGTTTTCATTTTCCAAAAGAATGTATCCAGTAAACAAAAAAGTGATAAAGGTATTACAGATCTCTAGGTGATTACAACAGGTTCTACTACATTCTGTAAATCGTGCATAACATCACAGGTTAAGGTTGATTACAGAGAGTGGGTCAGCACTTATCAGTTCATAATCAGTTAAACACAGTTAGCATGTGTTACTGTGTACTCGAGCATCACCTACCACCTATTTCAGTCGCAGATGGGAGCAGGAGGTTTTGACAGGCTATGTTTACTTTAGTGAATCGATCTGCCAGAATTGGTATTGGGATTAGGGGTGGGGAAGGGTGAAGGAGTGGGAGAGAGAGGAAAAAATAAAAAAATTAAAAAAGGGGGGAGTAAGGCGGGGATAGCAGGAATCAGTAAGAACAAACATTTTATATCTAAATATGTAAAAAATGGGATATATATACTAAAATGGGTCCTCACTGGTATTGACAAAAGGTAATGATTTACCAAAAGATCACCAATTTTGCAGATAAATAGACTATAGGTCAATTGCTATTGCTCATACACTAAATGGTTAAATCTAGTCATTTGTAATTTTTGTATTGTGGAAGCATTTAAATCACCTGGCAGCAACTAGAATGGATATTAAAGAGTGTGCAAATCATAACAGCTGTCGGCTAGCCGAAGGAGAGAAGGTGAGGGAGGAGAAGAGGGAGAGGCAATGGAGGGGAGAGAGCAAAAAAGGGAAAAAAATTAAGATTATGCTAGCTTTAGTGTACTACTAATCTTAATTTTAGTAATGACAGGAGGCGAGTATTTTGCATAATCTCTCTTTACTAGCTCCACACAGCAGCAAAGAAACACATAGAAAAAAGAACCAATCACAAGAGAGTAGGATGCACATAAGGCATAGTGACCTCATTATTTCCTCTTTCAGAAAGCAACATCAAGCCGAAGTAAACATATAACAAACAATCACAATAACTCCTAAGTCCAACATCAAAGGAGCTAACTTTCCCGTGAATGCCACCCAAATAACGAAAAAGTGTTCAGGGATGAATCAAATACGAAGGATCAAAATTCCATAGAGTTTCACATGAAAAACTAAATGTCTTCAGAGACGAATTATACTGAAAAGAGAATGAGTGTGACAGGTTTAGACACATAGTCATGAACATGTAAGTCCAAGTAACGTACCATATACATTATCCCATAGAAGAAAATTGTAAATTACAATCTAATAACTGAATAACTATTATGTAAAACTCCAATGAGAATTCCAGATTAATGGAAATACAAACATCAATGGAAGCACAAAACATTGAGCCATCCACACCACCACATAATGGATCAAGGTACTGTTTCAAACCTTATTCAGACCGGGAATGCCCAGATGGAGAGGTAGCATTGTCATGTCCCTAGAGCCCAAGAGACTCCTAAGAGGTTCCTAGCAGCTAACGATAATCCGCCAATCTGCCAGGAACCCCAGAAAGAGTCCAGGCCACCAGGAATAGAAGATGTGGGTTCCCTTCGTGTTCGTGAGAATAGTAGGATATGAATGTAGGAGGAGGAGATCCTCACCAGAAAATTTTATACAGTCTGGGAAACGAGGATGAACAACGAGAGGATGGAGAATTTTCGCAATCATTGCAAAGGAGGCGAAAGCATACATCCCCCGGGGAGTGGCCCACTTGGCCAGATTGCATACTCCATTGTGCACCATCGTGCATTGTGCCAATTGAAGAACATCGCATTCTGGTGGTCCCTCTGATATGTGTCTCTCCCGGGAGATAGGCTGACCTCAGGGTTCTACAAGGAATGCAGGGATCGAAGATGCCTTTCATGATGTCTGATAGAGGATGGGAGTTAGTTCCGTCCAGGTGATTGATACACCTGCCTGTTGATGCTCTGTCCTTCCGGACAGAGCACCCCTCACCCCTTTACCAGTCTGCAGATAGTGCATGAAGAATTCCAGGTCCGTAACGTGAATGGAGTATTCCTGAGTTGTGTACCTATTTTCGTGGGTGTGCTTTTGCAGGTTATCCTCACAGCCCCACAAGCTGGTATCCAACTCCCGAATTAAGTCCAGTCAAACGTACGGGTCTGCCTGAGTGAACCTGACCAGGCCTCACTGCCTGTCCTGGTAACGTAATGAGTTTGGGAAGATGGCCTGGATAGAGGCGGGCAGTATCCCATGATCCGGGTGAGTGCAATGAAGGGTCACGGTGTTGCAGTGAAGGACAGTGTGAAGATTCTTTGAGGATAGAGGAGACCTATGAAAGGAAGAACTTCTGTGTGTAGGGAACGGAATCACTTACGAATCCTAAGAAGCGGATCATCCAGCACGAAACAGACGGACCAAGGAGAATCTCGAGTGTTGGCGCAGTCTTGAGTTCCCTGAATCGCCCCTAGGAGATTGTCCAGGAAGATAACATTACGTATTTCTCATATGTAATTGATCACTGGTTTCGTTAGTTTCAGTAAACCCTGCAGGGATCTGAGCTGAGGGCCTGGGGAAGAGCCGAGGTTGATCGTGTCAGGGGACCTAGATAACATTGTCAAGGGGGATGGAAAAAGATCACCATGATGTGTCTTCATATTCAGATTTGTCAGTCCAGTCGTCCATGCGAAAAGGTTCTGTATTAGGTTTAAATACCTTCCACCTGGATACGATTTAATTGTGTATGCAAGATTTACAGACTTCCTGGAATCCTACTCTCTGCTTCACTCACTTCAGTCTGGATTCTGCACTCGTCACTCTGTCGTAACGGCTGTGACCAAAGTATCCAATGTCATTATCCCTATTCTATCCTGATTCTTTTTTACCTTTCAGCTGCTTTTGACACGGTTGAGCATCAACTGCTTCTTCTCATCCTCTATAATCTCAGTTTACGAAATACTGCTCTCTCCTGTTCCTTCTACTTCCTCTTCCAGTGCTCTTTGAGTGTTTCATTCTCTGGCTCTACCTCCTCTCCTCAACCCCTCTCTGTTGATATTTTACAAGATTCATCCCTGAGTCCCCTGTTGTTCTCGATCTATGCTGCCTCCCTTTGTAAACTCATCAGCTCTTTTGGCTTCCAATATCACTTCTGTGGGAATGACTAACAAATCTAACTGTCCTCTTCTGATCTCTCACCGCCCCTCTTGACTCATGTCTCTGACTGCCTCTCTTCTATCTACAAATGGATTGTTGCTTATTTCCTTTAAAAGTTAACTTGTCTAAAACAGAACTTCGGATCTTTCCTCCCTTAAGTACTGCTACTCTCATGTCTGTCCCTCTCCAAGTCAATGGTGTTACCATTAGATCTACCTCACAGACTCTCTGCCTAGGTGTTCTCTTAGACTGTGACCTCTCCTTTTCCTCTCTCCTTTGTCCAATTGATTGCCAAATCCTGCCACTTCCATCTAAAAAACATAGCATGTATCTGCCCCTATTTAACACCCTAGTGGCTAAGGTATGTTGCTATGCGCACTCACGTGGACTACTGCAATCCACTTTTCAGTGGTCTTGAGTGTTCCCAACTTGCCCTGTTAAAGTCTATAATAAATGCAATGGTGAGGCTCATCTTCCTATCTGCTCGCACCTTCCATGCCTCCCCATTCTGTCAGGCCCTACATTGGCTTCCTATTAGATATACAAATCTAAATATATTGCTGTTACAAACTACCTATCCTCCCTAATACACAAGTATCTAGGCCCCAGCGCTCTGCTGAAGACCTGCGTCTATCCTCTATTCATACTCCCAACTATGATGCTCGCCTTCAAGACTTCTCTAGAGCTGCACCATTCCTGTGGAATTCCCTTCCCTTCTCCATTAGACTCTCACCCAGTCACCATTTCCTTCAAAATAATAATTGAAAATTCACTTCTTCAGGAAAGTGTAAAGTAGGAGAATTAAGAAGGGGGTGGTAAAAAACCAATCCACTTAAAAAGACTCCCTAAAGTGGAGCACTAAATTAGTACTCACCCCTACAACCGAGGGGTATTCGATATCTCAAGCGGAGATAAATATAGGACAAAAAGTAAGAGAAAATACAATGGTGAAGTATATCGAAGAATAGTAAATAAATCCTAATAAATAAAGTGCAAAAAAGGCAAACTCACAAATATAGAGCCAAGTGAAGGACTGGCTCAAATCTCAAGTATTTTGGTGTGCATAAGGAGACACCTTCCCATTTTGCTGGTTTTCTTATCTTCAACACTCAGGAAGTAAAAGAGAAGATATCCCTCTAGTGTAGTATATTGAGACTGTTGTGGACAAAAATATTAAGCCAATTCATATTAATAAAATGCCTATTTACTCAGCATAACCACAATCAGCATTATTCAATCTTATATGTGATTTACCTAAAATGGCCACTAGGGAGTTTACTTTTAACATCGACTAACACCCTCATTAACAAGATGGCGCTGGAATCTGAGGGAGACCTACAAGATACCAGTGAAATCACACCCGGTAGGAAGTGCACTAAATGAACCATTTAACACCTAACAAATTATTGATATATTATTCCATGTTATCTCTGACAATGCATATGATGTAATTTTGCTTTATAAGGGGCATGCCGTCGCCCCAGAATAAACATTCCTCAAGTTTTTCATTAACTCGAAACCTGTGTCTGGTGTGAATTACTTTTTAAATTTGGCCAGGGGCAGATACGCAAGATAATCAATTGATTGATTGATTCCACATCATTTGACGCCCAACGTGGGGCACCGGGTTTTGCCGGTTCGGACGGCCAGAAACCGGGACTGGAGCCTGATCATCTCCTAAATACAGTGGTTTGCCTGTATTCTCCTGTTTTGTGTCGGTCTGTCTCCGTGTCCACTTCCGGCTTCCAGAAGGCTACAAGACAGGTAATCTCTTATCCAGTGCCTTTTAAAACGAACCTGTCGATTGTCTATCTGCCTCTTGAGTGTTTGTGTGCATGTGAGACAGCTGGTGTGTGGTTTATGTTTTATTACTATAGCTTGACTGCCTAGCGGGCAGGGAACGCATCCGCCCGGTGAGGGGCTGGGAATTTACTATAGCTTGACTGCCTAGCAGGCAGGGAACGCATCCGCCCGGTGAGGGGCTGGGAATTTGTTATAGCTTGACTGCCTAGCGGGCAGGGAACGCATCCGCCCGGTGAAGGGCTGGGAACCGCTTAGAGAAAGGCTGTGAATTTTGTTGTACTGTTCTAAATTTACTGTTTAGTTTTTACTATGCTCGTTGTTATATTGTTCTTTATTATATTAGGGTTTTTATTAAATTGTGGCCATAGTGTGGGTACCCTCGCTGTGTGTGTGTGTTGTGTGGCTCATCCTTGATTCCAGATTATGTGTACATCTCTACATCTGTGACTCTTGTAAATGTCTTCTGATTAGTCTCTCCACGTTCACCTTTTCCTTCATTCTCTACCTCTTCTGTACTTTTTACCCAGAGCCGTGTTAGTCACCCACGCTCACCTGCTCAGATCCGTGGCCACCATCTCTGGTGGGCGGATCCCGTGACTAGTCTACGTTTAGGAAAGACGCACGAAGATCAATTCCTCGTTGCAGTCGAGCACTGTAGACATTCCTTCTTTTTCCTCTCTCTGTCCCTTTTACGTGGGAAGCATTGTTTGGTAAAAATGGGACAAGAACACGCCAGACCTTCCAAAGGCTACTTAGCTTGTGACATAGTTAAGGAGAGAGCATGTTAAAAATAAAGAAAATAGCAAAGATTTGTGGCTTCCAAATGTCACCCAGTGGTAGATTACAGCCAGAATTTTGGAGGAAATTGCTTATTGACGAAGAGGGCTTATTGTTGGATAATGGGTTAACGAAAGCCGTGGAGGCTTGGTATCGGGTGGAAAGAGGACTCAAGCGTGAGGGTTGGTTAGAGGAAGAACTAGATTTTGGAGGACAATCGATTTATGTATATCATATGTAACAGAGTGTTGGGGATGGTGGTCAGGGGTGTATATCTGGCACCCAGACTTTTGCACAGCCACTATCCTGACATGTGGGTAAGCACATGCAGCCCCAGGGAAAGTTAAGTTTAAATGTAGGTTTTTTTCCTCTGTTGTTATTTGGGTCCCTGGGGTGGAGTATTCGAAAGAGCAGGGTGGGCCGATTCTCCACCCATTGTCAGAGTGGTTGTGCATGAGTCCAGCCCAGGTTTTCCATAGAGTTCTGGCTCATTGCCTAACGAGGTCATTAGCCTCACCTGTAGGGGCTGTGAGCAGCTATATAACTGCAGTTAAAGCAGGGTGAAGTGAGGGAAGTGTTTTGGTCAAGAAAGAAGATTTGCTGTTCATTGTACCCTGTTACTTCACAACAACAGAAAATAAACAGGCCAGAGGCCTTTTTGAAACTGGACTTTGTCTTGACCTGGTTTTCTTACCCTAGAGGGCTGTGCGGTTGCCAAAAGATCCTGGACAAACACACACAGGAAAGTAAGTTTGTCACACATAGAAATGTTTGTAATGATGATTCATCTCTTGATGTTCCCCAGCCACCGCCCTATGATGGCGCTCAACACAATGTGAAAGAATCTGACTCTGTCTCCCCAGCCACTACCCACTCGTCACCTCCAAATGGCGTAGGCTCCTCTGTCCCCACCCCTCTGTACCCCGTCCTCGGGGCGGACGGATCTTATTACTATCCCGTCCCTCTCCCACCTCCCTCTGTTTTTTCCACTGCTCCCGCCCCATTCCCACCTCCGTCTGTCATTCCTACTGCTCCCGTCACTCTCCCACCTCCCTTTGTCATTCCTATTGTTACCACCTCTCTCCCACCTCCTACCATCGTCCCCACTATCCCAGCCCCTCTCCTACTTCCCTCGGGTCCCGTCTCTCTTCCACCTTCTCCTGTCGCTTCTGATCCCGCCCCTCTTCTACCTTCCTCTATCACTTCTTCTGAGATCACCCGTCTCCCACCTCCCTCTGTCATTCCTTCTATTCCAGCTCCCCTTTCACCTTCACCTATTGCCTCCCCCGTCACCCCTCTTGTTCCTCTCCCCGTCATTCCTTCTATTCCTGCTCCCCTCCCGCCTTCACCCGTTGTTCCCCTTGTCACATCTCCCTCTGCGATATCCCCCTTCGACCAATCTTTCTGTGCCACTCCCTCCGCTCCTGCATCTCCCTCTCCTCTCCTCTCCCCATCACCCCTTCCATCCCAGTTTCAGCTTCCCCTCCCCTTCCAGCCTCCAATCCCGTAGTCCCTCCCTCTCTTGATCTTTCATCACTCATTTCCGCCCTCTCTGCTCCCTCTCCTCTTCCCATCACCCCTTCCATCCCAGTTTCAGCTTCCCCTCCCCTTCCAGCCTCCAATCCCGTAGTCCCTCCCTCTCTTGATCTTTCATCACTAATTTCCGCCCTCTCTGTGCCCTCTCCTCTTCCCATCACCCCTTCCATCCCAGTTTCAGCTTCCCCTCCCCTTCCAGTCTCCAATCCTGTAGTCCCTCCCTCCCTTGATCTTTCATCACTCATTTCCGCCCTCTCCGCTCATCTCCCTCAGCTTACTCAGACCCCGTCACCTCCGGTTATGACAATCACTTTCCCTCCCAGCACCCTTCCAACCATTTCCTCTTCCGCCCCTTCACCCAGTCCAGTTCCTGTCTCCACCTCCCTCATGGCGGCTCCCAGTTACCTAATCATGATAGTTGGGTCGAATGAATCTGTTGCATTGGAACAACCTCATGCTGTAGGCGCCTCTCCTGCTGCATCAGGCTTTTATCCCACTACCTCTCAATTAGTTACTCCTCAGGCCATTGCTGTTGGTTCCCCCAACTCCGGTGCTCCGGCTGTTTAAGACCCTAATTCACAAGATGCCGCCAGCTACCACGGTCTCCCGTTCCCGATTTCCCCCGAAGATGACAACGTGCAGGGGCTCAGACCAATCCGCCCTGCGAATCATAGGGTTTCCCACAGGCCACCCTGGCCAATCATATCCACACCTTATCAACTGTGGAAGGGGCTCCCCCAATGTATGTTACTTTCAACCCATCCCAAGCTGCAACCCTGGTAGCCTCCCTCCCCGACCCTGAGAAACACCCCATGCCCAGATTCGCAAGACATACTCAGCTGCCTGGCACGATCTGTGTAGTCTGTGTGAGATCAAAGCTGGGGATGCCTATTGGCCCATTATGGAAAGGAGTTTTAATGATGCTCTCCTCACTACTGATATGGATTTTCAGTCGGGTATCACATTCTGTGAACAGCTTCGGGCCTGGGCCCAGGATAAACTAGCTGGCCAGGCCACTTGTATAAATGATATTATACAAGATAAACTTGAGTCTGTGGAGAAGTACCATTCACGATAGACTCAAACTTTCTCTGATCTAGGATTCAGTGTATACAGTGTATACATACCCAAATGTGACCTTTGTTGCGGGCCTTAAGGAAGCCATCAGGAAACGCTTGGTGCTTTCCCGCCCTGAATATAGGATTATTCCTCTAGACACTCTACTTTTGGTTGCTAAAGGCCTAGAATCTGCACTACAGCCACCCCAAAGGAATCGTAATCCCCTTTTGTTTTCCTTTTATAGTCCTACCACCAGATCCGCCCCAGCACCCGCAGGGTATCCCGTGCCAGCTACACAGGTACAACACCATACACACGCACCTAGGCCTCAGACCAGGGCTTGCTTTAATTGTAACCAATTAGGTAATTTCAAGAAAGATTATCCACACCCCAGAGTGCCTAGACAACAACAGCCGACCACTAGACCACCTAATCCTGTGTTCAACTATCCTATGTACTCCCATGACCCTGCAATCACACATGGTTGCCTCCAGCCAGGTTACCCCCCACAGGTATATCTTCAGGCACATACTTCAGATTACCCTCCTCAGGAATATAACCAAGCTGCCTGTCAGCCATCCCCAGCAGATGATCACCCTCCACACCGCAGCTATTTTCACAATTCCCCTGATAATTATGATACAGATGATTATCAAAAAGATGACCGTCCTGTACCCAGTCAACATCGCCCTACACGCCAGACTCAGCAGACCAGTCGCTCCACCGCACCCACATGTCACTACACTGGCCCTGATCAATCTCATCTAGACCTCTTACAATAGGTAACTGGCAAACCTGTGTCTAACACCCCTGTCATGGCAGTGTTTTCAGGGGACAGTAATCCTACCCGTAGAGGGTCATCCTACTACCTTTTTAGTTGACACAAGTGCAGCCCGCAGTGTTCTCAGAGAACAAGACCTGCCTGTCTCTTGTGTAGGTGTCGATGGTATCCCTAGAAACAACCCATTAACTAAGCTCTTGCGGGTGGGTTCAGACATTCTCTCACGGTTTGATGTCTCTTCTACTTGTCCAATTAACCTACTAGATGCTGATGTTCTGTCCCGTCTTCAAGCTTCTATCTTCTTCACCGCTGATGGCCAGGTTCAATTATTAACCCCCCTTTCTCGCAAAGATACTTCTGTTCTTTGCTCTTTGCCCCTAATGTTGCACATGAATTCCCCCTCCGAGGAGGTAAGGGTCCCTGATGCCCCCAGTGCCCTGGATAGGGTTCCTACCAGATGACATTGGACGCCTAAGAGTCCCACCCATAGTTGTCACACTACTAAAGGGAGCTAATCCACCACGAAGACCACAGTACCCATTAAAGCATGCATGAACCTTTGCCATCTCCAAACAAGTTGAAAGTCTGTTAGCAAAAGGTGCTCTGGTAAAGTGTGTGTCAGAGTGTAACACCCCTCTATTTCCAGTGAAGAAGAAGACCGAAAAAGGCCAACCTGACCAATACCATATGGTTCAAGACCTCCACGCTGTTAATGAGGTCACCAACCGAGACACTGCTGTTGTCCCGAATCCACATATACTGTTGTCACAAGACCCTCCAATGGCTAAATTCTTCACTGTGGTTGATTTTGCAAACGCCTTTTTCAGGATGCCCTTGGATCCCTCTTGCCAATATCTGTTTGCTTTCACACATGATCGCCAACAGCACACTTGGACTGTCATGCCTCAAGGTGCACAAAATTCCCCTACTCAATTCGCCAAAGCTATGTCAACTGTCTTAGAACTCTGGCAGAAGTCTCACCCTGACGTGGTCCTGCTCCAGTATGTGGATGATCTACTCCTCTGTGCGGATGATCTTCCAACTACTGAACAAAATTCTGAAGATCTCCTTTGTTTCCTCGCTGAAGAAGGGTGTAAAGCCTCCAGAACGAAACTTCAGTGGTGCCGGCCCTCTGTGGTCTTCTTGGGACATTGCCTTTCCCATGGCACCCATCACCTAACAAAGAACAGAGTACTTGCTATTACAAATCTCTCTCTCCCATCTACTCATCAAAATCGTCATGCGTTCTTGGGCCTCATCACATACTGCAGGTCTTGGATCCCTGAGGCTTCTCAGCTTATGCAACCTCTCTATGATGCCTTGAAGACTGAACCAATTTCATTGTCTTTAACAGCTCGCTCCTGCTACTATGCCCTTCAAAGGGCCATCTCCTCTGCCCCAGCTTTGGGCCTACCTAACTATCAGCAACCATTCAAACTTTTTGTCTCTGAAAAGATGGGCCATGCTTCAGGGGTCCTTACACAATCACATGGTTCCCGTCAACGCCCTATTGGTTATTTTTCATGCATACTGGACCCCGTGGCTCGAGGCGGTCCTTCTTGTTTACGTGCTGTGTTTGCCGCCAGTGCCCTGCTGGAAAAAACTAATGACTTTGTTCTCAGACATAAACTCACTGTCCTTGCTCCCCGTGACATCACGGCCATCCTGAATCAAGTCCAACCGAAACATCTCTCCTCCCAGAGACACCTCCGCCTTCAAACCTCCCTCCTCTTGCCTGATAACGTCACTCTACAAAGATGTTACTCTTAGAACCCGGCCACTCTTCTGCCTCTTCCCAAGGGGGAATACCACAATACTGGTATAGTCTGGACATAAATCCTGATGTTCATATGGACCTTCAAGTGAAAAAGCCCATGGTACCACATGATGAACAACCTGAGGGCTAACTACATTGCACCCTGTGGTTCAGGAATACCCCAGGTCCTGACCCATACTATGAAGAAGAATTATTCAGTCTGGTGGAAGTACGCATCACCCTGACAGACCTGTTCTGTGCTTCTGAAGGAAATACTGTTATCTTGGTCTACCTGCCCATGGAGGTATCACATTTATACCACCACTGGGAGGTGGCAGTTCCTCATATCTCTTTCACCAAATCTCTGAATCTCTCATGGAAAGAACTCGGCCCAATGGCCAAAACATGGAGTACCGCAACTCAAGAACAGCTCATATTGACGGGGTCACTAAAAGGACCATAAATTGCAAAACAGTCGGGTTTCTTACGGAAGCAGGTACTCCGGTGAAACATAGCGCAGCTATCATCGAATTAATGGATGCCTTACTGCTCCCTGAAGAGGTGGCCATATTGAAGGTAAAGGCCCATGGGAGATTTAATTCAGAAGAAGCATGTGGCAATTACTTAGCGGATCAGGCTGCTAAAGATGCGGCAAGCCAGTGTCAGGAAGTGGACAGAAGAGTGCCCGTTGAAGAGACTCATATTTACACTATGCAAACCCTACCTACCGACCTCAAGCTCCTGAGAGAACAACAGGCCGCTGCCACCCCACAGGAAAAACAAAGTTGGAAAGATAAAGGGGCAACCCTCCAGAATGAAGTGTACACAATCAACCTCAAATTTCATCTACCCAAGAATGTGTACCCAGCTGTCGTTCAGTGTGCCCATGGACCAGCCCATTTATCCAAGCACCTCATGAACTCTCTGATTGATAAATATTTTGAGGCACCCGGAATCACTACTTTGACGAGGAATTACTGCAGATCCTGTACTATCTGCGCCAGATGTAATCCTGGGAAAAATAATTAAAGCCGCACCAAACCATCTGGCCAAGCCACAGTACCCTTTCCATAGGATCCAACTTGATCATATCCAAATGCCAAAAAGTGGCCGGTATGAATATGCACTGGTCATAGTGGATATGTTTTCAGGATGGCCAGAAGCTTTTCCTGTCACTAACCTCACTCCTAAGACCACAGCAAAGTGCCTACTTACCGAAATCATCTGCAGATATGGAGTTCCTGAGGTGATTGAAAGTGACCAGGGAACATCCTTCACCGCGTTGCTAACCAAGGAAATCTGGGCAGCACTGGGGGTGACCCTTGCATTCCACACACCCTATCACCCACAGAGTATTGGTAAGGTAGAACGCATAAATGGCACCTTGAAAGCCAGATTGCTTAAAGGACCACTAAAGTGCCAGGAAAACATACTCGTTTTCCTGGCACTATAGTGCCCTGAGGGTGTCCCCACCCTCAGGGACCCCCTCCCGCCCGGCTCTGGAAGGGGGAAAGGGGTAAAAACCTTACCTTACCTTTTTCCAGCACTGGGCGGGGAGCTCTCCTCCTCCGATCCTCCTCCTCTCCTCCCCGTCGGCTGAATGCGCACGCGCCGCAAGAGCTGCGCGCGCATTCAGCTGGTCGGATAGGAAAGCATTATCAATGCTTTCCTATGGACGCTTGCGTGCTCTCACTGTGATTTTCACAAGAGGCTTTGGGGGAAGGCTTAACCCATTCATAAACATAGCAGTTTCTCTGAAACTGCTATGTTAATAAAAAAATGGGTTAACCCTAGCTGGACCTGGCACCCAGACCACTTCATTAAGCTGAAGTGGTCTGGGTGCCTAGAGTGGTCCTTTAATATGGCCCAAGAAACTAACCTACCCTGGCCGGAAAGTCTTCCCATAACACTATTTAGTGTAAGGTACACTCCAAGAGGGAGATTTAGCTTATTCCCCCTATGAGATTTTATTTGGTACAGCACCCAGGTTAGTCTGTTATTTTCCTCAATAACTTCAAATTCAGTCAGATGCAATGGTAGATTATAAATGGTAGATTATATAACTGCACTCTCTCATGTCTTGACCAAAATCCATCTATTCCAGATCCAGAATCAAACACAGGTACACATAAACTCATTCCTGGTGACTGGGTTATGGTCAAGAAATTCCTGAGAAAGCACATTCTTGAGCCAAGGTTTGATGGTCCATTCCAAGTCCTATTGACCACGTCTATCTGGGTAAAATTGGCTGGGAAGAATACCTGGATACACACCTCGCACTGTAAGAAAGTTCCTGATCCAGAGGAAGCAAATCCCGCTAAACAGCTTCCTGTGTCTATTTCTGCTGCTAGGCCTATTAAAGGCCCAACAAGTTGCTATCACCAAAGATAATCGTGTTTACATATTCTGGTATAACTCTTCAAACACACATGTAGCTACTTTTACCTTTGATTACTGCGATATTGTTCCTTGTATTTTTCCACAATCACAACACTCAACGATATACAAAGACATACCCAATAGAAAGGACCCATACATTTGTGTGACAGTTAACCACTGGGGACATCATTGTAGTACCTGGAAAGCAGCAGGTTGGGACATAGGCCGACCATGGGGCTACAGACCACAAAGCGCCTTGGATAGGGTGGACAGACATGGACACCCTTATTACACAGAATGACCTTATGTAAGCCAACAGGGTCTACCCCAATGAAACTCACCTTAAACATAGAACATCCCAGCCCAGGAGACACTGGAGAGTACATAATGGGGATGTACTGGAGAGGGGGTAGCTCATATAACAAGTTGGGGACCTTCTATTTACAAGACATGCACACATCACCTGACTGGGTAGACTCTACACACATGATCACGAACCCTCTAAAACGACACATTAAAACTCTTAAGGACATGGTGGCAATTGCCAACCCTACATTCGAGGACACTATGGCTATGGAGACCGGTTTTTCAGATACCAATCTATGGCTTGAGTGCATGAGGTATAATGCTAATTCACACAATAAAACTAACTGTTATGTCTGTGGCGGGGCCAGACTCCATCTGGGTACAGTGCCTCTCCCCCCCAATGTTGAGATGTGTTTTCTAAGCCTCTATGTACACAGCCACAAACTCATCAGTATGTGAATCATGGAAAAAGGTATATCCAATAACTGCAGTTCGTATGTCGACCACGAGGCGGCGGCCATTTTAAACAGGCGAAAGACCAGCGGTGTTTGGCCCAGATTCTATGGAACTGAAAACGGACACTTTTTCCGCCGAACATGGCTGAAGCCACCGACCTCCCTTCTCTATCGACAAAAGGGTATGAACACCGGCCGTTCGGGAGTTTGAAACGCACGAATGGACTTACCCCAGATAGCCTTCCCATGTGGTCAATCGCATACCGAAAGACTGTAATAGACTTTGACTCCATGGCGATTGAACTATGCGTATGGGATCTGAGCGCTATTCGCTAATAATATGCACTCAGATCCAGGCTATCTGGGGATGTGTTACACGAATGAGAAATGTTCGGCAATTGTAAAGTTATGTATTTTTATGTGTTTTTTTGTGTTGTATTTAAAATGGCGATTTGCCTCTGTCCTGGGAGATAATTGAATTACTTCTCAATTATCTCCACGACAGAGGGGAGGAAACCATGATGCATGCTGGGAATATTATGTGCCTGTGTGTCCTAACATGCTATATGTCTGTCTGCCATTACAGTCTCCCATTTGGTCCCCTAGGGGAGTGTCCACCAAGTGGGAGACCTGCATAAATACGGGCGGGTATCCCACAGTAAACCCAGTTCATGTTTTACACTCAATGCGGAGCTTGGTCTTGTTATTGGAGGGGAATGTAATACACGAATAGCGACTGCCGGATGGAATTATTAGCCGCTTGGGAGATATATGGTTTCGGCTGTTAGCGGCAATTCGTGAGTTTACTGATTGGGAAGTGAAGTACCCATACGGATCCCGTTCGGGAGATTGGAGTATTCCCCTGTTTGTGGTTCCTATGATTGGAGTTGATATGAATGCAGTTTGCGTTATGGTGAGAGGGGAGGATTAAGTAAATGGCTGTTTTGATTATTTGATGCCGAGGGTGCCGTTACAACCTCCCACTACCTTATTGGTAAATAAAGTCAAGTCCTTGGGAGACATTTATTGGCTATGTGGTGATATGCAACTCAGAACTAAAATGGCTGGCCTGTGGTGGGGAGAAAGCACTCTGATCAAAGCCATCATGCCTATACATATAATTTCTGATAACCACCAAGGCCCACTTGATTCCCCACACACGTACTTCAGGATACTGATGCCATAGGTGTACCAAGGGGGGTACCAAACGAGTTCAAGGCCAGAGATGAGGTTGCGGCAGGATTCGAATCCTTGATCCCACTCATCACCACTAACAAGAATGTTAACTGGATTAATTATATCTATTATAATCAGCAACGTTTTGTCAATTATACTAGAGATGCCCTTCAAGGCTTGGCAGAACAATTGCAGGCTACCTCCCAAATGACATTCCAGAATCGAATGGCCTTAGACATGATCCTAGCAGAAAAGGGTGTGTGTGCAAAATACTCCCCGACACTATGACATGCTGTACCTTCATCCCAGATAATACAGGCCCCAATGGTAAAGTAACCAGAGCCATAGAGAAATTAGAAAGTCTCTCTGCCGAATTAAAAAAGAACTCAGGGGTCTCCAATTCATGGGACAGATGGTTGGGATGGATGAGTGGATGGCAGAGAGTTCTCTTTCAAGTAGGTATGGCACTTCTTACAGTAATGATTCTCCTCCTCTTCCTGGTTTGCTGTGTGATGCCCTGAGTGCAAAGGTACTTACAAAAGACTGTAGATCAGACCATTGACCGCACCACACGAACATTCTTACATCAAGATATTGACGATATAGATTGTGACACACCGCACCACCTCAAAAGGACAACTACTTCTTTATAAGGACAGCATAGGGTCAGCGTCTGTCTCCATGGGTAGGAGACGCGGGAGATGTAGTGGGTTAGCCACTACGGGATACCCGCGCAGTGAAGCGTTCGAGGCCTATTCAGACAGATGAGCTTCAGCCAAGTAGGAACATTACTAGGGTCAGTTAGTAGTTGTCTCTTTAGTAAATAGTCATTTTAAGGGGGGACTGTTGTGGACAAAAATATTAACCCAATTCATATTAATAAAATGCCTATTTACTCAGCATAACCACAATCAGCATTATTCAATATTATATGTCATTTACCTAAAATGGCCGCTAGGGAGTTTCCCTTTAACATCGACTAACACACTAATTAACAAGATGGTGCTGGAATCTGGGGGAGACCTACAAGATACCAGTGACATAACACCCGGTAGGAAGGGCACTAAATGAACCACTTAACACCTAACCAATTATTGATGTATTATTCCATGTTATCTCTGACAATGCATATGATGTAATTTTGATGTATGATGTAACTTTATAAGGGGCATATGATGTAATTTTATAAGGGGCATGATGTCTCCCCAGAATAAACATTCCTCAAGTTTTTCATTAACCCGAAACCTGTGTCTGGTGTGAATTACTTCAGGAGCATGCACACATCATATTAAATTTGGCTAGGGGCAGATACGCAAGATAATCAATTGATTGATTGATTCCACATCAGAAACCAAATAATAAATGCAAATCAGTGCCAAGTCATAGAATGCTCACCTTTTATAGAGCCAACTGTAAACATCTGGCTCAGGTGGAAACAGCCTGTTACCCACTAAAGGGGGGTAAAACCTTCTTTGGAGCAATTAGCAGCAGGATGGAGATGGCAGCAGATGGACTAATAAAGATCCAAAGATCTAATTTATTAAAAATAATTAAGTATTAAACACATACAACTTACAAAACTATAAAATAAAAGTTAATAGATTTCGATTGAGAAAGCCCGAGGAGAGGGCGAAATGCGTCTCGGAGGATCTGTTCAGCATTTATATGAACATTTATTTTATTGGACAAAACAGAGACCCTAAGAGCTAAAAGCCCTGAAGGTCAAAAAGTGGGATGTCCCTGGAGACCTGAGTAATAAATACTCAATACTAAAATATAATCTTTATTGATACATTAAAAACAAAAATATGAAGCTTGTGGATGACAGATACACAACCAAAGAAAAAAGAATTAAGGGGTTTCCCGACTGGCTTTCTCAGAAATATGCCAAATATTGCAGGGGCATCACTTATAAAAAGTCTGTAGCTCAAAATATAACGTAAGAGGAAAAAGACAAAGAGGACTTGAAGCGTAGTGTGGTTCTTATATACCTCTAAAGACTAACTCTTGATAAACTCAGAGCGAGCTACTGGGGCTTCTAAGCGTCTACTATATCCTAGCCTGGACACATAAAATAATCATATAGTAGCCTAGGTTCAGTGTAGTGTATCCATTCAATAATGCACTTTGAAGGAATTATACTACGGTCGAGGGGATACTGAAAGGTAACTGTATCCCAGCTCAACGTTACATAAACAAAGTAACAAGTAGACAAGCAGTCTGTGCCAAATGTGGGTAATATAACATTGTATCAAATGGCTAGAAAACCTAATGGTGCATGCCGTCAATCACTAAGGCATGCTACAAATGTTAGCCTATAATGCAAATGTAACCCCTGGCTGCCTGGCTGCTGGATGTCTACTAATTGCGAATACAGTAAGAGCAATAAGGATATGGAATTCTCTGCCTGAAGAGGTGGTTTTGTCAGAGTCACTACAGAGGTTTAAACTGCAATTGGATAAATACTTACAAAAACATAACATACAGGGATATAATTTCTAATTAGTGGGGTAATAGCTGCTTGATCCAAGGAGACATCTGACTGCTATTTTGGGGTCAAGAAGGAATTTTTTCCTAGTTTGTGGCAAAATTGGAAGCACTTCAGACTAGGTTTTTTGCCTTCTTTTGGATCAACAGCAACAACATATGTGAGGAAGGCTGAACTTGATGGACGCAAGTCTCTTTTCAGCTATGTAACTATGTAACAAGGTACGTCTGGGTGACTGTAACGGCTACCCAGCTGGTAAGGGGGTATCTGCCTTTGGAGACGTCCTTTTCCTGGCAAGCTGCTTTGTAGTAATGGAGTCTTATTCCCATCCACAAGATCCAAGAGTAGAATCAGGCATAACTGTAAAATGGAGCAGAGTAACTGTACAATAAATTCCCTTCCAAGAACGAGACAAGGCTACGTTTTGAAGGGTCAAGCAGAACTGATGTTTATTGACAGGGGTCTCCTTTTATTCAATGTTGCCCTGGAAAGGGCTACACCTTCATAATTAACACAGTACCCAATCCCAAACATGGTACAACCCCCACGTTTCCTCCGTCAGATAAACATTTAACATAATTATAACACTCACACTATTTTACCCAAGTTCTGGCTGTACCCCAAAACCAGGGGTTACACCCTTAAATCCAGTATCCCCAGATAGCTCTTGTTCAGGGGAACAACATATCAAAAATCCAGCCCATTCAGTTAAAGCGTTCGGGAGTTATGGGTCTTTGAAGTTTTGACCGACCGCACAGACTTTCTAGCCGAAAATAGTTCCACAAGTTTTGGCCTTGCGGTCAGTCCCCGTTCGTGCATTGAAAACCCACGAAAATCTTGCCATCCACAGCTATCTTGGCGTTCGCCGGAATCCCCATGCATGATTTAGTCTTTCTACCGAACGGCCGGCTGTTCGGTAGTTTCAGCACGAATCTACGGTGTCACGGAGGTCTCAGCGGTGTTCGTCTGTTTGCGTATCCGTTTTGAGTTCCACACGATTGATGGCAAAACACCGCAGTTCATGCATAAGATGGCCATGAACACGTGCAAAGTCCCGAAATGTCTGCCACCTATACTTTACACAAAGGATTCGTCACTTCAGGGTGGTCTGGTGTTCGGTAGTTTGGACTCGTTTTTTGGGCAATAGTAATTCGCATAAAACAGGCAAGTCGGTTCTTTTGTATATCCCGGTTATGTATTGTCAAAGGAGTCCAGGCAGAAATTGTAGTTCTGTTACAGTGACGAATGGAGAGAAGTGGGCATACAACCCACATTATCTCAGACGGCGAACCCGCATAGTCTGCCCCCCACCATACCCCAAGTCATCAGTACATAAACCTGGTAGACCTAACTGGCTACAGAACAAAAATATTGCAGATAAATAAATGAAGCCTTTCTACATAGTGTCCTAGTCTGACGCGCTTTTCAGCGCTTCCGATAGCGTCTTCGTCAGAGGCAAAATGGCTGAATGTGTCCTGGAATGGGCTGTTATTTAAATGGATCACACACCAATAGGATAAGGGGGCGTGTACATACAGTTCCCGCCAAGTCCGGACGGTAAAACTGAGTCACGCCCCCCTTGATACGTGTCAACCAGTCACTGGCTACCCGCTAGAGATGTGAAAGAAGACCCGAAGGGGGATTAACCCTTTGTATTCCCAAGGCTCTGTTGTTGGCAAGATAATACCTCCAAATCTCACGGCTAGATCATGCCTCCAATTTGCAAGGGGAAGCCTGTCCCTCTAACAGTGTGTACAGTGCATCAACCTGCCTGCATCCCACTTCATTTCTTGAGGGCACTGGGCAGGAGAGCATATAATGCTATGCACGAAAAGAGAGACAAGAGTAGCTTAACTGTAGGGAAACATCAAGGGTAGCCTGACTATGGTCATTACACTGTAGAATAACAGGGAGCACCCCAATGTATTGCATCCAAATATGGTGCCTCTCATATCTCCAGCGTCACAAAAATGGGATGGGCCCTAATTCCTGTATGGGTATTGGATTCCCATTTTTTCAAAATTTCCCAATCAATGTGACAGTATTTTATGCAAAACACAACACACAAGGTTGGTGCCTGCACCCCCTGGTAATGCATAACCATCGGGACACTCCCCCCCAGTTCCTAATGAAAAGGGCTTCATACCCCAAACCTTGTGGAATAATCTACAGTGTGAATTTCCAATAACATGGAACGACAACCTCATAGATTACAAGCTTAATATAGCTTAATATTGATAAAATTAAGTGTGACAACATACAATAAAGAACTATAAAGGAAAACAAAGTGATTAAAGAATTGTACACTCGGTCCCACAACCTCTCCCTATAAAAGATGGACATATATTCCTCGCTAAGTTCCTTTATCAATGAAGGGGGTGAAGGTGAATCCTTCATCCTCTGGGGGCCAGAGTGTCAAACCTGTAGATCCAGAAACACTCCCTTTTGAGGAGGGTTTGATCCAGGTCCCCCTCTCTCCGACCTAAAGTAATCTTCTCAATTCCTGCGAACCTCAGGCCATTGGGGGAACCTTGATGATACGTCCTTATGTGTCTTGCTACTGGAGTGTCCCTAAGCTTTGTCACAGAGTGTACGTGTTCCATTATCCTCCTTTTAAGGAGCCAGATGGTCTTCCCCACGTACTTCAGGCCACACTCACAGATGAGAAGATATATCAACCCTTTGGTATTGCAGTTAAAAAATTGTTTGATCATGCACACCTCTCTGCTTGATGAATCAGTAAGCCGTTTTGATTCTTTAGCCACATATATGCACGTCACACAGTGCCCACACTTATATGTGCCTTGTACCGTCAACCAGTTCCTACTCTCCCTTTTGGAGATGAAATGAATAGGTACCAACAATTCCTTGAGATTCCTACCCCTGTGTGCTGTTAAAGATACATGCAGTGTAACCACTCCCTTGAGTTGGGGGTCTTGTGAGAGGAGGGGCCAGAATCTCCCTAGGATTTTCTTAGCTTTGTTCCAGCCTGGGTCAAAATTTGCAACACATCTAATGTATTCAGATGTGGGAGGGCTGGTCTTATTGTTTAGGAGTTCAGTCCGGTCACTAAGAAGTGCTCTCTGATATGCGTGTTTGAGGCACCGGTTGGGGTAACCCCTTTCCCTGAACCTAGCTCTAAGTAACTTAGCTTGGTCCATGAAGTCCTCCAGGGTTGATCAGTTCCTCCTCAACCTGAGGTACTGCCCCACGGGGATCCCTCTTTTAAGTGTAGTGGGGTGGTGGCTTTCCCACCTCAACATGGTGTTCATTGAGGTGGGCTTCCTGTACAGTGTGGTCTGTATACGGGATTCACCTGATACTGTAAAGGTGCAATCTAAGAAGTTGAGTGATGAACACCCAATTTCAACTGTAAATCTCAAGTTTAAGTCGTTGGTGTTCAATCTATGGACAAAGTTGGTGAAAGAGTCCCCCGTGCCAGTCCAGACAACGAGGACATCATCAATATATCTTTTCAACAAGAATATATTGCTTGTGTATTCCCTAAAGTGGTCGGAGAAAACCATGAACTCCTCCATGGCATCCAGTAGCAGATCAGGACCATCATACTCGTATCTCTCAGGCCTGTCGAGCTCCTCCATCTTGGGGGTATGCTGCAATGTATACCACCAGAGGGCCTGGTAGGCATCCTCCAGCCAAATCTCCTTCCATACCAGTCTCTTGAGCTCTGTTACCTACTCATCCAGGGGCTGCTCTCCTAGGAAAGACATTCATAAAGCCACTTGCCTCTCTTGCCGCTGCTCTTCACTAGGGAGCCTCTCACCTCGCTGACGCTGCACATCCTCCAGGGCTTCGTCCCAAAGTTCCTTTCTGGCCACCTCCCGGTAGTCCATCATGGCCTCCTCTGATATAGGCCCATCCTGCAGGGACAGGAGCTCCTGCAATCTCCAGTGGAAATCTTCCTCTATATTGCTGTAGATAGGAATGCTGCACGGTAGCTAGCTCTATCCATCTATTTGTAACTCCACACGTTACCGATGTCTCTGAGCTGCTTCTCCTCACACTAGGATGCCATCCCACCGCTTGCCACCAATGTAACGGATCACCTGGCACCCCGACTGGGTACCTCTGTTGAAGGATGCTCCTAGCGCTTCCTGAGGGCTCCAAGCACTCCAGCCGACACCATAACCACAGTAGACTCCTTCAGAGAGTGTAGACTGGTCCCTGGGGTCCAGTGGGTCGGTTGCCTGTCTCCATATCAGCCGCAGCGTGGGAGCTGTGTGCTGTCTGCTCCCTCTCGCCGCGCGGGCTGTCTGCTGTAGCTGGGAGCCAGAATATGACATCATATTCCGGCTCCCGGCATCAGCAAAGGGCGCGTGGCGAAAGGGAGCAGACAGCACACAGCTCCCTCGCTGCGGCTGATATAGAGACAGGCGCCCGACCAGGGGTGGGGTGTCCATCACCTCTTGCTCCCCCCCCCATGACATGGGGGACCAGGGGGGAGGAGGAAGGCATTTGGGGGTGGCAGAGTGCCTGTGGGAACGGCAGGAACGGCATTCCCACGCGTTCCTGCAGGACTCACAGGCGTGTCGCGGGGATTTGGGTGTGCAACCCCGTGCGCACGCCTATGGCTATCTGGTAGTTTCTAGTGTAGAAAATATCAATCTGTTTTCTATCACTTAGATCAAGTGTTGTAGGTGTGAAACAATATTACAAGTGACAGATGAAGTAAATTCGATCAAAGTTACGCTTTGTTTTGACTCTCAGATATGAAGTGAACACCCCAAATATACTATGTAGCGCCCCCCCAAAAAATTTTTTTACTTTTTAAAACTCCAATGTAAGCAGTAGATTAGCAGCAAGACAATTAGAATGTTTACAAGTGCGCAGTAAGCACACTATTAGACTCTTCGATTTGACTCTCAGATATGAAGAACAAGCCCCAAAATGTACTATTTAGCAGATTAGCAGCAAAACAATTAGAATGTTTACAAGTGCGCAGAAAGCACACTATTAAACGCTTCGATTTGACTCTCAGATATGAAGAACAGGGCCCAAAATGTACTATTTAGCAGATTAGCAGCAAAACAATTAGAATGTTTACCACTGTGCAGTATGCGCACTATTGAACGCTTCTATTTGACTCTCAGATATGAAGAACAGGCCCCAAAATGTACTAGTTAGCAGTTTAGCATCAAAACAAATAGAATTTTTACAAATTGCGCTGTAACCGCAGTATTAGACGTTTCTATTTGACTCTAAGATATGAAGTGCACGCCCCAAAATTTACTATTTAGCAGATTAGCAGCAAAACAATTAGAATGTTTACAAGTGCGCAAAAAGCGCACTATTAGGCGCTTTGATTTGACTCGCAGATATGAAGAACAGGCCCCAAAATGTACTATTTAGTAGTTTAGCAGCAAAACAATTAGAATGTTTACCACTGCGCAGTAAGCGCAGTATTAGACGCTTCTATTTGACTCTCAGATATGCACAGGTCCCAAAATGTACTTTTTAGCAGTTTGGCACCAAAACAATTAGAATGTTTACCACTGCGCAGTAAGCGCAGTATTAGACGCTTTGATTTGACTCTCAGATATGTAGTGCACCCCACTAAAATACTATTTAGCAGTTTAGGACCCCAAAAAATTTTAAGTTTTAAAACTGCAATGTTACAGCAGTATTTGACGCTTCTATCTGACTCTCAGATATGAAGTGCACCCCACTAATGTACTTTTTAGCACCCAAAAAATTTTACGTTTTAAAACTGCAATGTGACAGCAGTATTTGACGATTCTATTTGACTCTCAGAAATGAAGTACACCCCACTAATGTACTACCCCACTAATGTACTATTAAGCACCAAAAAAAAAATTACTTTTTAAAACTTCGATGTAACCGCGGTATTTGATGCTTCTATTTGACTCTCAGATATGAAGTGCACCCCACCCCACTAATGTACTAGTTTGCAGAATTCTTTCCTAAGCTGTCCCTATCAGCGGCAGCATCCTCTCCCTACACTAATAAGACCACATGTGCGTGCGGCGCTACACGACTCACGCTTATATATAGAGGCTGCACTGGTAGGCATGGCATACCATTAGTAGGCATGGCTGTGATGGCTTCTAAGGGCACATATATGTCAGTGTTCGGGTCCAGGGTCCAAAAAAACCTAATGTTCAACTCTATTAATGGTATTTCTCATTAACGAAAAAAAGAAAGATTTGACACAATTGGACTAAGAGATAACAGAATTGAATACATCCTTCCGACCCCTAGTGGAGAGTGGGGAATATGTGGAATTACTAGAAAAGATGGAGTAGGGAGTGAAAGACATAGAGATGAACATCAGAGAAATTAAGAGAAAGAAAATCATGAGAGACCAGAACGATTATAAGACCCAGACACAGAGAAATTTGAAAAAGGACACAAGGCAGAGACACCACTCTCCCACAACATACAGAACAGAACACAGACACCAATATCACTAATCCTACAGAGATGCCCTGGTTTCTCAAAAAACTCCCATAAAGGATCCTCCAAAGGACAGGATATATAATAGACATACATACAATAAAAGGCAAGAGGCCCTATATGAGACACCATCAAAGCAACAACTACAAGAATTCTGAGTACCGACATCAGGGGAGGCGCCATCAGGATCAAGAGCAGACAATATACCCACAAACAACCAGGAATAGGAGATTACTGGAATACCCAAAACAACAAGCCACAACCACTACAGCTCCATCCCCAGACTACAGAAGAACTGATTCCACACAGAATAACAGCCTGCACCCACCAATTTCCAACACCAATGCAGAGAATGATTTTTTAGCGAAACAGGGGAGGATCCCCCCCAAATGATTCTCAGTAGAAGACTTCCGATCCCCAGAGGTGAGAAGGAAAAGAACAAGAAAAGATCGAGACGAAGAAGCAGACCAACACGAAGAACAGACACAACTGAAAAGGAGGAAATAAGTATCTTCAATTTGTCAAATAGAACTCTAAATCCAGATGAAACATCCCTCCTAAGAAAAGGCCTGAAATTTGCCCCCACATCCAAGAATTCCAACTTCAACCTATGTATAGACTTACACAAATTCATAAGGAAAATCTCTATGAAAAAATTATTCTTGGATAAAGATGTGACGCAACAAGAGATAGATCAAGAATACATGCATACTGGACTACTATCAGGATTACTGTATGATCCAGCATGTAGAACTGTATAGCCTGAATGACAAGTAACGTATTATCGGTCCTTAGAATGGCCGGATTTAATGTACATAGAATAGTCAAAATACTAGCCGAGGTCAGGGAACACAGAAAGGGACGCAATGATGAGGACAGCCAGGAGTCAGGATACCAGAATACAGAGAAATCAATAAGCAAAGCCAAAGTCAAAAACCAACAGAAAACTATAAACAGGAACGCGCTCTCGGACAACCACATGGGAAACCACGACAGGGCACTGAGTGGAGGTCAGACTAGGTTTTTATATCCATCCTCCCTTTCCCATTGCTCAGCCCGGTATTTTGGCTCCAAAATGTGCGTGTGCGGTGTGCGTGGTTATTTCTGCCCGTGGATGTGCAACGGCCGGTGCCAGACTGTATGCTGAGACAGTCAGGACTGCAAGCTTCCAGCCGCTGAGCACCAGGTGAGGGAAAAGTGGCAGATGGATATGTGACATAACCCCCCACCTGAAGACCACCCACCGGGCGGGCAGGACCGGGCTTGAGAGGAAACTTGACATGAAAAGCGCGGATCTTACATGCAGGTCAGGAGCCGAAACCCAAGAACGATCAGCAGGACCGTAACCTTTCCAATCCACCAAGTACTGTAAAGTGCCCCGAGAAAACCTAGAATCCACAATAGAAGATACCTCATACTCTTCCTGACCACCCACCACCACCGGAGGGGGAGGAACACAAGGAACAGTATATTTATTGCAGACAAGAGGTTTGAGTAAGGACACATGAAAAGTGTTGGGAACCCCTAACGATGCAGGAAGATCCAGAGAGTAAGATACTGGATTGATCCTACAAAGCACTTTATAGGGACCAAGGAATCTGGGGGCAAACTTCATGCTAGGGACCTTAAGCTTGATGTTGCGAGACAACAACCAAGCCCGGTCACCCACTTGGTACACCGGGTTGGCACTCCTACGCTTATCAGCAAAATGTTTGAAGCATTCAGCAGCAGCCCCCAGAGCAGTTTGAACCTTAACCGAGGTAACCCAAATGGAGGCAAGACGCTCATCCAGAGCAGGAATGGCAGTATCAGAAAAAAAAGCAGGGAGAACCGTAGGATGCCTACCATTATTGACAAAAAAATGGACTGTGCCCAGAGGAGTCATGAACAGCATTGTTTCTAGCGAACTCGGCCCACGGGAGTAGTTCAGACCAATTGTCCTGTGTGCTATTAACAAAACAACGCAAATAAACTTTTAATGACTGGTTAGCCCTCTCAGCTGTACCATTGGTCTGTGGATGGTAGGAGGAGGAGAAGGAGAGATCAATCCCCAATTGTTTACTGAATGCCCTCCAGAACCTAGACACAAACTGACACAAACTGAGAGCCCCTATCAGACACAATATTGTGAGGGATGCTATGCAAACGGACAATTTTACGTATGAAAATTAGGACCAGTTCTTGCGAAGATGGCAACTTCTTGAGAGGAATGAAGTAGTGAACCCAGCAGAGCTAGGAAGCTCAACAATAAAGTCCACGGACAAGTGGGACCATGGAATCTCAGGAACAGGAAGAGGCTGCAACAGGCCACAAGGAAGTGCATGAGTCACCTTAGAAACTGCACACACAGAACATGCCTGCACATACTCTTTTACATCTTTCCTGAGTGAATCCCACCAAAATGATCTAGTGATCGCGGTAGTGGACTTATTGATGCCCGGGTGTCCAGCAGTTACATTGTCATGGAACACTTTCATGATATTAACCCTTTCACATAAAGGAACGAACAGTTTATCACACAGTTTACCACTGGGCGCCTGAGGCTGGGCCTCCAGTATGGTGCCAAGCAGTGGAGAAGACAATGAGAGGACAGTAGTAGCAATAATACACTCTGGCGGAATAATAGGAGATGTCACCTGTTCCGGAGCTGATTCATTATCAAATTGCCTGGACAAGGCGTCGGCCTTGGTATTTTTAGAACCAGGTCTATAAGTAATGAGGAAGATAAAACGTGAAAGGAACAGTGACCATCTAGCCTGTCTGGAAGACGAACGCTTGGCATCCCCTATATACGCCAGGTTTTTGTGGTCAGTTATGATCAACAGGGGGTCCTTGGAACCCTCCAAAAGATGTCGCCATTCCTTGAGGGAAAGAATAATGGCCAACAGTTCTCTATTGCCAATATCGTAGTTGCACTCAGCAGGAGACAGCTTTCTGGAGAAGTAGCCACAAGGATGCAATGGTGTTCCCTGGCTTTCTCTCTGAGAGAGAACAGCCCCTACCCCTGTCTCGGATGCATCAACTTCCAATATAAAAGGTTTACTGGTGTCGGGATGTTTTAGTATGTCCGCAGAGGCAAATCTTTGTTTAAGAGTCTCAAAAGCTTTGGACCATACCGTGCTACTACCCTTTGCGAGTCATATTAGTGATGGGGGCTATTACAGAACAAAATCCCTTGATGAATCTTCTGTAATAGTTGGCAAAACCAATAAACCTTTGAATGGCTTTTAAACCAGAGGGTAATGGCCAGTGTAGTACAGCCTCTAGTTTTTTAGGATCCATTTGAAACCCAGATGCAGAGATGTTGTAACCCAAAAAGTGGACTTCAGGCTGGTCAAAAGTGCACTTTTCTAATTTACAATAAAGTTTATTTTTCAACAACGTCTGCAGAATCTGTTTCACATGGGAGTGGTGAGTTTGAATATCAGGGGAATACACCAAAATATCGTCAAAATAAACCAAGACAAATGAGTAAATGAATTCCCTGAGTACATCATTTATAAAGTCTTGGAATACGGCCGGGGCGTTGCATAACTCAAATGGCATTACCAGATCCTCATAGTGTCCACTAAGGGTATTACATTTTTTACAGTGATTTTATTAAGTGCCCTGTAGTCAATGCAAGGGCGTAACTCACCACCCTTTTTCAAAACAAAAAAGAATCCTGCACCAACTGGTGAATCCTGCACCAACTGGTGTGGATGACTTTCTTATGTGCCCTTTGCTCAAAGATTCTTTGATGTATTCCATTATTCATTATTATTCTTTGATGTACTCCATTATTTTACTCTCCTGGGGAGATAAAGCATAAACTGCCCCCTTAGGAGGCATAGCGCCTGGAAACAGGTTAATGGCACAGTCATATGCTCTGTGGGGGGCAATACATCGGATTGAGTCTTGTTAAACACCTCCTGAAGTTTTCGGTATTGTATGGGAACTCCAGGAGTTTGGGGAGTAGTAGTGGGAACGTCAATAGTACCCAATCTCTTTATTACTGGTTTTATACATCTCCCCATACACTTCTTACCCCATTCCAATATTTCCCCATTAGCCCAGTCAATATAGGGATTGTGCTTACTCAGCCACGGAAACCCTAGTATGATAGGACATGATGGAGAAGTAATAATCTGTAGCGTCATCTCCTCCCCATGGGAGGCCCCAATAGAGACCGTAATAGGGACAGTGTAGTGGGTTATAAGCGGTTGTGTGAGTGGTCTACCATCAATAGCCTCTACAGCTAGCGGCGTAGGTCTCTCCCTGACTGGTATCTCATGAGTCCATTAGGGCACTTATCAAGGGAAATAGATACTTGAAGGAGGAATCTACTTTTATTTTTGTTAGAGGACAACTCCATCCCACCCAAGACCTGTCCCCTTAAGGTTCTTAGGTGCGGAAGTTTTCCGGACGCACTGGGCAATCAGTTAACATATGTCCCTTTCTACCACAATATAGGCATAACCCCTCCTTTCTCCTATACTGTCTTTCGGCCTCCGACAGTCTAGTGACCCCCAACTGCATAGGTTAGGGTTCGGACTGTACAGGGAGGTTAGACAAAACAGGTTTAGAGAATCAGGGTGCTAGGGACATAGCCGTACGTCTAGTCTTGCTTCTGGTTACTTCTGAGTCTTAACCAATTATCAATATGCATGACAAATGTAATAAATTCGTTAAGACTCTTTGGTAATTCTTTAGTGGCTATCTCATCTAGTATAGTCTCAGAGAGACCCTTTTTGAATGCTGAGATTAACCCACTGTTAGTCCAGTCTACCTCGGAAGCTAAGGTACGGAATTCAATAGCATAATCCGATATAGACCGGTTACCTTGTCTGATGTGCATTAGGGCAGTGGAGGCGTCATCCTCTCTACCCAATGGCTCAAACGTGAGCTTGAATTCAGCAAGGAATTCCTGGTAATTATGAGCAATGCTCCGATTACTCTCCCATAATGCATTAGCCCAGGCAAGGGCCTTGCCCTTTAATTGATTCATTAGATACCAATTTTTGCTCTGTCCGTGGGGAACAACCCTGGTGAGGCCTCAAAATGGTACTCCACCTGATTAAGAAATCCCCTGCATTCCTCGATATTGCCATCAAAATGTAGGGATGGCGATAAGGAGATGATGGGAGTCCTATTAACAGTGGGTGGAGGTACATAGGTTTGAGGTACTATAGGAGGAGACGCTGCAGGCTGCAGATGCGCCGTTCTAGCGAGAAGCGTACTGAAAGCCTGAGCGAATTGATCCATGCGGTGATCATTCTCCTCTAATTTCCTCTCGCAAGCAGCTATGTGCGGACACAGTTCTACAGGATATATGGCCATGTCATAATATCAGGATTACTGTATGATCCAGCACGTAGAACTGTATAGCCTGAATGACAAATAAGTAACGTATTACCGGTCCTTAGAATGGCCGGATTTAACGTACATAGAATAGTCAAAATACTAGCCGAGGTCAGGGAACACAGAAAGGGACGCAACAATGAGGAAAGCCAGGAGTCAGGATACCAGAATACAGAGAAGTCAATAAGCAAAGCCAAAGTAAAAAATCAGTAGAAAACTATAAACAGGAACGCGCTCTCGGACAACCACATGGGAAAACCCGACAGGGCACTGAGTGGAGGTCAGACTAGGTTTTTATATCCATCCTCCCATTCCCATTGGTCAGCCCGGTATTTTGGCTCCAAAATGTGCGTGTGCGGTGCGCGCGTGCACAGCGGTCACATGCACGCTCGCAGGGTTATTTCTGCCCATGGATGTGCAACGGCTGGTGCCAGACTGTATGCTGAGAAAGTGTCAGATGGATATGTGACAACTACATCCTACCTCAACATTCTACCCACAGTACGTCAAAAATGACTCAATCAAGGTATTTGAGAAGATGGTCGAGAAAGATTTTAGAAACAAGATCCCCAATAAGATCACCAAGGATAATTTAACTAGAAAAGAAGAAATGCACTAAAACTGCTCATGAAACTTGAAGACATTACAATCAAATCAGCAGACAAAGGAGGTGGTTTGATCATTTTAAACACTGAGGATTATACAGAGGAAAAACAAAGACTACTAGGAGATACCATATCTCAGACTAGACCATGATCCTACTTCCCAATATCAAGAAGAACTTAAAGAAATACTAACCTATGGGAAAGAAAGGGGAATTTTAAATGAAAGAGAATTCAAGTATTTATTTACCCAATTTCCAAGGATACCGGTATTTTATCACGATTGGTGAAACCCCCCCTCTCGGGAAGGCGGATCATATCTGGAATTGGATCTCTTACCGCCAATATCTCACAATATGTCGACCATTATCGGCAACATCTGGTTCTTTGCCTCAAATCCTATGTGAGAGACTCTACCCAAATTTTCAATCGTTTATCTGATTTTAATTGGGACAACAACATGATTTTAGTCACTGCTGATGTCACCTCGTTATATACAGTGATCGAACACCTCCAGGGATGCGAGGCTTTACAATTCTCTCTAGCAGCATATTCAGATTTTAAGAACGACCACATTGACTTTTTTATTCAGTGCATTGTTTTTATCCTTTTGAACTATTTTTGGTGTGACAATCTATTTTATCTCCAGATAGAGGGGACAGCCATGATTTGTGCCAAGCTACGCGACCCTATTTATGGGTAAGTGGGAAGAAGAATTTATATGGACTCACTGCCCATTTGGCGCAAATCTGTCCCTGTGGTGCAGATATATCGACGACTGTTTCTTTATATGGAAAGGAGATTTGGAATCTCTAGAACAATTCAAGACCTACCTCAACAATAACCCCTACCATCTAAAATTCACTTTTAATCACTCAAAAGAACAGATTGAATTTTTAGAACTTAACATTTATGTTGAGGAAGGAAGAATCCACACAAAAACTTTTAAGAAGAATGTCGATTGTAACAGTTTCATCCCTTTTAATAGTCACCATAAACCTACATGGCTAAGGAACATACCCCAAAAACAATTCAGACGTAACTGCTCTAAAACTGACGTCTGTAGAAACCAAATGGAATAAATGAAAGACAGATTTTAAGAAAAAGGATATCCTGCAAAATTATTGGAAGAAGCCATGAATAAAGCAATAGCTACCCCAAGAGAAGACACGCTATGCAAGAAAACTCACACTACGGAACAGTATACTACTGCACCTGCTTTTATTACAAAATATAACCACCAATCCTTAAAGGACCACTATAGTGCCAGGAAAACATACTCGTTTTCCTGGCACTATAGTGCCCTGAGGGTGCCCCCACCCTCAGGGTCCCCCTCCCGCCCGGCTCTGGAAAGGGGAAAGGGGTTAAAACTTACCTTTTTCCAGCGCTGGAGAGCTCTCCTCCTCCGATCCTCCTCCTCTTCCCCATCGGCTGAAAGACGCTGCAAGAGGCTGCAAGATTCAGCCGGTCACATAGGAAAGCATTCTCAATGCTTTCCTATGGACGCTTGCGTGCTCTCACTGTGAAAATCACAGTGAGAAGCACGCAAGCGCCTCTAGCGGCTGTCAATGAGACAGCCACTAGAGGATTGGGGGAAGGCTTAACCCATTCATAAATATAGCAGTTTCTCTGAAACTGCTATGTTTTTGAAAAAATGGGTTAACCCTAGCTGGACCTGGCACCCAGACCACCTCATTAAGTTGAAGTGGTCTGGGTGCCTAGAGTGGTCCTTTAACAATACAGAAGATTCTGAAGAAGCACTGGAGGATTCTCAAAAACGACCTAACCCTCTCTAAATTCCTTGATCACCAACCACAAATTATTTTCACTAAGGCACCCAATCTCCAACTCATGCTGGCACCCACTATCAAATCCTCAAATACTACCAAAGACCAAGTTTCCACTCATGGCTTCACAAGATGCAAGAAATGTCTACCATGTAAGAACAATCCATCCATGGAACAAGTAACCACGAGATTTTCATCACTGAACAATCAGGAACACTTTAATCTGAATAGCAATATGAATTGCAATACTTCGGGGGTCATTTACCTTATAACATGCCCATGTCCAAAACAATACATTGGACGTACAAAAAGACAACTAAAGGTCGGATTGCGGAGCATATTGGGAAAGTTAAGAAAGGACTGCTAACAAATAACCTCTCCAAACATTTTAAAGAACTACATGGGGGAGACCCCACAGAACTCGAGTTTATGTCTATAGCAAAGGTAAACGTCCATTGGAGAGGAGGCAGCATTGACAAAGCACTTGATCAATCAGAATCAAAGGGGATTTTCCAATTAGACACTATAGCCCCTAAAAGACTCAACATAGATTTTGAGCTACATGCATTTTTATAGATCCCTTTCCTCCCTCGTATACTTATGTTCCCTCCTTCACCTTTCAGCCATGCCATTACTCAGATTTGTACATGTACTTCATAAGATTTATTTTATGTGCAGTACCATCCATGCACTTCTTCACTGTACTGTACAATTTTTCCTCTAGGGTATTAGCCCTTATTAGTACCTTCTTTCTGGTTTTAAACATCATTTAATGTTCCTGTCCTATTTTAGAGACACTATATATATATTTTCTGTATTGTTCTTCCGCTCACACGACAGATCAACATCCACATACACATACACATACTCTTGTACTCCATTTCATTTCATTTATCCACTCACCTATTATGTGCCAACATTCACCCAATATTTTTATTACCTTCATCAGCTGTATTTATCTATATTTCTCCACTCTTGTATCCTTATATTTAATGATGAAGCAATCAGTCTTTTATGGTTTTCTAAGAATGACGCTAACATATGTATTTTATCTCATTCACTTTTAGATTGAACCACCAATATGACAACGAATATTTAATATTTAATCACTGTCGTTTCTTTCTGTATTATATTATTATATTACCATTGTGGGGGCTCTTTATGCATACATACACATGTATATATTATTTTAATTTATCAACAATTTGTGAAATAACAAGACAATACCTTCAATGCATCTTAATAGTATTTGTAAACTATTATAAAATACAAATCGACCAGGGATCCAGCTTGTATCACTAGAATGTAAACATAAAGTGCAGCATAGTGTAATAAAGTTAACAATTTAAATATTAATTTCATGTTTCAAGGTTGCACTCACAAATTAATGTTTTTTTTTCAAGCCCTCAGGTTGCCTCCCCTATGGTTAGGGGGTTCTTCCTGTTGTTTGGTTACCAGGCCAATTTCAAAGTCCACAAACTCCCAATGGTTAGTGTAGCGGAACGCCAATAATAAATCCACGAATTCCGCTGGTTCAGAAACGAATCCCCAGTCAAGCGCTGAAAACCACACGGCAATATCCCCAACGTCCCAGTAACCGGACGAGACACAGTTCTGAGAGTCAACTGACATCCTTTTAATCGGCTGGACAATTTATACAAGTCCCCATGCAAGGGGTTTCCTGAGTCCCTTCCCAGGGGCACTCCCAGAGGGGACTACATGGGGGACTTACATTACAACATATTTCTCCCATCAGGCACCGCTGCACGAGAGGGATCATCTTCCCAGAATGCATCGTTAAGTGGATTATCCCCTCGTGCAGCAGAACCGACAATTTACACGAAAATCCATAACTTGTTGAATATATGGTGGATTTACACGAATGGACGTTCGGTAGATAGCTGGGGTCTGAGCGCATCATTCGTGAGATTACCGCTCAGATCCCAGCTAAAATAACCGAACGCCGCACGAAAGACAGATTTCTGATAAAACATATGAAAATAACCGATTGCTTGCAGGGAACAAAATACCGAATGTCCCGAAACTCCCGAACGTCCTGGAGGCTCAGCGGTGTTCGTGCCGTCGAATAGCCGTTTGTAGTACCATGCGTTCGACGACATAGCACTGCTGAGGGAACAAAGGATCCAAGATGGCCGACCGCCGCATGGTCGGTAGTCGAACGACGGCCACCCAGGAGAGCCTCTAATTACCGATTGCAACATTGTTGCAATCGGTTAACTAGCGCCACATGACTCTAAGTGTGTGGGCTATTAGGGAGTATTGTGTTCGGTTCACAAACGGCCCTCCAAAGTGCCGTTCGTGAAACGAAAGAAAACCCCCATACAAAACCGCCATTTGCATTCGGTAAAAGGCAATACAAACATACATAACGCATATACATATAGAATGTAGCACATATCTCTCTATACATACAGGCAACCCTTAAAGGCACAGTCTCTTTACATTGTCCAAGTGGCTAGGTTTGCCACAATGCTCCCCCAGAACCAAGCCGGCATTCACAGTCTGATCCCAACGGATCGGCTTGGGGATGTCCGGAGGAGTGCCCACAGATCACTTCTCAAGGTCTGTTTGTCTGGATAACCCGTCGGCATTACCGTTTTGTTTCCCTGGGCGGTAATGGATCGTAAAGTCAAAGGGCTGCAGCGCCAAACTCCAGCGCAGCAGCCTGGCATTGTCTCCAGCCACACGGTTTAGCCATACCAACGGGTTGTGATCTGTGAGCAAAGAAAAGGGTTGCCCATAGAGATAGGGCTGTAACTTTTTCAGGGCCCACACCACGGCCAGGCATTCTTTTTCTATGGCGGCGTAGCTCACTTCTCGAGGTAACAGTTTTCGACTCAAATATGCTACGGGGTGTTCTCCGCCATCGACTCCGACCTGGCTTAATACTGCTCCCAATCCAAACATGGAGGCGTCTGTGTGGACAAGAAAACGTTTAGTTGGATCGGGAGCAGCCAGTACAGGGGCATTAGTCAGAGCCGTCTTCAGTTGATTGAATGCCTGTTCACACTCTGGGGCCCAGATGACCTGCCTGGGCAGGTTTTTCTTCGTTAAGTCAGTCAGGGGTTTGGCCAGAGCACTGTAATTGGGTACAAATTTTCTATAATACCCTGCGGTACCTAAGAAAGCAAGGACTTGGGTTTTGGTCCTAGGGGTAGGCCACTGTGCTACAGCTTCAATCTTTGCGGGCTCAGACTTCTTTTGCCCGCTACGAACCCGGTGTCCTAAGTACTGGACCTCTGCCATCCCTATGTGGCATTTGCTGGGTTTCAAGGTAAGCCCTGCCTCCCGGATCCGATCTATTGCAGCCCCTATATGTTGTAGGTGATCCAACCAGGTCTGACTGTAGATGGCAATATCGTCCAGGTATGCACACGCATAATCCTGGAACCCGTCCAGTAGCCGATCCACCATCTGCTGGAAAGTCGCGGGGGCGTTTTTCATCCCGAATGGCATGACTCTAAACTGGTACAAGCCAAATGGGGTGACAAACGCCGACTTGGGGATGGCGTCCTCGGCTAGTGGAATTTGCCAGTATCCCTTACACAGATCTATTGTAGTGAGATACTGACCCCTGGCCATCCTATCTAGCAGTTCGTCTATCCGAGGCATCGGATAGGCGTCCGACACGGTTTTGTCGTTCAACCTCCGGTAGTCCACGCAGAACCGAGTGGTACCATCTTTCTTGGGAACCAGGACTACCGGCGATGCCCAGGGGCTATCGGAGTGTTCGATAACCCCCAACAGCAACATCTCCTCAATCTCTTTCCTCATATGTTCCCGCACGGATTCAGGAATCCGATATGGGGTCTGTCGCATGGGAAGCTGTCCCGGGGTTTCTACTCGGTGAGTGGCTAGTGGCGTGTACCCAGGTAAGTTAGAAAAGGTGGCCCCCTTGGTTGCTATCAATTCTTGTACCTGGGTACGCTCTTGGGGACTTAGCCGCTCCCCCAGCTGAACCCCCTGGGAGGGCTCCTTCTGCTCTTCCTGCTCTAATAGATCTGGAAGAGGTAAGTTCTCCTGATCTTCTGAGGCGGGCGTGCAGATAGCTGCCACGTCCTCAGTTCGCTCGTGGTAGGGTTTGAGCATGTTCACATGGAGCATGCGTCTCTTCCCTACTCCGGAGCATGGGCCGATCACATAGGTGGTGTCGCATCTCTGCTCTACCACCTGGTATGGGCCCTGCCAGACGGCCTGCAGTTTATCGGTGCGGACAGGTTTGAGGATTAACACCTTCTGTCCCACTTGAAAACTACGGTCTCTGGCCCCTCTGTCATACCAACGACGCTGTCGTTGCTGGGCGGCCTGGAGGTTTGTGCGTACTGCCTGGGTCAATTCCTCCAGGCGATCCCGGAACGCCAGCACGTATGGTACAATAGGGGTCCCATCTGCGCTACTCTCCCCCTCCCAATGCTCCCTAATGAGATCCAACGGTCCCCGGACCCTTCTCCCAAATAACAGTTCAAATGGGGAGAAACCGGTAGACTCTTGGGGTACCTCTCTGTAAGCAAATAACAGATGGGGAAGGAAGCATTCCCAGTCCTTATGGGTCTCTCCGAATGTACAGAGCATCTGTTTTAGGGTACCGTTGAACTTCTCACATAATCCGTTGGACTGAGGGTGATAGGCTGAGTTAATGATTGGCTTAATGCCACATATTCTCCATAACTGCTGAGTAACCTCAGCCGTGAATTGTGTCCCCCTATCGGAGACCATTTCCTGTGGGAACCCTACTCGTGAGAAGATTTTCATCAGGGCTTCGGCTACGGTCTCAGCGTGGATATTGGTTAAGGCAATCGCCTCGGGGTACCGGGTGGCGTAGTCCACCACGGTCAGTATATACCGCTTCCCAGAGGGGCTGGGCTTTGGTAGTGGCCCCACTATATCTACAGCTACACGGTTGAACGGTTCCTCAATTATAGGTAGGGGACACAGTTTCGCCTTGTGGCGATCCCCTCTCTTGCCTACCCTCTGACACACATCACAGGAGGTACAATAATGTCTCACATCTTTAGAAATCCCGGGCCAAAAGAAAGTGTGTGTTAAGCGATATCGGGTCCGGGTCATCTCTAAATGGCCGGACAGAGGGATGTCATGGGCTATTCTCAATAACTCCTGCCTATACTTCTGGGGTACTACCAGCTGCTTAGTTTGGAGCGTCACAGAGTTTCCTACTGCCCTTTCAGCCACCCGGTACAGTAACTTATTTTCCCAAATGTACCGTTCCCCCTCCCGCCCCACCTGGTCCGTGTCTACCCTATCTCGGTACACCTGCAGTGTGGGGTCTGTCTGAACCTCGGCTTCAAAAGTGGTTGGGGTGTCCCAGGTCATATTTGTCAAGGGGGGGTCATGGTTTCTTACCTGAGCCTCAGAGTGTGTTGGTGGTGCCGTGGTGCGAGCCTGTTGCCGTGTAGTTACTGGGTGCGCCTCCTGTGAAGGGGCCTGAGGTAGGAAAGCGGAAGTCATCTGGCCCAAGTCATTCCCCAAAACCACATCTGCTGGTAACTTCTTCATGATTGCCACTTCTACAACCCCCTCCCCAGCACCCCAGTTCAAATGTACCTTGGCAGTGGGTAACCGGTACATGGCTCCCCCTGCTACCCGGACAGCCACTGATCCGCCAGTGTGAGCCGTATCTGGAACTAAGTGTGGTGAAGGGGCCTGGGGTAGGAAAGCGGAAGTCATCTGGCCCAAGTCATTCCCCAAAACCACGTCTGCCGGTAACTTCCTCATGACTGCCACTTCTACAACCCCCTCCCCAGCACCCCAGTTCAAATGTACCTTGGCAGTGGGTAACCGGTACATGGCTCCCCCTGCTACCCGGACAGCCACTGATCCGCCAGTGTGAGCCGTATCTGGAACCGAATGTCCCGAAACTCCCGAACGTCCTGGAGGCTCAGCGGTGTTCGTGCCGTCGAATAGCCGTTTGTAGTACCATGCGTTCGACGACATAGCACCGCTGAGGGAACAAAGGATCCAAGATGGCCGACCACCGCATGGTCGGTAGTCGAACGACGGCCACCCAGGAGAGCCTCTAATTACCGATTGCAACATTGTTGCAATCAGTTAACTAGCGCCACACGACTCTAAGTGTGTGGGCTATTAGGGAGTATTGCGTTCGGTTCACGAACGGCCCTCCAAAGTGCCGTTCGTGAAACGAAAGAAAACCAACATACAAAACCGCCATTTGCATTCGGTAAAAGGCAATACAAACATACATAACGCATATACATATAGAATGTAGCACATATCTCTCTATACATACAGGCAACCCTTAAAGGCACAGTCTCTTTACATTGTCCAAGTGGCTAGGTTTGCCACAGTTAGTAAAAAAAGGGAATTTATTGGCTTTAAAGTATAAAAATGAAACAATAAAATACTATTACTGGTCCTATGCGTTTCGTCTCCCTTAGGAAACTTCCTCAGGGACCAAGTATTAAATCGCTATAGTAAAAACATACAATCACATACACTGCCAAAAAAATCAACAAGTGTACAAATGAGCCTATTTCCCCCTCCCCCTCAAACCCTTAAATATACTTGAGCTGGGAGTCCATTGGTGGTGTGGTGGGCATTCGTACATAATCCTCTTCTGATTGGGCTTCCTAACAGCAGTTCAAAGGGGTCCCAGCTGTTTCCATTTCATTCAATCTTCTTTTCGTGGTGAAATCTTCTTTCCGGACTTTACTTCCGGTTCGGCGCACTTCCGTGCGTTCCACTGCGGCTCGATGGAAATGGCTATGTGTTCCATTGGATTCAGCAATCAATGTTTAAATTATTGCCCTCTGGTGGTTGCCAGAGGTGGTGTCATGGATTTCCAATATGTTCCAGTCCATGTCATAACATATAAAAGAAAGGATAAACGAAAGGAAACAATATATTTGTTTATATTCTTTTTTTCAAATTACAAATATCTTAACACAATCCTTTCCATTCAAATCATCGGCTTACAATTATCCTTTTGTTATTATCCTTTCACTCCATTTTTTTATATTAAACATTAATGTATATGATTAATAATCCCTTCAAAAAAAGGTGTAAACAAAAAAGTTTTTAAAATTGAAAATATTTCATTAACTATATCCACACTGTATCATGTTTTTCATTATATATATAATCAGGATATTGTATACTGATGAATATTTTTGGTTATCACAATTAACAGCCATGATATAACTAACAATTAATCCCTTATCTCCTAATTGTATAATAATTTTATATGGATGCTTTTGTGCATATACAATTGTTATTGTGAGTGTTTTTTTTCCTTTCTAAAAACTATAATTTTCCCAAAGTTAACTTTTTTTATATATATATATATATTATATTTTTCTCCTTTCAAGTGCTTATTTAAATAAATTTTGTTGTATTATTGTCTATTTTAGAATCAGAAAAAACTATTCACATATATATCCTTTGGAATTTCACCAAAATCTTTTTTTGTTTAACCAACTTTTACCTTCGAAAATCTGCCATTAAAAGTCTTACTCTCTAAATTATTTTCAAACCATATAAATACTCTATATCCATTTGTTAGCCCAGGAAACACACTAGATCCACATCGACATTTAGCCCCATTGGGCCAAGTGTCTGTAATTTGTGGATCCAGTATGTTTCTCGCTGGGCCAGTTTTTAAACTATATTGCCTCCCCTCCAATACAGGGAATTTTTTTCTATGGATATACAAGTAAAAAAAATTTTTTTTAAATAATTCTTTATTTATAGATTCTGAGTAAATACCAGTATTTGGGGGGAGGGGTAAAGAAGAGAGAGAAGGGAGGGTGGGGTTGGGGTATAACGCAAGTGTACCATCGCAGGGTACTCTTACAACCATTTTATTACAGTCGCATAAACTAGTAATTTGACAATGGGTTGTAGGTTTTGTGAGTAAGGTTTGGCTTGGTTCACCCTTGTCGGTCAACTTTCTGCATCTGCGTATGCCTATGTTTCATCCATATAAGGATGCACTGGGGTGGAGAGAAGGCGGTCAGTTCGGGTTGAGTGCCCGGGGGTGGGTTTGTGTGCTTTTCCGACCGGGTTGCAGTTGGTCACCTGTTGAGTGTCCTGTCTTGGGTGACATGTCCCGGTCAGAGGTGCATCTTTGGGGTGAGTCTATGGTATTGGTGGGTTTGTTAGTTTGCCCTGTAAGCTTTATAGGTGGGTTACCGGAGTGACTGAGGTAGTGTCCCTGGTGTAGTCCATTTGGGTCTTGAGTTGTGGTGGGCTCCCGGGGTAATGCTTCCTGTGGCCTCTCTGGTGGTCCCTCCTTTAATCCCCCTGTGTCAGTCTTTCCTTTCAAGGTTGGAGTTCTGTGTTCATCTGTTAGTCTTCCTAATTCGTGGGTGCTATTTGTGGATGGCTTGGGGGTGAGGTGGGGTGTGGGTTGGGATGGTATTGGTGAAGGGGTTGGGGTTGTGGCCTGCGTGCCGCCCGGGTCGCAGCGCCCTCTCATTCAGACTGTAAAGGAACCGTGGGTGGTGTGGGGCTGGTGGTAGAGTTGAGGTGTATTTTTGAGTGTGAGTGAGTGTGTGCTGGTGTCTTGGGTGTTTGTCCTGGGGTTGTGTAATTACGTCTCAAGTTTGGCTGGGTCACCTCAGGGTGGTTGTGTCTCCCTCTAGCCATGGGTCCCATATTTTGTGAAACAGTTTGGGAGTGTCTTGAATTTGTGCTGTAAGTTTGTCCATCTGCGAGCTTTCCATTATCTTTCTTGTGATCGTTTCTTGTGTCGGAATGCGGGTCGTGGACCAGAGCTCTGCTATGGCTCTGCGTGTTGCTAAAGTGATTCGGGTGATCAGCTTGTTTTCTGCTCTTGTGAATGGTTCTAGAGGTTTAGAGAGCAACATGGTCAGGGTTCTGTGGGGCAGGGTTTGTTCAATATTTTGGTTATTAACTGAGCGGTGCTCTGCCATAGTGGTCGGAGTTTCGGGCACGTCCACCAGCAGTGGAGGAACGTCCCCGTTTCTCCACATTGTTTCCAGCAGGTGTTGGATGGGATGTGGTGCATGATGGCAAGGCGGTATGGTGTGAGATACCAGCGGAATAGTATTTTGTATGCTTGTTCCGTGTGTGTCACGCAGATGGAGACGGAGTCTGTCGCCTCCCATATGTCCGACCAGTCTGTTGCATCGTCTGGGGGGGCCGAGGTCTGCCTCACATGCTGCTATGTATGGGAGGGAGCATTGCGTGGAGTGATTGGCTATGTTCATGTAGATGTCCGAGATTTGTCCCTGTCTGTTCGGGTGGATCGTGCAGTCGCGTTCAAATCTGGTGAGCGGGGCCGTGCTTGTCTGATGCTTGGGGTTGCTGCGAAACTGCGTAGTTGGATATATCTAAAGTAGTCGAACATTGTAAGGGATGATGACTCTTTGATGTCTGTGAATTGTATGATTTCATTGTCCTGGTATAGGTGTCCTATTCTCTAGATGTCCCTGTGTTCGAATTGGGAAAAGTGTTTGGGGTGAGTCCTGGAGGGAACAGTTTGTTCCTCCAGATCGGGGTCATGGGTGAGAGGAATGTTGATAAGTCATATTTATCTCTCGTTTTGTCCCATAAGTTTAATGCGTGACTAATTGCTGGTGCGGTCGGTGGAGGTAGAGGTCTGTGTGGTCTGGATGCCCACATATATAGGGACGGGTGGTCCCATCTGAATATCAGGTGTTCCAGGTCCACCCATCGTTTCTTCCCAGGTGGTACATGCCATTGCTGTATCTGTGCTAAATGTGCTGCAGAGTGGTAGTGTGTGAAGTTCGGGAGGCCCAGGCCTCCACATTTCTTGGGCACGTATAGTGTGCTCCTGCGTACCCTTGGTTTGCGTCCGTTCCATATGAATGTATCGATTGCCGATTGTAGGGCTTTGAAATCTGGTTTGCGGAGCGGTATTGGGAGGGTCTGGCAGAGGTACAGGAATCTAGGGAGGAGGTTCATTTTAATGGAGGTGATGCGTCACAGCCACGGACTCCTAAGGGTTTCCATTTGGTCAGGTCTTCATGTGCTTTAAGTAATAGTGGGGTATAATTTTTGGTGTATAGGGATGAGATATCTACTGGGAGTTGAATCCCCAGGTATGTTATTGTCGTGTGGCGTATCCTCAGCGGGAATGTTTGTTGTATTCTTGCTAGGCTCTGGGGGTCTATCTGTATAGGGAGTAGTTCGGATTTAGTTAGGTTGAGCTTATATCTTGAGATTTCAGAGTATTCTTGTACTATGGCTAGGAAGGGGCTCAGTGATCGTTCTGGATTGGTCAGCGTCAGCAAGATGTCATCTGCATATGCCGAGATCTTGAATGTCTCCCCCCGTACTGTGATCCCTTCTACTTCTCCGCTGGAACGCACCGCCTGGAGTAGGGGCTCCAGGGAGAGGGCAAATAGCAGGGGTGATTAGGGGCATCCGTGGCGCGTGCCATTAGTGATGGAGAATCATGGTGGTGGTATGTTGGGCAGCAGGAGTGCCCCTTGGGGGTCATGGTATACTGCATGTAAGAATGAGGTGAATTCCGGTGGTAGGCCTATGTGCGTTAGGGTTTGATACAAGAACGGCCATGTTAGGCAGTCAAAGGCCTTTTCTGCGTCAAGTGAGATGACTGCTGTTGGGATGCGTCTATTGTTGGCTAGCCATATGAGGTCTATGGCCCTGCGGGTGTTATCCGCGGCTTGTCTGTGGGGGATAAATCCCACCTGATCTGGGTGGATGAGAGATCCCAAGTACGGGTTTAATCTATTAGCCATGACCTTGGTCATGAGTTTGAGGTTGACATTGAGTAGTGAGATCGGCATATAATGAGCGGGCTCTAAATGATCCTTTCCTGGTTTGGGTATGAGACAGATATATGCGCTAGTCATTTCAGGTGGGAGAGTTTCCCCTCTAAGTGTTGCGTTCAACACCGTGCAGAGGTGGGGTAACAGTAGGGGGCTAAATTCTTTATAATATAGGGCCGAGTAGCCATCGGGTCCTGGGCTCTTGTTGGGTTTAAAGGATCCTAGGGCTAATGTCATTTCCTCCACCGTTACTTCTTGTCCTATTGCGGCTTTGGCCTTTTGGGACATGGAAGGGAGTGCCAAGTTCTGCAAGAACTTGTCAATTCGAGCGTGAAGGGAGTTTACGTTGTGAAGGGACTGTCGCGTGAGGTTGTAGAAGTCAGTATAGTATTCCTGAAAGACATTCCCAATTCGGGTTGGGAAGTCGCTAGTGTCGCCTTCCTTGGTGCGAATCGAGGAGATCCGTTTGGTCTCGATGCATTTCTTGAGGCGGCGAGCTAGCATAGTGTCCACCTTGTTCCCTTTTTCGTAGAATTTTTGTTTTAGCCACATCAGGGCTTTAGAGGTGTCTGCCTGTGTGAGTTTTTTTTAATAGGTCCCTGAGTGCCATCAGTTCGGTCAAAATGGTAGGGTGGGGGTGTCTTTTGTGTAAGGTTTCTAGGTGGCGCAGTTCAGTCATTGCCTCAGTTATTTGTTGCCGTGCGCATTTTTTCTTGAGTGTGGCTAGGCTGATGAGAGTGCCCCTAATGACTGCTTTATGTGCAGCCCACCGTGTCATGGGTGTGGTAGCTGTGTGTGTATTTACATCGAAGTCGTTTTTTATCACCTGGTTTACTTTGTCTCTAATAAGTTTGTCGTGTAGTAGGAGTGGGTTCAATCACCAGGTCCATTGTTTGTGGAGTGTCGGCAGAATCAAGGTAATTCCTATCTCGGCATGATCGGACCAGGAGATAGAGCCGATGTCAAATTTGATGACCTGTGGGACTAGGTGTGGGGATATTAAAAAGTGATCTATATGTGAATACAATCCGTGTGGGTGTGAATAGAATGTGTAGTCTCTGGAGGATGGGTGGTGTGCTCTCCAGATGTCTATTAGGTTTTGTGAGGTCAAGAATTGAGAGAAGAGTGTGTCGTTCTGGGATGGGCGGGTGCGTGCGGGGTTAAGCGGCGTTCTATCAATGGCAGGTGTGTGGACTGCATTACAATCCCCTCCCACTATGGGGCGCGCAGTAGAGTAGGTGTTGAGGTGGACTGCTAGTTGTTGCCAGAACGATGTGTCTGGTGTCATGGGCGCGTATATGGAGGAGAAGGCATAAGCCATTACGCCTATTTTCCCCTGTATTGTTACGTAGCGTCCCTGTGCGTCCTTAGTGTAGGTAATGTTTGTTAGGAGGCAACTGGATTTCAGGATAATTGGGACCCCTTTCGTTTTAGAGTCTGGGGAAAGAGCCATGTAGCTCTTCGAATAGTATCTGTTTGTGAGAGGGAAAGCGCGGCGGGTCGTGAAGTGGGTTTCATGGATTAGGAGTATGTCTATGTTCTGTTTATGTGCCCATCTAAGGATGCTGTGAGTTCAGCCCTTTCGCATTGACGGACACACAGCGTAAATTTGTTGGCATTTCGTCAGCGGTGCTCCTATACAGTCCGGAAGTGGAAGGTGTGGATTTATATGGGTCGTACGCCCGGGTGGTCCCAGGCGGGGGTGGGAGGAGGAGGGGGAGGGGTGTCTGTGGTCTTTTCCGGTAGTTAGGGAAGGGGGGTTAATGGGCAAGGGTGTTAGGGAAGAGGTGAAGTATTGTGTGCTACTGGGCTTATCTAGTGGCTAGTAGGAGGTGGGGTAGAGCGTCTAACCGCTCCGTGGGTGGTCCCTTACGAGTGGTGTCGAGTATAGTCTGGGGTTGGCGGCCGCTCAGTCAGGGCTGCCAGCAGGCTTTCTAGCTACCGATTTGTGTACCCATGTAAGCAATGGTCGGTCTTGGTCTCTTACTTCTCTGTCAGTGAAGGTGTCTCTCGCTTTGTGTTTTGCCAAGAATGTTTGGGTTGTGCCCCTCGTTTTTGGTTTGATGGTCGGGGCATCAGGTGGGCATCTGTCTGTTCATCTGTCGTGGTATTCCCTTGTTTGTGAGTATTGTCCGCTTTCCATAGGCGGGTCCATGAGTTGTCTGGAGGGTTGAGGTTTGCGGTATAATGTGCGACATAAAAAAAAAACATAACAGTATATCAACCAAATAGTAACATGAATATGGTATAACTCTTATTGCCCTTACAGTTCTAGTCCTAGTCTTCGCTGAGACCTGTGGGGGGCCTGGAGGATGAGGGAATCTGGGTAATAGATATCGGTTGGCAGGTGTGTTAGTGTCTAACGTCTACTCATTATGCTGGAGTGGTGCCTTGGGCGTTCATCACCTTTATGTCTTATTGCTTGTTTGTCTATATACAAATATCGGTCCACATATATGAGACTAATGCCGTTTTGTGTTGTTTTATTGTGGGATTTTTTTTTTTTATGTTTCGTTAGAGGGGATCCATATGTGAGAATAGTATGTCAGTGAGTTTGGGTGGGTGCCCTCTAATGCCTGTTGTGCCCCTAGTGCCGGTGCCCCTCGCCCTCTCAACCTCTGTATACTTCTTCAGTGATGGTGGAGGGAAGATGTATCGGTTTACGTTAGTGGTGCTGAGCTTATTGTGATGGCATTTCTGTCCCCCTGTTAAGTTGCTGGGGGGTTGTTCGTAGTGGTTGGGCTGGGGGGGAGATTAATTATGCTGCTGGGGTATCTGGGGGGATAACCGTGAGGTTGGTATGGGCTTTAACGTAGTAGGCTCAGTTGGGTGGTGAGGGGGGCAGTGGGCAGGGCACACAGTCACCCCCTTTCCGGGGGCCACATAGGTATGCCGGTAGAGTGTGCAGTCGGGGGTAGGGGCTCAGTGTGGGTTGTGTGCAGTGGCATCCGGACAGGGTGTCCCCGTACTAGGTCTTAGTGTTGCCCTCGTTAAGGCTGTAAGGAACCGTCATGGGTGGGGAACATTAATCAACTTAATAAATAACATGAAATTGAAAACAAAATTAACAGTAAGCATACTGATGAGAGACATTCTATATCTTATCTGTTCCGGGGTGTTGTTCTTTTCGGCATCTTCCAAGCTGTCTGGTAAGCTAATCCGTGTGCTTGGCGTGATGGGAGTAGTGCTTCCCGGGTTGGTCTGAAAGCCAGCCTGGGAGATTGTTCGCGTTGTGGTGGTATGAGCAGTTTCTTATGTGGTGTTGTGGCTGGCTTGATGTGTCTATTGTTCCACTGGAGGATGTGGTCCGTTGGGAGCCGGGTTTTGAGTGGCTTGCGGTGGTGTGCCTCTGCTCAGTGGTCTCCTGTCAGGTCTTCTGGCGGCCGGGTCTGCAGTGAAGTCTATTGTGGGTAGGCCCAAGCGCTCCGCGAAGTCGGCTGCCTCCGTGATGTTGTGCAGAGTAAATGTTCGATTGTTTTGCCTTACTTGCAGTTTGAAGGGGTGTCCCCAAAAATATCGTATGTGTTTTCTGGTGAGTCTTAACTCCCTTCTTTTGCAGAGGGTGCTTGGGCCAGGTCTTGGTAGAAGAAGACCTGTTGCCCCTCAATTTGGAGCAGGGTGTTTCTGGCCGTTCGCATTAGTGCTTCTTTAATATGGAAGTAGTGCATTCTAATTATTATATCCCTGGGTTGAGTGGCGTTAGGGATGGGGGCTCTCAGGGCCCTGTGGGCTCTATCCAGTAGAAGTTCCGCCGGTGAGGCCTTAATTTTTTTAAATCAAACAAAGGGCAGGAATTACAATGGGTCGGTACTGAATGGGACTTCAAATCTTTTTTAATATTATTAATGTGTCCCATTACTCTAATTTTAAAAGCCCTTTTTGTCTGGCCTACGTACTGTTTACCGCACGGACACTGTAGTAAATAAACCACATAGTCCGTGAGGCAGCCAGTACTATTTTTAATCGGGAAGTTTTCCCCTGTGATTCTACTTTTGAAATCTGTATTATTTCCCAAATTAATCGTAGAACATGCTCTGCATCTATTGCATTGTTTAAATCCTGTCACTTCCTTTTTTCGTAGTTCTTGTTTCCGTTTTATGGCATAACTTGGAGCCAAAAGATTTTTTCAAATTTTTGTTTTTTTATATATATTAATGTTGTTTTTTTCGGCAATATCTCTCCCAAGAAGGGATCTTCCAACAGGATTGGCCAATATCTTTCCAAACTTTTCTTAATTTTAAAGTGATCCGTATTAAATTGAGTTATAAAAGCAGTAATTTGCCCCAAACCAAAAGGCCAAAGATTTTAATTTGTATATTGATCTAAAAAAAACGTTAGAGATCTAACAGTTAAAAGACATTTTTTTGAAACATCCAATACATTATCAACAGGGGGAACCCAAGGATTCTAGTAAATCAAATTTTAAACCAAAATCCCACTTCTATCCTGTATATAGCAAAGGTTCACATTTAGAAACCTTTGAACATATGGTGGAAAAAGAACTAAGAAAATCAACACAATTACAAAAAATTCAAAATATCAGAAGAATGATAATCTAACTAGGGCGAATAATGATATTATTATCAAAGATTGAACAAGGGGAGAGGGATAGTGGTAATGTCCACGGAATATTATATGAGAGAAAGTAATGACATCTTACAAGATATAAAAACATATAGAAAATTGGACAGTGACCCCACCTCAATATTTAATTCTAAATTGAATGAATTATTAGTGGCAGGAAAAAATGATGCTGTTATTTCACCAAAAAAGTTTGAATTTTTATTTAATAAACATCCCACAATCCCACTATTTTATTTTATTCCTAAAATCCATAAAAATCTACACACTCCCCCAGGAAGACCGATCATAAGTGGGATAGACTCTATTACAGCCAACTTATCCGCCTTTGTTGATTTATATCTTCAACCATATGCCCAAAAGGCCCTGTCTTATATGAAAGATACTAAATCATTTTTGCAGGAAATAGAAAATTTAGAGTGGCAGGAGGATTATAGTTGGGCCACATTGGACGTGGCATCCCTCTACACGGTGATAAGTCACACTTTGGGGTTAGAAGCAATTAACCATTTCATGAGTAAAGATAGAGATTTATCTAATCACACAAAAAATTTATTTGAAAAGTGTAGAATTTATTTTGAAACACAATTATTTTTACTTTGATGGGTGTTTTTATTTACAAACCACGGGGACTGCCATGGGCACCAGGTTTGCCCCTAGTTATGCTAATACATACATGAGGAGATGGGAAGATCTCTTTGTGTGGTGTGGGCATGACTGGGTGGGAAATCTGGTGCTATGGCGGAGGTTTATTGATGATGTGTTGATCATTTGGAAAGGCAAACACACGTCATTTGTATCTTTAGTAGGTTATTTAAACGATAACTATAATTTGTGATTTTCACCAATTTGGAACAAGAAAGAAATACACTTTCTAGATTTAACTTTGTTTGGAGAGGGGAGTGAGATAAAAACTAAATGTTATTTCAAGCCGACAGATGGGAACGGTTACGTCCACAAAAAGAGCTGTCACTATCAACCGTGGTTGAGGGGGATTGCCAGAGGAAAATTGACCAGGGTGAGACGTAACTGTTCCCATCCTGGAGATTTTATACAACAGGCAGAACATATAAAGAAAAAGCTGGTTTAAAGGGGTTATAACAAGAATTCAATAGATAAGGAAATTAGAATTATGTCAGGAAGAGAAAGGGATGAATTACTGCAAAATAAAGTAAAAGCTAAGCAAGATGGAGAAAGATTTCGTACTGCTTTTATAACTCAATATAATACGGATCACTTTAAAATTAAGAAAAGTTTGGCCAATCCTGTTGGAAGATCCCTTCTTGGGAGAGATATTACCGAAAAAAACAACATTAATATATAAAAAAAACTAAAATTTGAAAAATCTTTTGGCTCCAAGTTATGCCATAAAACGGAAACAAGAACTACGAAAAAAGGAAGTGAAAGGGTTTAAAGGATGCAATAGATGCAAAGCATGTTCTACGATTAATTCGGGAAATAATACATGTGACGAGACCAATCTCGCCACATTGCATTGGAGAAGCCTGGTTGCTCGCCTGCTGCCTTTGGACTATGGCCCCATGTTAAAAGACTTTGTTTCGCCTGCAGAAAAGCTTTATTCGTGATTTTCTGCCAGTTGTTCGGTAGATTCAATCTACCGAACAACCGCACGAATGGATAGACCACCTGGGAGCTGGAGTGTGCCGGCAATTAACCTCCCTGAAGCTGCGGTTAACCGCAGCTTAATTGACGAATGCTGGGTGGCCGCCATTCGTATCCCGAACACGAGGTCGCTGCCATTTTAAACATACGAATGCACAGCGGTGTTCGTCTCTATTTTCATGGAACTAAAATCGGACACAGTTTTGCGCGAACACCGCTGAAGCCGCCGACCTCCCTTCTTGTTCGGTGGAAGTACACGAATGGCCGGTGTTCGGTAGTTCTACTTGTCTATGTTATACCCCAGATAGGAATCCCATGGAGCCCATTCGTATGAAACTGACTGTGTAAAGACTTTGGCTCCATGGCGATTAAACTGTAGTCGTGTGGTCTGAGCGCCATTCGCTTAATAATGTGTGCTCAGACCTGAGCTATCTGGGGATATGTTAAATGTAGTTTTAATGTAATGTGTCTTACATGGTGTATTTTAATAGTAATTCATGTTTTTAGTATCCCCACGTGCATAATGGCGATTTGCCTTTGTCTGCGGAGATAATTGAATTACTTCTCAATTATCTCCCAGGGCAGAGGGGAGGAAGCCAGGATGCATTTTGGGAATATACTGTGACTGTGTGTCCTATTTGTCTGCTTGTCTGTCCCTTGTCACAGTCTCCCATTTGGTCCCCTAGGGGAGTGTCCACCAGGTGAGATACCTGCATAAATACTGGGCAGGTAGCCCTCATTAAACAGACCACTGCTTGACCCTCAACACGGAGCCTTGTCCCGTCTTTGGGGGGATTTACTGAATGCTGATAGAGACTGATTGCTAGGAGTGTAAGCCGCTTGGATGCTTTTCCTATTCGTCTGCTAGCAGCCATTCGTATGGTTCCTGTTTGTCTGTTTGGAGTGCTACATTGGATGCCGTTCGGGAGTTTGGAGCATTCACTTATTGGCGGTTCGTGTGTTTGGTGTTCTGCAGTAGCTGTGCCTGCATCTCTGGAAAGGGGGCCGATCGCCTAAATGTTTTTTACCCCTTTTGTTCAAAACGGTCCGTTACAATACACATTTCAAAAGTAGTGATTAGGTGGAAGCTATATATAGTATTTGTAAACTGTCTTATTTAACAGAATATTGCTCACAACAAATTCTGTTAGAACTCTATAATAATCTTTTACATATAATAATTCCATTGCATCTAAATCTCACATCACGATATGTTACATCATGTAATCACCTAATAACTTATTATGAAGTCTATTTTTTCTTTTCTTTTCTTCTTTTTTTCTTTTACCCTAACATGAAATTGCAGTTCATATATTGGATTGTTATAATTAGGTCCTTTTTCCTTTTATTTCTTTTTATATCTTAATATGTAATGGCACTAAAGATTTTTTTCTGATGTATATGTATGTACCATCATATATATGTGTATATATATGGAATTATATGAATTATTAGTTTTTTATTCAAGCTTTGACATCATAAAATCAGATTGT
>OW240913.1:231134521-231149085 GCA_933207985.1 Pelobates cultripes
GAATATAATGACACTTTTATTAACAATTAGCATGGGTAAGACAATACGAGCAATCACGATACAGATCCTGTCAGTATCCACCAGCACAAGATTACATCTGTCCAGGACCTTTAGTTAACCAGTGAACCGAGATCGTCTGTCGTGCATGTCCCCCAGAGTGAGGTCTTTGCCGGGACGTACACACTGACTTACACGCCGACCTCACCGGCAGTCGGATTCCAGGAGGCAATTTGCTAGTACAATCTGCATCCATCCTAGCTCAATCCGAGGGTCCTTGGACATTTTTCACCTTTATAAGACTGGTAATAACTACATGGACTTGTATCAGTATTTTTGATATTTTTAATCTTTTATTAATTTGTTTAATAAACTGTTTTTTTAATTTCATATCCAGTTTTTACTTATCTTTTATCATTGTCTTCAATCTACAGCGATACATTGTTTGTTTTGCTACAGCATGCAATTCCATATACTGTATTGCTAATAATCCAAAGAGTGCTTACTATTTTTATTAACAATTTTTATCTTTGCTTATTACAAAATATAATATTTGGAGCAAACATCAGCTACCCTGTATATGATAAGGGATAGAGAGATTTGCACTGCACATATATTTGCTGTGTATCGATTTGTCCATTTATCTTTTCCTTTTTTATATATCTTTTTTATATATTTTCTTCCTGTCTGTTTTTTAATTTGTCTTTTATCCATCTTCCTTTTTATCATTTTTACTCCATTTCACTCTGTTACATTCTTATCCTCCTCCACGTCTCATATTTATTCTCGTCTCTTGTTTTTATCTCTTAAAGGCGCAGTATCTCTTTAGTACACTTAGTACCGTATTATTAGTATCTACTATATTATCTACATCAATTACCCTGTACCACTGTGATTTGAGCCATTTTCACTAGTTTGCTCCTGGATTTCATACACCATTCTTTTGAGTTTTTCCTCTGCTACTCCCCCCACAAATAATCCAACACATTTTGCACTCTACTCCTCGCCCTCAGCACAGGTAAACCAAGCTGCTTTCCTGTCCCCCATCTTTCCGATTACTAACAGGATGAGACAGGGGTGTCCCCTATCCCCGCTTTTATACGTCCTCACGCTGGAACCCTTCCTGCACCTTATACGCCAAAATGAGAATATACGGAGAATACACCTAGGGGACAGGCAGATTAAGATCAGCACATTTGCAGACGACGTATTACTGTACATGGCAAACACACAAGACTTCCTACCTACACTACTGCAGTTGATAAAAAGAAATCAAATGTGTATATTGCCAAGTCACTCAGAAACAAAGCAGACTCCTCTTCAGGATAACAAAAACACATAATTTCCTTGATTTCTCCTTACTTTCACTAACCACTAAGGAATGCATTTATCTAAACACAGATACTAGTGACAGAGAAGACTAAGTAATTAATTTTACTTTCTAAATTTTACAAGGTTCCATTGTAAAATAAGGGGTGAAACTGAGTTTAGAACTGTCAATTTTACAAGTTATGATCAAAGTAGCTGCCACAAAGACTGGGACAAACTGTTTGAACTGACAGCAAATCTAAGTTATGGTAGTAGTTAACTCTTTCCTGGATAGGAAGGTTTCGTTAGACGAGACTGCCATCTATGGATCAAATACCTAAATTGTGATCCATCGATTGAATCCACCTACGGCTTCCTATTGGTTTATCAACTAATGACGTACAAAGAGTCTGGCCCTTTAAAAGTAAGGACAGAGAGATTCAGAGATATACAGATAGAGATACAGAGAGACGAATTGAGGTTTGGGCGATTCCGATTCGGACATGCAGAGAGAGAGACTCAGAAACAATCAATGAGACTAACACTCTACTCTTAAAACTCTTAACATCACTTTCTCTATCACTCACGCACTTCCATACAACCAATCAAGTTTCTGGGACTACCTATTCATCTGATGAGAATATCTACATAACTGGTAACTATGCTGGTTTTATTTAATTAATTTAAATTAATTAAAATTTACTAATTGCATGATATATGACTTGATAAATCACGGTCAGATTTCATATTTAGAAATCTTAGTTAACTAAAGAATATATAGTTATAAACATTCCATTCTGCAGGTGGAATTAAGAATAATTATATATTAATGTGATAGTATCACGTGTTAGCATACCGCTTTTTTTATCCAGGTGTATTGATTTGCTCTAAATTAAGATAAGATATCTTTTTAGGCAAATTAAAATTCGACTTTTGTAAAAATCTGGTAGATTATTCTTATTGGATGGTTCCAGGAAATGACTAATGAGCTGGTTTAAATGTTATTGTAATTGAAAATCACAGGAGAATAGGATACTATATGCCTAGGAGGATCTAGCCAGCATTGAAAGGGTTACTCAGTTGATTTAACTGTTAGCCAGGGTTTTATGGCTCTTCGCTGTGAAAAGCTTTACTTTCTGTGTCTGTAAGGATATCTTCATAAATCTTTAGTGACAGCTGGTGCTGTAGCCTTTGGAACATGTATAGCTATTCCACTGTATTGCATATTTATGTTGTACTAAATATTCACTGATTAATATCATGCATGCTGCCTAATATTATTTGTTAATTCATGTGTTACAATAAAATCTATTTTTATAACAGATTGTGATTTATTTCTGGAATACTTTTCACTTACATGATAAACGATCTCTAAGATCTAAGAGAATTGAAATAGTGGGCAATTCTCGACTGCTTAATATTATCATCCCATAAATATCCCCACATACTGCTTTTCTTTCAAATCTGGGACAAGTATAGAACCAGGCTGGGCAGCACCTGCTGGCCTCTCACTGGCAACCCCCCTTTAAGGCCCTACCTTATATCATACCTACATTCAATGCCACAACGTGGCACCGCAGAGGCGCAATGCACCTTTACCACCTATTCGATGCTCATAGACTCCTAGACTACACGAGCTTAGCCTACAAATATGCACTCCCACAGTCCTCGCTGTACTCAAACCTCCAGCTAAAATCCTATTTATCCAGAGAAACGAAACACTGCTTAGACACTTCCAGAGATGCTAACAGGATAAATGCATGGGAACAAATGTGTATAACTGCAAAACTATTGCCTCAATGTAAACCGGTCTCTATGTGTCTCAGCTCCATAGCAAATTATAACCATTTCTCCACCACTAAATATGCCCAACAATGGGAGAACAATCTCGGCTGTGCAATGCCACCTAATTCCTGGAACTCTATCCTGTCCAACCCTCTCAAGCTACTAAAATCCACCTCCCACATTGAACAAAACCACAGAATATTGTATCATTGGTACTTAGTGCCGACCAGCTCACCACTCTGCTGGAGATGCCACGCAGCAGAGGGCTTGATGCACCATATATGGTGGAGCTGTCCACGGCTGCACAGTTATAGGACTGAAGTCCACGCACTGATCCAAGACATCACACAAAGCCCCCTCCCATTCACCCCACAGTTGTGCCTCCTGCTGGATCTCCCTAGGGAGATGCCCCAACACGCCAGGAAATTGACCTTGCACATAGCCTTGACGGCGCAGCAATTAATAGGAAGGAGATGGAAATCCACAATCCTTTCCAAGAAGGAAACCCTACTAGAGGAATTGCATAGACAGTGGATTTACGAAACCTCCTACAAGTCCCTCTTTCCCCCCTCTACACTCTATCGAAAAACATGGGAGCTTTGGCAAACATGGAGATCTGGTGATATACCTGATGATGTAAGTTGCTAGTGAGCTCGAAATGTCCTTAAAACACGCAGGTTGCAACCGACTGCCCACGCGCCATGGCCGCCTATGAGGTGCTATGCTGATATGCTGTTATGTAGATATATTGTTGCTCTGAGCTGGAACCAATGTTGATCTACTGTCAATAATAACATTTGACTGCCTTACACTGTGATGCATCCTCTCCTTCTCTGTTTTGTATCCTTCCCCTGTGTAACGAGCAACTGTACAAAACTACTTAACTACAAATACGTTGCTTACAGACAAAATAAGAATTGTCAAATTTTTAAAAAAAAAATTGTATTATAATGCTCTATACGTATTATAATATACATAAAATTATAATTCACCATAACTTTTTGAGGAAATTTTCACCCTATATTCAAATATCAATTACAATAGACATTCTTTAACATATCCACAACCTATCATCTTAAAGTGACAAGTACAAAATTAACCACAATATTGATTATTACGTAAAAGTTGTCCCTTTAACTATTTCAATAATTCTCCATATAACTGGATCAAGTAACACACATATCCATGATTCTATAATATCATACTGTAGCGGATTGCGTTTGGCTACTATCCACCATCCTTAATTTTGGCTGTCCATAACTTTTATTGTTACAACATTATGTTCAATTTCCTATGGTTCGTTACCTTTAAGACAAGAAGTAACCAGGGAGCTGCTGAAGCATTTGTCTGGTTGTTCGGTAGGAACCCAATTGCCAACATGTTAAATATCTCCATTCGACAAACAAACAAACTACCGAACAACCAGACCACCCCAGAGAGGAACGTGGCTCCAATTGACCTCCCCATTGTTATTCAAACTATCCTGATTGAGAATCATATGAACACACTGTGTTTTCCCTGGGTGGGCGCCGTTCAACATGCAGACACGTGGTGGCGGCCATCTTGCCATACGAATACACCAGCGGTGTTTGGTCATCGAGTGTCTGGACCTCTACTAGTGATGCACCAAACGGTTCACCGGCGAACATAGCGTGTTCGTGTCCGCCGCGGACGGCGAACATATGCGCGGTTCGATCCGCCCCCTATTCGTCATCATTGAGTAAACTTTGACCCTGTACCTCACAGTCAGCAGACACATTCCAGCCAATTAGCAGCACACCCTCCCTAGCAGACCCTCCCACCTACTGGACAGCATCCATTTTAGATTCATTCTCAAGCTTGATTAGATAGGGAAATGCATAGCTAGGTTATGGTATACAGTGTCCACTACAGTCCTGAAGGACTCATCTGATCTCTGCTGTAAGGACAGCACCCCAAAAAGCCCTTTTTAGGGCTAGAACATCAGTCTGATTTTTTTTTTTTCTGTGTAATGTAATTGCAGTTAGTTGTCTGCCACTGCTGCCAGCTTCTGTGTCAGGCTCACAATGGATACTGTGCCCAGTGCCACCACTCACTCACTGGTGTCACAATAGCTTGCATTTAAAAACAAAAAACTTTTTTCACTATTATAGATTGAATAGCAGTTAGTTGTCTGCCAGCGGGTGTGTCAGGCTCACAGTGGATACTGTGCCCAGTGCCACCACTCACTCACTGGTGTCACAATAGACCTCTGCCCGTGTACTTTGCCACTCATATCTGGTGTCTCAATAGAGTGCTTTTACAAAGAAAAAAAGTTTTTCAATGTAAGCTAATAGCAGTCAGTGTCCTTAAAGCGGGTGTCAGGCCTCCTTCAGCGTGTGCTCTGCAGACCTCTGCCCGTGCACTTTGCCACTCATATCTGGTGTCTCTAGAGCGTGCTTTTACAAAGAAAAAAAGTTTTTCAGTGTAAGCTAATAGCAGTCAGTGTCCTTAAAGTAGGTGTCAGGCCTCCTTCAGCGTGTGCTCTGCAGACCTCTGCCCGTGTACTTTGCCACTCATATCTGGTGTCTCTATAGCGTGCTTTTACAAAGAAAAAAAAGTTTTTCAGTGTAAGCTAATAGTAGTCAGTGTCCTTAAAGCAGGTTTCAGGCCTCCTTCAGCGTGTGCTCTGCAGACCTCTGCCCGTGTACTTTGCCACTCATATCTGGTGTCTCTATAGCGTGCTTTTACAAAGAAAAAAAGTTTTTCAGTGTAAGCTAATAGCAGTCAGTGTCCTTAAAGCGGGTGTCAGGCCTCCTTCAGCGTGTGCTCTGCAGACCTCTGCCAGTGTACTTTGCCACTCATATCTGGTGTCACAATAGCGTGCATTTAAAACCCAAAAACTTTTTTCACTGTTATAGATTGAATAGCAGTTAGTTTTCTCAAAGCGGGTGTGTCAGGCTCACAGTGGATAATGTGCCCAGTGCCACCACGCACTCACTGGAGTCACAATAGCTTGCATTTAAAAACAAAAAACTTTTTTCACTGTTATAGATTGAATAGCAGTTAGTTGTCTGCAAGCTTCTGTGTCAGGCTCACAGTGGATGCTGTGCCCAGTGCCACCACTCACTCACTGGTGTCACAATAGCTTGCATTTAAAAGAAAAAACTTTTTTCACTGTTATAGATTGAATAGCAGTTAGTTTTCTCAATGCGGGTGTGTCAGACTCACAGTGGATACTGTGCCCAGTGCCACCACTCACTCACTGGTGTCACAATAGCTTGCATTTAAAAAAAATATATATATTTTTTCACTATAATAGATTGAATAGCAGTTCGTTTTCTCAATGCGGGTGTGTCAGACTAACAGTGGATACTGTGCCCAGTGCCACCACTCACTCACTGGTGTCACAATAGCTTGCATTTAAAAAAATATATATATTTTTTCACTATAATAGATTGAATAGCAGTTCGTTTTCTCAATGCGGGTGTGTCAGACTAACAGTGGATACTGTGCCCAGTGCCACCACTCACTCACTGGTGTCACAATAGCTTGCATTTAAAAACAAAAAACCTTTTTCACTGTTATAGATTGAATAGCAGTTAGTTGTCTGCAAGCTTCTGTGTCAGACTCACAGTGGATACTGTGCCCAGTGCCACCACTCACTCACTGGTGTCACAATAGCTTGCATTTAAAACCAAAAAACCTTTTTCACTGTTATAGATTGAATAGCAGTTAGTTTTCTCAAAGCGGGTGTGTCAGGCTCATAGTGGATACTGTGCCCAGTGCCACCACTCACTCACTGGTGTCACAATAGCTTGCATTTAAAAACAAAAAATCTTATTTCACTGTTATAGATTGAATAGCAGTTAGTTGTCTGCAAGCTTCTGTGTCAGGCTCACAGTGGATACTGTGTCCAGTGCCACCACTCACTCACTGGTGTCACAATAGCTTGCATTTAAAAACAAAAAACTTTTTTCACTGTTATAGATTGAATAGCAGTTAGCTGTCTCAAAGCGGGTGTGACAGCCCTACAGCGTGTACTCTGCCAGTTTACAGTGCCACTCATATCTGGTGTCATAATAGCTTGCATTTAAAAACAAAAAAACTTTTTTCACTGTTATAGATTGAATAGCAGTTAGTTTTCTCAAAGCGGGTGTGTCAGGCTCACAGTGGATACCGTGCCCAGTGCCACCACTCACTCACTGGTGTCAAAATAGCTTGCATTTAAAAACAAAAAACTTTTTTCACTGTTATAGATTGAATAGCAGTTAGTTGTCTGCAAGCTTCTGTGTCAGACTCACAGTGGATACTGTTCCCAGTGCCACCACTCACTCACTGGTGTCACAATAGCTTGCATTTAAAAACAAAAAACTTTTTTCACTGTTATAGATTGAATAGCAGTTAGTTTTCTCAATGCGGGTGTGTCAGGCTCACAGTGGAAACTGTGCCCAGTGCCACCACTCACTCACTGGTGTCACAATAGCTTGCATTTAAAAACAAAAAACTTTTTTCACTGTTATAGATTGAATAGCAGTTAGTTTTCTCAATGCGGGTGTGTCAGACTCACAGTGGATACTGTTCCCAGTGCCACCACTCACTCACTGGTGTCACAATAGCTTGCATTTAAAAACAAAAAACATTTTTCACTGTTATAGATTGAATAGCAGTTAGTTTTCTCAATGCGGGTGTGTCAGACTCATAGTGGATACTGTGCCCAGTGCCACCACTCACTCACTGGTGTCACAATAGCTTGCATTTAAAACCAAAAAACTTTTTTCACTGTTATAGATTGCATAGCAGTTAGTTGTCTGCAAGCTTCTGTGTCAGGCTCACAGTGGATACTGTGCCCAGTGCCACCACTCATTCACTGGTGTCACAATAGCTTGCATTTAAAACCCAAAATCTTTTTTCACTGTTATAGATTGAATAGCAGTTAGTTGTCTGCCAGTGTCTGTGTCAGGCTCACAGTGGATACAGTGCCCAGTGCCACCACTCACTCACTGGTGTCACAATAGCGTGCATTTAAAAACCAAAAAACTTTTTTCACTGTTATAGATTGAATAGCAGTTAGTTGTCTCAAAGCTGGTGTGTCAGGCTCACAGTGGATACTGTGCCCAGTGCCACCACTCACTCACTGGTGTCACAATAGCTTGGATTTAAAAACAAAAAACTTTTTTCACTGTTATAGATTGAATAGCAGTTAGTTATCTTCAAGCAGGTGTGTTACGCTAACAGTGGATACGGTGACCAGTGCCACTGTAGCGGAACGCCAATATAAAATCCACGAATTCCGCTGGTCCAGAACGAATCCACAGTCAAGCGCTGAAAACACCAAGGCAATATCCCCAACCTCCCAATAACCGGACGAGACACAGTTTTGGGAGTCAACTGACAATCCTTTAATCGGCACGACAATTTATACAAGTCCCCATGCAAGGGGTTTCCTGAGTCCTTTCCCAGGGGCATTCCCAGAGGGGACTACATGGGGGACTTACAGTATAACATATTTCTCCCATCAGGCACCGCTGCACGAGAGGGATCATCCTCCCAGAATGCACCGTTAAGGGGATTATCCCCTCGTGCAGCAGAACCGGCAATTCATACAAAAATACATAACTTTTAAAATACACGGTGGATTTACACGAATGGACGTTCGGTAGATAGCTGGGGTCTGGGCGCTTCATTCGTGAGATTGCCGCTCAGATCCCAGCTAAAATACCCGAACGCCGCACAGAAAACACATATCTTTCAAAACACACTAAAAGAACTGATTGCTTTTAGTGAACCTGGTCCTGAAACTCCCGAACGTCCTGGAGGCTCAGCGGTGTTCGTGTCGTTGAATAACTATTGGTAATGCTATGCGTTCGACGACACGGCCCCGCTGAAGAACAAGGGATCCAAGATGGCCGACCGCCGCATGGTCGGTAGTCGAACGACGGCCACCCAGGAGAGCCTCTAATAACCGATTGCAACAATGTTGCAATCGGTTAACTAGCGCCACACGCCTCTAAGCGTGTGGGCTATTAGGGGGTATCGCGTTCGGTTCACGAACGGCTTTCTAAAGTGCCGTTCGTGAAACGAAAGAAAATCCCCATACAAAACCGCCATTTGCATTCGGCGGAAACAGTATTACAGGCAATACGGAAAATACATTAACATCTACATAAGTGTAAAGCGCATATCTCGCCCGACCTATTGGCAACCCTTAAAGGCACAGTCTGTAGTTATTGTCCAAGTGGCTAGGTTTGCCACAGATACTGTGCCAATTGCCACCACTCACTCACTGGTACCCGGACGAAATTTATTGTCACAAAAGGCAATCCCCAACCTGTACTCGATTGTGCAAAAGGAAATAATGGCATGTCTGGCACACAGTGTTGGTGCAAGGGTCCATCTGACCACTGATACCTGGTCTGCAAAGCATGGTCAGGGCAGGTATATCACCTACACTGCGCATTGGGCAAACCTGCTGACGGCTGCCAAGCATGGAATGCGTGGCTCTGCAGAGGAGTTGGTGACACCGCCACGACTTGCAGGCAGGCCTGCTGCCACCTCCTCTACTCCTCCTACTCCATCCTCTTCCATAACCTCCTCGGCTGAGTCCTCTTCTGCTGCTGCGTCTTGCTCCACATCAACGGATAGGGGGCGTAACAGTGATTAAACTGATAACAATAGTACTAAACACACCACTCCTATCTGGTGGCACATTAGATTGCACGCGCAGTGCCCCAAATTTGTTGTGATCTGTGAGTAAGGTAAACGGTTGTCCATACAAGTAAGGTTGCAGCTTTATGAGGGCCCACACCACCGCCAGGCACTCCTTTTCAATGGCAGTGTATCTACTTCCCTGGGCAAAAGTTTCCGGCTTAGATAAGCCCCGGGTTGCTCGCCGCCATCTGCTCCGACTTGGCTCAGTACTGCTCCCAATCCAAACATAGAAGCGTCTGTATGGACGAGAAAGCGTTTAGTTGGATCAGGAGCAGAAAGTACAGGTGATTTAATGAGCGCCGTCTTGAGCTGTTGGAAGGCCTGTTCATACTCTGGGGCCCATACTACTATCTTGGGGAGTTTTTTACGCGTTCCTATATGGCACTTACTGGGCTTTATGGTCAGTCCGGCCTCCCTAATCCGGTCTAGTACAGCTCCTATGTGGGTCAGGTGTTCGGGGCAGGAGCAGCTAAAAATGGCTATATCATCCAAGTAGGCGCAGGCATACTCCTGAAACCCATCCAGTAGCCGATCTACCATCCTCTGAAAGTTAGCCGGGGCATTCTTCATCACGAATGGCATGACCTTAAACTGATACAGGCCAAACGAGGTGACAAATGCCGACTTGTGGATGGCGTCCTCGGCTAATGGAATTTGCCAGTACTCCTTGCACAGATTTATTGTGGTGAGGTACTGGCCTCTGGCCATTTTGTCTAGGAGCTCGTCTATCCGGGGCATAGGGTAGGCGTCTGAGGTTGTTTTGTCGTTTAGCCTCCGGTAGTCTACACAGAAACGGGTCGTGCCGTCCCGTTTCAGTACTAGTACTACCGGGGAGGCCCAGGGGCTGTCAGAGTGTTCTATCACCCCTAACTGCATCATTTCCTCAATTTCTTTCCGCATATTTTCTTTAACTGCTTCGGGTATGCGATAGGCGGTTTGGCGAAGGGGGGTCTGGTCTAGAGTTTCAACTTTGTGAGTGGTTAACGGACTGTACCCAGGTAGGTTGGAAAACGTGGCCCCCTTGTCCTGGATTAGTCTTTGGGCCTGGGTTCGCTCCTGGGGGTCTAACCATTCTCCTAACTGTACTTCTCCCAGGTCTCCACTCTGGCCCTCTAGGTCTAGGAGATCTGGGAGTGGCAAATTATCATAATCTTCAGTGGCAGGTGCACAGATCGCGGTTACCTCTTCCGTGCGCTCGTGGTATGGCTTGAGCATGTTCACATGGAGCATGCGCTTGCCTCCCGTGCCTGTGACCGCACCGATCACAAAGGTGGTATCACAAACCTGCTCTACCACCTTGTATGGGCCCTGCCAGGAAGCCTGCAGCTTGTCCTTGTGGACAGTGTCAATCCATATCTGCCAAGTGACCCTATGTAGGAGGAACAGTCTATTCTGCTCTGTGTCAGTGTGTATCAGGGTCTCTGAGGACAGGTGTCAATCCATATCTGCCAAGTGACCCTATGTAGGGGGAACAGTCTCTATTCTGCTCTGTGTCAGTGTGTATCAGGGCTCTGAGGACAGGTGTCAATCCATATCTGCCAAGTGACCCTATGTAGGAGGAACAGTCTCTATTCTGCTCTGTGTCAGGTGTGTATCATGATCTCTGAGGACAGGTGTCAATCCATATCTGCCAAGTGACCCTATGTAGGAGAACAGTCTCTATTCTGCTCTGTGTCAGTGTTTATCAGGGGCTCTGAGGACAGGTGTCAATCCATATCTGTCAGGTGACTCTATGTAGGAGGAACAGTCCCTATTCTGCTCTGTGTCAGTGTGTATCAGGGGCTCTGAGGACAGGTGTCAATCCATATCTGCCAAGTGACCCTATGTAGGGGAACAGTCTATTCTGCTCTGTGTCAGTGTGTATCATGATCTCTGAAGACAGGTGTCAATCCATATCTGCCAAGTGACCCTATGTAGGAGGAACAGTCTCTATTCTGCTCTGTGTCAGTGTGTATCAGGGGCTCTGAGGACGGGTGTCAATCCATATCTGCCAAGTGACCCTATGTAGGGGGAACAGTCTCTATTCTCCCTCCCCAGTCAGTGTGTGTATCAGTGTTCCTCTGAGGACAGGTGTCAATCCATATTCGCCAAGTGACACAAAGTGCAGGAGTGAACAGCCCCTATTCCCTCCCCTGTGTCAGTGTGTATCATGTTCTCTGAGGACAGGTATGTCAATCCATATCTGCCAAGGGACCTGTATGTAGGGGAACAGTCTCTATTCCCCTGCTCTGTGTCAGTGTAAGTGTATCATGTATCTCTGAGGACAGGTAAGGTGTCAATCCATATCTGCCAATTGACCCTATGTAGGAGAACAGTCTCTATTCTGCTCTGTGTCAGTGTGTATCATGGTCTCTGAGGACAGGTGTTAATCCATATCTGCCAAGTGACCCTATGTAGGAGAACAGTCTCTATTCTGCTCTGTGTCAGTGTGTATCATGTTCTCTGAGGACAGGTGTCAATCCATATCTGCCAGGTGACTCTATGTAGGAGGAACAGTCTCTATTCTGCTCTGTGTCAGTGTTTATCATGATCTCTGAGGACAGGTGTCAATCCATATCTGCCAGGTGACTCTATGTAGGAGGAACAGTCTCTATTCTGCTCTGTGTCAGTGTTTATCAGGGGCTCTGAGGACAGGTGTCAATCCATATCTGCCAGGTGACGCTATGTAGGAGGAACAGTCCCTATTCTGCTCTGTGTCAATGTGTATCAGGGGCTCTGAGGACAGGTGTCAATCCATATCTGCCAAGTGACCCTATGTAGAGGAAACAGTCTCTATTCTGCTCTGTGTCAGTGTGTATCATGATCTCTGAGGACAGGTGTCAATCCATATCTGCCAAGTGACCCTATGTAGGATTGACAGTTCCTATTCTGCTCTGTGTCAGTGTGTATCATGGTCTCTGAGGACAGGTGTCAATCCATAATTCAAGCAAGGACCCTATGTAGGAGGAACAGTCTCTATTCTGCTCTATGTCAGTGTGTATCATGATCCTTGAAGACAGGTGTCAATCCATATCTGCCAAGGACCCTACATGTAGGGGAAATGTAGTCTATTCTGCTCTGTGTCAGTGTGTGTGTATCATGATCTCTGAATATTGTGGTGTCAATCCATATCTGCCAAGTGACCCTAAGTGTAGGAGGAACAGTCTCTATTCTGCCTGTGTCAGTGTGTATCAGGGGCTCTGAGGACAGGTGTCAATCCATATCTGCCAAGTGACCCTATATGTAGGAGGAACAGTCCCTATTCCCGCCCCTGTGTCAGTGTGTATCATGCCCTCTGAGGACAGGTGTCAATCCATATCTGCCAAGTGACCCTATGTAGGGGGAACAGTCTCTATTCTGCTCTGTGTCAGTGTGTATCATGGTCTCTGAGGACAGGTGTCAATCCATATCTGCCAAGTGACCCCATGTAGGGGGAACAGTCTCTATTCTGCTCTGTGTCAGTGTGTATCATGGTCTCTGAGGACAGGTGTCAATCCATATCTGCCAAGTGACCCTATGTAGGAGGAACAGTCTCTATTCTGCTCTGTGTCAGTGTGTATCAGGGGCTCTGAGGAAAGGTGTCAATCCATATCTGCCAGGTGACTATGTAGGAGGAACAGTCCCTATTCTGCTCTGTGTCAGTGTGTATCATGATCTCTGAAGACAGGTGTCAATCCATATCTGCCAAGTGACCCTATGTAGGAGAACAGTCTCTATTCTGCTCTGTGTCAGTGTGTATCATGGTCTCTGAGGACAGGTGTCAATCCATATCTGCCAAGTGACCCCATGTAGGAGGAACAGTCTCCCTATTCCGCTGCTCTGTGTCATCAGTGTTTCATCAGGGGCTCTGAGGAAAGGTGTCAATCCATATCTGCCAAGTGACCCTGTGTAGGAGGAACAGTCTCTATTCTGCTCTGTGTCAGTGTGTATCAGGGGCTCTGAGGACAGGTGTCAATCCATATCTGCCAAGTGACCCTATGTAGGAGGAACAGTCTCTATTCTGCTCTGTGTCAGTGTGTTTCATGATCTCTGAAGATACAGGTGTCAATCCATATCTGCCAAGTGACCCGATGTTGGGGTAACATTCCCTATTCTGCTCTGTGTCAGTGTGTATCAGGGATCCTTAGGACAGGTGTCAATCCATATCTGCCAAGTGACCCTATGTAGGAGGAACAGTCCCTGTTCTGCTCTGTGTCAGTGTGTATCAGGGATCCCTAGGACAGGTGTCAATCCATATCTGCCAAGTGACCCCATGTAGGGGGAACAGTCTCTATTCTGCTCTGTGTCAGTGTGTATCATGGTCTCTGAGGACAGGTGTCAATCCATATCTGCCAAGTGACCCTATGTAGGAGGAACAGTCTCTATTCTGCCTTGTGTCAGTGTGTATCATGTTCTCTTGAGGACAGGTGCTGTCAATCCATATCTGCCAAGTGGTCCCAAGGTGTAGGGGAACAGTCTCTATTCTTGCCTGTGTCAGTGTGTATCATGATCCTGAGGACAGGTGTCAATCCATATCTGCCAAGTGACCCTATGTAGGAGGAACAGTCTCTATTCTGCTCTGTGTCAGTGTGTATCAGGGGCTCTGAGGACAGGTGTCAATCCATATCTGCCAAGTGACCCCATGTAGGAGAACAGTCTCTATTCTGCTCTGTGTCAGTGTGTATCATGTTCTCTGAGGACAGGTGTCAATCCATATCTGCCAGGTGACTATGTAGGAGGAACAGTCCCTATTCTGCTCTGTGTCAAGGTGTATCAGGGGCTCTGAGGACAGGTGTCAATCCATATCTGCCAAGTGACCCTATGTAGGGGAACAGTCTCTATTCTGC
>OW240913.1:231149185-231159523 GCA_933207985.1 Pelobates cultripes
AATTCACCAATGGACATAGGGAGTAGCCCTTTATAAGGGGACTAGTAGATGGGGGGTATTAGGCTGCTTTGTCACTGTTACTGCTATTTGCATTGATTTTAATCTGTATGGTCCCTGAGGAAGTTCCAGTACTGGGAACAAAACGCATAGGACCTTTGTGCTTTTAATATTTTATAATTTATGGGTGATTGTTCATCTTCCAATAAAGCTGCGGACCTTTTTACATCCTTGCCTAGTGAAGTCCTGTTTTACATCTACTCTACCAGATCAACAGAAGGGATGAATAGCCCCGCCAAAATACTGGGGGAGGCACCCTTGAGCGCAATAATCATCTTCATCATCATGTGAATGTATTCTATTGAGTGTATATCTGTTCACAATAACTGTATTACACTATATATCTTTTTTGTTCCTTATTTTAGCTTTTACAGCCATATCCCAAATGGTTTATGGTTTCTTCATAATATTAATGTATGTTATGACTGTTTGAAATATTGTATATTTTCTGTACTCAGTAGATAATGTAATTAAAGTGTTGTCCTTACTGAATTATCTCCCAAGTACAGAGGAGGAGTCTGAGAAATGTTACCACACGTAAATGAAATAACAGTATAGACAACAGTTTGGGCCTTGGGAAAGTAAATCACATTTACATATCAATTGAGCTGAGGAATTGGCTATTTACAAAACAGGAACAAATTCCTTTAAAAATAGAAGATACTGACATCACATTAGACTACGTTGGTAAGACACACACGCTGCACACAACATCTCACAGCACATATACAGTAAAGCAGATTTTAATAGATAGATGGAATTTGTAAGTGTTATGAATGTATTGTAACTAATATTATAACTCTGTAACATTCATCTTCTGTAATATTTAACTGGGCAGATTCTAAGTAAAGTTTTCTCTTTGGTAAGTGTTGGCTGTTTATTTGTAATATCGGGTAGAATACCTTAGTAGTGTGAAGTCATATAATTATCTGGACAAGGGGATAAAGATATATAAAAGAACGGTATGGGTGCTAAATGGTGCCTTTTAAAACAGTGTGTATAGAATTGCTTCACACGCTGGTGTAGTCCCCAAATTCACCAATAGAGAGCAATGTGCAGTATTGAGGGGAGCAATATTAAACACAGTATATTAAAAAATTGTATACAAACTCATAAGGTATTTGATGATTCTTCCAAGAAATAATGGAATATGTAAGATAAAAACGAAAAAAAAATACAATGATAGTACAGATTGTATTAAACTGACACTAATTTATCAATTAGTATTTGCTATTCGTTCATAACCCTATTTGCAGATAATCAATAATATCTATCTAAATATGGTATATGTTACGGACCGTTTCAGCAGACAAGGGATAAAAAACGCTTTGACGATAATCCCCTTTTAGAGACAGGCACAGCCACTGTAGAATCACCCAAAACTCACGAATTGAATACAAGTGAAGGCACCAAACTCCCGAACTGCATACAAGGGAATAAGGTAGCACTCCAAACTCCCGAACTGGAACCTCACGAATAGCTGCTAGCAGACGAACAGGAAAAGCTCCCAAGCGGCTTACACTCCACTCCTGGCAATCAGTCCTTAGCAGCATACAGTAAATCCCCCCAAAGACGAGACAGAGCTCCGTGTTGAGAGTAAAGCGGTGGTCTGTTTAATGAGGGCTACCTGCCCAGTATTTATGCAGGTCTCCCACCTGGTGGACACTCCCCTAGGGGACCAGATGGAAGACTGTAACAAAAGACAGACATGTACCAATTACAGACATACAGAAGTAAAACATCCCCACAATGCATCCTGGCTTCCTCCCCTCTGCCCTGGAGAAGTAATTCAATTATCTCCCAGGACAAAGGCAAAACTCGATTACACACGTGGGGACACAAAACCAGTATTATACTTTAAAATACATAAAGTAACATTACATAAAACACAGACATGTAACATATCCCCAGATAGCTCAGGTCTGAGCACACATTATTAAGCGAATGGCGCTCAGACCACACGAATACAGTTTAATCGCCATGGAGCCAAAGTCTTTACAGTCAGTTTCATATGAATGGGCTCCATGGGATTCCTATCGGGGGTATAACACATTCAAACAAAACTACCGAACACCAGGCCGTTCGTGCACTTCCACCGAACAAGAAGGGAGGCCGGCGGCTTCAGCGGTGTTCGCGCAAAACTGTGTCCGATTTTAGTTCCATGAAAATAGGGGCGAACACCGCTGTGCATTCGTATGTTTAAAATGGCCGCGACCTCGTGTTCGGGATACGAATGGCGGCCACCCAGCATTCGTCAATTAAGCTGCGGTTAACCGCAGCTTCAGGGAGGTTAATTGCCGGCACACTCCAGCTCCCAGGTGGTCTATTCATTCGTGCGGTTGTTCGGTAGATTGAATCTACCGAACAACCGGCAGAAAAGCACGAATACAGCTTTTCTGCAGGCGAAATAAAGTCTTTTAAAATGGGGCCATAGTCCAGAGGCAGCAGGCGAGCAACCAGGCTTCTCCAATGCAATGCGACGAGATTGGTCTCGTCACAGTATAATATAGCAACAAATGCAAAGTACTGAAAAAGTTAAACAACTTATTATCTGCTACATGCAGAGTTAAAACAAGACATAAAAAGAGAGACAATGTAAAAGCATTGCTAGCCTCTTACTGAATGTGGTGGTGAGTTAGACCGGCTTCCGCCATTACTCACTGTAACGGCACCCCCAGGCATAAAAGGGGTTAAAAGTCGTTTAGTAGATCTTCCCTTCCAGAGACACAGGCATAGCTACTGCAGAACACCAAACTCCCAAAATGGATACAAGGGAATGCTCCCAACTCCCAAACTGGAACCTCACGAATAGCTTCTAGCAGCTGAACAGGAAAAGCACCCAAGCGGCTTACACTCCTGGCAATCAGTCTCTAACAGCATACAGTAAATTCCCCCAAGAACAAGACAAAGCTCCGTGTTGAGGGTCAAGCAGTGAACAGACAGAGCTGTGGGTTTATTGTTCTTATATACACATTCTTACACATTAGTACCACCCACAGGGTTTTGGAAAACAACCAATAAACACAAACAATACACTCAGACACTCCCACACAAAATCCTCCCCTCTGCCTGTGATACAATTACCTTACACAATGGGTTAATGTAATTATCACAGGCAGAGAAATACAGTTTTTCCACATTATTCATAACTTTAAAAGTATACATCACATTCACATAAAACTTACATTTTCAGAATCAGCATACTCCAAATACAAACATATGTCAAAATCCAAATTGGTCCATTGGTTCAAAAGATAGATCGAAGTCCTTTGTGACCAAATGAAGCATGGCTTTTCTGCCCAAAACCAGTTCCACAGAGTCTTCTATCCTGGAGATAATTGGGAAGTAATCCAATTACCTCCAAGGACAGAGGCAAAACTCCATTAAGCACATGGAGGTAAAAAGACAGTAAAATACAATAAAATACACAAGGTTACATTTATTACATAAAATACAGACATGCAACATACTCCCAGATAGCTTGGGTCTGAGCGCACATTATTACTGAATGGTGCTCAGACCACACTCATACAGTTCAATCACCATGGAGCCAAAGTCTTTTATTACACGAATAGGCTCCATGGCATAGCTATCTGGGTTAAATGAGTTCATTCAGTAAATCCGAGAATCTACTGAACCCTAGGGCAGAAATACATGAATGGACCTTTCTGCATAGGAAAATAAAGTATTTAAATTCCGGTCCATAGTCAAAAGGCCGCAGGCAGGCAACCAGGCTCCTCCAGTGCACAGTGGCGAGATTGGTCTCGTCACACTCACTAAAACAGCTTTGTGTAAGTCCCTCCGCTGCGCTGGGTTGTAATCCAACTGCTGCAGACAGTGAAGATATGCGGACCGAAGTTGAAATTAGCCGCCTTAGGTTCCGACTTGCGCGATTAACCCCTTAAGGACTGGACTGTTTTTGCGATGTTGTACATTTACGACCAGGCCTCTTTTTACACTTTTGTGGTGTTTGTGTTTAGCTGTAATTTTCCGCTCTCTCATTTACTGTTCCTATACAAATTATATATTGTTTTTTTCAGGACAAAAAAGGCTTTCTTTACATACCATTATTTATATAATCTCATGTAATTTAATTTAAAAAAAATAAAAAATATGATGAAAAATTGAAAAAAAATACATGTTTTTTTACTTGAAAAATCTTTTACTCATCTACAAAAGCAAATAAATAAAACTGCTAAATAGATTAAAAATGTTGTCCTGAGTTTTAAAATTCCCAGTGTTTACATGCTTTTTTGCTGTTTTTTGCAAGTTATAGGGCTATAGGTACAAGTAGGATATTGCGGTTTCAAAACATACATTTTTTCAAATGTATCAATAGTGACATTGTAACACTATTATCTGTCATAAATCTCTGAATAACACCCCACATGTACATATTTTTTTAAAATAGACAACCCAGGGTATTCAATATGGGGTATGTCCAGTTTTTTTAGTAGCCACCTAGTCGCAAACACTGGCCAAAGTTAGCGTTCATATTTGTTTGTGTGTGAAAAAAGTAAAAAACTAAATTGAATGCTAATTTTGGCCAGTGTTTGTGACTAAGTGGCTACTAAAAAAGACTGGACATACCCCATTTGCAATACCTTGGGTTGTCTTCTTTTGCAAATGGTATGCCATCATTGGGGTAATTCTCATTCCTGGGCTACCATACGCTCTCAAAGGCAACGTAACCAACCTGGCCATTTTCAATGTAAAAATATTTGACCCATATATTTGACCATGTAACTTTCAAAAACGCTATAAAATCTGTACATGGGGGATACTGTTATACTCGGGAGACTTTGCTGAACACAAATATTAGTGTTTCAAAACAGGAAAATGTATCACAACAATTATATCATCAGTAAAAGTGCTGTTTGTGTGTGAAAAAAGTCACTTTCACTGACAATATCATCGCTGTGATATGTTTTCCTGTTTTGAATCACTAATATTTGTGTTAAGCGAAGTCTCCCGAGTAAAACGGTACCCACCATGTACAGGTTTTAGGGTGTCATAGAGAGTTACAGGGTAAAATACAGTGCTAGCAAATTAAATTCTCTGGACTTTTGGCCTGGGTTGGCAGGCATCCCTCAAATTGCAATTAATAAAATTACTTAATTATGTAAAAATATTACATAAATACGCACATAGAATTTAAATATATATGCATATTTATATATTTGAAGTCTACGTGTATATTTATATAATTATTTATGTAATTTTGTATATGGACATATGTATATTTCGTATTATTTTTATATATATATACATAGATATATATATATATATATATATATATATATATATATATATATATATATACATATATATATACACACACACACATACATACATATATATATATATATATATATATATATATATATATATATATATATATATATATATATATATATATATATACATACATACACACAATTTCATTCTAAGTATATTTTGATATATATATATATTAAAATCAAAATACAGTTAGAATAAAATTTCATATAGATATAATTTTTTTAAGTTTTTTTATTATTATTTGTAATTTTTTTTTATTTAATTTAATCTACTTATTATTTATATTTTATAATATATATATATATATATATATATATATATATATATATATATATACACACACACACACACACACACACAATATATATTATATATATACATGTGTAATTTAATTATAAGTGTATTTTTATATTAATATATTGTGACAAACTTACTTTCCTGTGTGTGTTTGTCCAGGATCTTTTGGCAACCGCACAGCCCTCTAGGGTAAGAAAACCAGGTCAAGACAAAGTCCAGTTTCAAAAAGGCCTCTGGCCTGTTTATTTTCTGTTGTTGTGAAGTAACAGGATACAATGAATCAGCAAATCTTCTTTCTCCACAAAACACCTTCTTTCTCCACAAAAACTTCTTTCTCCACAAAACACCTTCTTTCTCCTCCAAAACACTTCCCTCACTTCACCCTGCTTTAACTGCAGTTATATAGCTGCTCACAGCCCCTACAGGTGAGGCTAATGACCTCGTTAGGCAGTGAGCCAGAACTCTATGGGAAACCTGGGCTGGACTCATGCACAACCACTCTGACAGTGGGTGGAGAATCGGCCCACCCTGCTCTTCCGAATACTCCACCCCAGGGACCCAAATAACAAGAGGAAAAAAAAAACTAAATTTAAACTTAACTTTCCCTGGGGCTGCATGTGCTTACCCACATGTCAGGATAGTGGCTGTGCAAAAGTCTGGGTGCCAGATATACACCCCTGACCACCATCCCCAACACTCTGTTACAATATGTACATATTAATATAAAAATACACTTAGTATGTCATTATATATAGATGATATATAGACATATATAATTTTTTTATTATTAACATTAACATAAATTTTTTAAAGGGTTTTACACTAGCAGGGAGACTGACTGTCAGCACAGAAAGTCCCCCTGCAGGCAGACCCATGGACACCTATTGTGACCATGTGACTGCTCTGTTGAGCGATCACATGGCCACAGGGGTCCTAATTCGCCATGGGGAGACTGTCTGGGCTGCAGGCAGTCTCCCCACACCGGGAGCAACACCGATCGCCACCGGGGGAACAATGGCGATCGGGTAAGTACATAAGACCGTTAGGACTGTTCAGGACCGTCACCGGTCGGCAATGGAAAAATGTTGATGACGGTTCTGAACCATCCTCGGTCGTTAAGGGGTTAAGATAATATTCATGCACTTCATCACTTTAAATTTATACTCTATATAATGTATGAATTTATTTAATTTATTGTATTCATGTACATATTTTTTCACTATTGTATGTTTTTTAGTATATATATATGTTTTTGAAATTGATAATTGTAGTAAATCATATTTACCCATTTTTATTAAAAATAACAATTAAAATGTAGCAATGAATAATGGTCACTGTTCCTTTAAACACTAATAAGTTTCCTTCCAAGACTCCCTCTAATTACTCTTAATCATTTTAAATTGAATGCTTATGGAATATATATCTGTAATTATATTGTATATAGGATTATGTATTCGTATTTGTTTATATTTTGTAAGCTTTTTTTAGGTATTTCAATACTTTTATAAATTTTATTGTGAAGTTAGCAATTTTATGTTGATTGCAAGGCAGTATGACAAATGGATTGCATGCAAATTAGGGCAACACAAGACAGCCTATCAGACTATGACTCCAGCCCTTATATGCCCACAACCAACATGGCAGTCGGCAGTACATCCTGAGGAAGCCGTCACACAGAGAAATGCGTCAACGTCATGCAAGGGGGAGGAGCTTGCGCAAGTCGGAACCTAAGGCGGCTAATTTCAACTTCGACATATCTTCACTGTCTGCAGTAGTTGGATTACAGCCCAGCCGAGCAAAGCTGTTTTAGTGAGTAATGGCTGAAGCCGGTCTAACTCATCACCACATTCAGTAAGAGGCTAGCAACCCTCTGCTTTTATATTGTCTCTCTTTTCATGTCTTGTTTTAACTCTGCATGTAGCAGATAATAAATTGTTTAACTTTTTCAGTACTTTGCATTTGTTGCTATATTATACCATATTTGGATAGATATTGATTATTTGCAAATAGGGTTATGAACGAATAACAAATGCTAATTGATAAATTAGTGTCAATTTAATACAATCTGCACTATCATTGTATTTTTTGCGTTTTTCTCTTACATATTCCATTATTTCTTGAAAGAATTGTCAAATCCCTAATGAGTTTGTATACAATTTTTTAAAATATTGTGTTTAATATTGCTCCACTCAATACTGCACACGGATAAAGATATATGTTAGTTCTTGGAAGAGGTGACACAGGGGATATTACACTAACTATTAATTAGACATGTGCAATTCGTTTCATTCTGAACGACAATTCGGATGAATTTCGGGCAATTCGAACATTCGGATACTTCCGAAGTTCCGAAATTGCCAAATTTCCGAAGTGCTGAAGTTGCGAAGTTGCCGAAGTTTCGAAGTTCCGAAGTGTCGAAGTGACAAAGTTCTGAAGCACAGTATTGCCGAAGTACTAATAGACCTACTGTTACAATGGCTGGAAGTTGGATCACTTAGATGTCCTGTGTCCCGATCTTGGAGACTGAGAGCCCGCTCCGAACAGCATACAGCAGTAATCCTGTAAGTGTAGATATTGCCACTAGCTATAAGCAAAGCTAGTATACGCCTTTCCCTACAACACGAGTCGAGGCTGTGATTTGAAGGTAAAAAGAACTGGTTTAATGGGTACTCATGCCCGTCTTTAAATACATATTTTCAGGCCAGAGGAACACCCCTCTGGACCTGATGTTACACAGCCACTTTTACAAAGTGACAAAGTGCATTTTACAAAACACTCCCTCCTACCCTGGAGATAATTGGTCTCAATGGTTACAGTAACTCAATTATCTCCAGGTACATGAAATAACCACACTTTTACACATACACGAAAAAAGAATAAAAATGAATAACTTTCACATTATAATGTTCAAATACCACATCCTCAGACAGCTTGGACCTGAGCGCACAAAATACCCAAAAAGCGCTCAGATCTCACTAATGGTATGCGAATGCCATGGGGATGAAACTTGTCTGTAGGGCTGTTCGACAGTTAGCCGCCCGTGTATCCTCGGCTATGGTATCTGGCCAGGGGCCGGTATACAGTTCATAGAGATAAAGTGTTGAACGATATGTCTTTAAGGACTTTATGCATCAGCGCACGAAAATAGTACCAGGGGTTTGCCGACCAGGTCCCGCTGGGCGTTCGACAATAAAAGATGGCTGCCGCCACGTGTTCGTGTATGCGAATGACAACCACCCTGGCGATGATTGCAGTTAATCACAAAAAACGCAGCTTCAAGGTGGTTAACTGGGAGCACATACAAGGGTGGTCGGCCGTTCGGGAGTTAGTTCGGTACCCCGTTCGACCTTTTACATGCGAACGGTGACCACCCTGATAAAAGTCAATTAGGCTGCGGTTAACCACAAACTGCAGCTCCTGGGTGGGTGGTTGTAGGCACACTCCTCAGGTAGGATGGTCACCCGTTCATCGCTTTATTCGGTGTTTAGAAACGTGAACAAGGATAATTGGCAGCACGCGCCAAGGGCCGGGTGGTCGGCCATTCGTACATATGAATGGCCTGCAATAACCGATCGAATAAAAGCAACAAACGTAGCAAGGTAACTGGGTTGTAGCAGACAGAGGGGACTTTTGTAACACCTACCCAGTGAAAGAATGAAGAATGTTACACTCTATACAAGTTTATATAAAAAGTATACAAACATAGCCAGGATTCAGCTGTAAGCATTTGCAACACTTACAACAATAAAGTAACACAAATTCATATAAAATGTAAGTTACTTAGCCAGTCAATGGAATGACAGGAATGAATAAGTATAAAACTCCCTAATTCCCACGGTATTAGGGAGATATCTACTAAAAGGCTGAAAGACCTAAATTGGTCTTTCAGCCAAATTTACTAATACTAAGTAAAAATTACTTAGTATCAATCAATTCTGCCACCAATTCTGGGGTGGGGGACGGGGGAGGACAATAGGCCCCCTCTTTATTCTAATTTAGGGCCCCTACCCGCCGCTCAGGGTGGGGGCTGGGGGAGAGGCCAGTAGGTCCCCCCATTATTTTACTTTAGTGCCCCCACCTGCCGCTCAGGGGTGGCGGCCAGGGAGGAGGACAGTAGGCCCCCCCGCCATTTTTCTGATTTAAGGCCCCCACCCGCTCCTCAGGGGTGGGGGCCGGGGTGAGCAATAGGTCGGCACGGGTGGGACCTCAGGAGTGGGGACACATTTTTTTATTTTGTTTTGTTTTTTAACAGTAAGCAGCCACAGGCTGCTCACTGTTTAATAGGCATGTCCCTACTCACGGTATAGCAAGCAAAGGCAGAATTGACTAATACTAAGCGATTTTTACTTAGTATTAGTAAATTTGGCTGAAAGACCAATTTAGGTCTTTCAGCCTTTTGGTAGATAGCTCCCTAATGCCGTGGGAATTAGGGAGCTATCTACTAAGGGGCTGCAAGAGAAGTACAAAAGTGCCCCAAGTCCGAAGTGCCGAAGTTCCGAAATTCCGAAATGCCGAAGTTCCGAAGTGTCGAAGTGCTGAAGTACCGAAGGTCCGAAGTGTCGAAGTCCCAAAGTTCCAAATTGCCGAATCGAATATTTTCCCCATGCACATCCCTACTATTAATACACAACGCAGAGTGGATTTCTCTCAAAATGATACCAATTGGATGTATTGGTGGTGAGA
>OW240913.1:231159623-231219241 GCA_933207985.1 Pelobates cultripes
GAAGACTTATACAACATGACCGGAAGATTGTTTTCTTCAGAATCTGCCTAGGATCCAAATTTTAACATCAACATATTTGGTTCTGTGACTGTCAGCCAGAAGAGCTTTCCAGTGTCTGCATAAAGCTTGGTGAGTATATTTGTTATATATTCTATTGCTGCAGTGTATTTTTTTAATATGGCATGTAAAAAGGTAGATGCAAAAATGGCGTGTTCAGAAAATGTTAAACAATGGCTTATGAATTATATTAAGAGAAATCTCTCAGGACTGTAAACAGTCATGGGAACAGATACAGGAGTTTTTAGGAGAAATTTTATTTGTTAATGTGTCTGATAAAAAAAGAAAATGGTGTATTATGCAACATTACTATCATGTTTAAAATTTTTGGGAATTGTGAAAATAAAGGAGGATAAAATGGCAGAGCTTAATTCAGTAATTAACATGAAATCTGAGAAATTGAATAATACAATTGTAGATCTTAGAGTGCATGCAGATACAACTGGTGAAGCTTTGATGGTTGCAGTGGAGAATGAGAGGCTGAATGATAACATTTTGGAGTTGCAAAAAGAATTGGATGAATGCAGACATGCTACTAATATGGCTTTTAATAAAATGTCAGAAAGCATGGCACCTTCGAGTATGTCTCCTGTATCTGAAATTCCAGGGTCTATTGCTAACCCAGGGATTGGAGATATAGGATACAAACCTGTAGAGAGTAAAAAATGGGTCGCAAGAGAATACTGAGGACGGGCAGCAGCTGAAATAGCCTGCCCTTCGGTCGGTCCTCGCTCAGTTCTCAAGCTGATTTTTGCTCATCTTGTGCCATTACAGAGAGAACATATCTGAAGCATATCAGACTGGTCCCACCCATACGGGCAGTCCAGATCCAAAATGCCAGCAAGTTCTCTCTGCACGAGAGATACAGCAACCCCAGACGATCGTTTCAGCCTTGTTAGGCATCATCAGTGAGGCATAGCTGATATCTCCCTAGGCACCGTGAGCAAGGGGTCCACGTCTGGATTATCCCTTTAAACTTGTGGAGAGTCAAAAATGGGTCGCAAGAGAATACTGAGAACGGGCAGCAGCTGAAATAGCCTGCCCTTCGGTCGGTCCCCGCTCAGTTCTCAAGCTGATTTTTGCTCATCTTGTGCCATTACAGAGAACATATCTGAAGCATATCAGACTGGTCCCACCCATACGGGCAGTCCAGATCCGAAATGCCAGCAAGTTCTCTCTGCACGAGAGATACAGCAACCCCAGACGATCGTTTCAGCCTTATTAGGCATCATCAGTGAGGCATAGCTGATATCTCTCTAGGCACCGTGAGCAAGGGGTCCACGTCTGGATTATCCCTTTAAAACTTGTAGAGAGTCAAAAATGGGTCGCAAGAGAATACTGAGGACGGGCAGCAGCTGAAATAGCCTGCCCTTCGGTCGGTCCCCGCTCAGTTCTCAAGCTGATTTTTGCTCATCTTGTGCCATTACAGACAGAACATATCTGAAGCATATCAGACTGGTCCCACCCATACGGGCAGTCCAGATCCGAAATGCCAGCAAGTTCTCTCTGCACGAGATATACAGCAACCCCAGACGATCGTTTCAGCCTTATTAGGCATCATCAGTGAGGCATAGCTGATATCTCTCTAGGCACCGTGAGCAAGGGGTCCACGTCTGGATTATCCCTTTAAACTTGTAGAGAGTCAAAAATAGGTCGCAAGAGAATACTGAGGACGGGCAGCAGCTGAAATAGCCTGCCCTTCGGTCGGTCCCCGCTCAGTTCTCAAGCTGATTTTTGCTCATCTTGTGCCATTACAGAGAGAACATATCTGAAGCATATCAGACTGGTCCCACCCATACGGGCAGTCTAGATCCGAAATGCCAGCAAGTTCTACAAACCTATTTATCCATGGGAAGATTTGAAACAAAAGTCAGTAACAAATCTCCCTGCTGCTCCGCAGTGGCGGCTCTAGACTTTGTGAGGCCTTAGGCGAAACTCAAACATGAGGCCCCCACTAACACCTTAAGTTAAAAATAGGGGTTGCATTGTGTGTATAAGGTTCTGTCGTATTTAAGAACAAGCTTGCAGCGCAGAGCTAGTCTCTGTATTCATTGTTCAGAGACTTGCTGTGTTGCGGCTCCTTGTGCAGCGGCATTGTGATCTCTCTGACTGTAGTTATGGCATAATATGCAAACTAACTTAATTTGCAATAAACAAATTTAATTAGCAATTATGCCAATCGTTTATACATGACTGAGGGGTATGGTTACATAGCCTTGCAGTCATGTATACATAAGTGCCGGTGTATGTATGTACGTGTGACAGGGTTTGGGGTGAGTGTTGCACAGTTGGAGTATAGGATTGTAAGGGTTTATGTAATAAGGTGAGTGTGGCAGGGTAAAGGGAGTGTGTGGGACAGACTGATAGAGGATGAGTGACAGGGTTGGGAGGTGAGTGTGACAGTGCAAGAGAAGGTGAGTCTGACAGGGTGATGGGGGGGTGGGGTTAATGCGATAGGGTAGGTGTGGCAAAGCAAGGAGTTTGGTATTGTTGCAGTGGGTGAGAGTGACAGGATTGGGGGGGTTATGTAAGTTTGGCTGGGTTTAGAGGCGACAGTGTGTGGAGACTGAAAGTGTTTGGGAATGGTGATAGTGTATGTGGTGACAGTGTGTGTGAAGGGGGTGTCAGTGTGTGTGGTAATGATAGGGTATAGGTGGGGAATGACAAGGTGTGCGGTGGAAGGCTGTGACAGCGCATGTGTGTGGGAAGGCTGTTATTGGGTGGGTGTGGGGTGACAGTGTAGGGAAGCCGTGACAGGGTGGGGGGCTGTGACAGGGTGGGGGAATGGGTAAAGGGTAAAGGGTTGTATGGGGGCAGAGGGTGGCTGGGGCAGAGGGTGGTAGGAGGACAGTGACAGGGTAGTGGGGTGGTAGGAGGGCAGAGAGTGGCTGGGGCAGAGGGTGGTAGGGTGGCTGGGGCAGGCGGTGGTAGGAAGGCAGTAGGAGGGCAGTAGGAGGGCAGAGGATGGCTGGGGCAGAGGGTGGTATGGTGGCTGGGGCAGAGGGTGGTAGGGCGGTTGGGGCATGGGTGGTAGGACTTATTTGACTTTTCTGCCGAACAAAACTACCGAACGGATGGCCACCCAGAAGAGAAGTGTGCTGCTGGTTAACCTCTTGATCCCAATTAGAACGTTGTGGTTAACCGCAAACACCTCTCAATTAAAACCGAATACAGGGTGGTCGTCGTTCGTATGTCGACCACGAGGCGGCGGCCATTTTAAATAGGTGAAAGACCAGCGGTGTTCGGCCCAGATTCTATGGAACTGAAAACGGACACTTTTTCCGCCGAACACCGCTAAAGCCACCGACCTCCCTTCTCGATCGACAAAAGTATACGAACACCGGCCGTTCGGGAGTTTGAACCGCACAAATGGACTTAACCCAGATAGCCTTCCTATGAAGTCAATCGCATACCGAAAGACTGTAATAGACTTTGACTCCATGGCGATTGAACTATGCGTATGGGATCTGAGCGCTATTCGCCAATAATATGCACTCAGATCCAGGCTATCTGGGGATGTGTTACACGAATGAGAAATGTTCGGCAATTGTAAAGTTATGTATTTTATTGTGTTTTTTGGGTTGCATCTAAAATGGCGATTTGCCTCTGTCCTGGGAGATAATTGAATTACTTCTCAATTATCTCCAGGGCAGAGGGGAGGAAACCATGATGCATGCTGGGAATATTATGTGCCTGTGTGTCCTAACATGCTATATGTCTGTCTGCCATTACAGTCTCCCATTTGGTCCCCTAGGGGAGTGTCCACCAAGTGGGAGACCTGCATAAATACGGGTGGGTAGCCCACAGTATAGCCTGTTCATGTTTTATGATTGCAGTTGATATGAATGTAGCTTGCGTTATGGTGAGAGGGGAGGATTCACTAAACGGCGGTTTGTACATTTGATGCTGTGGGTGCCGTTACAATTAGAATATTGCATGCAATCAATAAAACAAGGAGTGTACATAGAACAATATCGGACCCTGAAAAGTATAAGCAGGTATATGGACTCAGTACTTGGTTTGGGTCCCTTTTGCAGCAATTACTGCCTCAATGCGGCCTGGCATGGGAGCTATCAGCTAGTGATGTCGCGAACCCGAAATTTTCAGTTCGCGAACGGCGAACGCGAACTTCCGCAAATGTTCGCTAACCAGGCAAACCGCCATAGACTTCAATGGGCAGGCGAATTTTAAAACACACAGGGACTCTTTCTGGCCACAATAGTGATGGAAAGGTTGTTTCAAGGGGACTAACACCTGAACTGTGGCATGCCGGAGGGGGATCCATGGCAAAACTCCCATGGAAAATTACACAGTTGATGCAGAGTCTGGTCTTAATCCATAAAGGGCAGAAATCACCTAACATTCCTAAATCACAATGGATATGGATTGATACCTGACATATGACATATTGACACAGAGCAGAATAGGGACTGTTCCCCCTACATAGGGTCACTTGGCAGATATGGATTGACACCTGTCCTCAGAGACCATGATACACACTGACACAGAGCAGAATAGAGACTGTTTCTCCTACATAGGGTCACTTGGCAGATGTGGATTGACACCTGTCCTCAGAGACCATGATACACACTGACACAGAGCAGAATAGAGACTGTTCTCCTACATAGGGTCACTTGGCAGATATGGATTGACACCTGTCCTCAGAGACCATGATACACACTGACACAGAGCAGAATAGGGACTGTTCCCCCTACATAGGGTGACTTGGCAGATATGGATTGACACCTATCCTAAGGATCCCTGATAAACACTGACACAGAGCAGAATAGAGACTGTTCCTCCTACATAGGGTCACTTGGCAGATATGGATTGACACCTGTTCTCAGAGACCATGATACACACTGACACAGAGCAGAATAGAGACTGTTTCCCCTACATAGGGTCACTTGGCAGATGGATTGACACCTGTCCTCAGAGCCCCTGATACACACTGACACAGAGCGGAATAGAGACTGTTCCTCCTACATAGGGTCACTTGGCAGATATGGATTGACACCTGTCCTCAGAGACCATGATACACACTGACACAGAGCAGAATAGAGACTGTTCCTCCTACATAGGGTCACTTGGCAGATATGGATTGACACATGTCCTCAGAGCCCCTGATACACACTGACACAGAGCAGAATAGAGACTGTTCCACTACATAGGGTCACTTGGCAGATATGGATTGACACCTGTCCTCAGAGACCATGATACACACTGACAGAGAGCAGAATAGAGACTGTTCCTCCTACATAGGGTCACTTGGCAGATATGGATTGACACCTGTCCTCAGAAACCATGATAAACACTGACACAGAGCAGAATAGGGACTGTTCCCCCTACATAGGGTCACTTGGCAGATATGGATTGACACCTGTCCTCAGAGACCTTGATACACACTAACAGAGAGGAGAATAGAGACTGTTCCCCCTACATAGGGTCACTTGGCAGATTTGGATTGACACCTGTCCTCAGAGACCATGATACACACTGACAGAGAGCAGAATAGAGACTGTTCCCCCTACATAGGGTCACTTGGCAGATATGGATTGACACCTGTCCTCAGAGACCATGATACACACTGACACAGAGCAGAATAGAGACTGTTCCCTACATAGGGTCACTTGGCAGATATGGATTGACACCTGTCCTCAGAGACCATGATACACACTGACACAGAGCAGAATAGAGACTGTTCCCCCTACATAGGGTCACTTGGCAGATATGGATTGACACCTGTCCTCAGAGCCCCTGATACACACTGACACAGAGCAGAATAGAGACTGTTCCTCCTACATAAGGTCACTTGGCAGATATGGATTGACACCTGTCCTCAGAGACCATGATACACTGACAGAGAGCAGAATAGAGACTGTTCCCCCTACATAGGGTCACTTGGCAGATATGGATTGACACCTGTCCTCAGAGATCATGATACACACTGACAAAGAGCAGAATAGAGACTGTTCCCCCTACATAGGGTCACTTGGCAGATTTGGATTGACACCTGTCCTCAGAGCCCCTGATACACACTGACACAGAGCAGAATAGAGACTGTTCCCCCTACATAGGGTCACTTGGCAGATATGGATTGACACCTGTCCTCAGAGACCATGATACACACTGAAACAGAGCAGAATAGAGACTGTTCCCCCTACATAGGGTCACTTGGCAGATATGGATTGACACCTGTCCATGTCCTTGACACCCAAAATTAAATGTCACATCTACATATGGAACATTTAGATTGTCACTGCTGTCCTCTGTTAAGTCTTTGGTAGATCGATGCATTTGCATAGATATAGCTGTTGTTACTTTGGCCTGTGACAAGCTGTTCCATCAATTTCCAGGTGAGTTTTAGCATGTTGAGTGACATCCATGTCTCGGTACTTTTGGAAAAATTCAGTTCTTAGCAGATAACTCTGTACCTGGGGAACAAGCCCCTTTGTATAATTTACATTGGTCTACATGGACTGACTTGTATAGACCTCTGCATTTTTACAAATATTTTGCCCAATGTTTCTAGGATTACATAGGGCTCTTCCCAATTTGCATCCCAGGGATAATTTTGCTAAAATTTGTAATATTTATTAAGCCTACCCCCCTATCTCAAACATAGTTTGAGGAGTAGATACAATTTTGCAATTTGTTGGGGCCACATATGAGACCCCCCTTGGACAGTGCACCTATGAAATCATTCTGTATTGACTTCCAGGGGCTGTCTGCAACTGGCACTCTCTGATGCATAGGCCTTTGTTGCTTAGGGTATGGATATACTGCAACATAAAAACCCTTCTTTTATAGAATAATCACTTTGAAGTGTTTGATGATTCTGTTATAAAAGAGAAAGATTAGGATTCCTATTCAGTTCTGCTTTTAAATCTGGCACTTCTGAACCTTGATCAACAATCTTGGCTATTAGTAATTAGTTATTTGCATGTGAAGTGCTCCTCCCATGCTTGCTGTATCTCAATATCTTTTACATGTAAATGCCATTGATCTCCATCTAAGACAGCCTCCCTTGCTAACAAATTCAATTGTACATTTGAATGAGTGTTTACTGCTGACTGGAGGGGTGCTTTAGTCCTCATCCAACCAGTTTCCCAAGATTCCATATGGACAGATAGTTTGATCTGGTGGCACAAGAAATGTCACTATGGATACAAATAGGGTGTGTGTCAAATTCCTTTGAAAAATTCCCAAAAAACTTCTTCAAGGATTGCCTGTTAAAAGGTCTGGGGACTTGTAAGATTGCTATCACTCTTTAATTGGGCAGCTGTGATAGCTACTCCCCAAAATTTTACCTTTTGTGTGAGCAACCTTTGAAGTGTTTAGCTTGACTCCAGGATTATGCAATTAAGTCAAAAAAATCCGTTAATAAATTCATATGTTGTTGTTTTGCCCCAGAACGGGGACTTAGTGATAGGTCAGTGTCACTGAAGCTCCTGTGTTAGTACAAATCTTAGTCTGTTGCCTTGTCATAATTTCATTCATGTAAGGGCGTCCTCCATGGTCCATAAATGTGTTACAAATAGGAACTATGCCATCCAGTTATAGTTGTTCCAAAAATGAAATCAGAGGAACTTCACCCTCTTCATTCATTTTAGTTTCTAGTCACTGTTCCCTGTACAGTCATCATTCTCAGAGCCTTCCGCGCAGGACCATATAGATTGGTCTTAGGCAGGGGGTGAGAATGGCGTCCCTGACCTGTTTTATCTGGGGGTTTATTTCGGTCAATCTTATCATGTACCTTTTGATCTATTCTTTCTTTGAAAGGCCCAAAGGGATAAGCATGCCATCCCTCAGTCATTCTTTGATATATCTTTGCCTTTCTACACTCTTTCTGTCTATGACCACATTTGTTGCAATAATAACAAGTACCTCTGAATGGAATCTCTGAGAGAGCTTGATTCCCTAGATTGGTAGATATAATTGCAATATTGTGATGTCCTGTGACACCTTTCCTAATTAATTTTTGCCTAGCTTTTCCTATAATAGTTAGAACTCCTTCCAGAGTGTCTTTTTCCTCTGCTATCATTTTCACTCCGGGATCTAAATAAGTGAATTTTGTTATCAGGTATTCTAGTAAATCAGGAGGGGTTTGGTCTTGTGGTATATGGTGGGTTAGTCTGTACACTTGTTCAAATTTAGACGCAAAAACCCAAGGATCATCCTGTAAGTGTACCTTCATTTCAGCAAGTGAATGACTGTCTAAATCTCTTTCTCCAGTAATCAATTTAGATATTGCTCTAAGCCTGACTCCTTCTGTCCCCCATTTGTCCTCTTTGAACCAGTCTTGATCCCGATTAATGGGCCCATTTATGGGTGAATTTAGTCTGCATGCAATGCTGCTTGGTGCCCACATTTTAAGCATAATACATGCCTCTTTAGGAGAGAGCATAGATTGTTTTTCTGCAGATTCAAAGTTGGACATATTCGAAATTACATCTATTTTGCAGTCATATGGGGGGAAAAGGGATCTTAACTTAACAAGCTGTTTCATTACTTTATCCCTATCTTGCTGCTGTAGAATTTTAGCAGTCTGCAGGGTGGCAGATGCCCTGCTTTTAACACTTGTTGTAATGGACAAAGGGTCCCTAAAAGGTGATGCTGTTGGTTTAGTTATATGGGGGTTAATACCGGAATACCACTAATATCAAACCCATTCAGTACAAGGTTTCCCCTGTTTACCCCTTGGTCCTCATTTTCTGCAATACCAGATGCCTCTTCTTCCTCTGCACACATATCCCCATGGTCACATACAGCAACTGGGGATTGTGCGGCTAAACCTGTTCTAAGCGATGAAATTAGCTCTCCTCTCGCTTCATAATTGTCCTCTAATGTACTTACATAGTCTGTATTTAAGCCACATGTTGGACAATCACTATATTTCTGAGTACTTACACAGACCATAGCAGTGTGCCCCAAAAATATCTGATTTAACCGATTTCTTAATAACATCAACAATTTCATGATATTTTGGAGTTTCTGTTTATCCTTATTCAAACACCATTTTTTGTTATCTACTCTCATGCTCTCTTTTGTGGTAGAAAATAACATGGCGCGCCAATTGTAATAAACGTTTAACTCGCAAGTTGGAATAAACTTTGAATTAATAATAACATTAATAACTAAAAATAATAACTTAAAATAATAACTTAAAAACCGAGTGTAAAGTCAGAGTCCACACTCCTTGCTTTCGGCAATTCAATAATATTTATTAATAGAGGCTAATCAAACAAATAAACAATACATATACATTTGAAATAGGCTAGTATATGTTGCTACTAAAACTAATCATTGACTGAATGGAAAGTAGGCTAAATAAACATAGTAAAACAGGCATAGACACGTGATACAGTTACCACTCCATTGATCAGCAGCTGAGAGTAAAAGAGAGAGGGTGTGTATAGTGGGGAGAGGGGAGAGAGAAGGTGAAGAGAGGTAATTCAAAGAGACAGAAAATGTGCTATTCACAGGGCTTTAAACAGGTTAGTCTCTCCTTCTGCTGGACACACCTCCCTTATTCAATCCCTTAGGATGTAACAGAACCAGAGTGCCTCCTGGGGGCAGGGGGATTGCATTGGAAGGGAATGGAGGAGGAGTTTATCAACAACCCAACTGGTTTTGTCTGGTGAAAGGCCATGTGCTTCAAAGAGGACTCCATTATTGCCTAAGGGTAGAATGGGGGCTTGAATCCCTGTATTAGAACACAATAACACTTAATTGGCATACAGCTTTGCTGTTAATTATTATTATTATTATTATTGTTGCCATTTATATAGCGCCAACAGATTCCGTAGCGCTTTACAATATTATGAAAGGGGATTTAACTATAAATAGGACAATTACAAATAAACTTACAGGAACAATAGGTTGAAGAAGACCCTGCTCAATCGAGCTTACATTCTATAGGAGGTGGGGTGTAAGACACATTAGGACAGGAATGTGCAATCAAATAAGGTGGGCTGCCCTTTAGGAGAGGGCAAGAGACGGGTATGTGAGGTAGGGGTTAGTCTTGGAGGCCATAAGCTTTCCTAAAGAGATGGGGTTTAAGGCACTTCTTAAAAGATGCAAGACTAGGGGAGAGTCGGATGGCGGTAGGCAGGCTATTCCATACGAAGGGAGCCGCCCGCGAGAAGTCCTGCAAGCGCGAGTTGGCCGTACGGGTGCGGACAACGGACAGGAGGTGGTCACGGGCAGAGCGGAGAGACCGAGAAAGGACATACCTGTGGATCAGTGAGGAGATATAAGAGGGGCTAGAGTTGTTCAGTGCTTTATAGGTGTGAGTTAGTGCCTTGAATTGGCTCCTATAGCACACAGGAAGCCAATGTAAGGACTGGCAGAGGGGTGAGGTGTGAGAGAACCGACTAGAGAGGAAAATCAGTCTAGCAGCAGCATTCATTACAGACTGTAGGGGTGCAGTACGGCTTTTGGGAAGACCAAGCAGGAGAGGGTTACAATAATCCATGCGTGAAATTATTAGAGCATGGACAAGCTCCTTGGTAGTATCTGGTGCAAGAAAGGGGCGGATGCGGGCTATGTTTTTAAAATGGAATCTACAGGATTTGGCAACATGCTGGATGTGAGGCTCAAAGGTGAGACCAGAGTCAAGTATGACGCCAAGACAGCGCGCTTGCAAGGATGGGCTGATGTTGGTACCACAAACTTGAAGGGAGAGCGAAAGAGGAGGATCGGTATTAGGAGGAGGAAAGACAAGGAGCTCAGTTTTTGAGAGATTGAGTTTCAGAAAGCGGGAGGACATCCAGTCAGAGATGGAAGAAAGGCAAGCAGTGACACGTTGCAGGACAGCAGGGGAGAGGTCCAGGGAGGAGAGATATAGCTGGGTGTCATCAGTGTACAGGTGGTAGTGGAAACCAAATGAGGTAATAAGTTTGCCAAGAGAGGCAGTGTAAAGAGAAAATAGAAGGGGACCAAGGACGGAGCCTTGGGGGACTCCAACCGAGACAGGGCAAGGGGAGGAGGTATCATTAGAAAAAGAGACACTGAATGAGCGTTGGGAGAGATAAGAGGAAAACCACGAGAGGACAGAGTCACAGAGAACAAGCGATTGCAGAGTTTGAAGAAGGAGAGCATGATCAACGGTGTCAAAGGCCGCCGAGAGGTCAAGAAGAATTAGTATGGAGTAGTGGCCTTTGGATTTAGCTGCGATTAGGTCGTTAGTAACTTTGATAAGGGCAGTCTCTGTAGAGTGGAGAGTGCGGAAGCCAGATTGAAGGGGTCAAGGAGAGAGTTGGAATTGAGGAAATGAGACACACGGGTAAAGACAAGTCTTTCCAGAAGCTTTGAGGAAAAAGGGAGCAGGGATATGGGACGGTAGTTAGAGGGGGTGGACGGGTCAAGGGATGTTTTTTTTAGTATAGGTACTACAGTGGCATGTTTAAGGTCAGCAGGGACGATGCCAGAAGAGAGCGAGCAGTTGAAGATGTGTGTTAGAGAAGGCACAAAACAAGCGGAGAGAGATCTGATAAGGTGAGACGGGACAGGATCGAGCGGGCATGTGGTGGGGCGAGAGGAGCAAAGAAGAGCAGCCACCTCTTGGTCAGTGGCTGGGGAGAATGTCTGAAGGGTAGGAAAGGCATGATCAATGTGTGATTGAGAAACAGAAAGGCAAGGAGGGGAGAATTCTTTCCTTAGCTGTTTAATTTTGTCAGTGAAGTAACATGCAAAGTTATCAGCAATAAGGTTGGTTTGGGGGGTGGCCACAGCGGGGCGAAGAAGAGAATTAAAGGTGTCAAAGAGACGCCTGGGGTTGCGGGAACATGAACTAATGAGAGAGGAAAAATAGGACTGTTTGGCAAGGGCAAGGGCTGCACTGTATGAACACAGTATGAATCTATAATGGAGAAAGTCTGAATGGGTGCGAGACTTCCTCCAGGAGCGTTCAGCACACCGGGAGCATCTTTGCAGGTAGCGCGTTGATTTAGTATGCCACGGTTGGGGGCGGGTCCTCCTTGAGGTGCTTGTTTGGAGTGGCGCTGCAGTGTTCAAGGCAGATGTAAGAGTAGAGTTATATATTGAGATGGCCAGTGAAGGACAGGATAGGAGTTAGCAGTTGTGAATCAATGTCAGCTGACAACTGTTGGAGATCAAGAGAATTAAGGTCCCTCCTGAGTTGAGGCTGGTTAGTCGGAGGTTGTTGGGTGAGGGGGTACGTGAGAGCAAACGATAAGAGGTGGTGATCAGAGAGAGGATAAGGAGTGTTGCAGATATTAGATACTGTACATGCATAAGTGAAGATTAGGTCAAGGGTATTGCCAGCTACATGGGTGGGAGAATTTGCCCACTGTGATAGCCCGAGGGAGGAAGTAATTGAAAGTAGTTTATTGGCTGCAGCGGTCAAAGGTGGGTTTATAGGAATATTGAAGTCCCCGAGAATTAGGGATGGGATGTTAGAAGAGAGGAAATAGGGTAGCCAGGCAGCAAAATGGTCAAGGAAGAGAAGAGGGGAACCAGGGGGATGGTAAATAACAGCAATGTTAGCAGCGAAGGGTTTGAAAAGGCGAATTGAGTGTATTTCAAATGATGGGAAAGAGAGGGAAGGGGGGGTGGAAAGAGGTTTAAAAGAGCAGTGAGGGGAGAGGAGAAACCCAACACCACCACCTTTACATTCAGAGTTTCTTGGGGTGTGGGTAAGTTGGAGACCACCGAAGGACAAAGATGCAGGGGTGGCAGTGTCAGAGAGGGAGAGCCAGGTTTCTGTTAAGGCTAGTAAATCTATTGAACGAGAGATCAAGTAGTCATGGACAGCAGTGGATTTAGTTATATTGCAAACAGAGCGTGCGTTCCAGAGGGCAGTATTGAAGGAGGATTTAGAGGAACAAGAGATGGGTATGAGATTAGTGTGGATCCTTGGGTTAGTATGTGCTGAGTTTGTTGAGAGGGGACCGGGGTTTGGAGAGACATCACCAGCTGCTAGGAGCAGAAGGATAGAAAGGAAGTGAAGGTGGGAGTAGGATTTGAAAGTTTTGTAGGAGGGTATGTATGTGGAGGATTTGGAAAGAGTTGGTGGAGATAGGCTGGAAAGGTATGTGTAGAGTGCATGGGATGAATAGAGAGGGTAGGGGAGTAAGGTGGAAGTAATGATGATGGTGTTGCCAGGGACAGGTGAGTGAAAGGATAGGGATATTTTAGTAATGACAGAAGTTAGTGTTAATGTGAAAAATAGAAGGGAGAACATTAGAGAAAATGTGTATTATATATGTTTGTAGATCATATATACAAACACACAATATCAATATCAATAAGTGTTTAAACCATTGTAAGGATGCAGTGTGTTAAATGAATTCAGGTGAGGAGTGGTTTAATGACTTGATTGGTGTGTTATGGAAACCTGCTGATGTGCACTATCTATAAATAAGTTGATGACCATGGGGTGGGATGGTGTGGGGAGGGTGGGCAATCTTCCAGAGATAATACCTCTGCTCTGAAGATTCAGCAGGACTTGGTTGCTTGGGAGTGCTGGGTGTTAATGCTGTTTTAAGGGGCCCAGTCTGAAATATAAGGTCTGAGGTTAGAAAAAAAAATGAAATAAAACACACTGTTATGGGTGGGGAGACATGGGGCTATTGAGGTAATTAATTAGAGATGAAAAACTAAAAGGAGTAATTATTATAAACTATTATTACACTTATCCCTCCTGGAACATCAACCCTGTTACATATCTTAGTATCATCAGCAAAAAGACATACCTTACCATCAAGACCTTCTGCAATATCACTAATAAAAATATTAAAGAGAATGGGTCCAAGTATGTATCTAAAAAAAGTTTTGTCCCTTTTTTTTACTGACTGTGCTATTTTCTCTTCTGTGTGTGATTTGGAAGTTCTTATAATTTGCTTAGCCTCTTTCTGCCTAATCTTATAGATCATTTTGTCTTCCTCACTCTGGTTTTTTTTTATAATTACTAAATGCTAACTTTTTGTTTTTAACTATTTTGGCCACATCTGTGCAGTACCACTGTGGTTTCTTAAATTTTTAGCTTTTACTGACAAGCCTAATGCAATTTTCTGTTGCCTCCAGTAGTGCAACTTTTAAATAAACCCATTTCTCTTGGACTCCATTTAAATTGCTACAGGCTGATAATGACTCCTCTACACATACTCTAATTTTAGAAAAGTCTGTTTTTCTAAAGTCTAAAACTTTTGTTTTTGTGTGGTGTGACTCAGTCACTGTTCTTATATTAAACCACACTGACTGATGATCACTGGATCCTAAACCTTCACCTACAGTAATATCTGATACCAAATCTCAATTTGTTAACACTAAATCTAGTATGGCCTCTTTACAAGTTGGCTCCTCAACAACTTGTTTTAGAGACAATCCCAGTAGGGAGTTTAGAATATGTGTGCTCCTGGCACAAGTAGCTAATTTTGTTTTCCAATTTACATCAGGAAGATTAAAGTCACCCATGATGATAACTTCCCCTTCATTGTCATTTTAGCTATTTCCTCAACTAGTAGATTATCTAACTCTTCAATTTGTCCTGGGGGCCTATAAATCACACCTACACGAGTTACTGTGTGATTACCAAATTCTAACGTAACCCAAACGGACTCTATGTTCGCCTCACTAACTTTTATTAGGCTAGATTTTATGCTATCCTTCACATACAGGGCCACCCCTCCCTCTTTCTTGCCTTCCCTGTCTTTTCTATATAAAGAGTACCCTGGTATTGCTATGTCCCAGTCATTTTTCTCAGTATACCATGTCTCAGATACTGGGAGTATCTTCAGTTCTGTGGCAACAAACTATACAATGTAGGGTACCCCCAACAGGATGGTGTGTTAATCTTACCTATGGCTCCATGAAAGTGGGCAAGGAGGTCATAAGAACCAATATCCAACTCACACAAAGATCTGTGGATGTGGTACAGGAAGATCTAGGAAATTGGAAAATCCCAACACTTAATGTAGATTTGGATACATTATTTAAAATAAATAATCGAAGGGTTGTGCAATTGCAAGAGCTTGTGAAGGAAAATGTAGCTAGCCTTAATGATTTAACAAATCGTTTTCAAGAGCCCTGCTGGAGCATACCCTACAATACTTACACACATCCAGGATTAAGAACTGCTTCTGTAGTATTTGTTTGCCTACAATTTGTTTTAATCTACTCTCTATTCATCTTATATTGCTGTTGGAGGAAAGAACTAAAAAAAAAATCCATACTAAGCAGGAAAAAATTGTGCTCACATCCATTTTAAGGATATAAAATATATGTGTGGGTTCATGTCTTGCCTTGATTTTTAATATGCAGAAATCAAAGTGGGTGGCAGGGTTGTATGTGAATAATCTCCTCTCTCAAGTGATATGATTATATATATCTGATTAATATGTGCTTGATTAAGTCTGTGTGTATAGGAGATCAGGAATTATCTTCAAAGGGAGGTTTTGTTTAGATAGTTGGAAAGATACAGCACCTGAAAGGCACCGCTACATCCTTGGGAAAGTAAATCACGTTTACAGATCAACTAGTCTTCAAAGTAGTCTCCATCTAGGAAAACCCACCTTAGGTTAGAGGCAAGGGGATGGCTGGGAGAGTTCACACGTAAATAAAATAACAGGATAGACAACACTTTGGGCCTTGGGAAAGTAAATCCCCTTTACATATCAGTTGAGCTGAGGAATTGGCTATTTGCAACATGGGAACAAATTCCTTTAAAAATAGAGGATACTGACATCACATTAGACTAAGTTGGTAAGACACACGCTGCGCACATACACAATACAGCAGATATTATTAGATAGATGGAATGTGTAAGTGTTATTAATTTATTGTAAGTGTTATGAATGTATTGTAACTCTGCAATACTATAACTCTGTAACATTCTTCTTCTATAATATTTAACATTCTTCTTCTGTAATATTTTATTCTGCGTAAAGTTTAATACACAACGCAGAGAGGATTTCACTCAAAAGGTTACCAATTGAAAGTATTAGTGGTGAGAGAAGAATTCTATAACATCTCTAAGTGCTCCTGCTGCTCAATCCAGGCTGCCTCCATGCACGTTTGTATTCTTTCCCAGAATCTTTGAAAAATGATATCTAGATGTTGCAGGGTAGTTTCAGTGGTGTTATGATAAGACCTCAGGGAGAGGCGCAGGCCTGACTTGTTTGGTGGAATTCAGTCACCATCTTGATTTCTCCATATGGGAGTTGCTCCCCTAGCTTGCTGCACAAGGATTCGGTGAAGTTGTCCAGTTGCCCCACTTGTCCAGTGGGGACCAGGATATCTCCTACCGGTCCAGAGAGAGGGATAGGAGTGCTCTCCCCAGCTCGGTCCCTGGTAGGCCACAGCAGAGTATTTCGGATCCCCCGAATGCATGAAACAGAATGATCACCCAGGGGCCGTCCTTGCTACGAGATTCTGCGATTACGGAACAAATACGAGCGGAGATACTAGAGTTCTTTACCATAAACGATACTCCAGAAATGGGAATGAATACTATGTGGGCGGCCCATAAGACGATTGTACGCAGTTCTCTCATTAAATTAGCGACTAGAAAGAAGAAACTGAAGTAGCAAACGATAGACAACCTTCTGACGCAACTTAGAGTGTTGGAACAAAAACATCAAACGCACCCTGAGGGAGAGACTTTTCGATGACTGGAGACAGTTAGACACTCCATCCGAACATTACTTCTAAACGATACAGCTAGATCCATGTCCTGGTCCAAACAGACCTTGTATGAGAAGGCCAACAAAATGGACACCCTACTAGGTAGGACCCTGAAACCCCGATAGAGGCGCTCTCATATTAAAGCCATATGACACTCAGACGGATCCATTAAAACAGCACCGGGGGACATAGCCTCTGTATTTACAGAATTTTACAAATTACTGTATAATCACTCTCCGGGCTATGAGTCCCAGAGTAATCGAGAGTAATACTGTGTATGCAGATTCCTTGATGAACTAGCACTGCCTAAATTACCGCTAGAGGCAATAAACAGTCTAGCTGCAGAAATCACGGAGGACGAAATAGACGGGGCCATTACTGGCCTGAAAGGGAATAAGGCTCCTGGATCGGATGGGTTAGACGAGACCTATTATAAAACATTAAGGGAAGAACTTATTCCTCACTTATCGAAGTTATTTGCCAAACTAAGGGACGTACACTGGATCAAGACATGTCCCTTGCCACTATAGTTTTATTACCAAAACCTGAAAAAGACCCGCTACTGCCCAAAAATTATAGACCCTTATATCTTAAAAACCACGACATGAAGATCCTCGCAAAGAAACAAGCAGACAGACTAAACCCATTCTTAACAGCTCTGCTAAACGCAGATCAAGTCAGCTTCATACCAGGCTGACAATTGTTTTAAAATACCCGTAGAAACGTAGATCTGATCTGGAAACAGGTGGCCCCGGGTACGCCTATGCTAGTGGTTTCAATCGATGTTGAAAAGGCCCTCGACAGGGTCCAGTGGCCATACCTGTTTACATTGCTGACACATTTGGGCTTCCCAGAGGAAGATGTAGCAATAATAAATGCAATGTATTGCAACGTGAGGGCACAAGTGCATATCACGGGGGCCACCGTCCACCTTTTCCGACTCTATAACAGCACTAGACAGGGATGCCCAAGGCCCCACCTACTCTTTGTGATATCTTTAGAACCCCTTCTGCAGGCGATACGGAGACACCCAAATGTTCAGGGAGTTCGAGTGGGAGGTAAAGAGTTTTCGGTATCGGCATACGCCGATTATGTACTACTGACACTCATGAACCTGATAGAATCTATGGCTGCTCTGCAGGGAATTCTACTAGAATGCGGGGCGGTACCAGGTTACAAGGTGAACATAACTAAATCTAGCGCATTACCGGTGGGGGTAGTGACAGCAGACACGGCACAACTGCAGGATACTTACAACATACGACTAGAAAAAGATACTCTAAAATACCAAGGGATTCAATTAACAGCCGACCGGGAGAAATTGTATACCCTTAACTACATGCCCTTAATGAAAACACTGATTAGGGATATGGAAAGGTGGACAGATAAGCCCATATCATGGATAGAGCGGATTCATTCCATGAAAATGAATGTTCTTCCATGTATCCTATTCCTATTCCACGCACTACCCACACGTATAACCAAGACACAACTATTACCCTTACAACAAGCAATAGGAACATATATATGGCAAAACAAACGACACAGAATAACCAGAGAGGTTCTGTACCGGCCTAAAACGCGGGGAGGTTTAGGACTCTAGAACCTATATTACTATTTAACGGCTCAATTGACGCAAGTGGCGATGTGGCACTCCTCTCCAGATGATAGGAAGTTGATGGAAATAGTCACTCATGGTGGGTGCGGACATGCCTCAATTCAATATGTGGATGCCGAAGGAACACAGACCTATGGTTAGAGTGACCTGCCCAGTAATCCTCAACTCTCTTAGGATATGGGATGCGTCTAAACACAAGTATTGATTAGCAGCTTCGCCTTCTCCCCTAATGCCCCTCCTTCGCAATAGAGCATTTCCACCAGGCATGGCTGCTAGGAACTTTTGAAACCTAGAGCAGACAGGCCATCTATTTCAGGGCAATGAGGTCGTTGCCTTTGACGACATTAAACAACGGAGATATTTAACACCTTCCGATTACTTTCGAAATCTTCAGATTAAAGATTTTGTAAAACAACCCCACATCACAGCAGCAGCACGTACACCACAGACTTTTTTGAATGCAAATGTAGTGTCGAGATCATACCCAGGGGGCTAATAACACAGTTACACGCCCACCTCTGCTCAGAAAGCAGGGAATGGGGAAGACCAGTGGGAAAGAGATCTGGGCGAAGTACTAGAGGGCATAGAATGGCAGGAGATTAGGGAAGCTAACAAAAACACATCTATGCGCGTAACCCTACAGGAATAATCCTTCAAAACCATGTTCCGATGGTACACAACGCCTGTTAAACTTATTAGAATGCACAAAACCACAACAGATGAGTGTTAGAGGGGATACGGACTACAGGGAACGTACTTACATATATGGAGGGAATGCCCAATCGTAGCAAGATTCTGGAAATCAGTAGGGAACATGTTGATTCTGGTGTTCAATAGGACCCCGGCATTAGACCCATGGGTGCACCTATATTCGGTATTTGTACCTGAATACACCATACCCTAGATAGGCATCCCATGGAGCCAATTTGTATGGAAACTGACTTTGTGAACACTTTGGCTCCACGGCGATTGGACTGTGTGCATAGGATCTGAGCGCTATTCGCTACTTTGGTGCGCTCAGATCCTAGCTATCTGGGGACCTGTTGAATGCCTGTAAAATGTTGTAAAATGTTGTAAAATGTAACAGTTATGTATTTTTATGTCTTTTGTTATTTTCACCTAAAATGGCGTTTAGGCTCTGTCCTGGGAGATAATTGAATTACTTCACAATTATCTCCCTGAGCAGAGCAGAGCAGAGGGTTCTGGGTAAGAAAAGGGGAATGGCTAAGTGTGTACCCTCTGATTGGTTGCTACACTGTCCTTGTCACAGTCACATTTGGTCCCCTAGGGGAGTGTCCACCAGATGGGAGACTTGCATAAAAGCCAGGCATGTAGCCCTCATTAAACCAGATTCCTGCTGACCCTCAATACGGAGCTTTGTCTCATCATTGGGGGGATTATTCGTATGGAGTACGCTTGTTCGGCTGTTTGGGAGAATATTTGATTCATATGATTGCTGTTTGGCTGTTTGGGAGAATACTTGATTCGTGTGATTGCTGTTAGGCTGTTTGGGGACCTAACTGATCCGTACGGCTACTGTTCGGCAATTGGAGCGCTCAGTGGCTACCTCTACGTTCGGTAAGGGAACGTTCTATACGGCTGTAACCCCTCTCCTACCGGGGGAGCCGTAACACTACCCAAACCCCCCCTCCCTGCACGGCGACCACAACTTAAAAATTCAAACTTAAATGGCTCTCAAATGTGCCCCTTCAACGTTGTCATATACCTGGTAAAGGTACATACGGGGTATTGCTGTACTCAGATGACATAGCTGAGCAACATAAGCTGTATTATACTGCTGTAGCACACATAAGGTTTGCAAAATATATATTACAAACTCATTGTGTGTGTCAAAAAGGCATAAAAAATGCTTATTACCACTACACCTGATATAAGCTAGCGGAAAAATTATTTGACACTAAGGTTCAAAATATGTCTTTTGAAATACCCTAGGGTGTCTTCTTTAAGAAATGGTATGCCTTTATGGGGTAGCTAGTATAATTAACCTACAAAAAAAACTCCAAAGTGGGGTATGGACACAGCATAAAAATGTAAAGTTTGAAAAAACTTAAATGGCTGTGTCTCAAATGTGCCCCTTCAATGTCCACATATACCTGGCAAAGGTACATACGGGGGTATTGCTGTACTAAGACAACATAGCTGAGCAACATATGAAGTATTCTAGACCTGTAGCACACATAAGGTTTGCAAAATATACAGTACAAACTCACTGCGTGTGTCAAAAAGGCAGAAAAAAAAATGCTTATTACCACTACACTTGATACAAGCTAGTGGAAAAATGATCCCAGGCTAAGGTTCAAAATTTGCCTTTTGAAATACCCTCGGGTGTCTTCTTTATGAAATAGTATGCCTTTTTGGGGTAATTGGAAAAAGCAGCCTGCTAACATATTTCAAAATAGAATACGGACCCATTAAAACCCTCCATGTAAATTCACATTTAAAAACCTGAACTTGTCACGTCTCTTTTACAGCACTGTAACTTCACAAATTAGTGTCTAGGTCATACATTGGGCCAATTGTTTTACTAAGAAGAGGTAACTGAGCATAATTAGGGGGAATGTATGACAGTGGCACTTATCAAATGTACGAAATACCCAGCGAAAATGCAACATGTAGGTAAAAAAATCATTTTTTTTTCTCACCACAAAATTTGAAATAAATTGGTGAAAAAATGGTGATAAGTTAAGGTAAAATATATGCCTAAAAAGAGTGTCTGCTTTCTCAAATGGAAGGCCTTTGTGTGGTTATTTGAACAGTCAAATGGCTATAATGCCACAAAATCAGACATATGACCATCTATGAAAATTCCAACTATAGAAAGTGAAATAGCATGGTCTCCTATATGGCATTGTAGCTTCACCGAATAGGGGAAAAGGTATACAATGGGGGTATTGTTGTTCTCAGCAGATGTAGCTGAACACAATATGGGGTTATCTACAGGGATAGCACACACCACCTTTACGAAATACACATTACAAAACCCTTGTTCTATGTGTATGTCAAAATAGAGAAAAAAACACAATTTTACTCCAATATTTAGCAGAGATTGGCGGTGAAATGTCTACATAAAAAGTGTCAAAATAACCTTAGGTAAATAGCCTGTGATGTCTACTTTATATAAATATATATTTTTGTGTGGCAATTTTGTTTTCTGTAATGGGTATTAAACTTCCAGATAAACATACCAACATCTAAAATTGTTTCACATTGAAATTTTAATTTAGACCTTGTAGTTTGTGACCTTTAACTTTCTAAATAAACTGAAATCCTACACATATTATGTACTTTGTAAAACAAGACACATAAATTAATTAAATTTTGAATTACTTTTCCTAAGCTGGACATGTATTTACATGTTCCAATCTGTAAAGACAATGATCAATAAATATACATGTTTTTTATGAATGCTTCATAAAAGTGCACATCTGATAAAAAAAATGTGATTATTGTGAAACCGTGTCTATCACAAAATATTCCGTTTTAGGTGTCTACATGCAAATGATTTCTTTGCCATCTGCCATTCTGTTTGCTCCATCCCCCACTTAATGAAGTTTCCAGATGGCTGCTGCATATTGCAACCTTTTGTTTTATGCATCATCAACCTTATCAATGGACAACTTAAACGTAAACTTCAAAATATTAACTTCCTAGAAAAGAAAGATACAATCCATAATTAAGAACAATCATCTTCCTTATGTGTGTGTCTGTGTGTTTTGGAGCATCGTAAGATCGATTTCATTAGTACTTAAATGCACAATTTTACAATTCAATGGCCACCATTAGGCAATTAAATTGTAGCAATAAAATCAACAGAGGATGTAAGCTGTTTAATTTAATAGAACACTCTGGGAGGAATTGTCTTCCTTGTTATGTATTATAGAGATAATGCATTAAAAAAAATATATATAAAACAAATCTCATAAATAATATTAATAATAATATGGTAATCTCTGAATTTTAATATTTTACATAAAGTAGCACTGTCACCCCTTCCAAATGAGTATTTTATAAAGATTGAATCTTGACATTTCAGTGTATCAAGAGAAACTGTTTCTGTTTATCTCCTATGGCTAACACTTCTTTACACTGGGGGGAGCTACTGCCGTCTAAAAGTGTCAATCCACCTCATTGACGGCTGCAGCGAATTGGCGTTACCTATGGAGGATCCTGCAAGAGTACAGCAGTGATGTTGACTCCTAGGGCTGAAGCACAGGAGCTCATGAGAACCTGCAGGAAGAAGATGATGGCACCCATGAGGGACAGGTTCAGGTAAGTAGAACACACTTTTCACTGCCTCCCCTCTGACAACCGGACCCGCAGTTGCAATGTGACTGTCGGGGTTCTTTGAAAATGCTGCATATTTCCCTGCAACTGCAAATTTGGTCTGCAACCAAAACATTAAAATAAAATAAGAGCTGCACAGCTCAAGAACAAAATGTATAAATATTCTGCCATGAAACCTTACAGTATGTTTTAAATATATCTTACAAAAATAAGGTTAGTAAAAAGTGGAGTATAAGGAAAGAGCCAACATGGGGCAAGTGATCTCAAAATGAAAACAGGCAAATAGTAGAAACATGTGCATGGGCATATGCAGCACAGTTCATTAGGGTGTGTACCTGGAAATTCTTTCCCTATGTTATTTTAAATTTTATATAAAGTTTAGATTTTTTAACTACTTAAAGCAGCACTCCCACTTAAGTTGTTATGGAAGCAGACATGTCAGTTGGGGCTCTAGCTTACAACACAACTACCCCATGGCGTCCTCTTCTCTGTGCTTCCACACAATGAGGAAGGTTTAGGTAATGCTCTAAACTGTGTGCCGTGGCGTCCTGGTGCGACGGGCACACAGGGATGCCGCAAAATATTTATCCGGTGCTATGATCGTATGACTGTTCCCCACTCACCCTTCCCAGCTCTGCAGGACAGGAGATCAGAGATCTCCCTCGCCGGCCTGATGGCACTATAATGCTGGCAGCCGGCAGGGGAGGGACAGAGGACACGGGGGGGAGGTTCTAAGGTGCAGCTCTGCCAGGTTCTCCTCTTGCAATCTCGGAGCATTGCTCCGAATCTCACCAGAGTGTGAACTCTAGCAGCTCCTGAGGCTGCTAGAGTTCACGCTCACCACTAGGACCACCAGGGCTTCTCTATCGGCCCACTTGTACTGTCCCTCCTCCCAGCCAGGCAAAGATAAGTAGGGAGGGGGGGATATCAATTTTTTTTATTATTATTATTTCAAATATATATATATATATATATATATTTAATAATCTATCCTCCAACCTCACAGACCCACAATAATTCTCAGAGGCGGGGTTATGTCCAATCTTAGCAGCAATGTTCTAATGTGAAATATGAACTTTGAAGTGGTAAGTGAGTGTCCGTGAAGAAGTAGTAAGGGAGATGTGGCATACTCCCCATTTTACCCGAGTTTGTCATGAGCTCCTGGAGAAGCCTGCTTGCCAGCCTCCTGCCCACAAACTATGGGCCCTGCAGGTAAACCTGTAAAAGACTACTGAACTTGACCGACTATTAGCACTGTTTTCCCTGGAACTGTTTTGGGCATAGGACCATGTGCATGTCCAGTCAAAACTATGACTTCCAGGAAACTCAATGCTTTTTACCTGAGTTTGCCACAAGCTCCTGGAGAAGCCTGTTTGCCAGCTTCCTGCCCACAGACTATGGGCCCTGAATGGAAAGCTGTAAAAGACTACCAAACTTGATCGACTGTTAGCACTGTTTTCCCGGGAACTGTTTTGGGTATAGGACCATGTGCACATTTGGTCAAAACTATGACTTCCATGAAATTCCTGAACCCCTGAACCGATCTGGGCCAGTGTGCCCCCATTAAAATTCAATTCCAGCTTACACTCCAAAACTGTGTGCCGTCCTGTTATTGGAGGGAAAGAAGATTCACTCCTGTGTCTGCTGTTCCAGCTTGCAGGGGATTCAACAGGGAAAGTCCTTGTAAGGACTAGAACTAGTTCCCCATTATGCTCCAGGAAGGAGTGGTTCCAGGGCCCCACGGGCTAGGAAGCGGTCCTTTGGCGGAGGTACCCAGTCAGGGTACAGGGAGCTCTGTTACAGGAGAGCTAGCTGGGAGACTGTTGCGAGTGGATAGAAATAAGTATTTTAACGGGATACCAGAAGTTATCTGTTGGAAAGAGAGGGATTGTAGTAGGATAATTAGTGTGGTTAGTCTTAGTTAGATGTATGTAAAGACATAACATAATGGTGGCTGTGTTTGACCATGTCCGATAATTTTAAACATGTGCTGATATCGGATTGATGTACTGCAGTGAACCCTTGAGGTCTAAGGAAGCCGTAGAAGACGATGCAAATGGCTACTGTAGCGGAGTGCAAGGTTAACCTAGACTTTCTCCGCTGATAATCAGGAACAAGAAGTTAGCACAGGAAAAACAGCATCAGTAGTAAATTAAAAAATCAACGAATATCCCATCACCTTTCCCAATAACTGGACGACACACAGCATCAGGAGCAGTATTTAATGCCACATACCCTGCTTTTATGCAACTCTCCCATGCAAGGGAGACACCCACAGAAAAATGTACATTAACCAATCACATACAGGTTGAAGCCCACACATCCCCTCCCCTCAGCCTGAGAAATAATCTAATTAACAAAACAGTTTCAACACACATTTTACCCTGTTTTCCAGATGTACCCCAAAGACATGGCATACACCCCTAAATGATACATCCCCTGATAGCCCTGATCTGGGTGCGCAACATACTCAAAAATCACCCAGATTGGACCAGGGGTTCGGGAATTTCCTGGAAGTGTTCGTTTGAGCGACCGCATACGAGGCAATAGCCGAAAGCAGTTCCACATATTCTGGCCTTGCAGTCGGTCTCTGTTCGCGGAGTAAAATACATGAAAATACTGGGCAGAATAGACTTTGTATGAATCCCCTAGTTCGTGGGCATCTTTTTACCGAAAGCCTGCCACGGGTTGAAGTATGGAGGTCTCTGCAGTGTTCGCGTGGTCGAATGTCCGATTTGGGTTCCAGACACTCGACGACCAAACGCCGCTGGGCGTTCGTATGGCAAGATGGCCGTCGCCTCATGTTCGCATGTCGAACGGCGCCCACCCAGGGAATACACAGTGCATTTGTATGGTTAGCAATTAGGCTGCTGTGAAGAACGATGCGGAGTGTAAATTAGAGCCACACTTCTCTCCGGGGTTGTCTGGTTGTTCGGTAGTTTGTTCATATGTCAAACAGAGGTACGCAACTTTGTATCTTTTGTGTTTTCACCGAACAACCAGACGAATGCTTACAAAATACATTGTATATAAACCAAAACCATAGTGAATAATGTTGCAAATATGAAAAGTGATGGACAGCCAAACGTAATCCGCTACAGCTACCTTGATGATAGAGTTAGTCTGGACGTTATAGGGGTTTGTGTCCAATAGGTCTGATATGTTCCTGAATATGGGTCCATCTATTGGTAATCTATTGGTAGTAGGAGGTTGATCTATCTTGTTGATGCCTTTAAGAATGGTTTTGATGGGATATGTAGCAAGAAAACGTGGGTGATTGGGAAAGGTAGTGAGGGTGTGGTGCTGTATACCTGTAAGATATAATTTCATAGTGTTATGTGCTAATTTGCGGTGTAAGTGACAAAAAGAGGCAAAAGCCACCATGGTCTCGATAGAGTAATTATCCAAAAAGTAAAACTCTCCACCAAATCTGCGGAAGACAATCCACGCCCTATTGTATGCTATCTTAGTGTTGGCTGACAGAGCGTTGCGTGAGAGTGACCGTGCATGGGTCAATAATAGGGTTCATTCACCATGTGGGAAAAGGAGAGTGCAGAAAGGACCAATCATAAAATCTGACGTGGTCTCTTTCCATAGCAACTCACCAACCGCAGATGGGTTGTTTGTAGCCGAGAGTAAGTTAGGGCATACTGGTGTGACAGAAGAGTGCTACTAATCCTGAATCAAAAATTGCACCAGTAGGTGGGAAGGGTGGGTGTACAAGTGGTAGGCTAACGTGTCAGTGTTGATCTCCATCAGTCATTTCTTAGGGAAAAGCTTAGAAGGGCACATGGATTTTGTATGTGCCCTGAAGCAGATGGAGCAAATGTGCAACAACCTGCAAGCATTGTAATTACATGTTCCTGCATTAAAGTTGTTGCACACCTGTGCCTTGCCCAAGAATACAACTGGTCTGCCCAGCTTATCCCTTTGTCCCCTTTCCTGACTGACGAAGGCGGTGGTGGAGAGGTAGGAAGTGGAGGGGTGGGATTTAGAGGACAGGGACACAAGTTGCAGAAGTGTGAGGTAGAAGAACAAATGGCACAAGATGGGGATCTCAAGCCAGCAAAATGCCAACTGACTCCAATCAAGTGTTGGACTGGGCCAGAGCTTCTGCTGCTTTAGATGATACTGACTTGTGGTAATCGTAGAAAGCGAAACCCCCATACTTGTGCCCTAGGTCTACCACCTCATGTAAATAGAGGTCGAATTCATCTTGCCTCTGAGGGTATACAGAGCAGATGACATCTCTGTATAGTCCAAAGTAAAGCCGAGAATGAATTCAGGGATGGAGAGTTTTTTATTAAGCTGTGGTTCCCTTGTTTTGAGGATCACAGAAATATCACCGTAATTAAAAGCACTGTTTTTTAAAATGTCCTGCGAAGCAATAAGGAGAGAGACTAGGCTGACATCCTTGCCATCTAGAATGTCATTCTTAATGGAAGCCAGAACCAGATGTGCAGGGGCGATGACGTGTGAAGTGGAGGGAGTAATAGTAATGGCACTACCCTGTGTATTTGAGGGTGCAGGTGCGGGGGCTGGAATGTCAGATGCATTGATAACTGTAGGGATGATTCTATCTTGGTCATCCTCTTGTTAAGCGACTGAAGGGTAGACAAGATAGATGACAAGGTGTCTTGAACTTGTCCCAAACCTCTGGCATGGGACTCCTGAGATCTTGTGCCAGGTCTGGGATCGCTGGACTGGACTGCTAGTAGCTTATAGAGTTCCGCTTTCCTAGCTGTGGCCAGGAAAGGAACATTCCTATGGTGTAGTTCTGCCGCCAGTTTAGGAATGGTCCAGGATATCAGAGACCCATCTCTGCAACATCCTATAAAGAGGTCAGTAAATAAAATGCTATGCTAGCTAGAGCCGGTGGTGAAGAATTTAACTGCCCTGTGACAAGTGACAAGTGATTCCCTACTAATTGCCAAGTGGCAAAGAGAGACTCTACCTATGATTTGGCCCATGGGAAATGTGGCCACAAATCAGTGTGGTGGGATGTTGGCCTCTCGGTGACAGTACAGACGACGACTGGACGACACACAGTCCTGGAGGTACAACACAATTTTATTGGCCACACACGGCTTTTATGCATAATTCCCTGCAAGGGGTTTACCACACAAACATACAAGGACACATCTCATGATCTCATCTCATCTCATGATCCTCCCCCTCTCTGTGGTCCCAGTGCGGGAAGGGACTCCGTTCCCTTTGTCCCCAATGCCCACCACAAAATCCATAGGGTTCCCCACACCAACCGCCAGGGGTCTTCTTGACAAAAGCCTCTGTGCCTGGGAGTCTAGGCACATGAAAAAGGGACTGTCCCTTTGTCTCCCAGGCACAGAAAAGTCCACCCATGGGAAAAGAGCTGTCATGAGCTGTCCCTCAGGCTCATGAGAGCCCACCAAACTCGCCAGTGTCCCAAAAGTGCTTAAATCAATCTCAGGGACCCTCGCCTCTGTCCCTCGTTCAACTAATCTCTGTTTGTGAGGTTCTGGGGGGAAACCCAGACAAGGGTAGTGTCTCCTTTCGGGGTATGAATGCTCCCCCTGGCTGCCATTCATCTATACAAATGGCGGCAACCCAGGGAAGCACTCATTAATTAGTTCCCTTGCGGTTTCACACCTATGTTGCAAGTGCGAACGTTCTGATTAATTGATGTGAATGTTCTAATGGGGCACCAGGGAGGTCCTCGTTCGGGAAACGAACGAGACAGGAAACAATCCACAAATGCTCCCCCTTGTGGGGTTCGCTTGTACGAATGGCGGCCACCCAGGGAAGCACTCATTAAGTGTTTCTCTTGCGGTTTGCAGTTTTGACACTTATGTTGTGAGGTGTGAACATTCTAACCTAACATTCTAAATGAGGTATTGGGGTGGTCCCCTTTTGGGAGGTGAAAGATTTCCCTTTGTGGAAGCACTTCCGAATGGGGGAGTGGGCACAATAAACTAACATACAGAGGAAACACATGTAAAAAAAAGAGGGAAAACCCATAAACAGGCAACGATTCCGCAACACAGCTCCCCCTTAACCACAAGCCAGCATACACAGTCTGATTCCAATGGATCGGCTTCGGGATGTCCAGGGGAGTACTCACGTATCACTTCTTGAGGGCCGTCGGTCTTGACAACCTGAAGGCATTCCCATTTTGCTTACCGGGTCTTTAGTGAATAGTGAAATCATAGGGTTGCAGGGCCAGGCTCCACCGTAATAGCCGGGCATTTTCTTCAGAGACACGGTTAAGCCACCCCAACAGGTTGTGATCCGTGAGCAAGGTGAACTGCTGTCCATAGAGGTAGGGCTGCAGTTTCTTGAGCGCCCACACCACCGCCAGGCATGGCTGAAGTAAGCTATGGGCTTAAGGACAGGGGCATTTACCAAGGCATCCTTAAGGGCTTACGGGGCTTACGGGTCAAGTCGGTGAGGGGCTTAACTAGGGCACTGTAGTTGGGTACAAAGTTCCTATAATAGCCAGTAGTCCCTAGGAAGGCCATCACCTGGATCTTGGTGCGGGGACAGGGACAACTGGCTACTGCCTCAACCTTGGCTGGATCAGGTTTCTGGGACCCACACCCTACCCAGTGCCCTATATACTGTACTTCTGCCATCCCTAGGTGGCACTTACTAGGTTTTAGAGTTAATACCGCCTCCCTAGTCCTGTATAATACAGCTCCTACATGTGCCAGATGCTCCTCTCAAGTGTCGCTGTATATGGCGATGCCGTCCAGGTATGCGCAGGCATAGTTCTGGAGGCCATCCAACAGCCGGTCCACCATCCGCTGGAAAGTAGTGGCCGGCTCATTCTTCATCCCAAATGGCATTATCTTAAATTGGTACAGACCAAAGGGAGTGACTAGGGAAGAGCATCTGCAGCTAGGGGAATCTGCCAATACACCTTGCACAGACCTATCGTGGTGAGGTACCGGCCATGGGCCATCCTATCCAGCAGCACGTCTATACGGGCATGGGGTGCGCATCTGTAATGGAGGTTGGGTACCTCCGCCAACGGATTCTCCTAGTGCTTATCGAGGGCTCCAAGCATTTCTCCAGACACCTTAAGTACTGCAGACCCCACAAACCGCCGCAGCTTGGTTGGGGACTCGCTGTCTCCTACCCACACTGGACCTACAACTTGGATCCAGTTTCAGGTGGGTGAACCTCTCTTCCTTCAGAAAGCGTAGCAGGAACAGCTTTTACAAAAGCTAGTGATTATCCAAGAGAGTATGATGGTAATCACTTGTAGTGATATAGCAATTCCCCCCAATAAGAGACAAGACTCTAGATTGAGGGTGAAATAGAACAGAAAGTTTAATGGAGCATTCTGATCTTTTTTACAAGTTTCCCAACAAGGTTGACGCCCAGCTGGACCTTGTTGGGCACAGGACACAAAACATGCAAGCCAATAAAAACAGTGTAAAAATGAACGGCACCCCATTACACAATCCCTTCCCTCTTCCTGTGATACGATTAAGGTAGATAATACAATAACTTAATTATCCCCAGACAGAAAAAACACACATTTATACAAAGTCTAGAAAACACCCCAAAATACAACATATCCCCACAAATAGGTGTTAACAAGCTCACGGGTGGTCTCTGTTTGTGCTGTTGTTCGGTAATGAACCATATAGTCCCAATTGCAGAAACAGAGCCTGTTTGAAGTGTATTAACCAGTTCTATTGTAGGGGTCATAGTCACAGGGTAAAATGCTGGCAAGTAGTCTCCTCCAAAAACAAGTGGCAAGATCACTTTCGCCACAGCATCTGATACCGTCTTGTCATTGAGCCTCCTGTAGTCTACACAGAACCTTGTGGCTCCGTCTCATTTCGGTACCAGTACTACTGGGGAGGCCCAAGGACTCTTGGATGGTTCAATGACCCCTAGCTGGAGCATCTCTCGGATCTCCGGACTCATACTGTCCTGCACGATCTCTGGTATTCTGTATGGGGTTTGCCACAGAGGTTGCTGGTCGGTCGGGGGTCTCTACTGCTTTGCAGCCAGGATCTGCTGTGCCTGTCTGCATTCCTCCTTGGTAAGGTAGACCCCAAAATGGACCGCATCAATGGACTCTGTCTGAGCTCCATCCTCCAGGAGGTCAGCAGGGGAAGATTATTAAAATCTTCCAAGGCTGGCGCACATATGGCAGCTACATCGTCTGTCCGCTCGTGGTAGGGCTTCAGCATGTTAACATATAACAGGCTTTTAACCCCGGGACCCAACGAAAGAACGATCGCATAGGTAGTGTCACACTTTTGTTCCAATACCCGGTATGGGCCCTGCCAGGCAGCCTGCAGCCTGTCATGTCGGACGGGTTTCAAAACCAAACCCGTCCAAGGAATTTTAAACAGGTTTTAACTTCGAGTTTTTTAGATCAACCCACAAAACCCATTAATAATAGTTTTCTGAATACAAGAGGTTTCTTTTACTGTGGAACATGCATGGGTTGTAAAACGATGAAGAGAGGAACTAACAAAATTCAAAGTTATAAAAATCTTTTAATACGAATAAAGAGTATAAAATAAAGATCTCATCACATGTGACACTAAATGTGTGGTGTGCCTCCTGTCCTGCCCATGTGGGTATCAATATGTAGTGAGAACCACCAGGCATTTGAAGGTCAGGATAAGAGAGCATATAGGGAATATAAGAAGAAAATTTGAGAACCATAATGTTTCCAAACATTTTGCAGATTTCCACAATGGAGACGCAAAATGTTTACAATTATGTGCAATTGAAAAAGTGTCCACACACTGGAGGGGTGGTGATATCAATTTTAACTTGAATAAAAAGGAAATGGAGTGGATTTTTAATCTCAACACAGTTACCCCTAAAGGGTTAAATGTTGAGTTTGATGTTAATCAGTTTATATAGAAACCAACCAAATTTTATATTTTTTTATATTTATATACATGTATTCTTAAAGAAGATTTATTATTTAAAACTTTTTTATTAATTAATATTTATTAATTTTACTCTTCCTTTTTAGATTTTATAATACATATCCTCTACTAGATATATCGTGTTCTTATCTAGTTCAGCAAGGGCCATTAAGCCCTATGGATGTATTGTTAAGTTTTCTTTATGGAGCAAAATGTAAAGAATCACCTACATTTTCTTTTCCTCATTTTGTAAATATCTCATGTTCTATGAGATTGCTATAATATATGCAGTTTAGAACCTAAGTGCCAGCAATGTATACAGTGTTTATATTAATAACCATTAATCCCATCTTTTTATCAATGAACAATATGGACAATATTAACAAAGGCATTATTCCAGCCTGTTGCCCACAGTTAAGGTGGATATATAACATCAAAACGTCATCAAATAGAGACGCTATATGGATCAACATTCTTGCCGAGCGCCGGAAGGTAGAAGGCAGATATGACATCATATGAACCTACGAACCCAGAAGTGGAACCGAAATACACGCGGGAAATGACCGAACCGGCGTTTAAAAGAAGGGAAGAACAGTATGCACTTGATAAAGACTGTTTTTAGTCGAAACGTGTTGTGCCATTTACTGTTTTATTATTTTTTAGTATTATTTATTTTATTACAGATACCTAGCTATTGATTTTATGTGTACAGAAGCCTGAAGTGGTAACATAACACTGATATCACCTGTATTTATGTATTTGCATGGTTTCAAAACCAAAACCTTCTGAACAACTCTAAAGCTACGGCTCCTGGCTATCCGATCATACCATGTGCACTGGCATCTCTGTGCCGCTGGAGGTTCCCTCTCACCAGGTGAGTGAGTTTCTCCCGCCAGTCTCAAAACTCCAGCACATATGGGTCGATGGGGATCCCTTCCTGCTCCCCCTCTCCCTCCCAGTGCTCCCTGACTAGGTTGAGGGGTCTTCTAACTCTCCGTCCAAACATTAATTCAAACGGAGAGATTCTTGGGGCACCTCCCGATAGGTGAACAGGAGATGCGGCAGGAATCTCTCCCAATCCTTGCGAGTTGCTACAAAGGTACGAAGCATCTGCTTCAACGTGCCATTGGAACGCTCACATAGACCATTAGTCTGGGGGTGATAGGGGAAGCTGAGGATCGGTGTAATGCCGCTAACCTCCACAGTTGATTAGTCATCTCGGCAGTAAACTGGAAGCCCTGATCCGAGAGGATCTCCCGGGGAAAACCCATCCGGGAGAATACTCGCATCAGGGCTTCGGCCAAAGTCTCTGCCTGAATGTTGCTCAGGACGACTGCCTCGGGGTGCAGAGTTGCGTAGTCCACAATGGTCAGAATATACTTCTTCCCAGAGGGGCTAGGCTTAGCCAGCGGCCCTATGACATCGACACCTACTCTGCCGAAGGGGTCTTCAATAATGGGTAGGTGATGGAGTGGGGCTTTGTGCTGATCGCCTTGCTTCCCCATTCTCTGGCAGACATCACAGGTATGGCATTACTGCCTCAGATCCTTTGACGTGCCTGGCCAGAAGAAGCTTTGGGTGAGCCGATGCTGAGTATGTGTCATGTGGAGCTGACCCCGCACCCCTCTGACGCGGCTCTGACTGTATTTAAGCAGTCCGCACCAGAGAGAGGGCGCTTGGTGATTGTGTGACCTACTTCCACCATACTCGCCGGCTCCCGAGGCTCTGACAATGTGGGACCGACTTCCTGGTATACACGCCGGCTCCATAGACTCTGACAAGCCGTCCTAGCCTTTGAGTTAATGCATGGATGATACTGCATGCCATGGAGGATTACTGGAGAACTAATACTTGTTAATTATCAAGTGGACTATAACTTTGAACTCTTGGAGGATAATTCACCTTAACCTTAAGTATACCTTTCAGCTATTCTCTGCTATCTCACTTATTGATGAACTATTTACTGCTTGCTTAAAACTTAAAACACTGCTTCAAGCTACTAATTATATGGAGGACAACTCCCATCAAGCTTAATCACTAGGAACTGTTTCTTGCTTTGCAAATATTTTGCTACCTGCTAAATATCATTATTGAAGATTATTCCTAGCAACCTAATGAATCTTATTTAATATATCTCTGAGGAAATACTTATTGATGAACTTTGTATTGTTTAATGACTTTCACTTATTCCTATTGGATTATTGTCTAAATGCAATTCATTAAATTTAACAATTATTAAAACTTCATTTGATTCTCAAAGTGCCAGCAATCCTCTCCTTTCTTAAAGCTACAGTACTGATACTTTAAAGATTCTCAGTTTCTTCACTATTGTAATTAGGAAGTTTTACAAGCTGCAGTTGAGTTCCAATCCAAATCACCCAAGTAGCGTAACAGAATCACCAAGCCAAAAGATGGAACCAGCAGATGTGAATTCCCAAATTACCTCTTTAAACCACAGGGTTGAAATACTCACACAAGGCATTCAGGATTTGCAAATTGCTAATGAGAGACTTCTTTCTTGTATTGGAGAAATGCAAAATAAAGTTACACATTCTTCAAGTGACCCTGCTGTTTGCAATCCCGAAAATTTTTATGGCGATCGCTCCAAATATAGAGAATTTTTTAATTCATGCAAATTATTGTTTACTCTCAAACCCAGGGCTTACCCCTTAGACAGGATTAAGGTCTGTTCAATAATTTCCTACTTAAGGGGTGAACCTGTGTCCTGGGCACATTCATTTCTGGAAAATTAAGATCCTATTTTGGATTCTTTGGATAATTTTATTGAAGCAATGTCACTACTTTATGAGGACCCTAATAAACAAGCTACAGCTGATCTTACTATTAGATTATTACAACAACAAAAAAACATCCTGTGGAGGATTATATAGCTGGGTTCAAAAGATGGGCTTTAGAAACCCAATGGAATGATTTGGCTCTACGTAATCAGTTCCGTTTAGGATTATCTGAAACAGTTAAAGATGAATTATCTAGAACCACTCTTCCCCCAACGCTGGATACATCAATTCAACTCGCTATCAGTATAGATAGAAGAATCAGAGAATGTAAAGCTGAAAAGGCTCTCTCTAATTCATCTTGGAAAAAACCCAATCCACCTTTGCGCATGCCTAATGAACCCTTGCAACCCAGTGACCCTGTGGAAGTTGGGGTCATTAGGGGACCTTTATCTATGGAAGAAAAAACAAGAAGGAGAGACTTAAATCTCTGTATGTACTGTGCCTCTAAGGAACATCTTTTACAAGAATGTCCTCTACTAAAACGCGCTAAGGGAGGAAAGCTTAAAATTAAAACCTCAATTCTGAAAACACTTCCCTCTTCCTGCTCTCATCAGTTTGCTGTACCTTTAATGTTACAGTGGGACAAAGAAAGAATCAAGACTGAAGCTATTATTGATTCTGGAGCTACGGGGATATTCATAGATTCTTCGTTTGTTGAAACTCATAAAATTCCTTTTATGAAAAAAGCATCTTTTATCTCCATCAGAGTTATTTATGGATCTTTAATCCCCTCTGATCCCATAAAAAATGAAACTATTCCTATTATGACCATTGTCAATAATAACCATTCAGAATTTCTTGTTTTTGATATTATAAAATCCCTTCTTTTTCCAATCATCTTAGGTATCAAGTGGTTACTAGAGATGTCCCGAACGGTTCGCTGGCGAATAGTTCCTGGCGAACATCGCTTGTTCGCGTTCGCCACGGACAGCGAACATATGCGCTGTTCGGTCCGCCCCCTATTCGTCATCATTGAGTAAACTTTGACCCTGTACCTCACAGTCAGCAGACACATTCCAGCCAATCAGCAGCAGACCCTCCCTCCCAGACCCTCCCACCTCCTGGACAGCATCCATTTTACATTCATTGTGAAGCTGTATTCTTAGTGAGAGGAAGGACAGTGTAGCTGCTGCTGATTTGGGAAATTGATAGCTAGGCTAGTGTATTCAGTGTCCACTACAGTCCTGAAAGACTCATCTGATCTCTGCTGTAAGGACAGCACCCCAAAAAGCCCTCTTTAGGGCTAGAACATCAGTCTGTGCTTTTTTTTATGTGTAATGTAATTGCAGTTATCTGCCTGCCAGCCTGTTTGTCAGGCTCACAGCATATACTGTGCCCACTTGCCCAGTGCCACCACTCACTGGTGTCACAATACCCTGCATTTAAAAAAAACTAAACTTTTTTGACTGTAATATAATAGCAGTCAGTTTCCTTCACGAGTGTGCGTTTCAGGGCCTGCCCAGTGCCACCACTCACTCACTGGTGTCCCAATAGCTTGCATTTAAAAAAAACAAAAAAACTTTTTGGACTGTAATATAATAGCAGTCAGTTTCCTTCACGAGTGTGCGTTTCAGGGCCTGCCCAGTGCCACCACTCACTCACTTGTGTCACAATAGCTTGCATTTTAAAAAAAAAAAACTTTTTGGACTGTAATATAATAGCAGTCAGTTTCCTTCACGAGTGTGTGTTTCAGGGCCTGCCCAGTGCCACCACTCACTCACTGGTGTCCCAATAGCTTGCATTTAAAAAAAACTAAACTTTTTTGACTGGAATATAATAGCAGTCAGTTTCCTTCACGAGTGTGCGTTTCAGGGCCTGCCCAGTGCCACCACTCACTCACTGGTGTCACAATAGCTTGCATTTAAAAAAAACTAACTTTTTAAGGCTGGTATTTTTTTCCAAGAAAGTTGGCAACCTTAACTACTCTTCACATATTCTCGAAAAACCAGATGGAGTCAAAGCGCTTAAGAATATCTGCAGTGCTGCTGCACTACCCCCAAGTGACACAGTGACACAAATTAGCAATAGATACCAGAAAGTTGGAGTGCGCTAGCAACTGCACTGGAGTCAGGATCTTCTCTAAGAACTCTGAAAAAATATACAGTATATAGTGCAGACTATCTGTATATACAGGGTATGCAAAATTAAAGCTATATCTGGGGATCAACTTACATGGACCAGAGCCCTATCACCCCTGGCTCTGGGTTTGAATTGCTCCAATGGAGAGGGATAAACCCACAGTATAGCAAAACAGGATACTCTTCTGAATCAGATGTAATATCTAGGCAGTATAAACAAATAGAGATGCAGGAGCCCAAATTGAATAGTATCAAACACAGTATTTATTTAAACAAAAGGTTAAAAACTCTTACTTGAAGTAGTGGGTTTGCCAGCAATAAACCCACAACTAGATAAGCAGGATTTTACACACAAGAAATGATACAGCTTAGACACTTCCTTTGTTTTCTTCCTGGAGCGTGCCCTGCGAAGAGTGCTGGATCAGGCCGTAGATGAGCGTGAAGAGGAAGAGTTGTGGTCACCATCACCACCAGAAACAGAGTTATCAGCATCGCTTGCTGGACCTGCGGCAACGCTGGAAGAGGATTGTGAGGAAGAGGAGTCAGAGGAGGAATGTGGCTTTGAGGAGGAGGAAGAGGAGGAGCAAGACCAACCACAACAGGCATCCCAGGGTGCTCGTTGTCACCTATCTGGTACCTGTGGTGTTGTACGTGGCTGGGGGAAGAAAATACCTTCATTGACATCAGTGAGGAGGAGGAACGGGAAATGAGTAGCTTGGCATCCAACCTTGTGCAAATGGGGTCTTTCATGCTGTCGTGCCTGTTGAGGGACCCTCGTATAAAAAGGCTGAAGGAGAACGACCTGTACTGGGTGTCCACGCTACTAGACCCCCGGTATAAGCAAAAAGTGCCTGAAATGTTGCTGAATTACGGCAAGTCGGAAAGGATGCAGCAGTTCCAAAATCAATTAAAAAGTATGCTTTACACAGCGTATAAGGGTGATGTCACAGCACAACGGGAATCTAACAGGGGAAGAGGTGAAAGTAATCCTCCTCCTCCCACGACCACGCCGGCAAGGACAGGACGCTTTACAGACGTGTTGTTGATGGAGGACATGCAGAGCTTTTTAAGTCCTACGCATCGCCACAGCCCTTCGGGGTCCACCCTCAGAGAACGACTCGACCGACAGGTAGCAGACTACCTCGCCTTAACTGCAGATATCGACACTCTGAGGAGCGATGAATCCCTTGACTACTGGGTGTGCAGGCTTGACCTGTGGCCTGAGCTATCCCAATTTGCGATAGAACTTCTGGCCTGCCCCGCTTCAAGTGTCCTGTCAGAAAGGACCTTCAGTGCAGCAGGAGGTATTGTCACTGAGAAGAGAAAAAAAATTCTAGATTACCTCACCTTTCTTAAGATGAATGAGGGATGGATCCCGAAGGGACTGACAGTGGGCGATACATTTGACTAAAAAAGGCCTGATGAGGGGGACATAACAGGGTGTCGCGGCTGCCGGCCCGCCGCGTGATATTTAAATCCCTAGCTCACCCCAGTACCTTGCCCTGTCGTGGTTTCCTGTTCCTGGTTTCCTGAGAGTGCTTTATCATTGTGAATCTGATTTCCTGGTATCCTGATCTTGGCTTTTCCCTGGTTATTCTGAATTCTGGTTTCCCTGACTTGGCTTGTGTAAACGGTATTGTGTATTTTCTGGCTTCCTTGACCTCGGCTTTCCCTTTGACCATTCTCTGTCTCTAGCGTATTAGTCCGGCCATTCTAAGGTCCGGTTTATGCTCTGTCCTTTTATTTTCCTTTTCTTGCCTATGTATATGTTTACATAGTTTCTGCGTGCTGGACCACACTAGTAGTCGTGACATTGGGATTAAACTGATAAGAGTAGTACTAATTAACACACCACTCCTATCTGGTGGCACATTAGATTGCACACGCAGTGCCCCAAATTTGAAGAAGGAGGACCGACCAAGCATCTTTTTCCATCTCCCGGTGTCACGGTAGTTTACCCCTACACGCAGGATTTAGTCCAACAATCAACAGATAGAGCAGATACGACTTACCGGACCTTAGAATGGCCGGACTCGCCGTATAGCAGAGAATAGACAGAGTCAAGAACAAGCCGAGGTCAAGGGAACAAAGAGACAGCGAGAACAAAAACTAACCAAGGTCTGGTACACAGTAGTCAGTAAGCCGGCAAACAAGACAAAACAGGGATAGAGAGATAAACGGAGTCAGATACAAAGCCAAGGTCAAGCACGAAAATCACAACTGAACACAACAAGCGCTAAAGGGAACTGAAACAGAAACCACCGGGCAAGGTAAGTACAGCTACACCCGGTTCCTAAAATCGATGCTATCAGGGGACGTAACAGGGATTAAACCGATAAGAATAGTACTACTTAACACACCTCTCCTATCTGGTGGCACATTAGATTGCACGCGCAGTGCCCCAAATTTGAAGTAGGAGGACCGACCAAGCATCTTTTGCCATCTCCCGGTTCCTAAAATCGCCTGATAGGGGACATAACAGGGATTAAACTGATAGGAATAGTACTACTTAACACACCTTATGATAACGCAGAGAGAGGCAACGCAGAGAGAGGAGTCTGAAGAAGACCAAACACAGCAGGCGTCCCAGGGGGCTTGTTGTCACCTTTTGGGGACCCTTGGTGTTGTACGTGGCTGGGTGGAGGAAGAGACCTTCAATGACATCAGTGAGGACAAGGAACGGGACATGGCTAGCTCCAACCTTGTGCAAATGGGGAGTTTGCAGTTGTGCAAATGGACTGTTTGTGGTTGTTTGCGGTGCGTTAAACGGGGAGTTTGGTCTGTCACTGTGAAGCGGGCGTAACCCTTACACTACCTGATCGATACAACATCATACCTGATGTTTTAAAGCACGTTATTCCAAACAATTTAGGAATGTTAGGTGATTTATGCCCTTTATAGATTAAAACCAGACTCTGCATCAACTATGTAATTTTCCATGGGAGTTTTGCCATGGATCCCCCTCCGGCATGCCACAGTCCAGGTGTTAGTCCCCTTGAAACAACTTTTCCATCACTATTGTGGCCAGAAAGAGTCCCTTTGGGTTTTAAAATTCGCCTGCCTATTGAAATCTATGGCGGTTCGCCCGGTTCGCCCGGTTCGCCCGGTTCGCCCGTTCGCAAACATTTGCGAAAGTTCGCGTTCGCCATTTGCAAACCGAAAATTTTATGTTCGCGACATCACTAGTGGTTACAAACTCATAATCCCTTCATTCGTTGGGCTCCCTTTTCTCTCACCTTTGACTCAGAATATTGTAAGGACAATTGTCTCCATCAAATTTCAATATTTCAATTAAAACAAGAAACCTTAATACCAGAACCATATTCGGATTTTTCTGATGGATCTCGTAACAATAAAGCTGATGCTCTTTCCAGAATTCCATGCAATCCTTCGCTACAAAAGAAAACTTTTTCAATATTAACAAACAATAACATTATTGGACTTACAACAACTATATTGAATGAACTGAAACAATTATCTTTCAAAGAACTTGAACTACCTTCTACTCCTAAATTGTTCAAAAAAGATGGAATCTTTTATTTCAAATATAGAATTTACATTCCTCCAAAACTCCGAAACAACCTTTTAAAATTAATTCATGATATCCCCCTTGCTGGACATCCCGGAATAAAAAAGACACTTGAACTCTCTACCAGACAATATTGGTGGCCTCGTCAAGACAAAGCCATTGAATCCTATGTAAAGTCTTGTCCAGTTTGTCAAAGGTCCAAAGCAGAACATCACCTTCCTTATGGATTATTGACAGGATTACCAGTACCTGGGAAACCTTGGCAATCTATTTCCATGGATTTTATGGTGGAACTCCCTCCTTCTCAAAAATACACCACCATCCTTGTTGTAGTAGACCGTTTCACAAAAATGTCATATTTCATTCCTTTGAAAAAGTTACCCTCATCCTCTAAACTTTCTAAATTTTTTATTGACAATATAATCAAATTACATGGATTCCCTGAAGAAATAATCTCAGACAGAGGTTCTCAATTTACTTCACGTTTTTGGAAGGAAATGTGTTCTTCACTTCAAATCCAACGTAAGCTCTCTTCAGCATACCATCCACAAACAAATGGCCAAACAGAACGAGTCAATCAATGTCTAGAACAATACCTTCGTTGTTACTGTACGTATTTACAAGATGACTGGAGTAATTGGTTACCTATGGCTGAATTTGCTTATAATAATTCCATACATTCAAGCAGCAAAATGACTCCATTCTTTTCAAATTATGGATTCCATCCCTCCTTGTTTCCTGATGATCCCAAGACAACTTCTAATCCAATGGTTTCTATTCAAAACATGGAAATGTCCTCATTGTTCAATCAATTAAAGAAAAACATTGAAAGTTCTATGATCATACATAAACGGAATTATGACATTAGAAGAAGACCACCTCCTAAATATAAAATTGGTGACACTGTTTGGCTATCTTCAAAAAATATTTCTACTAACCGTCCTTCTAAGAAACTAGGTCCTCTTTTCCGTGGACCTTTTCAAACTGAATCCATTATTAATGAAAATACTGTGAAATTGAAACTTCCTCCATCACTTAAACTTCATCCTGTTTTCCATATTTCACTCCTAAAGTCTTTTCTCCCAGATCCCTTCCATAGGGAAAAATTGTTGAAGCCAGACCCCACTGAAGTTCAAGGTGAATTGGAATATGAAATAGAAAAAATTCTTGACTCCAGACTTCATAGAGGTAATTTACAGTACCTTATTAAATGGAAGGGTTATGGAGATGAAGATAACACCTGCGAGAATTCCTCTGAAATACATGCAAAGAAGTTAATTACTGCGTTTCACAGAAGGTACCCTTAGACCCGAGGTAACAGCACCCGGAGTGTGCTCCTTAGGTGGGGGGTGCTGTCATGCGGTAACACTTCCGGGTTCGGCACTTCCACGATGCGGAGCTGACCCCGCCCCCTCGGGCTCTGACTGTATTTAACCCCTTAAGGACACATGACATGTGTGACATGTCATGATTCCCTTTTATTCCAGAAGTTTGGTCCGTAAGGGGTTAAGCAGTCCGCGCCAGAGAGAGGGCGCTTGGTGATTGTGTGACCTACTTCCGCCATACTCGCCGTCTCCTGAGGCTCTGACAATGTGGGACCGACTTCCTGGTATACACGCCGGCTCCATAGACTCTGACAAGCCGTCCTAGCCTTTGAGTTAATGCATTGATGATACTGCATGTCATGGAGGATTACTGGAGAACTAATACTTGTTAATTATCAAGTGGACTATAAATTTGAACTCTTGGAGGATAACTCACCTTAACCTTAAGTATACTTTTCACCTATTCTCTGCTATCTCATTTATTGATGCACTATTTACTGCTTGCTTAAAACTTAAAACACTGCTTCAAGCTACTAATTATATGGAGGACAACTCCCATCAAGCTTAATCACTAGGAACTGTTTCTTGCTTTGCAAATATTTTGCTACCTGCTAAATATCATTATTGAAGATTATTCCTAGCAAAAAAGATTCTCAGTTTCTTCACTATTGTAATTAGGGAGTTTTACAAGCTGCAGTTGAGTTCCAATCCAAATCACCCAAGTAGCGTAACAGTATGACCCTTACCCAAGTGCCCAGCCAGGGGAATGTTGTGAGCTATCTTCAATAGCTCATGCCAATATTTCCTGGGGACCTTACCCAAGTGCCCAGCCTTGGGACCACGAACTGCTTGGTGGTAGTAGCTTCCCTTTTTCCGCTATGCGGTATTGTAATCCCCTATCCCAGATAAATCGTTCCCTGTCCTTCCCCACCTGACCTGTGGCTGCCATATCCCTATACACCTGTATGGTAGGGTCGGAGACTACCTCCCTCCCAAACTTGGCAAGGGTATCCAAGGCAAGGAAACAAGGGCAAGTGGGAAGATCCCGGGGAATCGGGGTGATGGGACTAGTACAAGGGGCGACTACTGGGAAATGGGGCAGGGGGATGGGTACGTGTGCCTACCTGAGCCTCAGAGTGTGAGCCATGCTGGGTGGTGCGGGCTTGCTGTCGGGTCATCGCTGGGTAGGTTTCTTCCAGAACCTGGAGGGTTACATAGGTGGAGATAAGGTGACCCCAGTCATTGCCGAGCAGCACGTCCGCTGGTAGCTGGTTCATAAACCCGACTTCCACTTTCTGGGCTCCAACGCCCCAGTCGAGGTGAACGTGGGCAGTGGATAGATGGTGGATGGACTCCCCCCTGCTACCCGGATGGCGACCGTAGCAGGGGGGAGTCTTCTCCTCCTCGGTAACAAGCTGGGGTCAAACTAGGGTTAGGGTAGCTCCGGTGTCTCACAGCCCTTGGACAGTGTGCCCGTTAAGCCCAACCGGCTGCCTGTGATGGTCTCGGTTGTAGGTGGCGGCCTGGATGGGGTTCACTTCATGCACGAAAGTCCAGTTTTCTTCGTGGTGGTGCTGGGGTTCTGTGGGGGTAGCCTAGTAAGAGAAGCGCCCTCTCTCTGGCGCGGACTGCTTAACCCCTTAAGGACCAAACTTCTCATGGGACAGGGGGGCCCTGGACTCACCCACTGGGGTCGATTTATAGACTGTGGGCAATTCTGATTGACATCATCGGTCTTCCCCACCCGGTGCTAGCTGAGGGGATGTCTGAGCCCGGGACCCCCTGAGTGGGATGGTTGCAGTGGGATTAGGTTGTGGGAAAAGTTGTATGGGAGATCGGTAGCAAGCAGAGGTAGTGGGGCGTTGGGGCTGCCGGGTATCTGCATACTCGTCGGACTGCCTGAGTTAAAGTCTTGGGCTGCCTGTCTCTCACCCATTCCTGCATCTCAGTAGGGAGCCCATCATAAAAGTGCTCCAGCATGAACAGCTGGAGAATCTCTTCAGTAGACTTTGCATGCTGGGAGTTCATCTAGTTCTGGGTAGCTTGGGTGATGCGACAGGCCCACTCCGCATAGGAGTCCTTCTCCCCCTCAACTTTCTGTGGGTATCTGTAGCGGGACAAGTTCCTAATACTCTGCTCCCAGGCAGGGATGACACTCAGCCCTGGGAGCCCTTAGTCCTTACCAGGACTTTTCCCCTAGTTTCATCCCCTGTAAGCTGGAACAGCAGACACAGGGTTAAATCTTCCCTCCCTCCAGTAAAAAGACGACACACAGTTTGGAGGTTTAAACACTGGCTTCTCACCAGGCTGAGTCACACTTTTTGTTAAATACATGCTTCTTTTATGCACAGATCCCCTTCATTCTACACAATACACTTCCCTTAGTCCCAGGCAGGAGGGGGCTGGGTTACAGATAGCCATCTCCCACCTTAGGAGATACCAAACAGTACACAGGGATACACTTCACATCACATTACATTCGGGGGGTTACACTTTGGGGCTCAGCGCCCCTGGAAGGGAAGGTGTTACAGGGTTAGAACTTACATGGCTAGATAGCTCTGGGTCCCATCTGGGATCCCTGCAAAAAGTGAGGCGTGCGATCAGCGTCGAAAGTCTGGAGCTCAAGGCTCTGTACATCCCCGAAATTAGTTCCATGGTGTTGCTTGGTTTAGTCCAGTGAATTCAAACTTCGCACCTAAATCAAGCAACAGCCAATCAGCTGAAAGGGCACAAACCAAATCGCGCCAATCAGCGTTCAGGGGAGGAAGGAGTTTCGCCGTCCAATCCGAAGGAAGGGAACGAAACTCGGCTGCACCAATTGGTGCTTAGGAAGGAGGGGGGTTTCCCCCCCATCAGAAGAAAGGGCACAAAACCCCATTTGAACAAGCGCTCCTTCTCAGATTGGTCATAAGCTTCCTGCAGCGACCAATCGGCGCTTTACTTGTGCCGACCAACCAAGAGAATGGTGCAAACTAGCTTGGTGCTACTTCTAAGTGCTGTTTCTAAGTGTGTAGTTGGAGATATTCTGGAGAGTTTTACAGAAGCTTCAACTGTCTAAGAGTTGTGCTAAGAGCTTTCTTTTCTACTGTTACAGGTAAGATTCATCTGTAGGAAAAGGTTACTGATTGCACAAGGTTTGAATTCCTGTTGGTAATTATAAGGCATTTGATTTGATTAAGCTAGTTACTTGCTATTGATTTCTGGTTAATTAGCTATTGTTTGCAAATAAGCAGAGGCCTACCCAGGTGTTAAACATTCCTAGTGGGTGGTGATTTTAGGAGTTATATAAGGCTTGTTGTCATTAGCTTATCTAATATAGCTTGGTGCTACTTCTAAGTGCTGTTTCTAAGTGTGTAGTTGGAGATATTCTGGATGTAATCTGAGGTATTCAGGAAGATAAATACAAAGTTAAGATTTGTTAGATTTAAATTATTCTCCTAATTGGAATGGCAGACTTAGTTCAGTGTAACAATTGCTATGCATCTGTTTCACGTTCCACTTTTTGGAGGTTTGGTTGTTGTCTAATCTGTAGACAGTTCTCTATCTTGCGGCAGGAGATTGTATTTTTGAAGTCTGAGATTTGTAAATTATCTGGTGAACAAACTCAGACTGGAACTGCTGCAAAGCCACTGCCGCAGAGACATACTAGGAATGGCAGATGGATTACTGTAGGATCTGGTAGACTTAGAGTTGTGGATAAAAGGCATTTTGCACAGTCTGTTGCTCTTCATAATTCATTTTCTGCACTTTCAGAGTGTAATGGTGTTGTGGAGAGAGGCACTGAGGCTAGTGGTGTTGTGGAGAGAGGCACTGAGGCTAGTGATGTTGTGGAGAGAGGCACTAAGACTAGTGGTATTGTGGAGAGAGGCACTGAGGCTAGAGGTGTTGTGGAGAGAGGCACTGAAGCTAGTGGTGTTGTGGAGACTGGCTTGGAGACTATGGTGAGGCCTAATAGAAAGCAGTTGTTGTTGGGGGATTCCATTATAAGAGGTGTGGAGATGGACAATGGTGGTCTTGTGAGGTGTCTTCCCGGAGCTACTGCTCACAGAGACAGGAGACGTATCTGTAATATTGTTAAGCAAGCAAAGCAGGAAGGGGAATTGGATGTACTTGTCCATCTAGGGACAAATTACTTGGCTTGCAATGAGGTTTCAGAGGTTAAGGAAGTTTTTAGTGTTTTTGCCAATGATATACGGCAGGTTGCTTCCACACTGTCATTCTCTGAAGTTCTGCCTGTGCATAACACTCAGAACGACAGGCGGATGCGTATTAGGGACTTTAATTTGTGGCTTGGTGAATGGTGTCGGGAGCAAGGATTTGGCTTTATTTCTCATGGTAGCTCTGTTTGGAATGGAGATAAGCTGTACAAAAAAGATGGTTTGCATCTTTCTCAAAAGGGAACAAATGTTCTCAGTGAGCAGTTCAGAGGTTTTGCTAGGATGTATTTAAACTAGGGGGGGGCAAAAGGGTGATAAAACATCAATCCAATTGTCCCCCAAAATAAGGACAGAAGGTGCCTGTAGCAAGTGGACCCCAGGACAAATTGAAGAGTTAGATAATCTACTAGTTGAGGAAATAGCTAAAATGACAATGAAGGGGGAAGTTATCATCATGGGTGACTTTAATCTTCCTGATGTAAATTGGAAAACAAAATTAGCTACTTGTGCCAGGAGCACACATATTCTAAACTCCCTACTGGGATTGTCTCTAAAACAAGTTGTTGGGGAGCCAACTCGTAAAGAGGCCATACTAGATTTAGTGTTAACAAATGGAGATTTGTTATCAGATATTACTGTAGGTGAAAGTTTAGGATCCAGTGATCATCAGTCAGTGTGGTTTAATAAAAGAACAGTGACTGAGTCACACCACACAAAAACAAAAGTTTTAGACTTTAGAAAAACAGACTTTTCTAAAATTAGAATATGGGTAGAGGAGTCATTATCAGACTGGAGCAATTTAAATGGAGTCCAAGAGAAATGGGATTATTTAAAAGTTGCACTATTGAAGGCAACAGAAAATTGCATTAGGCTTGTCAGTAAAAGCAAAAAATTCAAGAAACCACTGTGGTACTCCGCAGATGTGGCCAAAATAGTTAAAAACAAAAAGTTACCATTTAGGAATTATAAAAAACACCAGAGTGAGGAAGACAAAATGATCTATAAGATTAGGCAGAAAGAGGCTAAGCAAGTTATAAGAGCTTCCAAATCACACACAGAAGAGAAAATAGCACAGTCAGTAAAAAAGGGGGATAAAACATTTTTTAGATACATAAATGAGAAAAGAAAAGTAAAACAAAGATTAGTTAGATTAAAAACAAAAGAAGGAAGAGATGTAGAAGAGGATAAAGGTTTAGCTGACTGCCTCAATGAATATTTTTGTTCTGTATTTACAGATGAAAAGGAAGGAAAGGGACCTCAGTTGAGAAAAAGGATAAATGAGTCATTTATTACACGTGAGTTTACAGAGGAAGAGGTTCTATTTCAACTGTCAAAAGTAAAGACAAATAAGTCAATGGAACCTGATGGAATACACCCAAAGCTATTAAAAGAGCTTAGTGGTGTACTATCAAAACCATTAACAGATTTATTTAACCAATCATTGTTAACAGGAGTAGTCCCAGAAGATTGGAAGTTAGCAAATGTTGTGCCCATTTACAAGAAAGGTAATAGGGAGGAGTCGGGCAACTAAGGGCCAGTAAGCCTTACTTCAGTAGTGGGGAAAGTGATGGAAACCATGTTAAAGGATAGGATTGATGAACATCTTAAAACACATGGATTTCAAGATCAGAGACAACATGGGTTTACTTCAGGGAGATCATGCCAAACTAATCTTATTGATTTTTTTGATTGGGTAACTAAAATTATAGATCAGGGTGGTGCAGTAGACATCGCTTACCTAGATTTCAGTAAGGCTTTTGACACTGTTGCACATAGAAGGCTTATCAATAAACTGCAATCTTTAAGTTTGGATTCCAATATTGTTGAATGGGTAAGGCAGTGGCTGAGTGACAGGCAACAGAGGGTTGTAGTTAATGGAATATATTCGAAGCTTGGACTTGTCACCAGTGGGGTACCTCAGGGATCTGTACTTGGACCCATTCTCTTTAATATTTTATTAGTGATATTGCAGAAGGTCTTGATGGTAAGGTATGTCTTTTTGCTGATGATACTAAAATATGTAACAGGGTTGATGTTCCAGGAGGGATAAGCCAAATGACAAATGATTTAGGTAAACTAGAAAAATGGTCAGAATTGTGGCAACTGACATTTAATGTGGATAAGTGCAAGATAATGCATCTTGGACGTAAAAACCCAAGGGCAGAGTACAGAATACACAACAAGAGAAAATAGTCTTAAATTAGAGGGACAAAGGTTTAAAAATAATATCAGGAAGTATTACTTTACTGAGAGGGTAGTGGATACATGGAATAGCCTTCCAGCTGAAGTGGTAGAGGTTAACACAGTACAGGAGTTTAAGCATGCGTGGGATAGACATAAGGCTATCCTAACTATAAGATAAGACTAGGGAGTAATGAAAGTATTTAGAAAATTGGACAGACTAGATGGGCCGAATGGTTCTTATCTGCCGTCACATTCTATGTTTCTATGTTTCTATGTTGAATGGGCGCTACTTCTCCCACTGGTCGGCACAGACTTCCATGCAGCCAGCGGGAACCCTGCGGCCGTGATACCGACTCACAGCCCCAGGGATTTCCAGCTGGCGTACACCCCTCTCACCGGTGGATACCCACAATCAGGCATGTGCTGGAGAGAACGTTTTCCTGGGCAGCCATGAGCCTAGCCTCGTGTATCCCAGATAGGGGACAGGGGACAAGTGATCATAGCTCCTTTCAGAGCGGGTAGGACGGTCCCTGACAAGGGGACTGAAGACAGGGCGTGCAGGCTGGTTTGGTATACGAATGCTGCCCCCTTGGTGCCTGTGACAGAACCATCTGTCTGCTTATTTCAGGTGGATTCGTCTATTTCTGCCCCCTTTCATGTCAATGGCTGTTTCTATAGCCCAGCCATACGAATGTCTGTTTTTCCCGAACAAACCTACCGAACGGACGGCCACCCAAGAGAGAAGTGTGCTGCTGGTTAACCTATTGATCCCAATTAGAACGTTGTGGTTAACCGCAGACACTTCTCAATTAAACCGAATTCAGGGTGGTCGTCGTTCGTATGTCGACCACGAGGCAGCGGCCATTTTAAACCACGCGAAAGCCCAACGGTGTTTGGCTCTATTTCTATGGAACTAAAAACGGACACTTGTTCTGCCGAACACCGCTGAAACAGCGGAACGCCTGGCTGCCTCCAGGAAAGCATACGAATGCCGGCCGTTCGGGAGGTTTGAAGCATACGAAAGGACTTAACCCAGATAGCCTTCCCATGGAGTCATTCGTATACCGAAAGACTGTAAGAACTTTGACTCCATGGCGATTGAACTATGTGTGTGGGATCTGAGCGCTATTCGCTAATAATATGCACTCAGATCCAGGCTATCTGGGGATATGTGATACGAATGGGAAATGTTCGGTTATTTTACAGTTATGCATTTTTATGTCTTTTATGATTTTATATTTAAAATGGCGACTGGCTTTGTCCTGGAGATAATTGAGTTACTTGGTAATTATCTCCAGGGCAGAGGGGAGGGAATCATAGTGCATTGTGGGTAAAAACTGTGTCTATGTGTCTGGAATGTCCCCATATCTGTCCGTCATTTAAGTCTCCCATTTGGTCCTCTAGGGGAGTGTCCACTAAGTGGGAGACCTGCATAAATACGGGCAGGTAGCCCACAGTAAAGCCAGATCCTGTTTGACCCTCAATGCGGAGCTTCTGTCTCGTTATTGGGGGGATTTCTTCTTCACGTTTAGAGACTGCTTGATGGAAACGAAAGCCGCTTGGTGAATGTTATTGTTCGGCGGCTAGCAGCAGTTCGTGTATTGCCGTTCGGGAGTTTGGAGCCGTTCACGGATCCCGGTCGGGAGATTGCCGCTTCCCCTGCATTTGGTTTGTGCACTACAGGTTAGGCGAACGGAGTTACTGATATTGCAGACGGGGAAGGTCTACTAAACGGCGGTTTTGCCTAAAGACACTGGAGGTGTCTTAACAGTGCCGTTTGGCTATACGAACCGGCGGCCACCCAGGGGCAGCATGCGCCGCTTGTTACTGTGTGATCTACGGTTTTCACACTTCTTTAACGAGGTGTGGACATTCTAACTACACATTCTAAGTGGAATATAGGGGTGGTCCCCATGTGGCTGAAAAGTAAAACACAATCTCCCCCTTGTCTACTCCCGGCAGCTGCAGCATGACTCACACGGGTCAGCTGGCTGCTGCTCAGAGTGGACACAGTCTTTTAGTGCCATGCCCCCTCCCCAACCGTCCTTGTCCCGACCAGCCCCCTTTGAGTCCTGGGTCTGGCCAGCATTGCACCATGCACCTCCCTGGGTACAGGGTGACTTAAACATAAAGTCCCTTTAGCCTGGGGAGCCATCCATCCCAGGCTCCATCCCACAGGTGGTTTTGCACCTGCGCAGCCCTCCACCCAAACAAAGGCGCCCCCCCTATTTTCTTAAGCCCATAACAGTCCCCACCCAAACAAAGGTGTCCACCCAGCTTCCCAAGCCCATAACAGCCCCCACCCAAACAAAGATGCCCACCCAGCCCTTCTGTCACCTGGATCTCCTGGGTTTCTCCGGCTGTCCAAAGATGATGGGAGTTGTCAGCTGGGCCCATCTTGGCTTGGCTTCTGGGAAGGAGGGCCGACTGTGCTCTCCCCCTTGCGCTGTTCGGGATGCTGGGGAGGGGGCGAGCCTTCCATCTCCCCCTGGGTCTCACTCAGCTACTGGGAGGCTGTACTGGCTGCCCCCTGATTTGAGGCCCGCGCCTCTGCGTTTACCAGCTCCGGGGGTCCTGTACGGCTGCCGGGACCCGGTTCAGGCAACAAGGGTGGGCATTGGCTACCTGCCCTCTGTGTGGAGGCCCGCACCTCCACACCAACAGGCTCCTGAGAAAGGAGTGAGCAGAGGCTGTGTGCACCCTGCTCGGATGCCAGAGCATCCTTAGGGAAAGGGGTAGCGGCCACCATAGCTTTGCTTGCTACCTGCTGACCCAAACACCAGGTGTCTGAGCTCAGCTCCAGGGAGAGTCAGAGGAGCCGACTCTTCAATCTGCCGGGTGCCTGTGGCGACCTGAGTCCCATCCACTGTCATTCTGAGTGTTATACACAGGCAGAACTTCAGAGAATGACATTGTGGAAGCAACCTGCCGTATATCATTGGCAAAAACACTAAAAACTTCCTTAACCTCTGAAATCTCATTGCATGCCTAGTCATTTGTCCCTAGATGGACAAGTACATCTAATTTCCCTTCCTGCTTTGCTCGCTTAACAATATTACAAATACATCTCCTGTCTCTGTGAGCAGTAGCTCCAGGAAGACATCTCACAAGACCAGCATTGTTCATCTTATGATGGAATCCCTCAAAAACAACTGCTTTCTATTAGGCCTCACTATAGTCTCCAAGCCTGTCTCCACAACACCACTACCCTCAGTGCCTGAGCCTGTCTCCACAACACCACTACCCTCAGTGCCTGAGCCTGTCTCCATAACATCACTACCCTCAGTGCCTGTCTCCATAACACCACTACACCTGGTGTCTGAGAATGTCTCCATAACACCATTACACTCTGAAAGTGCAGAAAATTAATTATGTAGAGCAACAGACTGTGCAATATGCCTTTTATCCACAACTCTAAGTCTACCAGATCCTACTGTAATCCATCTGCCATTCCTAGTACGTCTCTGCGCCAGTGGCTTTGCAGCAGTTCCAGCCTGAGCTTGTTTACCAGATAATTTACAAATCTCAGACTTCAAAAATACAATCTCCTGCTGCAATATAGAGAACTGTCTACAGATTAGACAGCATCAAAATCTCCAAAAAGTAGAACGTGAATCAAATGCATAACAACTATTACACTAAACTAAGTCTGCCATTTCAATGAGGTGAATAATTTAAATCAAACAAATCTTAAATTTTTTGCTCTCCTGAATACCTCAGATTACCTCCAGTTTATTTCCAGAACATCTCCAACCACACACTTAGAAGCACCATGTGGTGTATTTATAATTTGCAGATTTTGAATATACCACCATACCTGTACTTGAGAGGTATCCACATTGTTACTAATCCGTTTAAGGACAATCACTGTGTATCTGTGGACCACTAGTACATAACTTTTGTATCTGCAGATTTCTTATGACCTGTATATCCCTCAGACTTGAACAACCAATATACCTTTAATACGGAGGTGGTTTGCATTTGTTATTACAGAGTAGAAGCGCCATTCTTCTTCTTTTGGTACCAATACTGCTATCATGCCTGGTGATTTATTAAACTTCAGAGACGTTGATCCATTAGGTAGAAAAATTATCTGAGCTTCAAAACTTTGATAATAGATCTCGTCCTAAAAGTTGAATTAGGAACTGTTTTTTCACAAAATGGCCTCCTAAAATGCAAGTGCGACTCCTAAGAACCGGTCTAGCAGCGCTTCTCCCAGTAGCTCCTATTACAGTTACAGTCTTTCCAGAAAGAGGAGCTACCAACTTAGTCACCACAGAATGTTCAGCACCCGTATCAATCATGAAGGTACTTCTCTTTCCCCCTGTTGTTATATCGACCATAGGATCCACTCGGCCAAGGGGGATGGAGCCCGGTTGGTATCAATAGTCTTCCATGACAGTGTCAGCCAGACCCACAAAATCTCTATCTTCCCTATCCCTAGGTTTCTGAGTAGGGGGATAATATCTTCCTTCCTGAACACCCCTTATGCCATTTCCATTAATTCCACCAAAACTTCCTATTCCTCTTCCTCTAAAGCTACTACCATAACCACCTCGCCCCCTTCTCTCATCTGGTCTACCACCTACAATATATCCCCTCTGTGGGCTGTCACTCTTCCAATGTCCTTCCTCCCTACAATAAGCACATTGATTTCTGCCCAGTGGTCCTCTATTCATCCTATTCTTAACTCCTCTATCCATCTCCCCGCCCTGTCTTGCTACACCTGAAATAGCAACCGCTAACATATCTGCTTTCTTCCTCATCATACGTTCCTCCTCACACTTTGTTTCAGTCTCCCTGTTCATGTACACCTTATTTGCAATTTCCATTAACTGTGATATGGACATTCCTGCAAATCCCTCTAACTTTTGTAACTTTCTTTTAATAGCACTAATTAATCATTCAGGAGTTTTCAGGGGCTTCAGGATTGAAAGGAGTGTACAATCTGTATGACTCAAGCAGTCTCTCATAAAAAGCACAGGGTGATTCATCAGCTTTTTGTAACACCTCAGCCATCCTGGACATATTAATTGCCTTTTTCCCACCTTCCTTCATGCCAGTAATAATGGCTTGCTGATAGGCCTTTAATTGGGGCATGTCAGCGCCATTCACATTCCAATTAGGGTCAGTATTGGGAAAATGGGCATTGGCCCATGCGGCCGGATTAGCTTGATTTTGAGTACGGGCTGTTTCCTCAAGAGCCTTAATGGCCGCTTGATTAATCCGGGTCCTTTTCTCGCAATTAAACAAAGTTAATAATAGCTGCTGACAATCAGCCCAGGTGGGATTATGAGTCTGAATAATGGAGGTGACCAAGTCCGTCATGGCCTGAGGTTTATCTGTATATGAGGAATTATGGGTCTTCCAGTTGAACAGATCGGTCATGATAAAGGAGACATATACAAATACAGGGTCTGCTTGCTGTAGTTGACCGTCACTGTCAACATGTGGTTGGCCCGGTGTAAGCCGAAGAGGCATTTGTAAATGTCGGGATTGAAGGGTACCAGTCATTTGTCGAGTTAGTATGGGACCTCAATAGGGTTGTCCATTAACTGGTTCCAGTCGGGGAGTTATTTGGTGAGTGGAAATGGGTAAATTAATTTTACTGATCAGCATTAGGTGGGTGAAAAATAAAAATGTGTTAAACCAAAAACCTGCCAGTAGGTGTCACCAGAGGGTAAGTAATTGTATCAAAATAGTCTTTATTGGTCTAACAATAAAACTTAGCTTTTAATATATTTATACCTAAAATAAAACCTTATGACAAGAAATATTAAAATAGGGTAAGCAGTCCTACTTCTGTCTGTTGTATGCCAGTATAGAGTTAAGGATGATTAAATGGTCATTAGTATTTTAAACAATGTAAATCAATGTAACTCTGGAAGATAGCCAGTAGGTGGCCCTAGAGTGCTTCCTAAAGTCTAATGAAGCAGATGTGCTTAATTAAGCATCTCAGTTTGTATTTTAGTACAGGGAATGTCTTGGACAAGGCTGGGAGGGGCAATTTAGAATACAAAGAACCAGTGGGGGTCGGTACTGCTCGAGACAAAAGAACAGAGTCTGAGATAGGTATGTGGGTAGGTGGGGACACCAGAGCAGGGAGAGTGCAAATACCAGTTACACCAGTTTTAGCTTGGGAGGAAGAGTAGGGGGTTGGTAATCAGATGCAAGGGGGGTGTCCAAACTAGGTGGAATTAAGGCCTTAGTGGACAAACAGGTTCTGGCTACCGTGGGCTTCATTGTTCCTCTTGGCACAGCTTTATCCATTTAGCAGTGTTTCAACAATCTATATACAGAAACTACTCATATTGCCCCAGCATATTATTTATAACAATGTAAACCTGCTGTATTAAATCTGGATCAAGGATCCACAGGAAGGCCACTGGTTACCAGAACAGGCCGTTCTTTGCTACAGAGAGTATTTTAATCTTTTTTTTGGGGGGGATAAGGGGGGAAACAGTGTTACACCATAATCACAAACAGCATATCCCTTAGCAAAGTTTTTCAACATACAAGACAATGGTTCAATTACCTTTGAATCAGACGCACCCATACTGTAAATGGAGTATCTGATTCAAAACCACAACAAATATTCAAACACACTTCCAACTGTCACACCAGTTACCTTAGCAACAGCACCACGCAGCACGGTTACTAGGCTGAAACATACACGTACACACACGCACAGGATCCTGACACGCTCAACAATATCACAACGTCGCACACACACACAAAATAAAATCAAAAAAACCCCACCAAGAACTATACACTGATCAATGTAACTATTACGCAAACCATACAATTATCTACACTATTAATCAACTTAGACTAACCAATCACATAACATTTCAGCAATTTCATCTCTATAGTCAGTGGTTATGGTATGGTTAGTAACTATTGTACAGTTAGACAATTATGGTTTTAGAGTTACAATCTCAATTAGTAATAGTTAAGGTGTTACACATACAATGTTAAACAGTAATTTTAGTATTGTTCACGTAATGTCAGTGGTTATGGTACCGTGCCCAATTTTACACTATACACACTTTTTTACAAGTCCGCTAAACAGCAGAGCTCAAGCTTTCTAGCAGGACATACATTTCACCAATTACAGCGTATTTTAAAACTTTTACAGCAAACCCAACTATTCTAACTGGCCAGCACCTTGAGGACTAGTGAACGGAATGCACACCAGAATTCAACTAGCCTACGCTGCCCAGGCACCACGATCTAGTGGACGGAATGTACACCAAAATCCACTTAGTCTATATATTCTATCTATGATCTAGTGGCTGAATGTACAACAAAACACACTTAGTCAAGATAGTGTGAGAGCTAGCAGACGGAATATACAACAGAATCTTGCTTAGTCTTGCCGTTATTCCCTGATCTAGTGACCGAATTTAGAACAGGATTACACTTAGTCAGGGGCGTACCTAGAGCATTTGGCACCCAGGGCGGACCCAGAGTGTGGCACCCGCCCCCCCCACCCCCCTCCATAATAAAAATGTAAGAAAACACCCACAATTTTTTCAATGTTTTCAATAATATTTATTTCACAAATTTGTAAACTGTATATCAACTTGAAAAATGGAACTATGAAAAATAAATTAACTTAGAAATAAATAAAATTTAAATAATTAACATTTACTTAACAGTTAATACGCTTTCTATAAACAAAAAAACACACAGATCCAAAGTGACCACTCAGTCTATTCGGCAGAGGTAATATGCAATGATTCACATCCGCTGCCTTCGAGCCTTCATTTCTGCAAATTTATCAATTACTTCATCAAAGCCAATCTTCCTTGCATATTCATGCTCAATTGAAAGTATAGCCAGATTTGTCAACCTTGTCTCACTCATGGTTGAGCGAAAGACATTTTTTATCAATTTTAATTTGGAAAAACTTCTTTCACATGAAGCAATAGACACACAGAGAGTCAAAAAGAATCTTAAACACAGTGACAAATTTGGCAGAGATTCACAATAATCCCATTTAACAATGAACTCCAGGAACTGCAATGCCGTCCATTTCTCTGCTTCTTCAACACTGATCTTGGCAGCTTCCAAATGCCTCCGAAGACGTTCAATTTCCCTAAAGATGTCTTCATTAGAGAATTCGTCAAAAATCTCAGTCAATTTTGGAGTATAATTACGAATATCTTTCTCTGTTGCCACAACCAGAGAGCTTGGCTGAATAACAGCAAACATTGAAAGGATTTTTTCAATTGCCTGAGAACGAATTTCCAACTCGTGATGAAAACGATCAAGGCACTCAAACATAGCCCTTTTCATTTCCTCTGGCAATGTGAGACCAGCGTCCTTTGCCTTCTCTCCTGGCATTGTTTTACGGAGCTTTACTCTCCCTCTTCTTTCCATTGAAATGTCCATTTCTTTACACATAGTAGTTGCATAACAAATGGCCTTCTCCACAATTTCACTGCGCTGATCTGCTAGAAACGCTTTCAAACCTTGTAGTTTCACAATGCACTTTTCAAGAGTGAGTCCTACAGTTTGCAAATATTTCTGTGTTATATTAACTTCTTCTAGAACTTCACACCAGAAAGAAAGGTAACACAAAAAAGAAAAATCACATATGGCAGACAGCAACATCTGAGCCGATCCTCTTGTGTCCACATTTTCTTTGGGATTACATAACTTTTTAAGGGCTGAAGTCAGTTTTTCAAAATTTGCCCTCACTGGCTTCACAGTATGATAATGAGCGCTCCATCTTGTTTGGGAAAGTCTTTTCACTGTCACACCTACATTTTCCATCAGCAATTCCCAACGATGTGTAGAAACCGAAAAAAAGGAATACACTCTCTCCAATGTTCCAAAAAAGGTCACACAGGAAACAACACTTCCAAATGAGTGCAACCCACATAAGTTCAGGGAATGGTTAGCACATGGCATAAACAAAGCCTTGGGATTAATCTCTTTTATTTTTGCCTGAACACCACCATGAATCCCTGCCATAGTTGCAGCATTATCATATCCTTGACCACGGCAAAGGCTTATGTCTAGTCCATCTTCCTCCAGATGTTGCAGGATATTTTCTGTGAGCTCAGCAGCAGTCTTTTCAGCAACAGGAAAGAACCCCAAGAATGATTCCTTTACTTCAACATGAACATATCTGATCACTTCACACATCTGATCAGTGTGGGACACATCAGGGGTGCTGTCAAAAAGAATCCCAAAGTACTTTGCTTTCTTGATATCAGCCACTATTTTGTCCTTCACATGATTTCCCAAAAGACAAATTAATTCATTCTGAATTTTTGGAGAGAAATAGGAAGTCATTCTCTTTCCAGATGCAACAGCATGTTTCAGCCTCATGAAATGTTCCTTTAAAATGGGATCATAGTTTGAGAGCAATTCTACCAATTCAAGGAAGTTGCCTTTGTTTGCGGATGACATGGTCTCTCTATGACCACGAAAGGGAAGATTCTGGTGAGCCAGAAACAAAGTTACATCCAAAAGGCGATGTAAAATATCCCTCCATCTCCTTTTCTCTCTGTCCACTGTTGTTTGATGGACATGATCAATGCATTTTTGTAGCTTCAATCCTGCTCTCAAGGTCTTCCATTTCTCCAAGTATGTAAGATGCTGCTCAGAAGCCTCATGATCAGACACCTTTGGGTTCAGCTTCCACCACAATTGAAACCCAGTAACAAAACTGGATGCCCCTGTTACTTTGTTATCAACAGCAAAAAGTCTGCAGCAAAAACAAAACAAACTTTGTTTTGATGGAGAGTACACCATCCACGTTCTAAGAATTTTTTGGCCATTAGGCAGAGCCTTATAGAACCATGCAGTGGTCAACTGTCGACTCTTCCCTTTTGATTTCTCTCCTTGCCTTTCAACAGGACTGAATGGCCCATCTCTATTTTGGAAAGGTTCACTTCCCCTCTTAATAAGGTCCACTCTTAAAACATCTGGAACTGGAACTGGCCAAGCAGCAACATCAGAATAAACTGACAGTCGAACAGTCTCCTCTTCTTCTTCATCATCATCATCATCATCATCATCAGAGTCTTGCTGATGCAGGCTTCTGCTGGCATCGCCTTCATCTACATCACTTTCACCGCTTGCGCTTTCCCATATGAGAAGATACTTCAGGCATTTCACCTCTGGATTCAACAGACTGAATGTCTTCAGCGCTTTCTCCTACTGCGGTAGAGGTTGAAGGTGCAACATATTTTAAAATTGATCCAGACATCGCCTCAGCTGACTTTTCTTTTGCCTTCTTAATTTTTCGTTGCTGAGACCCGCTTGGTCGATTTCGCTTCATATTGGTGTTTTCTGCAGAAAAATACTAAATTTATTTTGGCTCTAGGGTTCGCTAGTGCGATATCTGTATTATATTTCCCATCTTGGCATACCGTTTGTAAAAGTAGACAACCCAGGGTATTTAAAGGGACACTATAGTCAACCAGACCACTTCAGCTCAATGAAGTGGTCTGTGTGCCAGCTCCCCCAGATTTTAACCCTCCAGATGCAAAAATCGCATCCAGCTTGCAGAACGTCCATAGGAAAGCATTGAGAACGGCCACTCGGGAGCTGATGTCGGCGGGGGAGGAGAGTTCACCAGTGCCGAGGGAGCCCGGCACTGGATTAAGATAAATGGATGAAGGGGTTTTAACCCCTTTAAACCCATTCAGCCACTTACCTTTCTCCAGCGTCGGGCTCCCTCGGTGCTGGTGACCTCTCCTCCCCCTGCCGACGGCAGATCCGAATGCACATGCGCGGCAAGAGCCGTGTGCGCATTCAAACTGCCCTTAGGAAAGCATTACTCAGTGCTTTCCTATGGACGTCCAGCGTCTTCTCACAGTGAGTTTTCAGTGAGAATTGCGGAAGCGCCTCTAGCGGCTGTCAGTGAGACAGCCACTAGAGGCTGGATTAACCCTCAGTGAAACATCTCTGAAACTGCTATGTTTTCAGCTGCAGGGTTAAAACTAGAGGGACCTGGCACCCAGACCACTTCATTGAGCCGTTCCTTAGAAACAGCATAGGAAAAGGATTTGGGTTCAAAAGATGTAGCGTCATCTTCCGGCTCCGGTATCAGTGCGGTGCGCTAGGGAGCTGAGGAGGAAGCACTGAGTGCTCCCTCGCGCGCGCGCCTGCCGGCCGGCCACCTTCCCGCTGGGGTCAGCAGGGCCAGCCTCGGGGGGCCCTGGGGTGGTCGGCTCCTGGGCCCCCCAGGGGAAGAGACTGGCCCTGTGGCTACATACCGGGTCGCAGGGGCGGCCGGGCCCCCTGGTGGGCCGGGCCCGGTCGCAGCCGCGACCCTGGTATGTACGCCACTGGCTCTGCCCCTTTCTTCAAAGCCCCTTGTCTCGCCCCTTCTAGAAAACTCCTGCCCTTCAGCCTTCATACAAAAATCCTGCACACTGACAACATAAATTTCATACACTCCCTTCACATAAAAACCCTGCACACCCCTTAATTAAAAAAAAACAAACAAAAACACTGCACACCCCCTTAATAAAAAACAGAAACCATGCACAACCCCCTTAATAAAAAACACTGCACACCCACCTTAATAAAAAACCCTGCACACCCCCTTAATAAAAAAAACAAAAACTTGCACAACCCCCTTTGATAACAATAAACCTGCACACCCCCCTTAAAATCCTGCACACCCCTTAACAAAAATCTGCAGTGCACATCCTCCCTTAATAAATAAAATACTGCAACCCCATTAATTAAAAAAAACCTGCACCCCCATTAATTAAACCTACCCCCTTAAATAAACCTTCCCGTGCTGCAAACCCCTTTAATTAATCCACACCCCCTTTAATTAATCCACCCCCTTAATCCACACTCCTTAATTAATCCACACTCCTTAATTAATCCATACCCCTTAATTAATCCACACTAATTAATCCACACCCCCTTAATTAATCCACCCCCTTAATTGATACACATACCCTTAATTAATCCACACTAATTAATCCACCCCCCCTAATTAATACCTCCCCCATAATTAATATACACCCCCCTTAATTAATACACCCCCTTAATTAATACAC